>JANHMN010000006.1:11970240-11993272 GCA_030674055.1 Rhabdomys pumilio | reverse complement strand
GAGAGGGAGAGGAAGAGGGAGAGGGGGAGGGGAAGGGGAGGGGGAGGGGGGAGGGAGAGGGGGAGGGGGAGGGGAGGGGGAGGGGGAGGGAGAACTAAAATGTCTAGATTATATAATGAAGAACCTCTGAGTGAGAGGAAGCCCAGCTCATGGGCTGGAAAGTTTAGCACAGAGGGGGAGGTGTGGCAGCCATGCCCTGTAACAGGAAGGAACTAGGGGATGCTGGGAGAACCTGTAGGCCAGGTCCACTCTGGTATTTTAAATCTGCACCTCGGCTGCTTGTCCTGGGTCTGAAACCCAACAGTCCATACCAGATCCTCTACATATATATCATAGCTTTCAGTTTAGTGTTTTTATGGGACCCTGAGTGTGTGAAGGAGTGGGTTTCTGATTCTTGGGCCTGATCTTTTTCCTTCTTTTGGGTTTCCTGTCCAGTCCTAATATAATGGCTTTTGCTTTATGTTATTATATTTTACTTCGTCACGTTTGGTTGTTATCTCCCAGAAGCCTGTTGTTTTCTAGTGAGAGATGGAAAGGGAATGGATTCGAAGGGAGTGGAGGTGGAGAGGAAGTTGGAGGAGCAGAGGGAGAGGAAACTGTAATTAGGATATAATTATTAAAAATATGTTTTCAATGAGATTAAAAAATCGTATGGAGAAAGGAAATGTAAGATGAAGATAGATTGATCCCCAATAAACATAGATTGCCCCTCAATAAACATAGCGGCAGAAGCCAAACCACTCAATGAATTAGTAAAGACTCCAAGGAATTGAAGACCTAAGTCTTCATGGGAAACTTTGCACCAGATGAGAAACACAGTTAAAAGGATAGAGGAGCAACAAAAATCTCCATGTTTGACATACTGTCAGAACAACCATAAAGAGAAAATTATGAGAGGTTAGGGGAGGGGCTATTAGACGATTTTAGGAAGAATAAAAAGCAGCTATGGGACTAGCCACTTAGAGACCATCCAATGAGAGTGAACTAGCTACAAAAAAAAAAAAATTACATGATAAATTTGCATGATGTATAATTTACCACTTTGGGTGTGTGTATTAATTTTTTTTTTTTAAATTATAGAATATTTGGACAACAAACTTATCAACAACATAGATTAAAAGTAACAGGGCAACAAATTGCAATTTCCAAAGGAAAACAGACTTTAAACCTAGACTTCAATGCCCACTGAATATTGGCTACACAGTTGAGAAATGTCAATTTAAGGAAGGTTTTCACAATGTGACTCAGAAAGTTGGCCACCAGAAGCTCTCTCCAAGCTAATTACTCAGTCTGTAGGTGAGGAAGATTAATATAAATTCAAAATATAAAATGGAGGGAGAGAAAAGACAGAAAAGAAGGAGAAAAACAACAGAAAAATAAGAAGCTGGGCAGAGTGGAGGTAGGGCTGAGGCAGGAGGACCACTCATTCAAGCCCTGCCAGGATACATTGCACACACAAGGCCAGGCTAGATAACACAGCAAAAATTAATAAATGGTTATCCAATACCAAATGGTCAGCCCTGAAAACATAAACATGCGAGTAACACAATACAGATGAAACAGGTCATACTTATGTACTTAGGAGTGTGTGTGCGCGTGGGTGCATGCATGAATGCAGACGCATGTGCACATACACACATCCACAGCCATTAAATAAAAAAGGGGGGTATGAACAACAGAATTCCTACAGAGATTATGCCCCACACCTAGCAAGATGGCAAAGCAGAAAGACAAGACGAAGTGTTGGTGAAGGCATAAAGCACTGTGGACTCTTAGTTCTGACAGTGGAAACACAGGATGAGAGAATCCCTAGAGAATAATTTGGCATTTTCTTCCAAAGTGAGGCATGAGTGTGACTCAGCAAGTACATTCCAGGAGAAAGGAAACCAATGTTCACCAAAAGAAATATATGAAGATGCTCAGAGTACCGCAACCCATCATGGCCTCAGAGTGGAAACCAGAATGTCTCCATTGAAGGAAGATGAGTAAGTGCACTATGGTACATTCTGTCACATCCTACCACACAGTAACCAGCATGGAAGGACCTCCAACAGCTCAGCTCTGTGTCCAACCAGCCTGTGTCAATCAGGCTAACCAACTTGCAAAGAGAAATGGTTCATTCTGATGCACTAACTAATGCGTCACTCTAATGCAAAGCCATGCAAAGCCTTACTCATTCAGCACTGGACGTGCTGCCCAGCCCCACTCTGGGCTGAATGCTCATCCTGATGCTGAGCAGGATACGGTGAGAGGCTGAGAGGCGAGTGAGCACTGAACATACTGAGGCTCCACTTGGTAAGAAAAGTGAGTCACAGGTTAAAACAAGACGTCAGTCCAGATTTCACTACCTTTTATTCTTCTTGTGCCAAGTGCCTGCCCATATTCCTGCCAAACTGAATGTCTCATGCTGGTCGTGACCCATACCTCACCTCCACATGTCGAGTTTTCCTGCCTGGGGTCTTCTCTTCCTCTCTCCAATCTCTCAAACCCTTCCTATAATTCCTAAGAGTCACATTGCACATAACATACATACATACATACATACATACATACATACATACATACACATACATATGCATATATATTATTGCTGGCCCCTGAGCTAATTACTTTCCCTTTCTGGGAATACAGTTCTCTGTATTCCAGTAACATGGTCCCCTCAGCTGCTGACATGAGGTCTTTCTAATTTTTTTCAAATCATACCGTATCACTTGACACAGACATTGTAAAACAGTCAACCACCATAATTTAAAAAAAAAAAATTAAACCATCTCTCCTTGCCTGCCAATACCTTGACACTGCAGCTCATCTCCTGGATGGATACCATGGCAGGGGCTTGCCCTCAACAGTGGCAGCAGCCAGTGCTGCTTCTCCCTGTTCACACGCATAGTCGTTATTGCTGCAGAGCTGTGCCTCAGTCTTTCCGTGCATTTCTAAGCCACTCTCTACCCTCGACTCCGTGTAATGCAGACAAAATAAGTGGAGCTAAGGATGCTGTTGACAGACCCTCAGCAGTGCGAGAATTTCACAAATTGCTATTTTTCATTAACCTTGTGTTTCACTGATACACACCAATGTGTATCAGTTTACGATAAGTAACCGATAAGTTGGTGCTTATACACCAATAATAAAATTATTCTGGGAATTGGTTATACTGACATTAAATAAGCAGGCCTGTCTCCTCCTGCTACCTTAAGGGGACTTCTGGGAGGTTGGTATATGGTTAAAGAGCAAAGGGAAGGAGCTGAGCTTCCAGAAGGAACAAGGGGAGGTGAAGAAGGGCTTCGTGTTTGCGATTTTCTGTGACTCGGTGATGATCTTGAACTAAAAAGTGTTTTAAACTTGGCTGTGGTAGAATGCTTTCCTAGTATGCAATACACCTTACGTATGATCCTTAGCTCCCTGGGAACAGGAGGAACAAATGTAACCTAGATCACTGTTGCTACACAACACTTCTCTCAACTCATCCAGACACTCAGTTATCCCTGGCTAGAGCAGCATCCTGAAAACAGATATGGGTTGTGTTAAGCCTTGCCTACAGGTGCACCTCCTACAATATCAATAAATCCACATTTTTTTTTCAAATCGAATCACATGCTTAGCATTCGCCACTGATTAATGATAATACTCCAGTGAATTTATAGACTCTGAGCTAATTAACTGATCCATGGATATGTCTACTCACTGGCATGTACACTCACAGGTTGAGTCTCCCACAGCTGCATTGCTTGGCATCTGTTAAATGCTTCCATAGCCTGAGCACCCAGGAATGGGAAGAAGAGAGCCTGGGGGCGGGGAGGGTAGGATAGTCGGTGAAGTGCTTTCTGTGAGTGTGAAGATCTAGCTTGGATCCCCAGCAGCCCTGTGAAAAACCAGGTACTGGTAACCCCAGTACTGAGAGGTGGCAGGTGGAAACAGGAGGAACCACTGGAGCTTACTGGTTAACTAGTTTACCTGTGAGCTCCAGGCTCATGGAGAAGCCCTGTCTCAAAATGCAGGTGGAGAAGCAATTGAGAAAGTCACCTGCACTGACCTCTGGCCTCTACATACACATGCATGTACAAACTCACGAGAACACACACACACACACACACACACACACTAAAGACGAAAGACAATGATGTCTATCTTCACTCTTTTGTACTCTTTCTAGGGTGTGGGACTTCCCATGCAAACCATGTCTTTTCCCCTTGGGCTGACAAGTTACAAAACCCTGTGGAATCTGCATGTATTCTTGTGTTCTGCTTTATAGTAGGACAAGAGTGGACTCTGGAACCCTGCAAATCCTGCCCCCTCCCCATCAAAGACTGTGTGGCTGAACAGCTGTGTGGATTTAGTGAGCACTGACCTTGGTTCTTCCTCTGCAGGATGCAGGGGAGTGAAAGGTTCATGAGTCAGTGAATTCAGACACGGGACCTGTACTCTGAGCATAAGAAAGGTCTGTAGCAGCTGAGGAGACATCAAAGCTGGTAGCATACTGGCTATGCAAACATGAACACCCAAGTTTGCTCACCAGATCCCACCTAGAAAAACCAGGTTATGTACCTGCAATCCTGATGCTAGGGAGACAGAGACAGGGGGATCCCTGGCACTTGCTAGCCATCCAGACTAGCCTACTGGTAAGCTCTGGTTCACTGAGAGATCCTGAGTTAAAAAGGAAGGTGAGTGACACCTGAAGAGAATGATGCTCAAGGTTGTCCCTCTGGCCACATGTGCTTGTAGCCCTGTCTACACACACACACACACACACACACACACACACACACACACACACAAGCAATCCGCCCAAACACCTTGATCTTATACTGAATGTTGTATGGAGCCCTGTTTATAAGGCAATGTAAGCTCTTCATCTGCCCTCAACCCAACACTCACATAAGACTCTTCAGTCCCCAGACACCAACTCAGAGTCCCCATGTCTGTGTATCTCCAGAGCTACACTGGGTCATCATCTTGTTTCTTGCTTTTTTTTTGTGTGTGTGTGTGTGTGTGTGATAAATGTCATGTGCTGTCACTGTTTTGGCCCCAAAACTCATTTGCAGACCCGAAGTCCCAGGCCAGGGACAGCACCTAGCCCTGTCAGCTTCCTCCCTGTGGGTCTCAACCCCCTCTCCACTTTGGTAGCTGTCCTGGATGATTTTATGTCAGTTGGTCACAGCTGGAGGTCATCAGAGAAGAAGGAACCTCAATTAGGAAAATACCTCCCTCAGATCCGACTGCAGACAAACCTGTAGTGCATTTCCTTAACTAGTGATCCGTGAGGACGGGCCCAGCCCATTGCAGGTGGTACTATCCCAGGACTGTTTCGAACTGGTAGTCCTGGGTTCTATAAGAAAGCAGCCATGGAGAGCAAGCCTGTAAGTAGTGTCCCTCCATGGCCTCTGCATCAGTTCCTGTCTCCAGGTTCCTGCCCTGCTTGAGTTCCTGTCCTGACTTCTTTCCATGATAAACTACAGTGTGGACATGTGAGCCAAATAAATCCCAAGATGCTTTGGTCATGGTGTTTCATCACAGCAATAGTAGCCCTAACTAGGACCCTGGCATTGTGTGGCACAGATTTTTCATGAGTTAGGAAGCTAAGCTGAGGTAGCAGAGTGACACGGAGGAAGCGTGCTGGGCCCATAACCCAGAGGGCGATGGATCGAAACCATCCTCTGCTATTGGAGGAAGCTAAGCTGCCCCATGATGGGAGTCAAGATTTTGTGACCTAACCCCTACCTCTTGAACAAAGCAAACCAAATAATTAACCCCTTTGAATCAGGGCAAAGCCTGACCTGAGTCACAGGGCTCTTTAGAGTTCAGCTCTGCAAGGGAACAGAGGTAGCTGGGTGGCTCAGAGACTGCACACTGGTACTTTACTGTTAACCAGGCCACCCCACCAAGTCTCTGATGTTGGCTCTGTGGTTGACCACATTACTCAGAGAAAGGACTTGGAGCATCTTTATACCATGGTTATCTCCCCCAGGAGAAGGAGGGAGAAGAGTAGAGTTAAGATAGATGTTTACATGCTTAGGGAACCCTAGTATGCACCTGTGGCTGAGGGCCACAATGTGTCCCCCCAGCAGACTGGTACTCACCAGTTAGCTAAGCTGTCTTACCGATCTCTACAATGCAGAGCTAAGGGTTACAAATGTATGCCTCTACACTTAGCTTTTATGTGAGGGCTACGGAATCTAAACTCAGGTACCTAGTACTTGACCATTAAGTAATTAGTCCCAATGACAGCCCTTTTAAATTTTCTACCTCAGAGGCTGGAGTCAGGGCCTAGTGGTTTGGAGCAGTTGTTGCTCTTACAGAGAAACAGACTTCAATTTCCAGCACCCACATAGTATCTTATGACTATCTGCAACTCCACCATCAAGAGTTCTGACTCCCCCTTTTAACCTCTGTGTGCACCGGGCACACACGCTGCACATATGTGCACACTGAAAAAAAAACACTCATATAAATAAATATTTTTAAAAAATTAAATCTTTAACCTCTCAGAGAAAGTCATACTCACGCGAATTCCATATAGATGTCTGTGCTGGGTGATTTTATGTCAACTTGACACAAGTGGAAGTCATCTGAGAGGAGGGAACCTCAGTTAAGAAAACACCTTGAAAAGACGGGGCTGCAGGCAAACCTGTAGGGCATTTTCTTACTAATGATTTATGGTAGAGGGTCCAACTCATTGTGGCCAGCCCTGAGCTGGTGGTCCTGGGTTCTATAAGAATTACTTTTCTGTTGGTCCTGGGTTCTATAAGAAAGCAGGTTGAGCAAGCCATGAAGAGCAAGCCAGTAAGTAACATCCCTCCATGGCCTCTGCAACAACCCCTGTCTCCACATTCCAGCTTGGCTCCAGTTCCTGTCCTGACTTCCTTACATGAGGAACAGTGATATGGGAGTGTAAGCCAATAAACCCTTTCCTCCCCAGCTGCTTCGTTCATGGTATCTCAGCACAGCCATTGAAACCCTAACTAAGCTTTCCTCAGAAGAGCTGGGAGCCTCTATGAATGCTCACTGGTGGCGTGTGTCATCGCCTCATTACTTCGAGGAAGCTGAGTCATGAGAGGAAGTATCACTGGTGAAGAGGGAACTGCTGTGCTGAGATTCATCTGAAAATCAACAGGATGAACATCTGCTCTCCAAAGTCCAAGACAGGAGTGCAGAGGGGTTCCAAGCGCATTCGGTGACCAGCTGAAGCCACCCTAGCAATGTGGGTGAGGACAGCTAAGCACTTCCTCTAAGTGGTCAGGTTTGTTCTAGCATCTTCCGTTTGCCATCCTAGACCTCACACTTACACCAACTAGGCTGCTAAAATCAGAAAATCCATTTTCTCTCTTCCTGAATACAGCTGCTCTCCATCCTTCCCCTAAGTATGATTCCTGATTGAGACCGTCCCAATATAAGCAGCCCAGCTTTTCTCTACAGCTGAGGAGAGACCCCCAGCCAGCACCTCACTCCCCTCTGGTCAGAGGAAACAGCTTGTCTTGTCTTTGCTATGGGCCTCTTAGCCTGAGATTGACCTCTGGGACAATGACCTTGACTCCTCCTGAAGCCTCGCCTATGTTATACCCTAATATGTGGCTCTTAGGCTGGCAGCCTTCTTCTCTAGTCTTCCTCCCAAAGAACAACCATTCACACAGAGTCTGTAAAACACACCTAGATACAACAACAACAAAACACATTGTGGGGCCGGAGACCAGTGGAACCAAAAGGAGCTGTTTCAGAGCTGGAGTTGGGTTGGGTAGTGTCCAACCCCAGAAATCCCATCTCAAGAGAGGCAAGAGTAGGACCACTACTCTGTCTCCTGCCCTAGGCCTGCACGTCCCTGCATCCCCAATCTTTGCCCACACCAGAGGAGGCAACCAGGTCCAGACCAGGTTAAATTTCCCCTCTCCTTATAAGGTCATGTCCAGCAAGTGCCTGGAATTCCTTGTTATGCAAATTAGGCATCCTCAGCACCCTGGCCCTAACCAATGGTGTACACCAACCCCCACAGTCCCTACTCACCCCCAAAGGTTTATAAAGCCTTTGTTCCTCTCCTCCAATTAAATGACCTGTCTCACCGAAGCTGTCTCCCGAGAGTCTGTTCTTTTTGTTGTTGTTGTTGTTGTTGTTGTTGTTTTCGAGACAGGGTTTCTCTGTGTAGTTCTGGCTGTCCTGGAACTCACTCTGTAGACCATGCTGGGCTCGAACTCAGAAATCCGCCTGCCTCTGCCTCCCAAGTGCTGGGATTAAAGGCATGTGCCACCACCGCCTGTCTGTTCTCAACGTGCTCATCATCGCCTAAAGTCTCATCACTCTGGCTGTTCCCACCTTGATTTCATTCTCAGACCACCGGTAGTGACTCTGGGTGGTCACATTGTTATGGGTTGGGGATCAAAATAAGAATGATGCTACTTTATACCTTTATACCTCTTGAGACTGCTCAGTAAATAAATCTCCCCCGGAGAAATCAGAGTGGCCTTGCTGCCACCAGCCACTGTGCCAGAATCGCTGCTGAGCGATCCAAAAGCACCATGCCACACAGCCACACTGAAAAGGAAACACAAGCTGCTGATTCTGGCCTAGTGTGGACCCTGAAATACAACAGGCTTCCAAACCTGTTCATTCGACACGTGTACACACACACTACCTAGACACTCTCAAATGGCTGCCAACCTGGGTTAACTTGACCTGGCATTTGAATGAGGGTTATCTGCACAACACATTCCACCTGGCTCAGGCAGCTAGCGCTCTGTTTTCAAAAAGCTCTTCATTCAATCTTCTCCCCTCACTGGAGATGTTAATGTCAATCACAGTCTTCGATCCTTCCTAGCCTATAGTCTATGGCTGCATTATGTATCTGAGGTTTCCTGGCAACCCTAACCTTACAGAAGCCTCTCCCTGACTGACACACATGACTAAGAGAAGATGAGGGAGATAGAATGTGGTTTCTAGGGTAAGCCACAAAAGACATCACTGCTTTGATGACAAGGAGCCCCATGGGAGACTTCTTGTCTGCAGCCAGTACTACTGGGGGCTGCCCTGTGAATGATAATTCTAAGTAGATCTTCAGGGACTGGAGAGATGGCTGAGTGATTAAGTGATTGCTGCTCTTTCAGATGACCCAAGTTTAATCCAGCACCCACACAGGATGGTTCACAACTTCCTGGGACTCCAGTTCTAGGGGATCTGTTTCCAGGAGGTGCCCTTTTCTGGCCTCTGTGGGCACACACACACACACACACACACACACACACACACTCATACACATACATATACACATAATTAAAAATAAAAATAAAATGGCTCTTCCAGTCTCAGGCAAGCTGGCATCTAATAATTTCCTGAGGGACCCCAGACTAGAACTAAGCCAAGCCCTAATTCTGGATGATCAAAGTTGTAAGCCTCTACATGTGACCTAAAAACTCAGCAATAGATGCTTAAAGAGTTTCCCATGCTCCTTCTGTTAGCTACTTGCCTCCTTGCTGTGACCCAATACCTGGAACCTAAGAGAATAAGAGCTTCTTTGGGTTCACAGTTCAAGAAGACATAGCCCAGCATGGTGGGGAAGCCATGGTGGCAAGGAGCAGAAGGTAGCTGGTCACATTGCACCTACATTTGGGAAGCAAAGAGATACATGTTGGTGTCAGCTCATTTTTTCCTTTTTATTCTGTCTAGGGTGACACCCATTCCTGAAATGGTTCTACTTCTATCCATGGTGGATCTTCCTACCTCAGTCAATTCAATCTAGAAACTGCCACACAGACATGCTCAGAGGTGTGTTTCCATGGTGATTCTAAATTCTGTCAAGTTGGCCATTAAGATGACCCTCACACTGTGTTTTGTTCTGGGATATGATGGAGCACAGTGGTGTCACCCTAAATATCTACACTGTATCCAATGTTTCTCCTAAAAGATTTCCTAGGACCTTGCCAACATCTGTTGATTGGGTTATGGTTTCAGCTTTCTATTAAGCCTTGTCCTATTCTGACCAAAAGCAACTTAGGGGAGTATATAATTACTTTTCTGTTGCTATGATAAAACTCAATGCCTGAGGCAATGTATAGAAGGGTATTCAGGGGCTTATGGTTCCAGAGCGACAAGAGTTCATATAGTGGGAGGCATGGCAGCAAGAAATAAGAATGGAAGCAAGAATAGGAAGCTCACATCATTAAACACAAGCACAAAGCAAACTGGAGTTAGGATGAGGTTACGGTCTCTCAAAGTCTTCCATATATTTTCCAGTGATATAATTCCTAGCAAGACCACTTTTCCTAAACTTCCTCAAGCAGCCTAGGAAGCTACCCAACCAGCTGTGGTCCTAGTGTTCAAATACCAGAGTCTATAGGGGAGGGAACATTCTTATACAAACCACTACTGTAATAAATGGGTTTATTTGAATTACAATTCCAGGTTGTAATCTTCCATTTCAAGGGGTTCAAGGCATGAACTCAAGCAGCTAGTTGCATTATATCTACAGCTACAGCAAGGAGAGATGAGTGCATCCATTCTGCTTGCTTGGTAGACTGTTCTCATCTAGCTTTCTCCTACCCTATGTAGCTCAGGACTCCTGCCTAAGGAATGGTGCTGTTCCCCATCCCTTATGGCCTGGGTCTCCCTACATCAATTAACAATCAAGACAATTCCCAAGAGATATTCTGATGGGTGAGTGTGATCTACATAACTCCTCAGTTGAAACCCAGGTATTCTAGGTTGTGGCAAGTAGATATTTAGAAATAACCAGGCGTAGACCAGTGGACTGTGTCATCAATTCCTATATCCACTTGGTTAATGATGATAACAATCTCATGTGTTTGTCTACATTTTGGTGAGATATCTTGCATCCCTTGTACACTTACTGATTGGACTTTTTTCCCTTTATTATTCTTTGTCTGCTTATTTCTCATTTGTTATGTAACTGTTTATGACTTTAAAACATTAACATTAAACATCTTTTTGCTCATGTAACAGGTCCCTGCAGAACATGTCTTTAAATTGATGAAATCAGATTCATCACTTTTTTTCTTCTGTAAACTTTACATTGGTCTCAAGTCAAAGGATTCTTTGCCTGACCCCAAATCTCATGTATTTTCTCTTTTTGTTTCAGTTTTATAATTTACATTTCTACCCAAGTCAATAGTTTATTTTAAGGTAATTTCTGTGTGGGCAGGAGGTTCAGGTCAAAGTTTATGTTTTTAGTTATGGATGTCCAGTTGCCACTAGGACACTTGAAGATGCTCTCCTTCATCATTTGAATTGGTTTGATATCCTTATCAAAATCAACCTGAGCTTCTTTCAGTACCTGATCACTCTGCATTTCCTGTCCCTGCTTTATCACAAATTTAGCTTTTTCAGTTTTTTAAGATTATTTTTATATGTGTATATGTCTACATGCACATATACACCCATGCACATACACAAGCTCCATATTATATGTGTATCTGTCAGAGAAACATTATCATGTGGGGTTCAAGGATTGAATTCAGGTCATCAGGCTTAGTAGCAAGCACCTTTACCCCCTGAGCCATCTGGCCTGCCCTCTAAATATAGAATAGATCATAACACCGGGTCCCATGTTGGGTGCCAACTTTAAGTTTAGATTTTTTTTAACCTACTTTTAATAAGAGTTCTCAAATGCTTTGACCACCCTCACCCCCTTCTAGCACACTGTCCAAAGGTAGCAGGGGAGAAAGATGGCAAATAGGGCAAGAGGATATGGACCTGTTTAGAAGTAGTTCTCTGGGGCAATTTCAATCTCAGTTGTCATGATATCAGCAATCTAGTTCAGTAGTGTCAAGATACCAAACATGAATCAGCAGCAGTGGCATAATCCAGCAGAAACCACCAGGCCTCCACCATATCCACATGAGTCATCAGGAATGACCAGGAACAGTTGGAATGCCAGGAGAAGTTCTCTGCTGTGCTTCTCTCAACAAAGCTAGCTATGCAAGCATGCCATCACTGTCCATTGAGTCCTATTTATATTCTTTTCAAACATCAATGTCCTCTCACAGGTCTTATAAAACACCACGTGAGTCAGCTTCACCACGTGAGTCTGTGTTACATGACATATCCAGAACCTTCCACTTCAATATCCAGCAATGTTATTTCTCCCACTTTATTCTTCAATTTAAGATGTTTTGGGTACCCTTGGGTCTGCAGATTCCAGATATATTTTGTAATATACAGGCAGTCTACACAAGTCCTTATGGGAGTTTTGATATGGACTGCACTAAAACTACTCCTTAATTTTTAAAAGATTTGAAAAGCTTACTGTAATGAGTCTTATTCTTGCAACATGATGTGTATCTTCACTTATCTATATCTTTTTATTTACTTAATCAAATTTTTAAAATATTTATTTATTTTTAATTATGTTAGGGTATGTTGGGCAGGATGCACATGTGCAGGTGCCCATTGAAGCCCAAAGAAAGTATTGAATCCCTTGAAATTGTAGTTACAGGATGATTGTGAGTCACCTAATATCAGTTTTAAGAATTGAGCTCAGGTCTTCTGCAAGAACTGCAGGGCACCAATCACTTCTCTGTCTCTCCAACCCATATATTGTGTTTCAGCCTTACATATTTGTTTCTTCCTTTATTTATTTCATTAGCATTTTAAAATTCTCAACATATATTACTCATATTTTGGTGGATTCAACTCTAAAGATTTCATTTTCCTGGTGGGACGACAAATGGTATATGATCATTTCCATTTGCATGTGTCAGTTTTGGTCTTTAGAAGTTAGATTTGCTTTTGTGTATGTATAGCTTGCTCCATAACCTTGTTAAACCAACGTATTTATCCTAGAGTCTCTAGAATTTTCTACTGAAATATCACATTATCTTTTATTGTTCAACCCCCATGCTTTTCTTTTTCTTGCTTTATCACAGTGGCTAAGATCTCCAGTACTATGCTGAGTAAAAATGCTGCAAGCCGATGCCAAGCCTTGTTTTCAACCCGAAAGGAAAACATCCAGTCTTCTATCTCAAAGCCTGATGTGAACTGCATACTTCCTGTGGGTCTTTATCAAACTGAAGATGCTCTCCTCAGTTATCAGTTTGCTAAAAGCTCTTATAATGAATGGATATTACAATTAGAGAGTACCTTTTTTGTGTTAATTGGCATGATCTTATGGGTTTTCTTTCCTTCTTGACATGGCTAATTATATTGATTGATTTTCAAATCTTGAGCAAGCCTTCGACGCCTGGGATAAATCCCACTTGATTGTGTTATAGAATTCTTTTCAAATACTGTAGGTTTCAGTTGCCGATATTTTGTTGAAATTTTGGTATTTAACCCCTTGAGAGGTATTGTGCTGTAGCTTTCCCTTTTATCTCTGTGCAACTGGTGCTTTTCTTGTCTTGGTTTATTATCAGGACACTTCTACTTCTATAATAGCTGCAAAGACCCAGCCTTCTGTAGATAGCACCATTTCTAGGCCAAAAGCCCTGAACTGCACAAGGCACTAGCTTTTGAACATTTTTCTATGTTTTCTATCTGCCAATCATAGATGGGCTGCTGAGGCCTCTAACTAGAATTGCGGACATAGCCAGGTTTTGCAGGACACCTGCCCTGCACTGTGCCCTGCTCCTCCTGTTCTACGTTACCTTGTAAAATGCCTTCAAACCAACTAACAGGATTCTAATCATTTTTGTCAAATCATTGCCCTAGGATTTATTCTACCATTACAGTAGACTGGTTGCTTTGTTTGCTGGGTAGTGTAATTCCTGGTAATGATTGCCCCTACCCTGTTGTGTTACAGATGGGGATGGTAGAAATTCACACTAGTGGAGTGGCCCCTATTAGGCAGTCAGGAGTGAGGGAAAAATGCTGGAAATGAATTTATATTGACTTTATTTTTTAAAGAAAGTATGACCTGAGCCAGATGTAGTAGCTTATGCTTGAATTCCAGGACACAGGAGGCTAAGGCAAGAGGATCTCAAGTCCTAGGCCAGTCTGAGCTACCTAGCAAGACCATTCTCAAAATAGGTGAGAAAGGGGATCAATGAGATTAGACATGAGGAAAGTCAACATGCTCAACACACGTGTATAATTAATATACGGTTGTGTATCAATTTCCTCAGAGTTGAAGCACTCCATCCTGGAGAAAGTCTTGTTAAAACAAAAGTTGTAAAGGGAGGCTCATTAAGACTCAGGAAGCAAACAATTCAAAAGTCTCAGGAAGTCACTGAAACTTATTAGATTCACAAGGTCCATCCCTCCCCAAGGTTATAAAGCAGCAAAGGCTACTTAAGAGGGAGACTCTACAACATGTTGAGCTGCCACACATCACATAGAGAACTCTAGGGTTCCAGATATCATCAGTATCAACCATGCTTACAACATGTTCAGCTGCTGCACATCATACACAGAACTCCACAGTTTCAGATTTTATCAGTATCAACCATGCTGGGCTTTCAATGATGCAGCTGCCTGTGAGTCTTCCATATTTCTGTAGTAACCCCAATAAACTTACTGATTCATCAAGGTGAACTTTGGTGCTATCATTACTTTAGTCTGTCACTGGTTCCTTATCTGAGCTGAGTAGGCATTTGTTCATATCTTCCTAGGAATAATGTCACACAACATATATAAAATGAGATTAAAAAATATATCTATGACTTTGAAAATTATATATAATTGCCCCTATAAATCATAACAAATCAGGAAGAACTGTCCACGGAAAGAGAACAGCGGTACTTTAGAAAAGGTATTTTAGAAAGTCATCTTTCAATCAGGCTCAAGAACCAAAACCCAGAAGACAGGAAAAGTCTCTGTCTGGGTTAGAGATAGGTGCTGTGTCCAGTTGTCTTCAGAGAGGCTTCCTCTGGCAGCAGATGGGAGCGGCTACAGAAACCCCCAGTCAGACATTATCCAGAGAAAGAGGTCTCAATTGGAGATCTCCTTCAGGTTCCTCCCCTCGGAAATTAGGAAACCCCGAAGAGGAGGTGGGAGGAAAGACTGTATGAGTCCCAGGAGAGAGAGAACGCCAGGAGAACATGGCTCATGGACTCAACTAAGCAGGGCTCACATAGCCTCACAGAGACTGAAATGCAAACATGGGGCCTGCACAAGTCTGCACCAGGTCCCCTGCGTATATATTATGGCTGTTATCTTGGTGTTTTATAGAACTCCTAGCAGTGAGAGCAGGTGTATCTCCCCGACTCTTTTGCCTGCTTTAAGACTCTTTTCCTCCTATCAGTTGCCTTGTCCAGCCTTGATAAAAGGACTTTGGACTTGCATTATTGTATTTTGCTTTGTCCTGTTTGGCTATAGTCTCTTGGATACCTGGTCTTTTCTGAAGAAGAAATGGAGAAGGAGTGGATCTTGGAGAGAAGGAAGAGGAAAGAGAAGAGGAGTGGAGGGAGGAGAAACTGGTTGAAAAGTAATGTATAAGAGAACAATCTATTTTCAGTGTGTGTGTGTGTGTGTGTGTGTGTGTGTGTGTGTGTGTGTAAAAATAAAAGACAGGAAAAGCCTCTCAAAGTATAATTTATAGCAACATTGGCCAGAACTGCCACGCCACTGCAGTCTTCACTGTGGGTAAGTTTTCTGTAATTTATAGACCAGGATACAAACAGATGAGAGAATCTCAGACAGAGTGGGGACCCTGCCTGTGGACAGAGGGGGAGATAGTTGCTTAGAGAAGGCTAGGGGAAAAGCATGCCCTCTGCTTCCTGGGGGACTGTCACTGGCGAAGGAGAAACTCCGTTCTGCAGGCTCCAGAGGGAAGGGTCAGCTGGGTAGAGGCCAGTGTGAAATGCAGGTCACAGTGGTCAGCAATGCATTGCAGCCACACTCAGTCGGGAGCTCAGGGCCATGGAAGGAACTCTAACAGAGGCATGCTGCCCCAGATCTGAGCCCGCTTAGTTGAAGCTCAAGTCTTCTGAGGTCACAACTTGTGTGTACAGCCAAAGGAGAGTCAACATTCAGTGTCAGGCACCCTGCTGACTGTAGTCACTCTGAAGTAGGAAGTCTTTCCAGGTCTACATCCACCCCAAAAAATCTCACCCTCCCACAATCCCTCCCCCCACCCACCTACTCAGATCTGGATAATGAATCCCACCACCTCTCTGAGACCTGTTGCGTTTTGAATGTTAAATGTGCTTTAACACTACACACACACACACACACACACACACACACACACACACACACACTGGTGGCTCTGTTTTGGAAGGCTGTGGAGCCTTCAGAGGTGAAGCTTCCCTGGAGGAAATGGATCACTAAGGGTGGACCCTGAGATTTTATAACCTGGCTCTCACCTTCCCTTCTTTCCTTGCTTAACTACAGACCCATTGTGACCAGCCAACCAGCTTTCTGTCTGTTTCTGCCAACATATCTCCCCTGCCTCCCCGCCCCTCATCCTCAAACTGTGAGCCTTCTTGTGAGGTATTTGGTCACAACAGAGAGAAATGTCATTAATATGAAACCTTTCCTGACAACCCAGCTCACAGTAGACTTCTTACCAACAATTGACACCTGTTACTGCACATCTTTTTCTTGTTAAAACTGGGGTGCTTGCCTTGTTCAGTGGGATCAGAAGTACATGAAACATACCAATATGGTCAGTCTCCAGCATGGCTCGCATTTAGAGCTCGTCCCTGAATCACAGGTGAGTAAGCAGGTTGCATGAGGCCCCTGTCTTCCCTAGGGAGCAGCTGGCATCTGCGTACCTGGGCATTTTATGTTGTGGTTTAATCTTAGAATTTAAAAGTTATAGGCAGTCTGATACATAACTGAAACCAAATACCAGAAAAGCAGAAAAGTTCCAGCCGGAGGATGGAGAGCTCGGGGAGGACTGTGTTAGACTATTGGGTAGATTGTACCTCACTGAAGAACTGAGCCAGATGAGAAATTGAGGGGGCAGAGTCAGAAACTGAAGAAATGAGCCAATGAGAAATTGGGGGGTGGAGCAAAGAACTGAAGAAGTGAGCCAATGAGAAATTGAGGGGGCGGGGCAAGGGAATTGGGACTATAAAAACCACTGCCAGCCATCCTTGCCTTTTTTCTAAGCGGCTGCCTAGCTTTTCAAGTTTGCAGAGTAAACTGCCTCACTTGCAGTGTTCTAACTCTCCAGGACTCTTAATATAAAGTAAGGATAATTGTTCCCCACAATAAGCTCCTTAGAAAATCACCCTGTACCAATTTTTTTTTACCACCTACCACATTCCACAGAACCATGGGCATAATTGAGCCATCAAAAAAATACCTGTTGATCCATTCACTCCGTTCCCCTTTTCTTATCTATGAATCTGCATGTTTTAATTAGAGGTGGGTGCACAGGGACACGCGTTAGAGGGTTTAGCTTTCTGTTTGGGAAACATTCTGTCTGTGCAACATTTTAACTTAATAATGGTCTCATGAGGCACTCATTAAAGCCTGGTCACTTACTGAAACCCTCCTGTGGCGAGCTGCAAGGAAGAAAGGGAAGGGAATTCACAGGTCTGCTAATTATGATTCCTATCTATGGAGCACCCTAGGAAGACATGGGGCAGGCTGTGGCACACAGCCCGACAACTCAGAGAAGGAACTATGATGGAGAAGGAACAAATACAGTAGACTTCAAAGTGTGCTCTCTGGAGTTGTCTTCATTTTTTAGTTGTGTGTGTGTGTGTGTGTGTGTGTGTGTGTGTGTGTGTGTGTTTGTGTGTGTGCCATGTATGTGAGTGTAGTCTATATGTGTGTGATATATACACAAGTGCTCGTGCAGATGACTGTATCTGTGTGATCCTGAAGGCCAGGGGGTGTCACATATCCTGCTATGTGCGTGTTTGCCTTATTGCTTTGAGACAGGGTCCATCACAGAACCTATGGCTAGGTCAGCAGCCAGCAAAACCCAGCAGCCGTCCCATCTCCATCTCCAACAGCACTGAGGTTCCAGGTGCCCATGGCCATGCCCAGCTTTTCCTCTGAGTTCTGGGTTTCAAACATGGGTCCTTATGTTCACAGAACTACCACTGGAGGCAGCTGAGCCACCTCCCTGGCCCTTCGAGTTACTTCTTTTCTATTTAATTTTTTTAAAGACTTTAGTTGTGTGTGTGTGTAGGGGGGGATGTTCTCTGTCTATGTGCCTCTATATGTGTGCACATATATGTAAATGTGGATGCCCACGGAGGCCAGAAAGGAGCATTGTATCCCTGGGGGGCGGGGGAGTGTGAAATTGCAGGGTTGTGAGCTACCCATTATTGAGTTTGTTGGGAATGAACTCAAGTGCTCTATAAGAACAGTATGCACTCAGAATCAGAGCTATCTCTCCAGACCTTGGAGTTCTCTTCCTAATGCCCTAAAAAGCCCCTCCACCAACCTGATCTTCCACTCTCATGGGCTACTGCTACTTCTGTTCTCCTGTCCTTGCATATTGCCCAGCCTCCGCCCAGGAGAGTCTTAGGAAGTGATGGATGTCACATGGAGTATGGATGGTCCCCTCTGAAACTCAGATTGGATGTCATCCAATTCAGAGCACTCAGGAGTGGACCAGAGCTGTGTGGCAACGAGAAGAATATCTTCACCTTCACAGGACTGGCCAGGTGTCAAGAGATCGCATTACTCTGGAGGATGGTGGCGTTGCCTGTTGCCTCTTTTGAACGTGCACGCTTTTCCTGCTGCTTCCTACCACTCCAGGTCGTCCTCTTGAGTCTCCAGACTGTGAACAAAGGCAAACTTCTCCTTATAAATTACCCACCTCAGGTATTCAAAATAGAGAACCACAGCAACTGGTTGACCCCCTTTCTCACAATCCATGGCTTCCTGCATCTCTTAACCAGCTCAGGCCAGTGTCCTAAGCAGCCAATGTGTGTCTCCCATAGCTACATAGGCCATAAGTCCATGGTAAAGGTGTCACTAGAGTCAATATCTGGTGTGGAAATGGCTGTGACATATGGTATAGAGAGAGTCATGGAGCTCTCTGGGGTCCTTTCAGGAAGGCACCAGTGCCATTTACCTCTGTGCCATGACCTAATTACCTCTGAAAGCCCCTGTCCCCTTATGTCATTGCCCTAAGGGCTAAGATTTTCTACATAGGAAGTTTAGAGAACACAAGCACATAACCATAGCACATCATGTGACTCACAGCCTCATATCATGCAGGTGACAGTCTTCTGTAGATTACCATTTCCTTACACTCGGGGATTATTTAATTCATCATGGGTTTTCAAGGACCCTGGGCTAAGCACTGAGTACAATCTCCATATGAACTGAAATGGCAAATACAAGGATAGGGTTGTAGCCCCCCCCCCCACCTGCACAATTAGCCACCACCTGCTGGCATGAAAGGCCAGAGAATGTGGTGGTTTATTTAAGCTGAGTCTGGAAAGCTTAGAGGGCATCACTCACATTGGAATGAGATGAGGTGAAGGCTGTCCAGAGGAAGAAGCCTGAGTCAGCCCAGGGGGGATAACAGGAAAAGAGGTTGTTCTGTGTGGGTGGAGCTCCGGGAGGCGGAGGATCGGAGGTAAAGCTCCCGCTAAACTGAACCAAACGGAGAGATGTTGTTCTCATATAAGGAATTCTAATTGAATTCTGTAACCAAGGGAAAAATAAAGAGCTTTTGTTTTAATTAGGGCGATGAGAAGTTAGGCAGGAATTTCAGAAAGATGAATGATGTGTCACATCGGCTGAAAACGATTTTTAAAGCACGCGGTTCACCTTATTAGACGCTGGGAGAACATGGGTGAGATTCAAGAACCACTTGAGATCTTGTTCTTATAACTGAAAACTAGGGAAATCCCCCTAACTCCTGACAGTTTGCAGACTGTGAAGTGACCTCCTGCACGGGAATACAACCAGATTCATGGCGTAGGTTGGGACAAAACTGTGACCTTCATCTGATCACCACAGATACAGCCCAGCAAATGCTTCCAAGAAGAGTAGAAATGTGGCTGCCACAGACCTTCTCTAAGACCAATACAATTAGAGGCATTAGCGTCCGAGGTGGCTCAGTGGGTGAAGTATCTACTACACAAGCATAGGATGTAAGTTTCCCAGCACACACATAAACAATGCTGCGTGCCTGTAACCCCGGCACTGGGGAAGCTGAGACAGGAAGAGAATAGAGCTTGCTGGACAACCAGCCTAGCTGAAACTGAGTTACAGGACTTTCCGACCCTTCTTCTAGCCATGTGGGAGCCAGTTTCCTCATGTTTGTTTTCGGAACAAGATGTAGAACTCTCAGCTCCACCTGCACCATGCCTGCTTAGACACTGCCATGCTTCCTACCATGATGATAATGGACTGAGACTCAGAACCTGTAAACCAGTCCCAATTAAGTGTTGTCCTTATAAGAACTGTCTTGGTCATGGTGTCTGCTCACAGCAGTGCAAACCCTAAGACACTGCCCCTTCCAATGCTGACATTATATGTGTAGGCATACACTCCTGGTCGTTTGTGTGGGTGCTGGAGATTTGAACTTGGGTCCTATTGTGTGCAGAGCAAGGACTCTTCCCCTCACTCCATTGATTCTCTTGTTCATATCTACATGCAGCGGGTGGACTCTCTTCTGTTTCATTTTTGGATTGTTTTTGAGTTGTCATCCCTTCCTACCCATCACTCTATTGCTCTGTCAATGTACAAATTAGTTTTCCAGGTCGATGGATACTTAAAAAGCTCCCATTCTGGGGGAGGCTGTGCTGGGAGCTGGGGATAAGCTGGTGAATTAGAGTTGCTCCCTGCTCTTTCCGTGCTAAGTTGGGGAGGAGAGGAAATGCCAGGGACATAGGCTGGCCCCAGAAATGTGGAGTTCAAAAATGGTTCTCCTGGGGAATAGTGTAGAACAATCTGGAAGGTGGATGGGACTTGTGTGCATAGGAGCTAGTGCATAGGGCATGGGTAAGGGAGGAGGAGGAGGAGGAAGAAGAGGAAGAGGAGGAAAAGAGGGTAGAAGAGAGTGTGTGGTATATTACAGGAAGGAGACAGAATCAGATCATGGGCTCATGGCTGTAGCATGTAGAACAGAGATGGGCAAGGAGATAGAGTTAGAGCATTAGCTTCATGGCTGTAACATGTCAGAGCATTAGCCTCATGTCTATAACATGTCAGAGAATGGCCTCATGGCTATAACATGTCAGAGCATGGCCTCGTGGCTATAACATGTCAGAGCATGGTCTCATGGCTATAACATGTCAGAGCATTAGCCACATGGCTATAACATGTCAGAGAATGGCCTCATGGCTATAACATGTCAGAGCATGGTCTCATGGCTGTACCATGTCAGAGAATGTCTCATGGCTGTAACATGTCAGAGCATTAGCCACATGGCTATAACATGTCAGAGAATGGCCTCATGGCTATAACATGTCAGATCATGGCCTCATGGCTGTAACATGTCAGAGCATGTCTCATGGCTATGGGATATATAGCAGGAGTAGGCTGATGGGGTTGCAGATCTCTTAGCAAAAGAAAAAAGAAAAAATACTGGAGTGTTCCCAAAAGGCAATTAAGGCCTAGTTCTGTAAAACCTGATTGAATGGCTATTCTTGATAGTAAACTGATAACATCTGGAATTAGCTAAAAACCCAAGCAGCTGAGCACACCTGTGAGGGATTTTTCCTGATTGGATCATTTGAGGTAGGAGGAACAGTCTTAAATCTGGATCAGAGTTTACATAAAGACATGGAAGAAGGATGCTTGCTCTCTGCCTGCTTGTCCTCACTCTCACTGGCAGTCCATTCCTTCACTGGCATTAGAGCCTGCTTCTTGAGAATTCCTGTGCATGCTGAAGACCAGCTGAGACATCCAGCCTCATGGACTGAACAACTATTGAATTCTTAGAATTTCTGTTGGGAGACAGGCACTGCTGGAATAATCAGACCACAGCCTGTAAGCCACTTTAATAAATCCATTTGTACGTGTGTGTGTGTGTGTGTGTGTGTGTGTGTGTGTGTTCATATATATATATATATATGTATATGTATATATATATACATACATGTATATATGTACATATATATATATATATATAATTTTTTAATCTATCAGTTGAATTTTTCTAAAGATCCCTCCCTGACTACTAATACACTGGCCGAAAGCCCATACATGGCTTAGGAGCTCATAGACCCTAACAGAGCACCTACTACTATTGTTCTGCTAAACGGCCACATTGTCAGACTGCCTTGCAAATACTTATGTTTACACCCATAGATTACTGCTGCTCTCACCTTGGCCAGAGAAACTTCTCTTTACACTGGGCAGCAGTTATAAACTAGCAACACCCGTAACTAGTTAAAGTTTTGAGAATAAATGACTGTCAAGTTTTTTGGCCTATGTGAGACATTTGTATCATTCCATCCAAGGCCCAGGGAATATTACAAAAGAGGGGGCAGAAATCTTATTAAAGTCAGAAGATAGGGAGCAGCGTTGCCAAGGCTGTCTTCACATGACCTCACAGCAGCCGTCAGATGGGGTCATCAACATTCCAAGGGTGATTGGAGAAGACCTCAGGAGGCCCCAACCCTCCCGAGGGATGTGAGACACCTAACCGTCAGTCTAGCTGGGAGAGCTATTTTCTTCATGGGTGTAGCTACCCTTACACTACCTTTGTTCAAGTAACCCCCATCCATAAGCAAAAAACAATTCCCCTAGGTGACCATATTTGGAATTCTTTTTTTTTTTCTCCCACCTGAGTTAATATGTCACTGTGAAAAAAAAAAGGTTATGCTCATTACAGGAGGTGTGACTTCATTGAGAAGAACCGCAGCTCAGGTCTTCAGACAGAGGTGCCAGCAGCTTCTCATACAGCGAAGTCCTTAAACAAGGGAGGCCTTTCACCTCTGAGACCAACTGGGACTCCCAGCCCCTGACCGTAGGAGAGGGTGGAGAGAGCAGAGAAGCCACCTGTTGTTTCTCTCCTATTAATGGGCGTGAACAGTTGGATGGTAGGTAGACATCTCAGAATCCAGGCTCCTTGCCCACCTCCAGCAAGTTCCACTTTCTAATTGCGTTTGCTTTAATTGGGTCAACATCAATAGAAACCCCTGTCAACAACCTTTATTGAACATTCCATAAGAAGCACATTGTGTGTGTGTGTGTGTGTGTGTGTGTGTGTGTGTGTGTGTGTGTGTGT
>JANHMN010000006.1:11954365-11966076 GCA_030674055.1 Rhabdomys pumilio | reverse complement strand
GTGCATATCTCTATACAATGTATGTATAAGGGTGTGTATATAACACAGCATGTAGTGTGTATGTATGGTATGTGGTATATCTGTGATTGTGTATGTGGGATGTACAGATGTGTACATATATGATGCATGGTGTGTGTATGGTAATTAATTATAACAACATGTGTGTTTGTAAGTATGTGGGGTGTGAAGTTGTACTTTCATGTGTGGTGTGGCTGTGTGTGTGTTGGTGGGATGTGAGGTATATACGTATATGATGTGTGTGATATATGGCACATGTATGTACCTTCACAGTGGGATGTGAGGCATAGATATGTGGCAAGTGTATTCATTTAACAAATCAACACTCATGTCACATAAGAGAGGACACGTTTATCCAGACCACATTAAGAACTTAACCATCGATGTCATGAGAATTTCTAAAGCTATTATTCAAATGTTTTAGGCAGTATTTGCATGCAAGCTACACGTTACAAGGTGGTTAAACAACTGTAAGAGAAAACATCAACCTTTAAAGTTCAATTCATCTAGGACCAAAACAAAAACCCAATTAATTTCACTATCCAAGGCATCATGCATGTACTTAAAAGGACTTGGCAAAGACTATTTTGGATGAACTTTACTCATAGTTACTAAAAAATAAAGCTGTGAGAAAAAGATGTCGTTATAGATGAGTCAAATCAAAATTTAAGAATAAATTTCAGAATAAGTCTAGTTTGTAAAAACCATCCATAAAGATAAATAGAAGATTAATGAATAAAACAGATGACTCACAAACTCCAGATGTCACTAGATTCATAAACCAGTGAAAAAATTATTTTAAAAGCATTTATTTAAAAAAAAAAAAAAAAGGCCCATGGTCTAAAGAAAACCAGTCCCTACGTATCAGAAAACAACTCCCTCCTTTTCAGTTGGTAAAACTCCTCTAAGCGTGGGGAGTCAGTGGTAGAATTCTAAATGAGCAAGTGTGTGTCCCTGGGGTCAATTCCCAATAATGAAATTTCCATAGAGAGCCTGTCATTTTCACCCCCAGTAAAGGGGTGATGCCACAAACTGGCATAGAGGGGTCAGCAAGATCGATGAGCAGCCCAGTCTGCCAGCTCTCTGGGTGGCAACCGGGGTGTGCATGGCTCTATGCAAGGACGGCAAGCCTTTCTCCTAGATCTGATCTTCTTATTCGGAGCCTATCCTCAAAGTGGTCACATCTCACCACATCAACCCCTGCCAGCCTTTTAAACTGTGGTTCTAAAGAGCCCTTCTTGTGAGGACCACGTTGGAGCCAAAGGCTGGCCTGATACAGACTACAGTCTCACAGCCCACAACTGTAGTCTCAGCTGCCACCAAGCAGTTCCAAAGCCAGACCTTAGACCCGCTTGTCCGCAGGGGCTCTTCTGCGGCAGGCTCAGACCAGCTTTCCTTCCTAAAGTTTCCCTGACTGGAACTAGGAAAGAGAAGGAGGAGCAGCTCGAGAAATCCACATGCCAGCCACACTCACAACACAGGTGGGCAGTTCCAGAACCTCACTCCTTAACCTCCAGCCATCTCCAAGCGACTGTTACATCCAAATAGAAAGCAACTGTGACATGTCATGACACTGTTCATGGTTCTTAGCTACTAGGGTTTTCATTCTGTCTATCGGGGTCATGGCTTGTTGTTCATTCTCTTTTATGTTGCCACAATTAAGCAAGTGTCTGGAATACTTAAAGGGATTTAAGTAATGTTGCCACCGAGACCTGGCTAACAAAGTCTAAAGCTGAGCCTTCCAGAGTGCATAAGCCCCTACCCTTATTGAAGAGCAGGCTCAGGTTGCAGCTAAATCGGCAGAGTGCTTACCCAGGATGCTGGAAGCCCCAGGTATGATTCCCCCGTACCAGGAGATCTCCATGGACCAGACAGGGCTGTGCACACCTGCAATCTCCATACAGAGGTGGAGACAGGAGGGTCAGAAGTTCAAGGTCATCACTGACTATATAGTAAGTTCAAAGCCAGTCTGGGATACTAAGACCCTGTCTGGGCATGTGGGGGGAGGGGTGCTTTTTTTATGGAAAGAAAGGGGTAAACTAAGAGCAGGCCCAGGGGTGGCAGAAAATATGGGTTCAGTGTGCAATGAACTTGGAAGCCTGCTGGTTGGGAACTCTTTAGTTTTCAGTTTCTCATCCTTCTTCAGTGTTAGCAGCTGCCACACAAATGGCTCGTTTTGCAAACACTCAAAGCCCACCCAGTGCCCTTCTCAAGAAGATGAACTTGATGTATCTGAGTTACCACTCCTGTATCTGACATCCAGTTGCCACCTACCAGGAAGTACTTCTCGTGCATCCTTTGTGATGTTGCAGTGTAGGAACTTTCCAGAAATCTAGAAAACATCCAGGGCTTTCTTTAACTTAGAAAAAGAAGTGTATAGAAAGGAATTGAGCCCTTTCACAAACTCCAAACCTTCGGATTTTAGAAGTGAGTTCCAGGTTTAAGATGCAGGCTTCTGAAGGTTCCAGGGGAAATCTTTATTTATCAGTAACACCGTCAGATAAACACCAAAGTAAGAGGTTTTTAGTTTTGTGGTTTTTCAATAAAACAAGTCGGTTTTGAACTCAACCTGACAATGTGGGAAATCTGCTCACATGTACCAACAGAGAGCCATGTGATTAATTGAAGGGGTCACGCACACAAGGACTACAATTGTCCTTGAGTGTCTAGCTTCCTTTTTGTGTGATCTCAAACTTCTCCGGAGATTCGGGGACCGAGCATAAACATTCACAACTGCTGTCTAACAACTGGACCAATAGACATCACTAGTTCAGGTCACTATCAAATGGTGCCATGCACCTCTGTGAGCAAGTGCCTCTGGCGCACTGCTGGACCCTCTTCCAGGGGACACCGGTAGCCTCTGAGTAGACCCAATCAGTTTTCTGGCCCTGGATATATGGCTGCTGACACTGGGATAACTCAAAACTGTCCCCACAGAGAGATCCCAGGCTAAGCAGGCTATTTTATCTTCCTATGTTGGTCATACAGCCTCATCCTACAAGGGCAAAGCCTTCATTAAAGTGATTTTTCTCCCTAAAATACCACTTTAATTTGTCTGGCTGAATATTCAAATTCCAGATTCACTGACCTACTGTTTAGGCACTGGGCCAGTCGACACCAAGCCAAATGGTTCTTTTAAAGTACGAGTTTGAAAAACATCCCTCATTTTGTAAAGCAGCCCCCTTCGCTCTCCCAGATACGTCCCAGCAGCCTTACCCAGCTCTATTTACCTATTTTAAATGCTTAGCAAAAACAAGCAGAGGATACAATTATGAGACTACCCAAGGTAATGACTGTGCCCCAGTCACAGTTTAACCCCAAGGTTGTCAGGCTTGGGTTTTGTTTGCTTGTCAGGTTGGCTTTGCTCTTTGGGCCTTGGACATATCATTTAAATGAGCAGTATTCATCGTTTTCTGAGATGAACTCAACAGAATGTGTGTATTTTGTGCTGATCTGTGTCCCCTTTGTGAAAGTACGGTGAGATTATATGATCTGTGTTCAGTAACTGAGAGGACAAATTAAAAGCAGGCTGGAGAAGGGAAGCTCTCATGTGTTTTATACCATCAAAGATAATGTACAGACAGTCCTTAGGGAATTTAATTCCAAGCTACCAAGATACTGCATTCTATCTGAAGAAGTGCCCTATGGAAGTTTTAATTGGATCTGCAACTACTGCTTATAGACTAGACGTCTGTCCCACAAGTTTGCTAACATGGGTGACTGAGAGAGCTTCTATTTCAACAGAAAAGCAATGCCCTGGGTGGGGGTGGGGGGCTGGGGTAGCACGAGGAAATGAACCCTTGGACTCTCTCCTGGCCCTCATCTGGGGAAAGCACGGCTGAGGCTGCTGCAGCTGGTCTGGCTGGAGGAAATGCGCACTTGGCAGATGGGCTGAGTATCTTACAGACCACGGCATGCCTGAGAATGGCAGGGAGTCTATCAATAACGTTGGGGTTTTTTAAAATCATTATCATTCTTTGTGTTGCACGAAAAACTCCTTTCCAACATGTGGGTCCAAGAGCCACAATCTCATTCCCTCTTAGTTCATTAAAAAGGTAAGACTTCTGTCACCCTGAAAATAGTCCCAAGCACTCCTCCACAGCTGTAAACCAACAGCTCAGAGCCAAAGAAAATCTTTCTGGGTAAGATGCTAGAACCCATCTTGCAGGAAGCAAGGCAGCGCCTGCTCTGCCCTCTAGAAGCTGGGCGGTTTTTGCTCTGGAGGGGAATTATGGCCCACCCTGCCGCCAGGGGAGGACACAGAAGTTGTGACACCAGGGCACATCGGGAAGAAGGCTGGCTGCCAGGTCTGACAAGTGTACCCCTAGTAGGCCAGACCATGATCTCAGGGATGGATCTCTAGGGAGAGAGGGACAGTAGCAGGACATCTGATGAAGCCAGGTGACCAAAGCATGCTTTAACAACGATGCCCTGGGGAAAGCAGGCTCCATGCGAGGTGACCAGACAGTTCAACCTTTTCCCCACACAGAGCATTTCTAGTTCACTTGCCCTGTCAAGCAAGAGGATGGCATTTCCTCACATCCAACTGTCGTCTGTGTTCCCTGCACCCTGGAGCTTCAGAGAAGAACATCTGTCCCCTACTACCCGCTCCTCACCGCATCCCATCCCCAAGACCCCTGCCCAGCTGTGTGCTCAGGTTACCCACCTTGACCACATAGGTGACTCCCGGCCCCAGCACCTGGTCGCTGGCGTGCGGGGGCCTGGGCAGAGGCTCGTCGCCGGCCCGGCTCTTCCTGGTGGCGCTCATGCTGGCGGCCGGGGCGCGGGACCCGGGGGTCGCGCTGCCACCGTCCGGGGCCGCCAGGCTGGGAGCGCTGCAGCTGCCTGAGAGCCGCGCTCCTGCCCGCTCCCGGGCGGCCGACGACAGGCCACGCAGGCCGGAGCTGGAGAGTTTCAAGTGGGACACCTTGTGGAGCAGGTGGCCCAGGCTGCCGGGCCCATCGTCCGGCGCCTTGCGCAGCGCCTCGCCCGACACCAGGTAGGGGCTCGCCGCGGGCTCCGCCGAGACCTTGCCGCCGCTGCCGCTCACCGACAGGCTGTGGAGAAGGTCATCGACCGATGTCACCGAGTCATTCCTGAAGCGGTTGTACTTGGTGCGTGGAAGCATGCCCCTCCGTGGGCTCGCCGCATCCACCCGGGCGCTGCTGCTGCCGGCCCTGGCGCGGACTGCCGCGCATAGCACACGAGCCGCGGTCCCCCGAGCGGGACGAGGAGCCCGGGTCCCAGGACAGCCTTTCCGGAGAGGGACAGCCGAGGCCGACGACCGATCCCTTTCACCGTTACAAGGCAGCAGAGCAGCAGCCACGCAGCGCGGGCCCTGGAGACCGCGGGTTGGGGTGGAACGCTTGCCTTGCAAAAGTCATAGTTGCCGCTGATGGAGCAAGCGCCCAGCTGCTCGGGGCTGCTCCCAGCAAAAGCGTGACTCACTCTGAGGAGACCCTTCTCAACAAAGGCTCGGTGAGCTCCGCAAATCACTTCCTGTAGCAAAAAGAGAGAGAAGAAAACGACATCCACCCGCTGACAGCAACTACAGCCAATCAGTTCTCAAATTTCCTTTTTCTACCTTCGCAGATATTTCCTTCCAATCTTTGCCTTTTCACCTACCCCCTCCCCATCCCGCATTTGTGCCAAAGGTAAATCCAGTTCCTTCAAATGATCTCTTGAACTTTCCGAAACCCCATTATTCCATGCTAAGGTTTGTTCTTCCCTTGCTCAGCTCATGTGGATGAAGCCCAGAAGTGTCTGACAAGGATGCATTCAAATGTGACGAAGGCTTTTTAAGAAGTCTGCAGGCGAATCCTGATGAATCCTGATTTGGAAAGTAACAAGAATTTTTAAGGAAGAAAAAGAGGGGACCCTTCACCAGCAGATGAATATTTAAGGTGGGAAAAAAGCCTGTCAGTTTCCTGTGGTTTGCTTTTCTTGTTCAGATCAACAGAGCAGCCATGACGAGTATCTGTGGCGGTGCAATTCCTGGACCAATTCACGAAAAAAAAAATCTGCACAGGAATTTCTTCTCAGTACAGCTCAGGGGGGTCTTCCCTAATAATTTACAGCAGTCAGAAGCCTTACTCAGCTTCAGGGATCAGTTGAGAAATCTACTTCCAAAAAAAACCACAGTGCTTCTCTGCTCAGCGGCAACAGGCTCCAGAAATCCATGCCAAAAGAAAAAAGAGAAGAGAGGGCTGCGTTCCGAGCTTTATTCCAACTGAATGTGTTTAAGCCCTGGAAGCATGCCTTAGTAGAACAACCAATCCATTTCAATGTCCCTTCAGTTGCTGCTTGCAGCCCTGCAGTCAGGCAGGAAAAAAAAAATGCGGCTGCTCTAACTGCCCATCAAATCCACAGCAAGAATGGCCTCATCCTTGGGAGTCAGGCCTAGGCTTGCAGTGACACGAACAGGCCTTTCTTCTTCCTGGCGCTTGGGAGAATAGGACATCGACACCCTCCCCGAGGGTCTGTCCAAGATTCTGAGAGCCACTGACCCCTTCCTCGGTGGCCTCTGCCAGGTGGCCTCATGCGTTAAGATAGATAACCCGCACCACAGAGAAGTCAATCGCTGTCAAAGTTTCCTGGTAACTTCTGTGGAAGCGAAATGCATTTGCCTTCTAACACACTAGCAGGTCACCCTGAGTCTCCTCACGCCCAGGGCTGATCTCGGGAGCCAGTGAGGTTCCCAGGCTTTCTGGGAGCCCCAGGAACGGAGTTTAAGGAGAGCCACCCATGGCGGGCGTGCAAGTGCGGCCGGTTTCAGAGGACGAAAAAGCGCAGAGCCTCCAGGCCCGCCCAGGCACAGCAAATGCGTCCCCACCGCTCTCCAACCGCGCGGCAGCCCTAGCCCAGAAGCCACCCCGCACTCTCTTTTCTCCCTTTCCCTAGCTCGCATAGCAACAGCAGATGCGCACCCCACGGACGATTTCGATGATGATTAGAGTCCCCCTCCAATCTGAAGCAAGTCAGCCCCACCATTCCCAAACCGTGGTCTTCATTAGAAGCAGACAAAAAAACGACAGAATGTGAATGAGATGCTGTTTGTGTGAATGAAAGGGCCGGCGAGCGAGCCAGCGTTTCTGTGAATGGAGCGGGTCCTTGCAGCCGGTGCCAGGCAATCCCCTGGGCTCAGGCGGCCTCAGCCAATGAGAGGCTGCGCCGATGACTCATTCAACAAAGGCTCGCTCAATAGTGGAAGATTCCATTTCAATCAAGGGCGGGATCTTTTATCCAACAGCAGTGTGGGGAAAAAAAAGAGAAAGGAAAAAAAAACACCACCCAGATTGATTACAAAAATCCTGGGGGGAAGACACAAGCCGGTATAGAGAGATGGGGAAAATTAGCTTTATAAGGGTGTTGGACACTGTCGGGTCAGGTCCGGGTGAAGCAGGACCACTCTCTTGGAGGTGAGATGTACCCAAACTTTCATTCACTGGTTCTTCTACCTCATGGAGCAGCCATGAATGTACCAGCTTTTTATTATGAATGCACACAGAAGACCCAGTCAAAGACTAGCCTCTTCCCCCTGAAGTCTTTCCTAATAAAGGAATAAAGAAGACCTATGCAAGCTAAGGCACCAGAGCGGCAGAGGGGATCCCAAAGCTACATCATTTAACCCTTTAGCCAACAGGAGACTTTGGATTCTATTATGAGGCCAACGGAGGGAGAGCCGAGTGAGAAAATATGAATGGCGGTGTAAATTTACATACGACAATTAGACTCGCTGGTGTTAGATGTTAATGTACCAAAAATATCATATAGTACAGCTAAAGCTGCTGTTAGCTGGAAAGTGATACGGATATTTTGGTATACAGGAAAAAAGGAAATAAATTAAATAGCCCAAGTGTGTCAGATGGAATTCCACAGCCCCTGCAGGGAAGCTCTGCAGGTCCCAGGAGAGCCCTTTGTTCCCCCCACAGAGCCTAGCTGTCGCTTTATTTTAGGCACTATTCTTCAAAGTCCAAGCATCTGGGTTGTCAACCTGCAACAAGCTGGCACTGGTGAGAAGGGGGGTAGATAATTCTAGATGCCATGTTCAAAATCTGTGCTATGCTATGAATATCATGTGTTCACTGGATGCTCATGTCGAGTCTAATCCTGGCCACCTTTCTTTCAAAAGGTGAAAAACTTAGTCTGTCATTTAGGTGAGGGGCTTTTGGGATGCTCTGGGATTAGGTCATCAGAGTGGAGGACCTTCAGTGACTGACTATTGGGGGCAATAGCCCAGTCAGTAAAATGCTTTATCTTAGCCAGGCGGTGGTGGCGCACGCCTTTAATCCCAGCACTTGGGAGGCAGAGGCAGGCGGATTTCTGAGTTCCAGGCCAGCCTGGTCTACAGAGTGAGTTCCAGGACAGCCAGGACTACACAGAGAAACCCTGTCTCGAAAAACCAAAATGCTTCCTCTTGCAAGCAAGAGGACCTGAATTCAATCCTCAAAAACTCACATTAGAAACAAAACAAAAATACTAACAGACAAACAAATGGCCTGACGATCCAGTGTTACACAGGCAAAGACAGGCAGATTCCTGGGGTTCCACAGCCAGCGAGCTAGCCCAACCACTTAGCAAGTACTAAGCCAAGAAGAGACCCTATCTCAAAAACAAACAAACAAAAAGAAAACAAAAAAACAAAACAAAACAAAAAAAATGGGACCAGAGAGATTGCTGCCAACCTTGATCGGAATTCAATCCCCAGGAGCCACGCAGTGTCCTCTGACCCCTTCCCACATGCTCAAACATGCATCTAATGAAAAGCCATTTTTAAAGGAAATATGGCTGTCACCCAAAGAATGAGAGTGGAGGTTGTTCTCTGTCCTCCGCATGCAGGTACAGCATGCTTCCACACAAGCACACCAGCACAAGCATGCAACTGCACACACCACATGCCCACACATAAGGAGAGAGACTGAAGTACACACACACACACACACACACACACACACACACACACACAGAGGCATACGTTTCCCAATCTCTCACTGTCTTAAGCCCTGAGCCACCTCAGACTCTGCTAGCAAGAATCCTATCACCGGTTCTGATCGCACCCATACCAGACCAAGGAGCTTAGGTAAATTATCTTTATTCATAACTCACTTAGTTTATTGGACTGTTTTAGTAACCAGAGATATGGATGAAAATCCTATAACATTGGAAAGAAAGTACCCTGCCTGAGAGCTGACACTGAGAGCTGCTTGCCCTCACCACTTGCAGCCGGGCATCTCCACCGAGAGGAATGCAGGGCTACGCCCATGTTTCCTACCTGAATCAAGTCCTGTTGTTCATCAGGGTGGAGTGTCTAACCAGGTGAGGTGGGATGGGAAGGGAATAGCTGTGTGGGAGTGGTCAGCTTAGGGTTAGGAGCCTTCCCTGTAGAGACATCAAGTGCTGAGGTTGAAATCCAGAAATTCCAAATTCTCTAGATGAGATATGAAAAGGGTGGGTCAAATATTGGGTAGGTGGTACATGCTTCTGATCCCAGCATTTGGGTGGTTGAGGCAGGACAGTTGCGGGCTCTAGTGGGACAGCCTGGGCTACATGGTGAGATCCTGTCTCAAAAACAAACAAAGGAGCCAGAAATTGTAAAATAAGGATAAGAACCCAGCCATCTGGGGACCTATTCTCACCAACCAGCAACACACACCCACCATAAGCCCAGCTTACATCCCATGTCACATAATGAGAGCCCAGGGTCATTGAGGCTACACAATGTACAAGGATCACATCTTCTATCTTCATGGCCACAGATACCCCTGCTTCAGAGAGGTGTGGCATATGGCTTTCTGATGAGCCTTCTCCCTGTGGGCAGTGGCCAGTCATCATTTAGATAGCATAGGACAATGTCACCAGTGGAATGAGAGACAAGAAAAGTTCAGGCTTTCCAGAAGATAGAAGATAGGCTATATTACAAAGAGAGGCTATACAGAGAGATGGCCAGTCAGTGAAATGGCTGACATGCACCCAGAACCCACAGAAAAAGCCAGGTTTGGTAGGGTACTCCTGAAATCCCGGTGCTGCGAACAAAGATCCCAGAAGCTCCATGGCCAGCTAGTCCTATCCAGTCAATGAGTCCTGCTTTCATGAAAGACACTGTCTAAAAATTGCGGTGGGGCGCTGGAGAGGTGGACCTCAAGGATTAAGAGAACTGGCTGCTTTCCCAGAAGACCACAGTTAGATCACCAGCACCCGCATGGTGGCTCACAACTGTCTGTGATTCCGATTCCAGGGAAGTTGATGCCCACTCCTGGATTCCTCCAGCACTGGGCTCACACATGGAGGCGAAACATCAATATACATAAAATAAAAATAAGAAAGACAGTGACAAAGAGATCTTCTTGCCTTCACATGCACACACACACACACACACACACACACACATGAAACACACGTGAACACATATACATGCCAAAAACATAAACACAAAATTTAGGGTGTAATAGAGAACAACAGAGAAGAATCTACTGTGTGCTATAGAGTAAAGAGTAAGCCAGAATGGAAGCGAATGAGGGACAGGAAAGGGAGAGAGGGAACTATTGCCTTTGGAGAAAGTGGACCATCTCACTCTCGGGAGGATGGAAGTGACTGACAGCTTCTTCAGGGTCCAGGTATGAAACAGGAATCTTCCTACCTTCCTCAGAAGGCAAATGCAGAGGATACCATTAAAACCACACTTGTAGAGATGGCCTCAGGGAATCCAAAAGGACGGAGAGACATCAGAGATTCCCAAGAACCAAAACCCTTGGTGAACCAATGAGTTTATCCGGGTCATTTACTGAAGTACAGGTGAGGGGTTACTTACAGGAGTATGGGCAATTCAAAGGCAACTATGTTACCAAAAGCCCCACCCCAAGGTGAAAGCCATATCCCCAGGAACTTGCAAGCTGCCCCACTGAACAGTCTCCTGCTAGCAACTGCCTACTGCTTTGATAACCTTGAGACTATGAGTTTTACAGGTCTCTGGATCTTCCTGAACCTCGTTCATTAGCTTCCTCCCACCTTATCTCCGGGAGGAAGTAATTAAATTAGAAGAAAATTACCACACAGTGAGACCCTCTAGGAATTGTAGGCTTCACCTCTTTGGGTTAGCGTTCCTGATAGATGTTTATCAGATCAGCAAAAATAAATAAATAAATAAATAAATAAATAAATAAATAAATAAAATAAGTGGGTTGAGAAGTCGATGGATTTCAAGGGTAGGGTGAGGGATGCTGTCCTTAGTTTCACCTGAGTGTCAGGAGCACAATTAATAGTAATCTGTGACACTACATGACAATACAGTAGTACATAACTCAGTAATAGCTGAGGGGCTGATGGGCAGTCGTTTGTAGTGTACATACCCACTTCCCCAGCCAGGGCCTATGGCTGCCATTGAATAATACTTAGTTGTGATTCTAGGCTAGCTTTGACCTGTTTCCCTCCCTGCATCAGACACTTGCTCTTGGGTGGTGGCCCTGGAAGAAATAACCCTTACGAAATGCTACTCAATATCCACACCACCTATAATACACCATGTTAGTAGACAGAAACATTTACTCTGTAGATGTGAATGACCGGTGTGGTACGTCAGGACAGACTAGGTTATACTGTAACAACATCTGTGTGGCTCACTGACTGTTCTAGATGCACGCACACGTGCGTACACACACACACACACACACACACACACACACACACACACACACACA
>JANHMN010000006.1:11937109-11950541 GCA_030674055.1 Rhabdomys pumilio | reverse complement strand
TCCTCTGTACTTTGTATCTATTGGGTGATGATGTGATCCTCTGTACTCAAGTCTATGTGCTGTGCTATATTGATTGATTTGCATACATTGAACTATCTTTGTATCCCTGAAATGAAACCAACTTGGCCACAGTGTATGGTCTTTTCTCTGGAAGGACAGTAAGTCTTTGTAACCACTGAGCCATCTCTTTAGACCCTCAATGTGCTCTGAAATTTAGTTTCCAAGTATTTTATTGAGAATTTTTCTGTGTATGTTTATGAGAGAAATTGACATGTAGTTTTCTCTTTTGTTTGTATTTATTCATGTGTGTGTGTGTGTGTGTGTGTGTGTGTGTGTGTGTGCTCACACATGCATTTGAGCATGCACATACATATGCATGCCATAGAAGCACACACATGAAGGCCAAAAAACAACTTAAGGAAGTTAGGCCTCACTTATAACCGTGGGGGTTCTAGAGATAGAACTCAAATGCTCAGGCTTGGTGGAAAGTGCCGTTTCCTGCTGAGCCTGGAGCGGGGTATTCCCCGATACATTTGCAAGAAAGCTCAATAATTTGGGAGGAGCTAATGAGGGAGAATCGAAGAGTGGGAAGGGGAAGGAAGAGGAGGGAAGAGAGGAGGAGACTGGCAGCCATGGAGGACAAATTGGTCAAGAGCAGTCCTGGGTAACAATTTATATCTAAAGGCCAGGTATTGGGTAACAACTCTAATTGTGTGGGTGTCTTGTTAATTGAACATTTCCAATTATATAATTCTTTGGATAATCTTTAAGCATTAAGAGCCTTCATTTCCACCAGGTACCACAATTGCAGGTATTGTCTGTGGTTCAGACGAGCTTTGTGGAGACAGCGTGATGAATTGGCAGAGCCAGCCCCCAGGCTGGTGTCTGGTGGGTGCCAGGGCCAGTGTTTCTAGATAGCCGGAGCCCCAGTCACAGACGAGAACCAGCGGGAACATGCAGCTGCCTGGGATCAAGTCATACTGGGTGCCATTTTTTAAATATCACCCAGAACAACAAGCCAGTTCTCTGTCTCCGGTAGTATTCTGTTGTGTCCTTACCCAGCTGTGGGATCTGGGCACTGCTGGCTTCATGAAGTGAGTTTGCTCATACTCATTCCCATCCATTTTATTGAATATTGCTTCTAGACCCTCTTTAAAGGCTCAGTAGAATTCAGCAAATCCTTGCAGTCCTGGGCTTTTTTATTGGGAGTCTCTAGATTACTGCTTCAGTCTTGTTGTTTGCTCTAGATCACTTTACGTTGTCTATATCCTAATTAAACTTTGATAGGTCACAAAGGGAATGGTCCATTTCTTCTAGGCCTCTTAGGTTTCTAGAATCTAAGTTTTTCAAGTCTTCACTGATGATCACCTGATTCCACTGGAATCTATTGTAACATCCTCCCCGCCCCCATCTCACCTATAAACTGTCAGCCCAGTTTTTCTCTCTGTCTTTTGGTTCTGTTAATTTGGGGGTCATTCATCTCATCTCTTTTCCTAAAGAATCAACTCCTTGACTGCTTCTATGTGTTGTTCATCTCGTCTCCATTTCATTAAATCCTACCCTAGGCTTTTCATTTCTTACTGTCCAACAGCTTGGGGCCTCACTGAAACCCAGGCTTCACTGACACAGCCTCACAAAACGGCGTCTTATAGTCTCACAGTACCTGGCCTTAGCAGCTCTCTAAAACCACAGTAGAAGGATCTAAGACCTCATTGACACTTGCATCCTTCAAGCCAGGTGCATCTACCAGCTTGGGATGGACACTGGCCACCTTGAACCACATTAGCTAGGATGGACGCTGGCCACCTTGAATCACATTAGCTGGGTTGGACACTGGCCACCTTGAACCACATTAGCTGGGATGGACGCTGGCCACCTTGAACCACATTAGCTGGGATGGACGCTGGCCACCTTGAATCACATTAGCTGGGATGGACGCTGGCCACCTTGAAGCACATTAGAAGCAGAGCTTTAACAACTTTGTTTTCTGGGAGCAGAAAGAGCCTTGACCTCTCTTTCACAAATCAGGAGTTCAGCTGAGTGAGTCTCACTGCAAGGAAACCCCTCCATTCCCGAACAGACCCAGCCTCTCCTTAAGGACACAAAGCTCCTTAACCAGCACAGCTTCTTGGTTTGTTCTTGGCTGTAACATTAAGCTTCCTGGTGCCTTTTTTCTTCACACTGTACAGTTTGTATCTCTTCCTTCCCCACTTGCTCCTTTGACTGTAGACCTGCATAAACAATGTCAAAAGAACCACCTCACAGACTCAACATCATGCAGTCATGAAATTTCCTCTGCCAGAGAAATTTTCCCATTACTATTTTATTTACCCTCAGGCAAGTCCTTAGGATACAAGCAGAAGGCAGCCATTTTTTTTTACCAAAATATTATAGGGATGCCCTCTAGCCCCACTGCTGTATTAAAACTGTTGCTTCCCTCCCTCTTGAGGGAAGGAGGCCTCTTGGGGGCCTCTTCTGGGCCCCCAAAAGTCTTTATTACTCTCAGCACTATGGTCTTCCAGGCTCCCACTTGACTGGCCCTGTAAGCTCTGTCTACAGCTGTCAATCACTGTTCTAGTCCAAAGTTCCAAAGTCTGCCACATTCTCCAAACACTGAAACAAGACTACAGTTCTCTTCCTTCTCCAAGTAAAATGTCAGACCAAAGGTCAGGGATGATTTAAAGTACAGAAAAGATAATGTGCTTCTCCCATCCTTTTGGGGTCTTGGCAAACAAGAGCCAAGTGCCTATTGGGGTCACTAAGGTGTGCTGGGGACTGCAGGCTAGAGCAGGCCTGGGTTCAGGCTGGGATGTGGAATTCACATCATCCTCTCTGTGAGGTCCCTTCCACTCCCACCTCCCTCCATAATGACCTTTTCATCGTGTGTTCACGAATGTCAGCGTCCTTACACTGGGTGACTTTCTCCAGAATTGAGTGTTATAATTAGCTTTAACTGATAATTAGAGCCAACCTAAAATTATCTGGAAAAAGAGATACAACCAAAGATTGTCTATATTGAATTGACCTGTGGGCATGTCTGTGGGGGTGAGGGCAGAATTGCCTTAATTGAGTTGATTGATGTGGGGAGACCCAGCCCACTTGGGTGGCACCATTTCCTGCAAAGAGGATCCTGAACTGTGTAACTATGGAGAACCAGCTGTACATAAGCTAGCAAATGAGCATGTGTGTATCCAAAAGTTACAACAGAATCTACTGTGCTGCAGTAAATGAAGTCTGTCTGTCTGTCTGTCTGTCTGTCTGTTGTAATCATTGTTATACACAGTATATGAACCAAAGAATAAAACTCTATCAAATTCTTTAGAGTTGTTCACAGGGCTCTCTCTCTCTCTCTCTTTCTCTCTCTCTCTTTCTCTCTCTCTCTTTCTCTCTCTCTTTTTCTCTCTCTCTTTCTCTCATGCATGAAAAACACTGCAGGATTTTCTTAACTGGACAAATGTTTAAATTCACACGGCTCCCTCCATACTAGGGGAAAATGCCAATTAGTTGCCAAGTGCTTTCTAGAATGTACTTTAAAAATATATATAATATAGGTTTAAAATAGCAAGGTTCTGGGACAAGCCTTTGGGTGCAGGGCTGTCACAAACATGCGTTGAAAAGGAATTTGGGAAACCAGTCATGGTGCATTCATCTCTCGAGCGAACAAGCCCCACGGAGTTCGGCTGTAATTATTTCAATGCGAAATTCCTGCAGACTCCTCCTGCCAGCTTCCTCTCAGCAAGTCACAATGTGTTTCCATGGCAACTCTGTTGCTAAGGGGGGACCCCATAAGTACATCAGTGTGGTGTCTGCAGCCTGGAGAGGGTGTTAGCCTGAGAGGCCTGTTGGCAGGCACATTTATGTTTCATTTAGGTCTCTTCCCTCCATATATCCAGAGAGGCCTTCACTAGAGAGGTCTCTCTCCCTGAGGGGAGGGGAGGAGAGGGGTCCCCACTCTCCACTGCGTGTTGTCCCTGCAGTACAGCATCAGCTTTCTGCTCAAGGCCCTTCATCATTCTCTTGTGTCCTGAGCACGAGAATCCCAAGACAAACCAGTAACTGCAATCACAAGCATCACCAAAATGCCACCCGAGACCCATCTTGTTAAACATTTATAAATGACAAGGAGACACTAAACATAAGCCGTTGCAACAAACGGCATTTCGAATCATTAATCTGAAAGATTTTAAATAGTAAATGTTTAGAAAGCCCCCAAACGAAGCAAATCAAAATATTTTTGAAGTCTCCCTTTCAATGTCTCTGAAATCATATTCTGGCAGGCAGACTGTAACATTCCATCAGAAATCCTGATTGCGGTCCAGAACCTTCCACCAAGCCAACTTTCACTGGCTGTTTTATTTGTTGTTGGTAATTCCTTTAAGTGGCCTGTGTCTGGATTCCTGTTTCTTCAGCTCCAGATGACACGTAAGGAGAAAGGACCACACTGACAGTCCCAAGGCAGGTGTTCTTGGTGAGGGGTTGGGGTGTGGAGTGGGAGGGCTATGCAAGGGAGGAGAGGGAGAACAGAGAGGAGAATTCTCCATGAGCAAAGTACTGGCTATACAACAACAAAAGTACCTGAGGTTAGATCCTCAGCATCCCTGTAAAAATCTGGTATGGCAGTGCAGATACCCATAACCTGAACATGAGGAGAAACAGTGACAGACAGATCCCTAAAGCTCATCCTACACAGGCTCCTCACAGTGCAAACAGGCGGGGGTGGGGGATATCTTGAACACATATTACCCTGAACATCATGTTGGTCCTGCCCTTAAATGTTGGACCACACCCTCATCGACAGGAGGTGACTACAGTGTCCAGCTCCTGAGCCCACATCCCTGTAAAGCCAGCTTCATGTCCCATGGTGCAACTTGAGCAGGCATATATGACCAGAAGGGGTAGCCACACACAGGCAAGCCCAGGCCCCCCAAGGGGATATCAAAGTAATAAGTGCCAAGATTGGTTCTCATTTGTCCCAAAGCAAACACTGGTTCCTAGAGACTCACTTCTCCCATCTCCTCTGTTGCTCAGAGACCTGTCATTTCACCCCATGCTCACCAGGAGAGACCTAATATAGCAGAAATCTTCTTTTGGGGGACACCAAGGACCCTGGAAATCTTCAAACTCTTCACTCCAGAGTCCCAGAATTCTGAAAGCTCCTTTGATTTTCACAATGGAATCTATATTTGGTAGGGTTAATGATTTCATGGACCCCAGCCTTTCTTTTCAGCCAAGTCTTGGTTGTTCCTATGTGGTCCTTCCTCTGTGTCAGTTAGATCCCACACAGCCACAAACTGAGGAACAGGGTGGAAAGAACTACCCAGAGGCTCTCTTTTAATAGCCATGCTCTCCTTTGTTTGCAGAGGGAGAACATTCTCAGTGTGCCACTTTAGGAACCCTATCCTGTGGAACTTCCCCTGCACCACGCACTATGTGTGGTCACTTCAGTGCTCAGCACTGGATGCCAGCCCTCAAGCTCAGGCCAACACTACTGACCTTGAGGGAGGACAGGGACACCTTCCCGAGAAAAGATCAAAATAATGACGCTTCCCCAGGCCAAGGTTGCATCTGGCCATGCCCTAACAGATTGTGAAGCCTGGGTGAATCAAGAGGAACCATGGTTAGCCTTGCGTCAAACCTATGTGGGTTTAGGAACCCACTCACTTCCTTCATGACCTTGTCACCAATCCTAAATAAAACTAAGAACAGTGGCCACAAGTGGAAACTTAAGGGTTCTTTGGAAAGTCAGTTTTGTTGGATGGTGTTTTGCCGGGGCAAACATGTGTAGTATTTTCCTGAAGTGAATGCGAGTGAAAGGGTGTTTTGCTAAGGCAGACACATGATAGAACATTTTGCTGAAGAAGATACAGGTGAAAGGCTAAGGCAGACTCGTGAAGGAACGTTTCGATGAAGCAGACATAGATGAAAAGATGTTCTGCTAAAGCAAGCATGAAAGGACGTGATGAAGGATTCTTCACTAATGGCATGCATGTATTGGTCCACCTTACACTGTGTAGTCGAGCTGCTTTTGTTTGGACTCCACAGGGAGAGACGCACCAAAAAACTTCTGGTGGTGTGCTGCAGTTTCTTGCCACTTCCTCAGACTCCGGCTGATTGGCAGAGTGATGTCAATTGAGGAAGATGCACGTGCTGAGGCAAGACCTATGGAGGACAACTGACATATAGGACTCAACAGATAGTGATAGAGGCTTGGGGATTACTGGTACAGCTAGCTGTACAATGCTTGTTGGTCTCAAGTCTTTGCTGATCTTAACTTTGCTGAGAGAGACACAGCCAAGAACTTGTCCTGGTGTTCCTGTTGGCCCTAGTCCCTCTGCTGACTCATATTGATTCTGCTGAGGCCTGACTGTCTCTGTTAGGCCATGCAACCACCTTCTATCCCGACACTACTGAACTGGACTGCTGGTATACCCATGAAGTATTTGCGAGTAGATCAAGCTGCCGCTGATGACTTGTGAATTAAACTGCTGATGTCCAGACGACACAGATGGGAGTTGCTCCAAAGAATCATTTCTAAATTGGACCACTATCCTTTCTTTTCCACTACCTCTGGTGGGTGGTGGGCCAGAAGAGAGGTTAAAACATTTAAGAACTATCATTAAAAGTAGGCTTTGAAAAATTAAAGTTACAGTGACCCCTTGCCAAGAGCTGACTATACAGCAAACAATTTGTACAGTCCTCCCATACCTGTCTCACAGGATTCCCACAAGCCAAAAAACTGAAAGTGCTCATCTGACCATGGGTCATTGAGTTAGGAAGCTACCAAGATGCAAGTCACCTGTTGAGAAGGGACTGAGAGGTTTGTTCAGGTCTCTATGGTCCTGATTCTGACTCTGAAATCCAAGGGATTACCATCCCCCCCCCCAACTCCTTTTAAAGATAAAGTCTTATCATATAGCTTCCTATGTATCTCAGCCTGGCCTTATCTGGATCTTATCTCTGAAAAGATGCAGAGTAGGGGGAGGAACAAGACTGTGGAGGAAGTCTCCCCCAACCCTCCACCCAAACACATTTTCAGTGTATACAGATGGCATACACCCATTCAGGTGGGCCAGACTCTAGGAAGGAAATCAGTAGGGAATTATGGAAGTCTCCAGATTTTATGCATAGTCAAGCCAACCTGGGTATTCTGAATCTACCTGGACCTCTCAGCATGCAGTTAAGGCGTCTGCTCTGGGCAGCCCAGGATTCTGTTTCCCATTATGTGCATGGTCATTCTCCATCCTCAGGTGGAGACTACACTTCCCTCTACAGTCAGCCTGCTGGCTCACCAGGCATTTTCCACATCTGCAGATGGTCTCTTTCTTGTTCATTTAGAAGCTCCCCCAGCACAGTGCTTCTTGTTTTCCCACCTTGTGGAAGCTGAGGCACAGTCCTCTCATGAGCTACCTCATGAAAATTAAAAACAAGAAAAACAAAAACAAAACAGCTCAAAATAAAGGAAAACACTCAAAACTCCAGGGGGAGCCATGTTACACACAGCTGCCTCCTGCTCTGAATCAGGGTCAGAATGGAGAGGATCACACCAAGGAGAGACTTCTTGAAGCTCCAGTAAGTATAGCCATACCAGGCTGTCAGGCTGTGGGAGCCAGGGATCAGCGCTGAAAGCCATTCTAAGAAACCTGCTGTTTCTTAAAGGCTCTTTTGCCTGGAGAGAACCCAACACAGTAGGCCACACATTACTGGGTAGTAACCCATGTTTTATAATGTCATTGGTTCTAATGCTTTGAATTAATCCAGTCCCCCAAGTCGAGAACCAGCATGTCCAAACGCTGAAGGTACTTGTCCCCAATTGGTTTTTGATCGATCAATAAAGAGCTAACAGCCAATGGCTGGGCAGATAGATTGAGGTGGGACCTTTAGATTTATGCAGGCTAGAAACTGGGAAAGAGGAAGGGGGATAGCCATGATTGGGAAGAAGAAAGAGCAGACCTAAAGGCCTGCTGATGTGTGAGAATCAGAGTAAATGGCGATGGGCCACTTCCTCAATTGGGCCTCGGATAGCAGAGATGAAATCTAGATTTTAAAAGATGCTAACTCAGGAGTACTGGAGGGGAGTATCTGCTAGCAGCAGGAAGGATAAGAACTGCCCAGCCATTAAACTAGTCAAAGCATATTAAAATTAACTAGTGTGTCCGTGTGTGTGTGTGTGTGTGTGTGTGTGTGTGTGCGTGTGTGTGTGTGTGTGCGTGTGCGTGTGCGTGTGTGTGTGTGTGTGTGTGTTTCACTCTCGAATCCTGATAGCTCTTGGACAGATACACACATGCGACCTGTCAGGAGTACAGAGTGAACTAATTAACCCACTATAAACTGCAGCTTCCACTTTCAAAAGAAAATATTGTACACTCATGTTCCCTCATAACTCACCCTAAAAACAGCTCAGACCCTAAAAATACGTTCATAGGTAGCCAGGAAAGATGCTAAAAGTGTGTGTGTTGGGGGCAGAGGGATTACAGTTGATTTACAATCCATTAAAAACGTTTTTTTTTTTTTTTTAAATAACTGACTGTAGACTTCAGAGATTTGGGGATAACATGGTGGGGAGCGCTCTGAGTTTTATTTTTAGCTCTTGCATAGGTCAGCTGCTTGCTGAAGGAGCCTGAAGCCAAGAACCAACAGACAGAAGGGAAGGATGGAGGGAGGGAGGGAGGAGAGGGAGAGAATCAGGCAGCTGGACCTAGGATGGGAGAAGGAGGAATATACACAACCCAGTTTGAGATTTTCTTATGGCTTTCTGTCCCCAGCAATAGGCGGTAAGTCTGCATTTCTGTGTGTGGGTTTTTTTTTTTTTTTTTTTTTTTGTCCCCAGAAATAAGTTTCTATTTCTCTGAAATGTAGCCCATGTCTCACACACAGTGGGTCTCTCTGTACTTGTTAGACCACAAAGAGCAGAGAAGATTGAGGTGCCCACTTGCACCCCAGCCAATTATGAATGACACAGACAGATGCAATCCCCATGATAGAAGGAGCCCACAGACAGCTTTAGACAAGTAGAAAAGGGTGGGAGGGAGGGAGAGAAGAAGGGAGGGAAGGAGGGAGGGAGAGAAGGAAGGAGGGAAGAAGGAAGGGGAGGAGTGAGAGAAGGAAGGAGGGAGGGAAGAAAGAAGGAAGAGGGAGGAAAGGAGGGAAAGAAGGAAGGAGGAAGGGAGGGAAGGGGAGAAGGAGGGAGAGAGGGAGGGAGAGAGGGAAGGAGGGAGGAAGGGAAATTTTAGATTGACCAAACATATGACAAGAACAAAATGAACCAAACATTTTTACTCCTCCTCTTTCCATACCAAAGGATCAGGAAAGGAGGGTGCCCAGGAACCTTGCGGGGATCCATGCAGGCCTCCTGTAGCACTGAGTGGCTCATCTGTACACAACAGCAATTTCAGAGCCCCAGTGAGCTCAGACCAGTTCCACAGCCAGGGCACAAGCAAATGGGACAATACCCCCACAGGCCAGAACTGACTGACTCTCCAGCCAAAGTCAGACTTGACACATGCACAGGGACTTCCTCTCTGACCCAGAATCTCCAGGCTGCCATAAAGGAGGTGTCTTCCCCTACAGGTGACAGAGTAGAGGTCACTGTGAAAGTCCAATGGCACAAGCAAACCAGGGCACAAGCAAACCAGACCAGCACCTCAAACTTCTGAAAACTGCCCTAGGAACTGCATCCCATAAAAGCTGACCAGATTTGAATAAGATGGCTGTCCACTGAGTAGGAGAATTTGACTAGGCTCAGGAGCAAGGCAAGACACAAAATGTCTCCACAAAATGCAAGAAAGTCATCAGGCAAACCAAGAGCCAATGTCAACCACTGCAAATTATCCTAAAAGTTTTACAATAGAAAATTTTCAACCAAGAAATATTAAGTTATAAAAAGAGTCAAAGGAGGGCTGGAAAGATGGCTCAGTGGTTAAGAGCACTGACTGCTCTTCCAGAGGTCCTGAGTTCAATTCCCAGCAACCACATGGTGGCTCACAACCATCTGTAATGGGATCTGATGCCCTCTTCTGGTGTGTCTGAAGACAGCTACAGTGTACTCACATGCATGAAATAAGTAAATCTTTGAGAGAGAGGGGAGAGGAGGGAGAGGGAGAGGGAGAGAGAGAGAGAGAGAGAAAGAGAGAGAGAGAGAGAGAGAGAGAGAGAGAGAGAGAGTCAAAGATAATTAAGTGAATACAATGTTAATTCACCAGTAGGACTCTATAATAAGTAGAATAGCAATAACAAGATAAAAATCAATGAACAGGAAGACAGAGTAACAAAATGTGGTCAGCCTGAATGGCAGAGATAAAACAGACTGAGAAATAAACAAGACTTCAGGCATCTGTTAGGCAGCACCAAAAAGCCTAGCATTAATATTACTGGAGTCTCATTGGAGGAGTGTTGAAAAGATATTCAGAGAACTAATACCCCACAGGTTCCTGAACTTAGCATAAGAAGCTAAAGCCCAAATTTGATAACTTTTTAAAATCTAGGAGCTGGGAATATGCGTCAGCAGATAAGAACATTTGTTGATCTTTCAGATGTCCCAAGTTCAGTTCCCAGCACCCACATTTGACCGCTGATAGTTTATCACTCCAGCTCCCGAGGATCTGGCGCCCTCTTCTGGCCTTCAGGCATCTGCACACACAAGCACGTACCTACCTACAGGCTCTGGTCCAGTTAGTCCAACAATGTCTGCCTGCCAACGGAAGGTTCAAGAGTCCAGGAAGTTGTTCAGTTCATAAGGCTGGATGTCTCAGCTGGTCTGAAGTATACGTCAGAATCCTGAAGAGGTAGGCTCCAATGCCAGTGAAGGAATGGACTTGTTCATGAGATTGATACAAAAACAAACAGGCAAAAAAGAAAGCAAGCTTTCTTCTTCCATGCTCTTTCTATTGACTGCCAGAAGGTGTGGTCTAGACTCAAGTTTTATCTTTCTACCTCAAAGATCTGGATTAGAAGTGGATTTTCCAGCCTCAAATGATTTAACTAAATAAAATATCCCTCACAGATGTGCCCAGTCATTTGGGTTTTAGTTAATTCCAGATGTAGTCAACTTGACAGCTGAGAATAGACATGACAAATAGCAACAGAAATTCAGGCTGTGGAGGTTTCAGAGAGGAATAAGGACTTTATCAAGAACTGGGCTTTTGGTGATTAAGCGTTTTTACCCCAGTACCTATTTCACCAGCTCCAACTGCCAATAACTTCATTTCCAGGGGATCCAAATCCTCTTCTTGTCTCCACAACCTATGGCTACCACACAAGCATGGCATAGCATGTACACATGCAATATGAACAAATGGGTGGATATGTTATTTTAATTTTTTGAGCAAGGTTAGTCTAAAGAAATATAATTTGTTTGGCAGAAGAATTTTTAAGACAGTGTAACAGCTAGGCTGTGGCACGGTTGCTGCTTACTGCTCTTAGTCAGATTTACAGTGACAAAAAGCAGAAAATGGAGCAGAAAGATGTGGAAAGCATGAAGTTTGACAAGGAAATGAGCTTAAAAATCCAGCCACAGACAAAGCTGGTGAAGACAAAACATTTGTAATTATTAAAGAGATTATCTATAATTATTAAGGACATTAGCACCATTAATGAGAAGCCACTTGCTTTGTCCTGAGGTAACAGGAAAGATCCTTTGAGGCAAAAACCCATCCACTGAGTGCCCCAAAATCTTTAATTTAAAAGAAAATGACTGAGCAAAGAGAAAATTAAGACACCCTGCTCAAACAGGGACAGCTGGGCAAGTGTTTTTCCCAGGTGCAGCCTGCCAGGTGCACAGGAGCTGTTGTTCCTGAGGTGCAGTGGGACCAGGATATATATTGCACTGGCAACAGAATCTGCAAATTGTATAACATGAAACTAACAGTACCAGCTTAAGTCCTTAGCACTAAATGATTACACTAGAAAATAAGGTCTTACATATCTCAGTCTCTCTCTCTCTCCCTCCCTCTCTCTCTCTCTCTCTCTCTCTCTCTCTCTCTCTCTCTCTCTCAAATAAGGTCTTACATATCTCAGTCTCTCTCTCTCTCTCTCTCTCTCTCTCTCTCTCAAGAACTCAATGGGAAATGAAGGCCCAAATAAATGTGAAGGTGCAAGGACAGAAGCTGTGACTGAGAGAAATTACAAAGCCAATGAACCTGAACATGGTAGAGAAGATTAATAAAGCAAAATGCTAGATCTTTGGGGGAAAAAACATCAACCACTCAAATCGGTACACCTCCAGTCGATGACAGAGTTAAAACAGAAGATTCCAAATTACCAACACAGCACGGGGCAGAGGCTCTCTCAACAGACTCCCCACCCATTAAGAGGCAGATATGATTGTGCTATGAATAACTTTCAATTTATATACACAGTGATTTAGATAAAATACACCTGTCCCTCAAACCCACAAGCAATGTGAGCAGAGGTAACACAACTAGTGATGAATCTACGGCCATTAGAACTTGAATTGGTGGTTAAGAAGCTTGCAGAAAAGAACTCACCAAACACATGTTTTCACTGAAGCAATCACTCACTAAACTAACATTCATGCTTCACGTATTCATCCAGAAAAATCAAAGAGAGTGAAATAGTTTCTAATTCTATTGTCCTGAAACCAAAACTAAACAAAGCAGTACAGAAAACTACGCCCAACTTCTCTCATCTTATAAATAGCCCCTTGATAAAATATTCCATTGGCTCCTGTGGAGAGAATATCTTGTTTATTGTATAGAGGCATCATCTGTCAATTAAAAAGCCTAAGGCTTATGGCTTAGGCAGGAAGTGGAGATGGGATATCTGAAAGGAGAAAGGATTCTGGGAGAAAGTCAGGTGGGGATTTGCCAGGAAGACCATGGTACCTGAACACAGGTAACCAGACAAGTGGAAAAATGTAGGTTAAAATAATAAGTTGTCTTAAGTTGGGATTCTAGTCAGAAAAGATCCTAGCTGTATGGCCAAGGTATTTCTAAATATATTTTTGAGTCTGAGTCTTCTTTCTGGGAGCATGGGGCTGGAAGGAAGAACCAGGACTTAACGTCAACAGAATCCAGCAATGTGCAAAAAGAACTGTATAATACGATCTAGTGGAATTTATTACAAGAATGTAAAGCTGGGTCAGTATGTGAAAAGCAACTTAACCTACCATATCAACAGGCTAAAGAAGAGAAACACATGGACATTCATTATTAATATCTTTTATTTGTTCTTTAACAATTGTATACATGTAAACAATGTGTCTGATCTTATCTACCTCACCTATATACCTCCTACTCCCTCAGGCACTCCAAAACCTTCATGGTGTGTGTGTGTGTCTGTGTGTGTGTGTGTGTGTGCATGTATGTGTGTATGTGTATATGTGTGTGCATGTGTGTATGTGTGCATGAATATGTGTGTATGTATATATATGTGTGCATGTATGTATGTGTGCATGTGTATGTGTGTATGTGTATAT
>JANHMN010000006.1:11923284-11937099 GCA_030674055.1 Rhabdomys pumilio | reverse complement strand
CATGTATGTATGTGTGCATGTGTATGTGTGTATGTGTATATGTGTGTATGTGTATATGTGTGTGCATGTATGTGTGTATGTGTATGTGTGTGCATGTGTGTATGTGTGCATGTGTATGTGTGTGTTTGTGCGTGCATGTGTGTGTGTGTGTGTGTGTGTGTGTGTATGTGTGTGTCCCTCTGAGTCCAGTCAGTGCTGCCTGCTGTGATGTTGACTAATCCCGTAACTCCCATAGCTGCTGGGAGTTCAAGAGTTCAAACGGCCCTGTGACATGCAGAATACAGAACTGTATAGCTTTTGTCTTAATCCTTCATCTCCTATATTCTTTCCAACCCCCCTTCCCAGATTTCCCCTGAACCTGCCCTAGAGGGTGGTACAGATGTCCCACTTAGGGCTGGCGACTCAACAGTCATTTGTTCTAGCTGCGGGGTCTATCTCTGCAGTAAGTGCTGCACGCTGCAGAGAGGAGCTTCTTTGGCCACAGCTGAGAACATGTTTGTTCCTCCCTAGAACCTGTGGCCTTCTGAGCCATGGGCTTTTGCCAAGGTCCCTGGGACAAATTCAGTCTTGCATCCTCTCCTGTGGCACGGGCCTCAGATTCAGGCAGAAGGTGGTTGGCTAACTCTCTAACCTTTAGTTCCACTATCTTACCAGTGGGTACAACTTCTCTGGCAGGCTGATAGTGTAACACACTGATAAACCTCACCTCTTAATAATATATTATTTGGGTTTTAATACTGTAATTTCATATTCAATTTCAAGTAGAAATACTTGTGTTTTATTTCATTTCTTCTTATCCAAACTAACAGACTAACCTCAGGATCACAATGAAAAATTTTTTTGAGGTATAAATAATTCAAAAGCTATTTATAGTCCTAAATTCTAACACTGTTCACGTTAGGCAGGCATTCTAAAATACATTCTGAACACTAATCTATTTTTAAATTGTTGAAAGGGGTTTCACCAGCCACCTCACTAAAAGAAAGAAGAAACTTGAGAATACAAAACAGTTTAAATTGTCGCCAGTCTCCTGCAATTAGCGCGGTGGCTTCTGTATGCTAAAGTCTCGTTTCTACACTGGGCTTTCTCGGTTTGGGTGGATCTGTCTGCTTCCCCACCTCACCTGCTTTAAATCCTAGCATTGGGAGGTTCCAGTCACCACAGGGGCCAACGCTGGATTGCTCCAGCCCCACCCTCCAGGTCCTCTTCCGCAAGAGCCTAAAATTCTTTTGTAATTCAGTAGGATAAGCGCCTGGGCGCTATCTTGGCTCCCGTCCTGAGACCCTCCTTCTGTGCCACCAACACCCCTCCGCCCGGTGGTCTGGCTGGTTATCCTGGAAATGGAGCTAAACCTCTGCCTCCTAACTCTGGCTGACTGTGGCATCCTCCCTTTGCGCACTTTGTGGGCGCGGCAGACGTTAAGGCTGGACACACGTAGGTGGGTGGTGCCAGTGCGTGGGTGATGTAGGGGTACTGGGTGCTGCAGGCGCACGTGGGTGTTGCTGGCTCGTGGCTGCTGTAGGGGCGTGGGTGTTGCTGGCTCACGAGGCTGCTGCTGGCAAGTGGCAGCTATAGAGGCGTGGGTGCTGCATGCAGCCGGCGGCGGCAGATCAAGAGTCCCAACCCAAGAGACGGAGGCAGTGTGCTTCCTGTCCCAACGCATAAAACCCCTGAAGGCCCTGGAAACTCCTAATACTGTCTGTGAGGTTCAAGGTTCCAAACTGGAAAGGAAATGATACTGAAGCCGCAGAACAAGAGTGGGGCTGGGAGGAGGGACGAGAAAGAGAGCTAACATCTGGATGTAAAGTGAATAAATAAATTAATAATAAAAAAGAAAGATAAATAAATAGGCTATAAGTATTTATAACTTTAAAAAACAAAAAAACCTGTGTCACAAGGGAAACTCCCAGAGCCGCTCTACAGAGGCTCCCAAGCCAGCCAGACCAGCAAGTCCTCTCTCTATCCAGCCATTAAAGCACCCAGCAGTCCGGTCCCCCATCACCCTCACCCAAGAAAGAAGACAACTGGACTTCTTAGAGGTGGAAAAATGAAGACAGGCCAACATCCCTGTGGCATCCATGGCTGAGGTCGGACCTGCCCATACCCCTTTCAACAGCCCACATTGTGTCTGGTTCGTTTACTCAAAAGGGCATTAAGCAAACTGCAATCAATTACCAGGGTCTCACTGCCTAGAGGTATGCCTAGCCCCAGCGTGAAGAGAGGCAGGCCATCGTGACCTTGAGCTTCAAGAACCAGTCCTGTCTCCATCAACTAATGATCTTCTCTGGATCCCACACAGCACATCGACTCCCCAGCTCCTTCAAATTCACTTCTACAGGAGTTCCAGTTCCCTGAGCCCCTGAGGCGGTGACATTGAAGTATTCCAACATTGTTCCAGGAAGCTCTGCAACCATGAGTTTCTTTCACTGCTCTTGTTTTGGTTGGGTTGGTTGGTGGTGGTGGTTGTTGTTGAGGTTTTTGTTTGTTTGTTTGTTTGTTTGTTTTTTGTTTTTCGAGGCAGGGTTTTTCTGTATAGCCCTGGCTGTCCTAGAACTCACTCTGTAGACCAGGCTGGCCTCAAACTCAGAAATCTGCCTATCTCTGCCTCCCAAGTGCTGGGATTAAAGGTGTTTGCCACCATTGCCCGGCAGTTGTTGTTTTCAAAAAGATAGGGTAGTGGTGGTAAGGCAGGATCTTAGCCCAGGTTAGCCTCCGATTTACTGAGTAACCAAGACTGGCCTTGAACTTCTGATCTTCCTCAAGCTCCCAAAGTTTGACCATACTCATTCATTTTAGCCACGTTAGATACCTGACACACAAATACCTAGACAGACAAGAGCACAGCCTTTCGAGCAGTACTGTGGCAAAAAATTGTGTGGAGACCGAGGGGGAAAAAAAGCTTTCTTTTTTCTTTTAATATTCTGAACATCCCAAATTTAAAAATTAGATCCTGGAGGGATAGGGACAAGCTAGGAGACTGAGGGAGAGAGGGTACTTCCCCTAAAGTCGATCCCTGTTCCCCTGCGTTTCTGTCCACACCATTGCTGGCCTCAGTCTTTTCACCTTAATTCTTTCAAGACTGAGCTGGCTTTCCCAGAAGGATGTGCTCAAGCTTGGATAGTTTTGTCCTACAATGTCATCCGTTAGAAACCTGGCCCTCAGTGTGGGAGTGTTGACAGATGGTAGCTTTGAAAGGTAGAGCCTGGGAGGAAATAATCAGGTCAGGGACATGGCCTTGGTGGGATAACTAATGTTGTCTTCTAGCAGTGGGCTCTGTGTGGTAGAGATGGGGTGATTCTCCTGGACCAGGTGGTTACAAAGCACTAGACTGACTCCCCCATAGCCTCTGCCTTTCTTGCTGGTGCTCATACCCCAGCCGGTGTCCCTTCACTTTCTCCAAAGGTTGTGAAAGGCCAGTGGCCCTGGTAAGGACACTAGGAGATAAACAAACCTCTTTATAAGGTACTCGGGTATTTTGTTACAGCCACAGAAAATGGACTCATTCCAGCGGCTCTAGGAATAAGTAGTATGCAACTGAGAAGATAGAATACACTTGGGAAGATTCATTTTCCAGTGGGTTGACTCGCCAGCCTTAATCCTGCTCTGAAGTCCTGAATCAGCCTTCGGGAGACCAGGATACGACTCTACTCCCTGGCTCTTGAAATCTACGACATAGAACAGATTCTCTCTCTCTCTCTCTCTCTCTCTCTCTCTCTCTCTCTCTCTGTCTCTCTTTCTCTCTCTCTGAACCTGTGGTGGGGCACCAGACTCCAAGGAAGATGTCACGCAGATCCGCTAGACTACAGATTCTCCCTGACTTCCTCTTTGACATTGCCAAAGGCCTCCTTCAAACAGCTGGTACCTCACTGAAGACATACTCTCCAGGATCCCTCTAGTGGCCCACCCACATGTCCTCCATACATGCTGTCCTCATGAGAAATGACAGCAGGGTCATTCGAGTGGCCTTAGTAAACACTCCCTGAAGCCTGAAGACACTCAAACAGTAACCTGAACACACTTGTAGAAGGCACGCTGGTTATAACTGGATCGATAGGGTTATGTAAATATTTACATTTTATATCTTGAGGAAGTGAGAGCTTATAATCCATGATGGTGAAAGGGTAAAATCAAGAGCCAAAGCATTCTGTGCAAACAGTGCTCTATGCATTAGGCATGGAGTCTCAGCTCTAGCAGAGTCTCCTGACTGTTCAGGAAAGCCTCCTGGAAGTCTTTCTGCAAGGACCTGGCTTGAGGATGCTGTCTGTGTAGAGCACCTGTCCCGTCCAGCGGGCAAAGTTATTACAGGGTCCCTGAGTAGCCACCACCTGAAAGAGACACGGGTGGGAGAGAAAAGGGAGACCAAGCGGCGAAGAACGGACAGAGTCAGTCTAGCTGTTGTCAAGGTCTCATTTACTAAAGGCAAAGCTTGCAGTATATAAGCAAAATTAAAACAGGGAAGTAAAAACACCCATCCCCGCCCAGTGTCCTTAGTCTGGTTATCTATGGCTCGAGGCTATTGCTTATCTTCATCGTCTGAATGTTCACGTTCTGAGGAACGTTCTGAGGTCGAGCTGTGACATTGCTGGAACTGTGAAGGTTGAGGCTTTTCTGGGAAGCCTCTGTCCTTTGGCTGACCCCGGCAGCCTAGGGGCCTCTGGTCCCCAACAAGCACCCATGGAAACTTAAGGGCTTCTTTGATTTAGATTGCGTGTGTGTGTGTGTGTGTGTGTGTGTGTGTGTGTGTGTGTGTGTTCATGCACACATGTATGTATGTATGTATACACACGAAGGCAGGTGCCCTCCAGAGGTCAAAGGTATCAGATTCTCTAGAGCTGAAGTTACAGGCCGTTGTAAAAGATCTAGTGTGGGTGCTGGGAATTGAATTCAGGTCTTCAAGAGCTGTATGCACTCCAGCCCCTAAATATGCATGGTTGCAAGGATACCCTCCTCTTACTCAGCAGCATGTGTACTGAATAAGACATTATAGGGAGACAAGAGAGTACCAGGTTAGGGGAGGAAGCTGATCCCTCATCCTGCACATCCCTCATCCTCCTTGTACTACTTCCTTCCCTCCTCCCTGTGACCAAACACTTGCCGAAGCAACTTGAAGGAGGAAAGATTTTGGCTCACAGTCACATGATTGCATAGGGTCCATCATGGTGGGAATGTTTCTGAGTTTAGGTTTCTATTGCTGTGATAAAATACTATGACCAAAAGCAACCTGGGTAGGAAAGAGTTTATTTTGGCTTACAGCTCTCAGGTCACACTTGGTCACTGAGGGAAGTCAAGGCAGGACACTTTGGGAGGCTACCAGGCTAACAGCACATAAGAGGTTATGTGACATATATGAAGTCATTTGTCAAGTGACTATTAGAGGAGGAAGTGGGGCGGGATGAAGGGACTACATCAGAGGAGTACAAAGGAAAGGAAGACTGGGCTCCATATTGTAACTTCGAACTCCAATAGTGAAGGTGACAATCTATTGCACAGAGCAGATAGTGGTGGCGGTGGAGCACTGGGGGAAGTGGGGGTGCGTTAGTGAATAGGAAGTTTCTAAGAGGAAATAATGGGGGAACCAAGTTCTGGCTAAACCCACTGGCAGGATTCTTGCTGAAGGCAGGCTCTGGTGACCGGATATTCCCTAGGGGTGGAACATGGAGGGTTAGGCAATCTCTCCATGCTAAAGCAAGAGAAACCAAGAAATCAAAGGTTTGCAGGCAACAGACCTCCCAAGAATAGTGGCAGGCTCTGCCAAAGGATTAGTCTTGGAAAGGATATTTCCTTTTTAATTTCCTGATTTTTCCAGTTGCCGTATTAACAGATCACCCCATTGGCCTCTTTCTCTCAGGACTGACTAGGCCTCCTCTTTGTGAATATCAGGAGGCATTATTAAAGTCTCCCTAGTGGTTAACCAAACCACATGAGAACAACTCAACCTCAAATTTGCAGCCTGAGTCCTCACCCTGAAGGTTGGCCGTGGGATCTTATTCCTCAAAGCTGTTCACAGGTCTTACCTCTCCCAATACAGGACTCCTTTGATGCCCAGGGTTGACCAAGGGCTAGTTAGTTTCTTCCCAGGAGAGACCTGAACCCTAGAATACACACACACACACACACACACACACACACACACACACACACACCCCTAAGTGTTGGCATTCAAACACACCCAACTTTCCTCAGATTATAGCTCAGAATAGGTAGGCTCATTTCTCTGTGACGCAGCAAAGAAAAGCTTGAAAACAAGCTTGTCTTGACAGATTTCATCAGGAAAAAAGAAAGCCCTCGGCAGTCTTCACTTCGTGTGAGCAGTTACCTCTGCTTTAAATGTCCCCAGACTGGAAGCTGCTTCATCCCATGTGCCAAGGAATTCTGTCTCCTGTTCTCCCAGATTAGACCTATTCTAAATTTGCTCCCTGTTTTCAGAATAAAAGAGGTGGGAGAAGGGTGTCTGTAAAACAATGAGGCTTCCAGTAGGAGCACAGCAGGTAGGGTTGGGGAGGTGCTGGGCTGGGAGATGCAGGCAAAACCACCCCAGTTCAGGCCCCAGAACCCATGTTAAAAGAGGCAGGTGTGATGTCATCTGCTTGTGATTCCAGTAGGGCAGCAGACACAGTTAGATATCTGGGGCTCACCAGCCAGTCAGCCTAGCCTGATTGGTGAGAACCAGATCCCATTGGAAGATCCTGTCTCAAAAACACAAGGTGATGGCACTTCCAGCCTTTCAGTGCACACATGTGCACACATAAGCAACATAGTTGGCTCTGAACTGAGTCCCTCCCTGGGGACTCATATCCTGGCAAGAGGATGTAGAGTGAAAAATTATAAAGACCATTTTATAAAATATATACAGGCTCACTAGTTCCAGGAAGGCGGAACTGAATGTAGGATTTCAGGCCTTCACTGCCCCATACATTCCTCAAGCCTCAGGGAAGAAAATCCACCTGTGGGTGGGGTAGGCCCAAAGCAGGAAGACACATTCCTGGCCACAAAGAAAAGCAAAAAGGCATGCCCAGACAAGTCCTAACTAGCCATCCTGCCTCCTCTGCAAGTTGCTGATATTTGAAATAACCAATCATGTGTAACCGCTTGGAAATTCCTTCCTTTCCCTACCCCCTACTATAAAAGGCTCCTTAGCCTACCACGCGGGGTCAAACTGTACTCGTGCACGAGTGTGCAGTTTGAACGCTGGCTGCCAGCTCTCTTCCCTAATAAACCTCTGCTAATTGCATCCAGGTACGGTGTCTTGGAGTTTGTGGGTGTTCGCGACTTCCCGAGACTTGAGTAAGGGTCTCCCGAATATGGGAGTCTTCAAGATCATGCAGGGTGGAGGCAGGTGAGACACCCTGGCTCTTGAACTTTGAGGCAGATGGTCCCTCTCAGCCTAAGACAAGTTCGGTCTCTTTCTACCAGGTCTTGAGTTCTGAGGAGACACCCTTAGTAGATCACCTCTCAGACAGCCGAGCCATCTGATGGACCATGTGTAGACAGCCTTGCTTCTGGGTGTTCCTTCCAGCTCATCTGTGGCTCTGGTGGCTTTTCTTCTCTCATATCAGAAAACATTGGCTCTGTTGCTTTTTTTGTTGTTGTAGTTGCAGTGAGAAAACACCATGATCAAAAGGGACTTAGAAGAAGACAGTTCATTCTGGCTTACAGTTCCTGAGGGAGAGTCTATGGTGGTGGGTGGTGGGGGAGCAACAGCAGCAGGTGGCAGGAAGCTGGCCAATGACATGTTTTTCCACACACAGGAAGCAGAGAGTAAACTGGAAGTGGAGTGAGGCCATAAGCCCTCAGAGGCTGCCCCCAGTGACGTGTATCCTCCAGCAAGGCTCCATCACCTAAAGGTTCCCTGACTCCTCCAAACAGTACTGCACTGTGACCAAGCACACGGAGCCTAAGGTGACTTATCAGTGTCATTTGCCAGAATCATTCCAGGTGCCAGGAATGATCAAGGTCACACAAACAGAAACTGCTGTTCTCAGCTTAAGACCAGTGGACATTTGATTAAAGCCAATTATTTGAGCAGCAGCCACAGGAAGCACAGTAGGACAGATGCCTAGGACAGATGATAGATGAGACATAGATAATGGATAGAAAGATAGATAGATAGATAGATAGATAGATAGATAGATAGATAGACAGATAGACAGATAGTAGAGTAGGAAAATCAATAATAGATGGACAGTTGGATGGTAGATAGACCAACAGACAGTATAGAGAATAATGGATAGGTGATAAACAATCTAGGTAATTTATAGGTAGATGAGAGACAAGTAGACAATACATAGATCATAGATGACTAATGTAGATCAATAGTAGATGATGGGTTACATTCTATATTTTGTAGCCTACTTCTTTCAATCATTAAATTAAAGCATATATGTCGTGTGTCTAATGTGGGGCCAGCACCACGCTGACCCAGAAATCAAAGGGGACATGAAGCAGGGTCTGATTCTCAGAACCACTTGGTTTGGGACTGTCCTTTATTAGATCAGTGTGTGCCTTGTATTCAGCGACACCACTGGGTTTAGTAACTATAGGAACATCTATTCCACCAAAATGGAGGCTGGGCGGCGTTTTGAAGTTACATTCGATGGTGATCCACATCTCCAAAGAGCCTCCTGGTGTCTGGGTGTGTCGGAATGCTGAGGTGTAAAACGATGTGTTATGTATGCCAAACTATGTTTCCACAAAGTGCAGCAGCTGGAATTCAAGCCTAGTGAGACAACTGAGCGCATCACTTCTATCTAACCCCTCAGATTTATATATGATGTGGGGCAAATGGGTCCTACTGTTGGTATCATCCCAGTGTTTCCGAATGTATTCCTCAGTATGAGCTAAAAACCTGGCTCTGTACTGGGTTCCAGGAAGACGATGAGGAAAAAACAAACAAACAAACAAACAAAACAGCCCCAGTCTGTGATAGTCAGAACTTGGCAAAAAGAGCAGTGACTAGAGCACACTGTAGCAGGAGCTAATAGCTCCTAATGATAATAAACAGGACGAAGTTTATTAGACCAGTGTGCAAAACCGCAGAAGCTGAGGGGTTCCACACTGGACATCATCAGGCTAGAAAGCTAGAGAGGCCAATAACAGCTCAGCCCAGGAAGCTGGGAGCTTCAGACACGGCTCTGAGATGCAAGCTGGTGTTTGATGCCCCTTGAGGGTTTGGGGTTCCGTAAGCAGCAGAACCTGAAAGTCTGGTGTCCAAGGATAGCAGCTAAGAAAAACACACCATGCCAAGAGACAGAGGGAGGCAGAGGGAAGGCAGGCTGACATTAAAACTACTTACCATATACCCTTCTCTGAAAGCTTAGTAACAGGACCATACCTCCTAAGAAGGGATTGGGCAGGCTCCCTGAGGAGATGTTAGAACTGAAACCTGTAGGCTGTGAAGATGGGAAAGAAGAAAGCCTCTGGATGATAGAGCAGGGTGTACAAATGCCCTGGGAAGAACTGGAACGCTCTATTGTAGCTGAGGAGCAGACAACAGAGAGAAGAGCTGAGGACGCCCAGCAAGGTTGGAAGAACAAACCAGGCCAAGAACTCTACACTGAAGATTTCAGAATGTGATGGCAAGTGGACACCCATTGAACAGAAAGCAGCATGGTCACTGTGCCTATGACAGGACAGAGATGGACAAGAGCGGGTGCAAGGTACCCGTCAGGAGGCCGGGTATTGTAGCCCAGGCTATGAAACCAGAAGTGAGAGAAGGAGTGGATTCTGGGACATCATGGTATAAAAAAGGGAACTTGTGGTTGAGACAGGTCAAGGGTGACACTGATTTGTCTCATTGGGCAGTCGCTATGCTTTATGTTAGCTGGAGGATACTGGGGAACCTCAGGGAAGAGTGGGTGCTTTGGATCCAGGATATTGGAAGCCCCAGTTGTAGCACTGCAGGAAGTTGAAAACTCTGCTATGTAACAGGAGAAGGATGGAGGTTAGAGGACTCCATCACCGTGGGAGAGTTCTTCCTAAGGGGTAAGCTAGTTGCTTTTTTTATAACCCTGACCCATGCTCCACAGATACACTTCTTCCTTCCCATCCTAGTGCATGTCTAAGACGGCCAGAGAACAGCATGCGTGTCAATAAGCTTCAAAGATCCAACTTGACCAAGCCATTGTGCTTTGTAACAACCATGACTGTCAGAAGGTAACCCTGGTCTAGTCTCTCCATCCCACTATCCCCGTTTCCCACACCCTATCAATAAACAAAGCAAATAGAATAGTAAACACAACTTTCTACTGGACGCTACACCCTGCCTGGTATTCTAAATGGTAACTTCAGATAATCCAGCTGCACTCTGGTTCCAGCTTAGATTAAAGTCACCTTTGAATCTCCTTCCCTATGACCCGGATCACAGGGATCCACCCACCCTGCTTCTGTCAGTAAGAACCCAGTAAGTTGCCAGTCAGTAGGTCCTGAATGCCTAGGTCTGCTTGTCTCCCGTGAGTCTCAGTGCACTTTGGGATGGATCTTATATGCTAGGACTGGGTTACTCCAGAACACCAGGCACCAGGGATGTGAAATATGAGTCTCACTACTGACACTTGTAGCTGTGATAGTAACTGTGTTCTTCTTATGACACCCCATGTATGTGTGTGTGCGCGTGCGGGCATGTGTGTGTGTGTGTATGTGTGCATGATGTGTGTGTGCATGGGTGGTGTGCATGTGTGTGTGTGTGTGTGGATGATGTGTGTGTGTGCTTGAGCAGACTGTGTGTGTATGGGTGGTGTATTACACACAGGTGGAGTGTGTGCATGCATGTGTGTGCATGCATGTACGTGTGGATGTGTGAATGGATGGGGTGTGTATGCATGGCTGCTTGTGTGTATGTGTGCATGGGTTGTGTGAATGGCTGGTTGTATATGTGCATGAATGGTGTGTGTGTGTGTGTGTGTGTGTGTGTGCGCGCACATGTGTATGTGTGTGTGTAAGCATACACATAGCCCAGAGGTCAACCTTGGGTATAGTTCCTCCAAATATATCTTATCTTGTTTGTTTAAAAACAGGGTCTCTCACAATCCTGAAACTTTTCAATTAGGCAAGGGTGGCTGGCCAGCAATTCCCAGGAATCTACCTATTCCCACCACATGCTGGGTTTACAAGCCTGCCCCATTACATCTGGCTTTTAACATAGGTTCTGAGGACCAAAGCCAGAGTCTCATTCCTGTAAGACAAGGCGTTACCAACAGAGCTCCCCCCCAGCCCCCAACCATCCCCCCCCCCCCGTTAGAGTTAGGACACCCTACAAATGACAAGCCAACTCCAAGCAGCTTCCACTCACTCTAGACAGAGTGAATTTTCCTCACAACCAACCCAAACCCGGAAGTTTAAGCAGCACCCATGTCCCAGAAACAAAACAGGAGGCACAAACTTAAAGACATCCAGGGTGTGCAGGCTCCTGGAGTGTAGAGAAGACCCCCAAGAAGGGGAAAGAGGTAGAGATGATGGTACATGCCTGTCATTCCAACCCTCTGAGGCTGAGATAGGAAGATCACAAGGACAAGGCCAGCCCGGGCAGTATAGTGACATCCTGTCTCAAAACAACAAAACATTGGTTAGGGAGATGGCACATGGCCTCTGAGCTATGTGCGAGCACACTCGCTCTTGCGCACGCGTGCACACACACACACACACACACAACATTGGTTAGTGCTTGTTGCATACAGGACCTGACTTTGAGTTCCAGGACCCACATTAAAAACAAAACCTGCTGGATAGGCATGGTGGTATCCAGGAAGATTGAGACAGAGGATCCCATGGACTTGATGCTCAGCCAGTCTAGCCAATCAGGAAGCTCCCAGTTCAGTGAGAGACTCTACCTCAAAAAATAAGGTGGAAGGCCAGGCATGGTGGCACACTCCTTTAATCCCAGCACTTGGGAAACAGAGGATAGTGGATCTCTGTGAGTTTGAGGCCAGCCTGGTCTCCATAGAGAGTTCCAGGACAGCCAGGGCTATATAATAGAAAAAAAAGCAATAAATTAATTAATTGTTTTAAGGTGGAGAGTGATAGCAGACACCAGGTGTTGACTACTGGCCTCCACACACATGCACAGACATCACACACATGTGCACAAACAGAAACACATATACAAGTATACAGTATAGAACACTGAGGGAGGGAGAGGGAGAGAGAAAAGGAGAGGGGGAGGGAGACTGAAAGGAAGAGAGAGAGAGAGAGAGAGAGAGAGAGAGAGAGAGAGAGAGAGCAAACGAGCAAGAGCAAGGCGAAACACCCTGGTGTGCATTGTGACTTTAACCACATGACGACTACACACAGCTGCAAAGGATGCAGGGAAACACAATCTTCCCTCTGCATGGCCACTAAACAGGAATCACACGTAGAAAACAGCGTGGGTGATAATAGACTATCGACCTTCTTCCTCCCCTTGTAGTTTCTGAATACAAGTGCTCTAGAGAAAGTAACAGTTCAGATCCTAGTGGTGACTTAGACAGTCTCCCTCGACTCATCTCAACATTTCACGACGTCCCCACAGTTCATCAGCAACTCCCAGCGAATTCTAAACCAATCCCTCCGCTCCATCTATGCCTCTCCAACATTCCCTAAGTTTAAAAATATTACTGACTAAAATAAAGCATATTGTACACTAAACGTTGGTACTGAATTTGCTAATTTTTATGAGATATATATCAATTAAGAATGTTTAACACAATAATTAGCACACCGCCATACTGTTGGCAGTGAGTCAGTGCGATTCTCCATGGCAGGACTTCTTGAAGTGCGTCTATTTTAGCTCCATTTCTGCTCCCTGTTTCTACACCAATGAGGCGCTCTCCCCTCAGCCACTCCATCTGCTCATTGGAATTTTGTTTTCAGAAACCATGGCAACACGTGTTTTGCCATAACACAGAGCGAGCGAGCGAGCGGATTCATTCCAGCTTCTCTGGGTGGCATGAAGCCTCCTGCAAAACACAAAAGCAATGAAAATACCGGAAGAAGTAATCGTAAGAAAATCACAGACATTTTATGATCAACCTGATTCCTCAAACAGCACCTAACAGGCCTTTATCAAGGGTGCACTTTGAGCCTTCGGTGGTGTTGAGTTCGTTCTGTTGTCTGCACTCTCAGTATCAGGACATAATTATAGTCTGTCTGTGAGGAGGGAGGTCCTGTCTCATGTTGCTATACCCTCCGGAGCCGCCTGCTTCTCTATCTGCTCCTCTACCTCAAGCCAGTCCACAAAGGGTGTGGCACGTCTAGAAGTACCTGCTCTGTTGAAGGGCTGGTGTGTGTGTGTGTGTGTGCGTGCATTCGTGCGTGCGTGTGTGAATCCATGTGTGTGCCCATGTTCACTGACATACAGTTCTTCTGTTTCTTCTTTGAGTGTCTGGTTTTGGTAACTGTCTTTGTGTTGCCTGTGCCCTGGACTGCTCATCACCTGACCCTCCCTGCCCTTGGGGGTTGGAAGTGAGTGAGGTGACAGAGTGTTGACTTCCAGAGTCAACACAGACTCCGGGAGCAGGTGAGAAACACCACAGCAAGCTCATCTGAGCACTGCTGCAAGCTCCTTTAGTATCCTCCACCTGTCTGTGCCCCATTGGTCCCAAGAAAGCACTGCTTCTAAACAATATTTCCTGATTGGCTGGCATTGTCTGCACCAGCAATCCTTGGTTTCTCAGGCAGTCCTCAATTAGGTCCTCCTGCAGGAGATGCTTTTGCAGCTGCATAACCCCCGGTGTTTACATAGAGGTGGCCCTGCAGTTCCTGCTACATCCATGTACTTCAGAACATGCATCATCCTGTGTGTGTGTGTGTGTGTGTGTGTGTGTGTGTGTGTGTGTGTGTGTG
>JANHMN010000006.1:11907305-11923274 GCA_030674055.1 Rhabdomys pumilio | reverse complement strand
GTGTGTGTGTGTGTGTGTGTGTGTGTGTGTGTGTGTGTGTGTGTGTGGTGTATGCATGTGAGCACATGTGTGTATGCAGGTGTGCTCATCCATGCAAGTGTGTGTGAAGGCTAAAGGTTGATGCCAAGACACTGTCCTTCTGTGTGTACATGGGGGGTACATATGGTGTGTCCACACACATGTGGCACAAGGGTCTGTGAGTGTGCATGCATGTATGTGCCTGGGTGTGGAAGCCAGAGATTGACATCTAATATCTTCTCAATCACTGTTCACCTTCTGCATTGAGGCGTGGTCTTTCATTTAACCCCAAATCACCAGCTTGGCTAATGTAGCTATCCGGCTTGTCCCAGGGATGCCCTGTCTCTGACCGGTGAGTGCTAAGATTACATACAGATGGACCACTGTGTTGATGTGGGTTACTAGGCAGCCAATCTCCAGGCTTCATGCTTAGGCTTCATAGTTTACTGCTGAACCATGTCACAACCCCTCCACCATCCCATTCTAATGTTCCATTCTCACCAATCCCAGTACATGGGTCATCTCAAGTCCCTACTACATCTCAACACCATAACAGTACTCTGCATGTCCCTTCCTCAGTCCATGTGGGTCTCAGAGAAAAAGAGTCTTCAGCAGCCTTCTCTTTAGTCATACACACTGGTCAGATCCCTAGCAGAAAGAGGATGAGATCTTCCTCCACAGACAATAGAAGAGTTTAATACAGAGAGTCTTCGAGAGTGCCCCTGTTAACCCCTAGAAGCTGGCACAGTGCTCTGGAGCTGGTGGCATGGCAGCAGTGACAGCCCTGGACCTTCATTCAAGGGGAGGAGTCTTAGAAAGAATCACTTTGCAGCAGCTGAATCCCCTCCCCTGCCTCCCACTCCCATTCTAAGGGAAGGAGGTCACATCAAAGGAGTGAGGAGGTGGGGACCTCAGAATGGTGTGGGTACTGCCATGTTCTATGCCTCAGAGGTCATTCAGCCTCCCTCAGATCTCAACACATGCACAGTCAAGAGGGCTTCTGGGTGGTTTTGGCCACCACAGACAGCCTTTACAATCTGTAAAGTTCCTTGACCAGAATTTTTCCTTCTGAAAATATAGTGAATGTTGATCTGTGTTCTGCATTTTGCAGAGTGTCTGCTGTTATCTGTGTACAAGGCCCCAAGAGTGCTAGTTGGTTGTGTTTTGGTTTGGTTTGGTTTCATTTGGTTTTAGTTTTGTATTTATAATCAGTTAAATTAGAGTCTCTGAAGATCAGGTGGCTACAGACCTCTGTCACCCAGTTTTGGCAGTAGAGACAGGCTGAGACCCAGGGTCCACTGGAGAGCTGGCCTAGTGGAATTGTTAAGCCCAGATTCCTATTTTCTGGTCTTGTCCTCGCATGTCCTTTTCTCATATATGGAGAGAGAGAGAGAAAGAGACAGAGAAAAACTCTGATGTCTTCCTCTTCTCGTGGTCTCCATCAAATTAGGGTTCTGCCCTCATGGCCCAACTAAACCTTCTATCCCTATCTACATAAATGGAAAATATAAAATTATTGAGAAAATATACTGTCACTTTGTCCCATAGCATATATATATATGTATATATAAATATAAATATATATATATATATATATATATATATATTGCTTTAAAAAAAAAACAACTCTGAAGAATTAGCTAGTCATGTAAGGTGTCTAGAAACTGGTGGGGTGCACTCTGCTGAAGTGAATATAAGTTAGCCCAGCCATGTGGATGGCTGCCACTCACCTGATAGCCTCTACCTTCCTTGATACTCTAATCCTGTAAACTTAGTCTATGAAAATAATTGGCATGTGCTTAAATATTTAGATGCAAGAATATCCAGAGGGGAAGCTGGAGAGATGGCTCAGTGGTTAAGAGCACTGACTGCTCTTCCAGAGGTTCTGAGTTCAATTCCCAGCAACCACATGGTGGCTCACAACCATCTGTAATGGGATCCAGTGCCCTCTTCTGGTGTCTGAAGATAGCAACAGTGTACTCGAATACATAAATAAATAAATCTAGAAGATGAGGAAGAGGAGGAGGAGGAGAAAGAGGAGGAAGAAGAGGAAAAAGAGGTACAGGAAGAGGAGGAGGAGGAAGAGGAGGAAGAAGAAGAAGAGGAAGAGTAGGAGGAGGAGGAGGAAGAGGAGGAGGAGGAAAAAGAGGTACAGGAAGAGGAGGAGGAGGAAGAGATGGAGGAAGAGGAGGAGGAGGAGGAGGAAGAGGAGGAGGAGGAAAAAGAGGTACAGGAAGAGGAGGAAGAGGAAGAAGAGATGGAGGAAGAGGAGGAGGAGGAGGAAGAAAAAGAGGAGGAAGAGGAGTAGAGTATCCATCCATCCAGAGGTAGAGTTTTAGAATAATAATATGTCCAAAGCAGAGTTGATTGAAAAAATAATTGTTCTGTATTAGTGTTCTGAAGTTCCAGGCAGTCATTTTAAAAGGTGCCACAGACTGAGATTTAACATCCTAAGACACTGCCAAGTGAAAGCGAAGTCTGTGAACAAGTCAGCCTGCTGTCATCTGTGTAAAGTTTGTGTGTTGTAGTGCTCGTGCATGAGTCTGTGGGTGTGTGGGTGGGAGGGTGTGCATTAGTGTACTCACGCTGGGGAGTATATGGGTCAGGCTGTGAATGTGTGTGAAATGCATGAGTGTGTGGGAGGTGTGACACAAACAGTGCATGAGTATGGGAGATGAGTGTGTCCGTGGACAAGAGTGTGAGCTGGGTGGACATGGGGCATGAGAGTGTGGAATGTGGGGGTGAATGTGTAGAGTGTGAGAGTGTTGGGTTTTGTGTGGAAGGAGCATGTAGGAATGGCACATTTGTTTGTGCAGACTGAGGGATTCTGGGAGCATGGGGAGTTTTAAGTCCTCCAGTCTAGCGACTCGGTCAGAGAGCCACGAGAAGAGCTGATGAATTTCTTGCTTGACACATGGTCAAGTGGACCGTAGAATTAAGTAGGCTCCAGGTCCACGTTCTTTCCGTAGTTATCTACAGCGGTCCTGCTGGGTCGCTGCTGCTTTCAGATTCCTCATCGTGCAATTGATTCAAGATGGTAGCAAGGCCCCTCAGAGATGGCATCCGCTAGAAGGAAGAGAACACTGAACCAAAATGAAGAGTTTTGGGGGGGGGGTTGTTTTGTTTTGTTTTGTTTTGTTTTGTTTTGTTTTTAAAGTTGACAGGTGAGATGGGATTCACACTGGCACCTGACCCGTGACAATAACAGTGGGTAGAGCTGAAGGCAAACATCAAATATCTATGCAGCAGAAGTCAAGAAAGATGTCAACTAGAACAGAAAGCAGATGGAGGGAAGAGGCCAGAGGATGCACCAGAGGGGACGGATGTGTCCAGAAAATCCAAGTGGCTGGGAGCTCCAACGGGGTGTCGGCAATGTGCTCAGGGCTGAAAGAACTGAAGAAGATGCATGGGAACGTGTGGGGAGTGTGGCTGGAAATGAGAGGAATCAGAGACAAACTTCCCCTGGCTTGAGTCCTTGCTCTCCAAGCCTGGGATAAAGGAAAGTCCAAATGGCGCAATGGAGACCCCGTACCAGCTCCCGGAAAGCCAGGGGCGGACAACCAACCAGAGAGGTGAACTCAAACTGGGTCCTGTCCAATCAGCATCACAGGCGACAGGAAACAGAGATGGTTGAGCTCTCCCCAGTGCTGTACTTGGGAGCATAATATGGTTACCGTTTTTTTTTGTTTTTTTGTTTTTTTTTGAAGTAGAAGGAAAAATGACTCCTGTAAGTTTAAGATTGCTCTATGGGTGGCAAGCTTCAGGTCACGTAGCAAGACCCTGTCTCAAAAGACTATAAAGGGAAAAAACGTTGAGCTAAATGTGGTGTTGCCCACCTGTAATTCCAGTTCTCAGGAGGCTGAGGCAGGTTTGAGGCCAGTTGAGGTACACAGCAAGACTGTCTCAAAAGAATAGGAACTTATGCCGGGCGGTGGTGGCGCATGCCTTTAATCCCAGCACTTGGGAAGAAGAGGCAGGTGGATTTCTGAGTTCGAGGCCAGCCTGGTCTACAGAGTAAGTTCCAGGACAGCCAGGGCTACAAAGAGAAACCCTGTCTCGAAAAACCAAAAAAAAAAAAAAAAAAAAAAAAAAAAAAAAAAAAAAAAAAAAAATAGTAACTCATAATAATAACAACAGACTTGTTATAATAATGACTTTTTAATAAGGAGTCCCAGTAGTCCAGCAGCCTCAACCTTTGGCTACTAAGTCTACAAACAGTCCATGAAGACAGCAGTATTCAGGTGAGGTGAGGCTTTGTTAGAGCACCTACCTACCACACATCAGACCCAAACCCAGGACTATGGAAAAAAAAAAAAATTCTTTTTTCAGAGTAGATGGCTCAGATAGCAAGCATAATGATCAGATTTCAGATCCCCAGGACCCACAAAAATGCTAGGAGTATATGTTACACTCACATACAAACCACACACATCACACACAGACACACCACACACACATTTAGACTCTCTCACACACACATACACACGTACCACACACATCACATGCACACCACACACACACATACATCATACACACCACACACATTCAGACATCACACACACTCACACACCTCACACACTCTCACACATGCAACACACACTCACATATACACATAAACACACAGATCTCACACAACACACACACACACAATTATTTAAAAAAAAAAATTAAAGCTTAGTTCCCATTACCCACATCTCTAAGAGATCTAATACGCTCTCTTCTGGCCTTTGGGACACCATCACCACACACGGTATACACATACACATACACACACACACACACACACATACACACACACACACACAAACGCACACACTTGTGTGCACTAATTAATAATAATAATAATAATAATAATGACTGGAAATGGCTTAGCTGTTAAGATTACTTGTTGCTCTTGCGGAGAACAGGAGTTAGGTTTCCAGCACCTGTATGACAGCTCACAACCATCTGTAACTCCAGCTCCAGAGGATTTGTTCTAGCCTCCTTGTGTAATGCACATACATGATGCACAGACATACATGAAAGTGAAACATCCATACATATAAAATAAAAATAAATCTAATGATAATAACATCAATAATAAATGTATTTTAAAAGAAAACGGGAGGGAACCATGATCCTGAATTTGGTGATGATTTCCTAACTATGAAAGAAAAATGCTACATGCAAAAGAAAACAGGTAAGCTGAATCTCATCAAAATTAAAAGCTGATACTTACTAAATGACTCTATGAACAGAGTGAAAATGTATCTCAAAACAGGGGAGAGCATTTGTCATCTGTATATCTGAGAAGGGATACATAAAAAAAAAAAAACTCTACAAAGCACTCCCATAGGTCAACTGCAACTGTAGCCTGCCGATCCCTATCCAGCATTACAAGATGGCGCTGGTTTCCTGTTGCACCACTTGCAAAACAAGTCTATTGCGCATGCGTCAGCAGATTCTGGCGAGAACCCCCCCAGTGGGTATATGCAAATGAGGTATTGGTGCCTTAGCCAATCCCTGCACGGCAACCCCTCCCTGGATGGGGCCTATGCAAATAGGTTTATGCAAATTGGGTCCAGGCAGGACGACCAATCAGAGAGGGTATGCAGATTAGGTTGCAGGGTGGCCAATCAGAGGAAGCCACGCCCCCTCTCCCCTCTATATAAGCAGCACTCTCTGGCTGCTCTGGATCCCGGCTTCACGATGGGGTGATCCTGCAATAAAGCGTGTTGAGAAGATCCGGGTCATCGTGTCTTTCTTCCTGGTCGAGTGGTCACGACATGCATCAGCATAATTAAACCTAGGAAGGGTCTTCTCAGACACTGCTGCAAAAGCCACGTACATGTAAATGTTCATGTACATGGAATACAGTCAGCATCACTAACAATCAGGGATACATTAGTCGAAACCACTTAAGGTAATATCTCCTACCCAGGAGAATGGTCAAGACCCGCACAGTAGCGAAAGGTTGAAGTGTTGCTGAGGATGCAGAGAAACGTGAGCCACTGTGAAAAAACAGCATGGCAGCCCCACAAAATAGCACGAACATGGAACTGGGCTCGAGGGGCACGTGTCTTTTATCCCAGCACTCAGAAGACAGAGGCAGCAGATTTCTGAGTTTGAGGGCACCCTAATCTACAGATCAAATTCCACGATAGGCAGGGCTATATACACACAAGGTTTCTCTGTCTTGAAGAACAAAAATAACAACAATAAAACACACATATAAATTACTTGTTGCAATTAGTTAATTTTTTGTTTTTTGAGACAGGGTCTCTGTATAGCCTTGGCTGTCTGGAATTCACTGTGTAGACCAGGCTGGCCTCAAACTCAGAGATCTACCTCCTTCTGCCTCCTGTGTGCTGGGATTAAAGGCATACACCATCACCCAGCTGTTACAATTAATTTAATTCCACTTCTGGATATATACCCAGAACTGCTGAAATCAGGACTTCCAAGAGATTCTCACGCCCATATACACGCCCATGTTGCTTGCAACTGCCTGCTGGTGGAAGGATCTCAGTGTTCGCTGGTAGAGTAATCAACCAACAAAATGAGGGACCTCCACAAAAGGGGACGTTATTCAGCGTTTATAACTAGGCTGGAGGCCTGATGGAGTTGGTTAGAGTGTTAGCCAAGCATGAAGGCCCTGGGTTCAGTTCCCAGCACTACATGAAGCCAAGGAGGGTGCATACTCCTGTAATCCCAACCCTTGAGAGGGGGAGGTAGGAAGACCAGAAGTTCAAGTTCATTTCTGGCTACTTTGTGAATCTGAGGCTAGCCTGGGATACAGAGAACACTCTGTCTCAACAAAAATTTAAAAATATAAAACAATAATAAATTAAATAAAATGACTGCCAGGAAACTGGAGATTTATTCGATCACAGGGAGAAGGCAGCGTTCTGGAGGTGGATGTGGACCAAAGCTATGGAAGACAAGAGTGTATTTAGTGCATTGAACTACTACAAGTGCTTAAAGGTCGGTTGTCAGCTCCGTTTGTTCTACACATTAAATTTCAAATGAATTCCAGGAGAGAACCAACAGAAGATAACAACTGGGAACCTTCCAGTGCCTGGTTCTGGCTGTGTCTCTGCTCTGGTTCCCCGGTCCATGAAGTAGCCATATCTCTAGTTGGTTTCTCCTGCTTTCTGCTCAGGTAATTAATTCTAAGACTCCTACAGAGATTGCAGGCTCTGGACAATGGGGTGCCATCTTACCTCTGAAATGAGGTGATTCCTGAAGAAAAACAAGTTAATACACCAAGAGGAGAGAAGGGCCACGGCTCCAAAGTTCTCCCTGGTGTTGGGTGTCTGCTCTGTCCCCCTAGTAGATAAAACAACAGCTTTATTTACAGTGAGTTGATTGAATTAAGGATGTAAAACTGGATATAAACTCCCTCGAATTAACGTGAAATATTAGAAAAAAATGTTTTCCCTGGAAACTATAGACTATAATGTTGTAGTAGCTAAGAGACTGAGCCGGGGAAAACATTTTAGCACATCTGCAAGTTGGCACAACCTGAACCCTTCTTGGTAACCATAGTAACCACTGGTATGTGGGTAAAAATGAAACAAAGGCATTAACTTTTAATGCTTGTGTAGCTAGTTTAATCAGTCTTTGCCTGAGCCTCAGACATTTCTGCAAAAAGAAAAAAAAATTAAAGGAAGAAGAGAATTAGAGAATTTAAATGAGGACCATGTGAATTTAAAAAACAAAAACAAAACCAAAATCATGGAAGCGCTGACTAATTGAAACTAATGTTTCAACCAGTAGTGTGGAGTCTGAAGTTTTTTAGGGAGGTCTGACTCCTGTCGGACATAGATGAGGAGTGTGTAAACAAGGACACATGGAGTGTTGTGTAGTGAATTAAAGCTATGCTTCTTCTACCTTGAAATAGTTTAAATCTAACCAATACTGTGGGCTATTTTTTTAAGAGAGAAGGAGACTTTTTTTTTTTATGTGTGTGGGTGTTTTGTCTGCACGTATGTCTGTGCACGCATGCGTGCATGCAGTTCCTGAGGAGGCCAGAGAGGACATGAAGTCTCCCTGGGAACGGAGTTACAGGTGGTTGTGAGCCGCTGTGTGGGTGTCAGATACTCTGCAAGGTCAGCCAGTGTTCTCAACTGCATGGTTTTCTTCCCCTTTAATAAATTGTATATCTGCATTAAATACCTTTCGTGGCTGAGATTTATTCTAGATGAAATTTTATTTTAGAAGAACAAGTAGTTCCCTATTCCAAACACAAGGATTGAGCTTAGGGTGACATGGAGCAGGAGAGAAGACACTCTAGCCTGTTCTTGGTGTTGACTCTCAGACCATCCCTGCCCCCTTGGAGGCTTGTTAAAACACCTCCTGCTGGGTGGCACCTTGGGGTTCCTGATCCAGAAGATCTGGGCCTCCTGAGAACCTCGTGACGTCACTGATTCTGACGCTGCTCCAGGGAGCACACTTCTGGAGCCTGTACCCTGAGCCGCTCACTGCCACTGGCGTCTGCTCTGCCATCGTTGTTTGCTCTACTGTTTCACTGTGTTGGGTCACATTGATTAGCTGCTACCCTGGGCTAACTTCTATTTTCCAAGAAAGTGTGCTTTTGAGGTTTATTTAAATGTAATTGGAAAAAAAATTGTCTATGTTTAAGCTGCGCAATGCCATATTTTGATGGGTGTGTAATGTACATTCTGAAATAACTGCCTGTCATTGCATCCATTGCTTCACGTGGTTGCTGTTTCTTTGTCTGTGGTAAGAACATCTAAGATAGCCTCCCTCAGCCAAGTTCAAATGCACACTGTCCAGCAGCGCCAGTACAGATAGACATCTGGACATTAGGTATCCAGGATGGGATGCACTCATCTTGCATAGCTGAAACTGGACCGACTTCAGTCCCAACCTCATCCCTCCTTGAGCCCAGCACATTTTGATTGCTATAGGACCAAGGTCATGTGTCCTTTCTGTCTGGCTCATTTAACTTAGCACAGTGCTCTCTACACTTAGCCATGGCTTCATACATGGAAAGGTTTCTCCATTTTCAAGTCTGAAAAAATAAAGTAATATTCCATGGGATATTTTCTCATGCAGTCATCACATACATTGACACACAAGTCTATACCCCAGCTACGTAGATTAAAACTATGAGTGAACACAGGTTGCAGGGATCAGATCCTCAAATTTATTTTCCTGAAACTTTCTGGATCACATAGCATTTCCTTTTTTTGACATTGTAAGGACTCTTCACACTGTTTTCTATAATGGTATAATGGTGCAGACAAGTTGGTTTCCTCACCAACATTTGGTATCTGCCATGGTTTGTCCCCATCAGGGACACTCCCTCTGTGGCCTCAAAAATAAAGAAATCTCATTAGACGCACTTTTCTACATGTATTAGAACGGCCACCAGTGTTATTTACCCTCTGTGGTGCGTTGATGCTTATTGACTGCTGTGTGATGAGACATCTTTGTATTCCTGAGACATGGTCCTTTCAGCCATGACAATGGTCCTTTTAATATCCTATTGAATTGTTGGTTGGTATTTTGTTGTGGATTTTTGCATCTGTGTGCATCAAAGACATAAGACTTTGGCTTTCTTTTATTGTTGTGTCTTTGTCTAACTTTAGTATCAGGATGATGCTGGCCTTATAAAATTTGGAAATGTTTATTTCTATCTTTTAATCATTCCGTTTGATGGGTTGTGTTTCTAGGAATGTATACATTTTGTGTATATTATCTGATTTGTTGGTTCATAACTGTCATAGTGTTTTATGATAGTTGGTGGCATTTTTGTTATAAGGGTTGTTTATAAGCTCATCTGTGTGTGCCCTTCCTCTCCCGTGCCTTCAATCTCAACCTCTCTTTTAGATGCTTGTCAATTTTGTCTATTCAAAAAATTAACTTGGGGCCAAAGAGATGGATCAGCTGTCGAGAGTGTCGCTGCTCCTACAGAGGAGTGTGGTTCCTAGAACTCTCTCTGGGCAGCTCACACCCATCTGTAACTCCATTTTTAAAGGCTCTGACAGCCTTCTCTGACCTCCACAGGTACCCCTATATATGTGCACACACGTGTGCATGCACACACGCACATGCATGTACGAACACACACAAATAAAAACAAATTTTTTTTTAATGAACTCAGATCTGGCACTAAGGCTCATGCCTTTGATCCCAGCACTTGGGAGGCTGGAGGATTGCCATGAGTTCAAGGCAGACCAGGGCTCTATAGTTAAGTTCCAAGCTAACATAAGCTACGTATAAGATTGCATCTATAACCAGTCAATCATACTTTTCTTACCCATGATTACCTTGTCAGTCTCTAATTCCTTTATTTTTGTTCTGGCCTTTCTTTCTGTGTGATAACCTAATGTTTACTTCATATTGATTTTCTGGTTATGTCCTATGTAAAGCCAGGTTATTTATTCCAGAAGTTTCCTTTTTTTCTTAGCATAGGCAGAAGTCACTGGTAATTAACCTCTCTGAAGTTACATCCTTATGCTGTGGTTTCATTTTTCCTCACCTCATACTAATTTTTATTTCCTTCCGGAGTTCTTCTATGCTTAGGATGCCCACAAGTCTATTGCCCACCTTTGAGAGCCTCCCTCCTGATGGTGATCTCAGGTTTCTACTTTGACCAGAAAAAATATATGATGATGTATTTGATCTTCTCTTTGTTCTTATTTTTGTTGAAACAGTGTCTCACTCTGTAGCCCAGGATGACCTAAAATGTACTGCATAGCCCAGGCTGACCTTAAACTTGCAACAACCCTCCTGTATCACACTCACAAGTGTTGGGAGTGCCCATCACCAGCATTCAATCTTCTTAAATTTGTTACCAAAAACAATACTTTGGCATAGGATCTGTCCTACAGTTTGCATTTGAGCTGTGTATCTAAGAAGGAGACACATTCTGCTGCTGATGGGCGAAATCTCTGTGTGTCAGGTCTGTTGGTCTGAGTGTTAGTGTTATTCAAATTCTTTTTTTTTTTTTTTTTTTTTTTTTTTTTTTTTGCCTCGATGATGTATCCATTTTGAAAGCGAGGTGTTAAAGACTACTACTGCGAGCATACTGTTGTCTGTGTGCTCCTTCAATTCTGCTGATATGCTTATTTTATACATTTCTGTACTGTCACAGTGAGTGCATATGTCTGTATTCTTCTTTCCTTCACAAGTTGGCCGTGGTCAAATGACCGCTGTGGGTTTTTTACTTAAAGTCCACTTTGCATAAGTACAGCCATTCCTGCTCCTGCTTGCATGGAAAGTCTTCCCCATCCAGGCTAGATATCCTCAGAGCTGATGTGTGTATAGTGTGTGTGTGTGTGTGTGTGTGTGTGTGTGTGTGTGTGTGTGTGTGTTTCTCATTGATTACAATATTCCACTCTTTCCCCTTATAGGATTTCTGCTCAAAAATCTGCTGATAGCCTTGTGAAGGTTCTGACGCATGTGGCAGGAATCTTCTCTCTTGGTAATTTCTAAATTCTGTCTAACTTTTAATAAATTGATAATTATATATCTTAATGTGATCTGATTTTAAAAACTTTGAATTCACAAGCTTTGATGCCCATATCTTTCTCAATAGTTGGGGATTTATCATTTGGAAGCTATTATTTCTTCATACAAGCTTTCTTCTGATCTTTCTTTCCCTTTTCCTTGTGGAACCCAGAATGTGCACGCCTGCCCCACACTGGGAAGTCTCAGAAATCCTATAAACTCCCTTCACTCTTTTTTATTCTGATTTTTTCCCCTTACTAAAGCGATAACTTCAAGTGGCCTTTCTCAAGATTACAGAATCATTTTCCTGCTTAATCAAGCCTGCTGTTGGAACTCTAGCACGTTTCTGAACTTACTTCTTGTATTCCTCAGCCCCAAAAGTTCTAGCTAATTCCTCTCTCTCTCTCTCTCTGTCTCTCTCTCTCTCTGTCTCTCTCTCTCTCTCTCCCTCCCTCCCCCACCCCCTCCCCCTCCCTCAGGTTTCTACCTCCCTGTTGAACTTCTCATTTTGTCCACGGAGAGTGCTTTCACCATGTCTCCTCTGTGTGTTCCCTCATAGCTCACTGACGGTTCTGATTTTCCGTGTTCTTGAAACCTTGTGTTGCTACCTTCACATCTGGAAAAGCAGGCACGCCCAGTCGTTACTGAATGGCTTTGAAAGAGACAGGCTTCCACTAGTCACCTGAGCTAGGGATTCTGGGAGTCCCTCTGGTCTTTTCTGTGGCTCTATTCCTTTGGTTCACAGTTGGGAAATGCCTCGGAAATGTAGGCCTCATGTGCGGCTCATAAAGCTAAGCCACGCTCTGGCTTGTTTCCTCTCCCTGCAACAGTGCCCCGAGTCATCAAGGTTAACAGCCTGCTCCCAGCTCTGCAGAGTTCAGCTTGTCGCCTGAGTGTGCTGGGGCAATATAGACAGGCTTATGCATACTGTTGGATACTTCTCTCATTTCAGTGATGCAATGCCTGACAAAAGCAATGGAAAGGGGAGTTTATTCTGCTCACAGTTTGGTCCATCATGCTGTGGAGATCCTAGAGACAGGGGTGCAAGGCAGCAGGTTGCACGGCAACCACAGCCAGGAAGCAGAGAGAGATGAATGATGATGCCGACTCACTCTCTCTTTTTTAAGTCTAGAATCCTAGCCCACGAGGTGACATCATACTCATTTGGGGTGGGTTTTCTTACCTCATTAGCCTAATCCAGATAAGACATACCCAGAGGCTAATTTAAGATAGTCACTCATAAGCGCACCCAGAAGGTAATCTATGTGACACTAGATCTCATCAAGTTGAATATCAGCTTTAGTTTGTGGGAGAACTCGAGGTATTGGGATGTATGCAGAGTTCCCAGGCCCACCTAGACTTCTAGCAGGAGCATCTGCCATGGTGCAGTCTAGGAGGTGTGTGCCTGAGCCTCTTGACAGAGCTTCCAAGGAACCTATCTGGAAGACCAATCATCCTTTGTTGGGTTCCATGACCCAGTCATTAAGAACCCACCCCACCCCCTTTCCCTGGTCTTAGCCCCAGGCTATTTATTCAAGACAAGGCATCAGTGTTTGAATAGAAAAAAAAAAAAAAAAGAGCCAGGTCTGTTGGGCTCCCATGTGACTAGGAAACCAGGCATTCATTATGTTCTTGTTTTCCCTCGTGGGAGAAGTCACGGCTGGAGGAGGCTCTTGTCACTGGGTTCTGCAGATGGGGACAGGCCTATGAGACAGTGAACCTGCCTGATCTGCTCTCCCTGCTAGGCTTGTTCCTTTTTTTATTTTTTATTTTTCCTTACTCTAATGAGGTATTGGAGCCTCTATGCTGAGCTCCCAGTCCCCCACAAAGGCACTCATATGCATGGGCGGTTGCCAAACTCAGTGTGTCTGTGGGATGCTGAGGGCTGCGGTCTCCTGCTGTGCCCATGTTGGCAGTGTCTCTCCGTGTGTTGGTTTGTGAGTCACGAGATGAATGACTACTTTTTACTTGTGTCTTAATATTCTTCTTTAATTCTGATTGTTTTCGTTTGAAATTGCATACATACATTCATGATTTACAGGATCCAGTTGTTAAAACATCAGACAGGGAGATTTTTCTTAGTGGGTAGTGGAGGTCCGTGCCTACAAGCCCAGCACTTTGGCCACTAAGGCAAGAAGATCATGAGTTCAAGACCAATCTGGGCCACACTGACAGTTCCCGGGTAGTTTGGGTTAGAATGAGATTGTATCTCAAACACAATAAAACAAAACATAATTCACTTTCTTTTTACTGGGAAAACTAAAGACTTCATACTTATCCTAAAATAACACAAACACACACACAGACACACACATTCACACACACAGACTCACACACACAGACACACCGACGCACACACACAGACACACAGAAGCATACACACAGAGACACACAGACACACACAGAGAGACACACAGAGACTCACACACACACAGACACACACACACTCACACACAGAGACAGACACAGACACATATACACACAGACACACATGCACACACACACACACTCACACACACACATAAATCTAAGTGGACAGAAATTCTGAAGCTCTGTGGATTAGCGTCTTACTGAGCTACTAAAATTCTGAAATGCATCTAATTATAATGTATCAACAAGCCAAAACTATTGTAAATTCTGTTAGCTATCGATATTAAATGTGCATAGTTCAGTATTTTAATAGTACTTATTCCTAGGAAGAACACATAATTTCCTGGTATCTTTAATACTATGTGACAAACATACCTTCTTATTTTTCTATTTTTCTGCCTGTTGGCTATGTTCAAGTAGTTTGTTTGTTTGTTTTGGGTTTTTGGACTTTGGGGGGTTTGGGGATCTTTTGGTATTGTTTTGTTTTATTTTGCCACTTTAAAAGCTGTTAGACAAGCCAACATGCAGGATCATGCAACCTGTCATAATCCTCTGCTTCCTGCCCAGCAAAATCTGGTGTTTTCTGCCACCCCAGCATCCTTTAGCCAGTGATACTGGAGCTGGCTCCTCCCTGCAGGAATCTTATGAGCCTATGGCTACACACAAGGTAGGCTGGAATCTGATGCAGAGAGGGAATACTACCACTGGAGGTTAGTCCATGGTTCAGAGGAAGGAGGGAGGGAAGAGAGAAGAGAGAAGAGAGAAGAGAGAAGAGAGGAGAAGAGAGAAGAGAGAAGAAGAAGAGAGAAGAGAGAAGAGAGAAGAGAGAAGAGAGAAGAGAGAAGAGAGAAGAGAGAAGAGAGAAGAGAGGGGGAAGGAGGAGGGAGGGAAAGCTGGGTCATCCCAGTTCTGAAAGTGGGCAGCTGATAAACATCAGGAGCAGTGCACCCCCTTGTGGCTGTTTTCAGGATTGCAGAATGAGTGGCTAAAGATCAATATTTCATCCCAAACACTTTTTATATAAGGCTTTAGACTAGTGTTGGTGGTTTTATTGTTAAATGTCACCTGACTGACTAGGTTTTACTCAAAGGATCCAAGGACTGTAAAATCCATTAGTATAAGCTTTTTCTTGTAACGACTTATTTATTTTTAATACTGGATTTTCTGTAGTTTGCTGTGGCCATGTCAAAGGAAGCAGCAGGACTCGAGGTCATCTGTGTCCTTCGTGTGCACAGTGGTGCCACAGAGGAACGAAAGCCGGTCTGCTCTGCATATTAAGTCGAATGACATAAAGTCTCCCTTCTATTTCACACACACGAGAGACAACTTCTTATCGTCTCAGAACCCAACCCCATCACCAAGCACCCTGGTCCTGGCAACCTAGCTTGCATTCTTCCTTCCCTGAAGCTCCTTGCTGGTACCCAGGTGACAGTTCAAAGGCCACACCTCAGTAGAGCCTCTGCTTCCTCTGGAGGTTAATCTAGTCAGGTTGACAGGATCTAGAATCACTAAGGAAACAAGCCTCAGGGCATGTCTGTAGAGTGTTTCCAGACTGAGTTAGCTAGAGTGGGAAAGCTCAACATGTGTGCAGCACCACCCCATAGGCTGCTCGCCCCCTCCCCTCCCCCTCTCCAGTCCCCCTCCCCGTCCTCCCTCCCTCCATCCTTCCTCCCTCCCCTTCTCCCTCCCTGTCTCCCCTCCCTCTCCCTCCCATTCCCCCTCTCCATTCTTCCTCTCCCTCCCTGTCTCTTCTCCCTCTCTCCCCCCCACTCTTCTCTCCCTCTCCTTCTCTTTCCCCTCCCCCTTCCCCTTACTGTTTTTTGTTACAGCAGCAAGAAAAGTGAGCTAAGTGAGCTGCTCTAAACCAGTGTTCCCCACCCACCTGCCCATCGATCTCATGAAGAGGGGAGCACAAGAAAAGCTAAGGGAAGCCAGACTCACTTTGTAATAACACAGCCTGCAGTAAAGTTATTCAGTCTCGTCAGAGAAAGAACTCACACAGAAAGAATCCAGTGGAATGAAGAGATGGCTTAGCAGTTAAGAGCACAGACTCCTCTGGCTGAGGAGCTGAGTTTGAAGACTCCCAAATTAGGGAGACCCTCACTCACTCAAGTCTCGGGA
>JANHMN010000006.1:11885184-11897305 GCA_030674055.1 Rhabdomys pumilio | reverse complement strand
ATCTATATACTTATATAAAAATGATTTTCATAATTTTTCACTCTACAAGTTCAGTGCCCAGCACCTACATTAGGTGACTGGACAACCACTATTACCCCCACCTCCAGGGACTCCAGGGACAGGAACCTTCACAGGTATGTACATACCCCGCCCCCACACACACATAGACACACATAATTAAAAAATAAATATTTTTTTTAAAGAAGGAGGAAGATGAAGAAAAGATGGCCCTGTGATGGGCGATCTTTGTCAACTTGACTTAATTTAGAATCCCCTAGGAGACTGAAGCACACCTGCAGATGGGCCCATGAGGGTGCTTCAGAAAGAACTGTGGGGAAAGGTTCACACTGGCTCAAAGGCTGGGACCATGGATGGAATAAAAGAGAAAAAAAAAAAAAAGTGAACTGAGCACCAGAATTTGTGTCTGCTCCCTGGATTATCCAGATTGAAAGATGCAGTATTCGCTTCTACCAAACGGAGCTGTCCCTTACCCACCATGGGCCTGTGTTCCCTAGTAGCATGACCCCCTCCTCAAAGGAACCTTTTCTTGCTCCCTTAAGTTGCTTCTTGCCAGGTATTTGTCCACACCCATAAGAAAAGTAATTAGTTCAACTCCCCACAACTTAAATTTCTCCTTCTAATAAGCCTCACGTTCAACAGGATTCAAATCAAGGCAGTTAGTTAAATTATCGTTAACTTTTATGTATTATCTAGAATTACCTTCTGGAATAATTTTGAAGGAGAGACTTAAATTTGTTGATCATTCTTTGTCCTGTAGAGTGAAAAATTATAAAGACCATTTTATAAAATATATACAGGCTCACTAGTTCCAGGAAGGCGGAACTGAATGTAGGATTTCGGGCCTTCACTGCCCCATACATTCCTCAAGCCTCAGGGAAGAAATTCCACCTGTGGGTGGGGTAGGCCCAAAGCAGGAAGACACATTCCTGGCCACAAAGAAAAATAAAAAGGCATGCCCAGACAAGTCCTAACTAGCCATCCTGCCGCCTCTGCTAGTTGCTGATATTTGAAATAACCAATCGTGTGTAACTGCGCCAAACTTTCCTGCCTTTCCCTACCCCTACCCCTAAATAACCCCCCCACCCCCTCCAACCCCGCCTCTGCGGTTCGGGGTCGAAATCCCTTGTCTCCTGCGTGGGACGGGTTTCAACCCAAGGGCCCTTGCTATTAAACTACCTTATGCAAATGCATCAAGGAGGTCTCTCGTGTGTCCGTGGGTGAGCGCTGGTCCAGACTGGAGGTAGAGTCCCCTCGGGGGTCTTTCATTCTGGTTCCCTGACCGGGAAATGACGTCTAGGATTCGTGCGACCACCCAGGACCCCCGACAGCCCCTTGGAGGTAGGTCTATAGGAGTGGAGTGTGTCTGAGTTTGGCACCGCTGTCTTTGTCATTATCTTTGTGTCTGTCTTGTCTTGGTTTCTGTTTTGGTACTACTGCAGTGAATCAGGTAACTGGGGTTGAGGACGTACCCTCCCCCAGCGCAGCTGCCAGTGCGTGGTCCGTGAGGGACTCACTGGCTGTGGAAGCAGACGTGCACGTGGGCCACAGGCTGCACCCTAGAGGACGCTCTGGGGACAGGGAAGAAGGTGTAAGACCCTTCTCCATCAGGGGAGTAGGTGAAAGACCCTTTTCCATCAGGGAGTCAGGAGAGCCTGACCGCCAGGTTTCTGAAGTGGAGACGGAGTGCTCCTACGGGGGTTGAGACCCATCAGAGTAGCGTTTGTCTGATCGAGTGTGTCTATTGTTGTGTTGTGCCGCCCGTGGCAGGGGTAGGCTATCTGTGTTGTTTATGTTGTTTGTTTTATGTTCTTGGACTCTGACTGACGATTGATGCGCTTCTGGACTGATACCATGTTAACATCTTGAGTTTCAAAAGTAGAAACAGTGAGACAGGCAGGTCCTATTCCACAGCTTGTGGGTAAGAGAAAACTCTGTTCCTCTGCTGTTAGCGGAGAAACATCATGCGACAGCTACCTAATTTGGTGTGGGTGTGACTATACAGGGGACCCCGGGGTAGCTGCTATAACTAATCTGCAGTTTTCCACCTGTCTCCTATGAAGATAGATAGGGCCCAGGTACTTAAAAACCTGGCAGTAGAGCCAGAACAGCTGGACAAACAGCCCTAGCAAGATTATTCACCTGAGAGTTATAATTATATTATATATATTTTTTATTAAAAAATAGTGAGTAAATAGAGCTGAGATTTAAAAAAGAAGAAAAAGCGAATAAGTAGCGCTGAGACAAGTCACGTGACGTGACTCCAGCTTAACTCTGAACCAACAAAATTGCCTGCAGGCAGGTCAGACAGGTCGGACAGGTTTGCCTGCTACAAAAAGTTATAGGCTGTCCCGAGGCAGAGAGTCAAAAGAATAGGCCTCCATTTTGGTATAGATACAAATTTATAGTAAAAAGTAAGTTAGTTATCAAAACAATTAGATAGGCCAGGATCCCTCAGGCACCTAGATCTAGTGCCCAATATAGTCACCTAGATAAATCTAGTGGAGGAACACCTTTCCCCTCCGATAAAAGCCTTTCTTCCACAAGACCCTTGTAGGTTCTGGTCTTCAGGAGTCAAGAGAAAGAGAAGGTACCGAGAAAAAGAATATCCCCTCAGACATGGGGACCCCATCAATTGATCAGGCCGTGGTCAACAGCAGGTTACAGAAGGTAAGAGACACCCAAAGGCCCACGCCAGATCCCGTTGATAGATCTTGTGTAAGAACATGAGACCCCACTAATTTTCACCAAGGCACATGAAGTTAAACAGGGATCAGATGAGCTGCCCAAGCCTTTCTAGACATTCTGTCAGTATAGACAAGGCTTCAGAGGCTAGAGAGACTACGAGATAAGTCATGAGGAGATTTAATATAAGATAAAAGTTTTAATATAAATTGCTGAGAAAGTCTAGAGGGAAGGAGTAGGGGAGATAAAAGGTTTAGTGTTAATTGCTAAGACTAGAGAGAGGTGAAGGGAAGATGACAGGAAAAGAATTTACAGAAAGCAGAGAAGAGGGACTCCAATCAAAGGAAGATAAGAAACTCCTTGAAAAGACCAGTGTGCACATTGCAAGTAAAGGAGCCAGCTTTGGGGTCCAAGAGGGCCCTAACAAATAGAAGCCAGGGCCAAGAAATCCCAGGCCTTAAAAAAAACACCCCCAAATGGCGAAGATATTAGCTCTGTGTGAAGACAGCTATTGAGATAGATGGGGCGGCTTAGAGCCACCCAACTTTTGATAGACACAGGGTCCTCCTCCAGGCCAATGGGCCAAAATATATTCATGGACTAACCCGAAGAGTGGACTAAGAGATGGGCTAGAGATCCCATTCATTTATGGTCATCTTAGACTGTTCCTATCCTTTGTCGGGTTGAGATTTATTCCCCAGGATGGGGGCCCAGATACACTTCCTACCCGACGGGCTACAAGAACTCACGGGTAGAGGAAAGGCTTTCTCCTACTGACTCCAGCCGGGAGCCGAGGTAACCTGCTTTACAGACGGGAGCAGTTTTCTCCATGCCAGTCAGAGACAAGCCAGTGCTGCTGTGATGGACGACACAAATGTCATCTGGGCTGACCCCCCACCCCTGGGTTCATCGGTGCAGAGAACAACCTTGGAACTTGGAGCCGACAAGAAAAATCAACAGCAGGTATGCTTTTGCCACAGCCCATGTCCACAGGGCTATATACCAAGAGAGGAAACCCTAATGAAGCCAACAGCTGTAAATATTCGTTGCTCAGGACACCAAAAGGGAGGAGACTCAGTGGCCTGAGGTAATAACCGGACAGATCAAGTGGCTTGATACAGAAGCCTGTCCCTGTTATGGGCCCATGAGATAGCCTCACTTAAAACAGAGTAAGGGAAAGAACTCAGATTGCAAGCCATACTGCCAGCTACTATCTAGAGGAAAAGAGACAATGGTGCACACAAGAAGGGAGAACTATACTCCCCAGAAGGCAAAGGACTTACCAGGCTAAATGCACAGATGGACTCTTAAGATATGAGTACAACCAAACAGCCAAGAGATCTAAAGCGTATAATGGACCTCAGGGTTTGGGCCGGAGAAATAATAAGACAGTGTAAGATATGCCAACAAGCAAAGGCTTATGAGAATTAGAGTAAATAAAAAAATACCTAGGGAAAAAAAACAGCCTAAAATAGGGATCTTTCAAGTAGCTGAGATAATTAGATTAGGTAATGGTTTTGCTTTTTGTTTCTAAGATAAGTCAGGAATTGCCAGATATTAGAGACTAGATTAGAAGCTCCATTGTTTGTACTGTCTCCAAAGCTCAGAACAGGTAGAGAGAATAAACAGAACCCTAAAACTAATTCCCCCCACGGGAACTGGCGCTGGCTAGAGTGTCCCTTGTCCTTGTTCCACACCCAGAATGTCCCTCTTGTGTGAGAAATGATTTTTCAGGCTACTAAGAGACTGTTCCTGAGCTGTTGAAGTTGACCAACACCTGTGCCTGATGCCAACTGAAGAAGATCCAGACGCCTGAGCAACCCCCTGCTGTTTAGCTCAAGGTCTTCTGCTATTCTACAAGGTCAAAGAACAGCAGGCCTTGACTCCTGAGACCACCCTAGATGCACCGGGGTAATGCAGCCTTAGAGGGTGGGGCTTAGTGTGTGTACACCCAAGGTTAAGTGACAGCTTGTGATTCCAAGATCGAAATCGAAATGTGAATCTAGAGTTGTTCCTTTTACAATTTCTCTTTATTATTTATGTATGTGATTATATGTGTATGTAGACAACCATGTGCCACACAATATGTTAAAAGTCAGAGGACAACTTTAAAAGTGTGTTTGAAAGAAATAGAATCTTCTTGAGACCCCCTAGCCAATAAAATAGAGCCCGAGGACCTCGCTAACAGATACTTAGTGCCTAAGATTGATAGTGAGCTTGCAGTTCAAAATTAACCCTTTATATATCTACTTCTGTCTTTGATGACAACAAAGATTATTGTGTACTTGTTCAGTTATCCCCTGGGTCTACCACCACCCTGCAGACACTCTTGAATGTGAGTTTGAGATACACCCTAGACCTTCCGCAGAGAGCCTATTTCCTTGACCCTAACTGTCATACTGGGACTTGGAGTGGCAGCAGGTGTGGGAACAGTTATTGCTGCACTAATATGACACCCCGTTATCAAAGTTAAGAGAGTCATTGTCTTCCCTCTCAGAGGTTGTTCTGCAGAACAGAAAAAGATTAGACTTGGTGCTCCTTAAAGAAAGAAGTTTGTGTGCTGCTCTAAGACAAGAATGTTACTTCTATGTAGACCATTCAGGAGAGACCAGAGACAGAAAAATAGAGAGACCAGAGACAGAAAAATAGGGAGGCACAACAAAACTGGTTTGAGAGTTGGTTCAATAGGTCCCCTTAGATGACGACCCTGTTATCCTCCCTGGCTGGACCTCTTATAATCTTAATTTTGCTTTTAACCATAGGTCCTTGCATTTTAAAACTTTTGTTAGAGAAAAGATAAGTGCTGTTCAGTTTTTTGTGTTACGCCATCAATATCGAGTTTTAGGTCAAGAAAATGATAATTATGATGACACTAGAGTTTAAACTTTTCTAAAGATCCAAATTGGAAAAAGTGGGGTGAAAATAGACTTAATAATTGAGTTTTTATGATTAAAAACCTAAGTTTTTATGGCTAAAAACTGTCAATTGGAAAAAGTGGGGGATGTAGAGTGAAAAATTATAAAGACCATTTTATAAAATATATACAGGCTCACTAGTTCCAGGAAGGCGGAACTGAATGTAGGATTTCGGGCCTTCACTGCCCCATACATTCCTCAAGCCTCAAGGAAGAAAATCCACCTGTGGGTGGGGTAGGCCCAAAGCAGGAAGACACATTCCTGGCCACAAAGAAAAACAAAAAGGCATGCCCAGACAAGTCCTAACTAGCCATCCTGCCGCCTCTGCAAGTTGCTGATATTTGAAATAACCAATCGTGTGTAACCGCGCCAAACTTTCCCGCCTTTCCCTACCCCTACCCCTACCCATAAATAACCACACACACACACACACACACACACACACACACACACCCGCCTCTGGGGTTGGGGTCGAATGGGACGGGTTTCAACCCAAGGGCCCTTGCTATTAAACTACCTTATGCAAATGCATCAAGGAGGTCTCTTGTGTGGCTGGTCCAGACTGGAGGTAGAGTCCCCTCAGGGGTCTTTCAGTCCCTCTGGGAGAAAACATAAACAAAGCCAGAATTCACAGGATAGACTCGCTTTGGCACATACATTTGTATTTGCAACACATAGTTTTAAAGGATTATGCCTTTAATCCTAGTTCAGGAGAGACAGGTGGATCTCTGTAAGTTCAAGGCTAGCCAGGACTACAGAAAGCCCTCAACTAAACACACTGTTTTGTTTTGGGGTTTTAGGATTTTGGTTTTTCAAGACAGGGTTTCTCTGTGTAGCCCTGGCTGTCCTGGAACTTACTCTGTAGACCAGGCTGGCCTCAAACTGAGAAATCCCCCTGCCTCTGCCTCCCAAGTGCTGGGATTAAAGGCATGCACCACCACCGCCCAGCTGGTTTTTGTATTTTAAAGAAGAAAAGATTGCATTGTCTCACAGGTAACGTTTTCAATTCTGAATGTCACTGCAGAAATAATGACACACACCACACACATGGTTAATTGCTGGTAGGGCTAGAAACTTCCTACGTAAAGTCACTTGAATTCCTAAAAATAAGTTTGTTTCCTTTATAGCTTCCTGATTTAAAAAGATAAAATTGAACTTTTCTTGCAATATTTTCAAAAGAAATGTTTTGGGTTTGGGGTTTTTTGTTTTGTTTTGTTTTCTGTTTTTGTTTTTTGTTTTGTTTTGTTTTGTTTTTTAGCATTTCTGTTTCTCATTGAAACTGGAGGAAAAACATCCTCAGGAGAAGCCACTGCATGGCAGTGCCGTGTGCGTCACACTGGTTTGTCATACATTGCTGTGATTTCTGAGAAAATGGCTCTGTGAATATCTGTTGGGTCCATTTGGTTTATAATGTCGGTTAGCTCCAGCACGTCTCTGTTTAGTTTTTGTCTGAATGACCTGTCTACTGGTGAGAGCAGGGTGTTGAAGTCTCCCACTGTCAGTGTGTGAGAATCAATAGGCGATTTAAGCTGTAGACGTGTTTGTTTTACAATCTTGGTGCCCTTGTGTTTAGGGCATAGATCCTAGTAATTGCAGTACCCTCTTGGTGGACTTTTCCTTCCTCTGTGCTGAAGACCAGCCCCAGTTTGGTTTGTGGTCCTGAGGAAGGGTGTTTGTGAGCGACAGATGAACGACTTAGAGTCACTGATGGATGCAAGCTGACAGCTCCGTGTTCTACTAGAGACAGGTCTCCCTTGTAGACCAAAGCCCAGTGTTTTATTTTTGCATCAGCTACTTCCCTAGGATTGCATATCACTTCCGTCATTTACCCCAGGTTCTTCTCGATTATTCCACGAATCAGCATTTTGTGACCATAGTCCCTTGACTCTAAAGACAGAGAGAGCCACATGGCCAAAGCCTCTGAGTTCTGCTGCTTGCTAGAACTGGAACGTGATCCCACTGTTCTGTTACATCACCAGCTTTCTGTTTTCCAAGTCCTTCATTGCCTAAGGTCGGCTGTCCTGGAACTTGCTCTGTAGACCTTGAACTCAGAGATCTGCATGGCTCTGTCTCCTGAATGCTGAGATTAAAGGCTTGTACCACCATTCTTGGACCTAAGCTTTTCTTCGCCCAGAAGTTGTTCTGTCCCAGGCTGACCTTGAACTCAGAATTTGCTTGCCTTTCTCTCCTTGAATTAAAGATGAGTACCACCATGCCTGGGCCTAAGCTTTTCACAGCCACTATTCCTCAAGATCTAGATCACAAGTGTGCCCTCCATTTCTGGATTGTAGTTTATTCCAGATTAAAAGTTCAAACTATCCCTTGTTCAACTACGAACACAAACAATAAGATTAGCTATGGAGGATCTTACCCTGAGATTAAATCTCTTTACCTTCCTTTCTTAATATTTTTCTGACAAAGCTGGCTCATTAGTATAGGGGTCTCTGTTCTTTCAGGTCAGTGAAGACCCTCATACAGTTCATATTGCATCCTTGTATTTTGCATAGTTGAGAAATCCTGTAAAGAACAGTTCTTACTTTGATTTGTAGATTCTTGAACTCACGTTTTCAGAGTTCTTTCCCACAGCCTTAAGGACTGTCCTGAAGGCCGTAGCATTGCCATTTTGCTGAGGAACACCAGACACATTCTTGCTTCCTATAATCATGCTGTTCCTGATTAACATAGAGTCATTAACCTTGGCAGGGAGAACATTCCCCAAAGGAGAAACATACAGTAAAATATATACATTATTATACAAACAAGCTTATGCCTACAGCAACTGTCAGCACTTGAGAAGACTCGTGCCCTGCTGGCTCTGCTTCAGGGATGGAAACTGTGTCACACTATCCCTTCCTCAGCCATGCCACTCCTGGCACATTCACTACCTCTTCTGATTAGTTTTGGCTTTAAATCTATTTTGTCAGATATTCAAATGGCTGCACCAGATTATTTCTTAGGTCCATTTGCTTAGAAAATCTTTTTTAACCCTTTATCCTGGGGTGATGTTTATCTTTGATGTTAAAACATGTTTATTAGATGCAGCAGAAATATAGATCGTGTTTTTGCATCTGTTCTGTTAATCTGTGCCTTTTTATTTGAGAATTGAGACTGTTGTTGGTGTTGAGAGTAATCAATGACCAATAATTGTTTATTTCTGTTACTTTTGTTGATGATGGTGGTGGCAGTGTGTGTGTGTGTGTGTGTGTGTGTGTGTGTGTGTGTTCCTTTTTTTGCTGGTATGGATTATTTATTTCTTGTGTTTTATGGGTGTAATGTCTTTAGGTTGTAGTCTTCTTTCTAGCATCTTCTGTAGGGCTGTATTTGTAGATGGATGTTGTTTAAATTTGGTATTTATCATAGAATGTCTTATTTTCTCTGTCTAAGGTGATTGAAAGTTTTGCTGGGTTTAGTAGTCTGGGCTGGCATGTGTGGTCTCTTAGAGTCTGCAGCACATCTGTCCTGGCCCTTCTGTGTTTTAGAGTATTCACTGAGAAATCAGCTGTACTTCCAATTGGTCTTCCTTATATGATACTCGATCTCTTTCACTGCAGCCTTTAGTATTCTCTCTTGTTCTATATGTTTACTGTTCTGATTATTATGTGACAAGGGTTCATTCTATTTGGTATTCTGTAAGATTTTTGTACATTTATAGGCATCTCCTTCTTTAGGTTAGGGACCAAGTTTTTTCTATGATTTTGTTGAAATTATTTTCTGTGCCTTTGACCTGGGATTCTTCTTCTTCCTCTATTCCTATTATTCTTAGACTTGATCTTTTCATACTATCCTAAATTCCTTGAATGTTTGTGCCAGGAGTTTTTAGATTTTAACATTTTTTTTACCAAGATATTATATATATATATATATATATATATATATATATATATATATATATTATATATATGCTGTCGGTGAAGCTTGCCTCTCTGGTTCCTGTTTGAGTTCCTATATTTTTATTTCCAGTTTGCGCTCAGTTTAGGTTTTCTTTACTGATTATATTTCCATTTTCATTTCTTGAATAGTTTTATTTCCTTCCCCTGTTTGTGTTTTCATAAATTTCTTTAAGGGACTTACTCATTTCTTCTTTAAGGACCTCTATTATATGCATCAAATCAAGGCGATTGTAAGAATTTTTTTAGTGAATGAATGAATAAATGACAATCTAGCCACTAGGGTAAAGGTTAAAAACTGAACTGTCACTTATACCTGCTGAGAGAAGGAAACTCAGTTTTCTCCAACAGAGTGACATTGGGTATATCATTCCAGGACTGGCCTTATGTTCAGGAGTAGTTAACCAACATATAATTGGACTCTACAGTTTTGTGTGTGTGTGTGTTGTGACTTTATTTGGTTACAGTATGGTGGGCTTGTTCTTTTGATTTGGGGAGATGTTGTTGTATTGGGGTTTTATTTATTTTTTGAGAAAAAACGTAAAGTTGGGTGGGTAGAGAGGAAGAGAGGATCTGGAAGTGTTGTGTCAGGAAATGTTTGTGAACCCTAAAACACCACCAAGGAGCCATTTCTGATGTAATAATAGCATTAGGGTCTCTTTATTACAAGCTCGGGCTTGGGCTTGCCTCCAACCCAACCCTGACACAGCAAGACGGGTAGAGAAGGCAGAACAGCCTCAAACCCTCAGCAGGACAAGTTCTAATAAGAAAATAGGAACAAGTAAGGGGCTGAAGGAGGGGGTGTCCAGTCTGGTAAGAATCTTAATAGAATGACTATAAGTCGACGGGTGAGTGCTCTGAAGCAAGACCGTATACAATCACAGTCTGAAAGTAGTACATCTGAAATAATCAGACGAATCTTTAACTCTGGCCAAGGATAAGCTGTGGGGTTCTTCCTGGTACGTGGGTACAGTTTGGGTTCTGCTGTAGGTCAAGTTATCAGGCTTTTATTTTCTTTAAGATGGAGGCTGGTCCCAAGATGGAGTAGGTTTGGCCTCTCAGAAGAACTTAAAGGAGGGAAATACGATCAAAATATTTTTAATTTAAAATGTTTTAAATTTAAAAATTAAAAATAAAGAAGATAAATAGGTAGGCTTTAGGAGATTATAAACTTTGTATATAATAAAACTTGGAAAATAGTATACACATATACAATAATAATTTCAATTGAACTAAAGAGAGGAGGGAGAGAGAGAGGGAAGAAGAGGAGAAAGAGAGATGAGCTCTGAAAGTGGGGTTACTCCTTTCCAATTTCAGACCCAAGCATATTTCACACAAAGTATCCCCCAAGGACATACCCGAACTCTGTTACAGAGAACAGCAAAACAGCCTGAAAATTCAAAGTGTACCCTTGAGAAAGCTGGAAAGTGAACCACTTCCGACAGAAGTGACTATTGTTTATCCCATGATGTAAAACAGCGTACAGTAGAAAATAGAACTGGAAGTTCAGCCATGAGATGCTCAGACATGGAGTGAAAGTTCAGTTAGGAACTCCAAGAGACTGCCTCTGCTTCTCCACTCAGCACCTCCTGGATGTTGTGAGCAGCAGGCTTAATGATGTCATCCTTGTTTGTTCTTTTACTTGGGAATCTCACCCTAAAAATCACTCTACTCTGGGAACTCTGGGATTATGTTGGTAACTCCAGATCGCTGCTTTACAGTCCCAAGGTGATTTCTGTGGGTTGTGTTAAATGCCTGATTTGATGAAGTGTTGCTATCTGTCTGTCTATCATAAGCTTGCTCTTATCAGAATGCAAGGGATTCACCGTGGTTTTCTTTTTTTTGGGGGGGGGGTGGGTTGGTTTTTCGAGACAGGGTTTCTCTGTGTAGCCCTGGCTGTCCTGGAACTCACTCTGTAGACCAGGCTGGCCTCGAACTCAGAAATCCTCCTGCCTCTGCCTCCCAAGTGCTGGGATTAAAGGTGTGTGCCACCATTGCCCGGCAGGATTCACCATGTTAAAAGATATACTCTAAATCTCTACTTAGTGAAATTAAATGCAACCACAAGGTATTGGAAGTCACCCTCCAATGAGGAGGGCTAGTGTTCTATAAGTATTGCTGAAGTGTTGGAGAACAGCCAACCCTTCTGCCATGCCTGACACAACTGATGCAGACACTGAGGCCAAGGACATTGATGACAATGGATTTTGTCACCTTACTTACTCCCTTGATTCGGTTTTCTTTTTATATGTGGAATGAACAGGTCTGAAACTCTGGCCATCATGGTTTTCAATCTGAGAAATTCCATTCAAATTGACCTTACTTGGAAGATAATTTCTATATTGTCCATCAGAGCCACTTGAGATGGATGGGCTGCCTCAGCTGTTTTATCTTCTCCCCCGTTTCTCTCTCTCTCTCTTTTTAAAGATTTATTTATTTTATTTATATTTATGAGTACACTGTAGCTGTCTTTAGACACACCAGAAGAGGGCATCAGATCCCATTACAGATGGTTGTGACCTACCATGTGATTGTTGGGAATTGAACTCAGGACCTCTCGAAGAGCAGTCAGTGCTCTTAACCACTGAGCTACCTCTCCAGCTCCCCCCCCCCCCC
>JANHMN010000006.1:11825930-11885084 GCA_030674055.1 Rhabdomys pumilio | reverse complement strand
CCCCCCGTTGATTGTGGGGCTCTCCTCCTGGAGCCCTGTGTGAGAAGAGCCCTAACAACATCTGCCCCACTGATTCTCACATGCCTCACTTCCCTCCTTTTAGCTCCAGGGTTTATTGTGCCCTTGACCCCCTAATTTGCCACAGCAGTGGCCAGGCTCATGCTGGGGCGACAAGCTGTGAACCCTAGAGGTAACCCCCGCTGCTAGACATGGATGGCTATGCATCTGCCAGCACACAGAAGCCATGAAGCACACTTGTTTACAAAAGATGTTTCCCTCACAACAAAGTGATAGGGTTATAGGGGGATTCCCTGTCAAAACTAACAGTGGACCATATGACGGAAAGTTCTTAAGGGGCCTAATTCTTGTTCAGGAATTCCTTTTATGGAATTCAAAAGAAGGAGAATGTCTTAGGGTTTCTGTTGCTGTGACAAAGCACTACTTTGAGAGAAAAGGGTTTATTTGGCTAACTCTTCCACATCACAGTCTGTTTCAAAGGAATCAGAGCAGAAACTCAAACAGGGCAGGAACCTGGAGGCAAGAGCTGCTGCTGAGGCCAGAGAGAAGTGCTGCTTCTCTGCTTTCACCTTATGGCCTCTTCAGCCTACTTTCCTATGGAATCCAACCCCAGGAGGCCAGTGAAGGCATCACCCACAATGGCTCCCACACCAATCACCGATTAAGAAAATGCCCTACAGGTTTGTCTACAACATCATTTTATGGAGGGTTTTTTCTCACGTGAGATTCCCTCCTCTAAATTGAAGTTTGTGTCAGGTTGACATAAAACAAGACAGCACAGAGGGCTGGTTACTAAAGGGAGGAGCCAGCAGAGTGGTTGGTTACTAAGGGAGGAGCCAGTACGGAAAGCCTGGCTACTAAGGCAGGTAATTCAGGTCATTCTGTATTTTGAATGAATATTTCAATTGTTTCTTACTGTCCATGTCACTACCCATACCCATAATGCATCTGACTTTAGTCACATATATATATGTATATCTCCAATTATGCATAGGCATAAGACGGCAAATATGAGCTTCTCCTTAAAAGGTTACTAAAGGACACAGTTTTGCATTACAGGGCATGCAATGTACTGGTTTAGGAACCAGTTCAAGTAAGATTGGCCCATCTGTTCTTCATACCCAGATACTTTGGGAGTACACTTGAGTAGTGTATTAGTCGGGGTTTTCTAGAGTCACAGAATGTATGGAACGTCTCTCTATATTAAAGAAATTTACTGTGATGACTTACAGTCTGTAGTCCAACAATGGGTCACTGTGAATGGGAAGTCCAGGAATCTTGTAGTTTCTCAGTCCCACCAGGCTAGTTGTTTCAGCTGGCCTTCTGTAGAAGTAGGTTCCAACAGATGTGCTGGCAAGGAAATGCAAGCAGGAGAAAAAGAGCAAATCTTCCTTCTTCCAAGGTCCTTAATGGAAGCCTCCATCAGAAGGTGTGGCCCAGATTAAAGGTGTGGACCACCACACCTGGATCTGGAATTGCTTTGTCCCAGGCTGACCTTGAACTCAGAGATTTCCTTGCCCAGTCTCCTGGGATTAAAGGCGTGTACTACCTTGCCTGGGCCTAAGCTTTTCAAGGCCACTATGCCTCAGATCTCCAAGTCAAGATCCGGGTCAGAAACTTGTGTCTTCCATCCTCAAGATCTGGATCACAGGCGAGCCCTCCAATTCTGAATTGTAGTTCATTCCAGATATAAATTGACAACCAGGAATAGTCACCACAATCTACCCCTTGTCAACTTGACATAAATCATATCTCAAATCATATCTCATATCCAAATGAAACAATAACCAGGTCATAAATATGCCTAACGTGATATAACTATTCCTTGTACAATCACAAACACAAATTTAGAATAGGTCAACATCCCTTGGGAACATTCTTTTAGTATCTCAACTTAAATACTGATTGGTGTGAAAAGAAATTGGAAGAAAGCACAAATATCTATACAAATGTGTTCTTTCTCTCTTTTTTTTTTCCCTTTGGTTTTTTGAGACAGGGTTTCTCTGTGTAGCCCTGGCTGTCCTGGAACTCACTCTGTAGACCAGGCTGTCCTGGAACTCAGAAATCCGCCTGCCTCTGCCTCCCAAGTGCTCGGATTAAAGGCATGCGCCACCACCGCCCGGCTACAAATGTGCTCTTAACAAAATAAAATAGATGCATTCCCATTACTTTATAATCCTTGTTTCTGCCACTGGTCACGTGGTCTTACTTGGTATTTATAACTACCTTCCTCTACTATCCATTTTGTATTTCCTCCATTCTTTGCAAGCACCTCAGCAGGTCTTGGCCCTTTTCCTGGAGGAGTGACCATATCTTCATTCCTGATGGGTCTTCGTCCTTTGTCATCCTACTTGGATTAGGCTGTTGTAGTTTCCCACTGACTTTAATCACAGGACATGGTAGTACTAAGAGACGCGCTAAGGGATCTCCTGCACTCCAGACATAATCCTGCTTCCCTCCATTGTGGAGAGGCAATCCCATTTCCCCATGGCACTCTGATCTATCATCCCTCCTAACACCGTCATTCCTTTCCTGGCCTGTTGGTTTAAGGGCATTAGAAGGCCACAGTGACCAGAGGGAAGTCTGAGTTTCCAGCTCAATGGAATGATTGTTGTGGCTCCTGGTAGGAGCACTCCCCCTTCTGGAACCAAAACTTCTAGGCCAGCAGAACCTAGTGTTGTGGGAACAGGAAGCAAGAACTTTCCTACAGGGTCACTAGGAGTGATAGTGAGTGGAACTCTTTCCTTTTCCACCCCCTGACTCCTGGACCCATGGATCCTGACTATGGGAGAAGCTGCACCATATATGCTGATTCAAAGCATATACTGTCTTCTGAAGAACTCTGCCCCCGCTGCTGCCATCTAATTGGCACTGTACCTGTGTCTTCCAAAGGCCATTCCATCTTTCTATCAGACTAGCTGCCTGAGGATGATGGGGAACAGGGTAAAACTAATGGATTCCAGATTGTGGTTGCACTTCTCTGGCTGTGAAATGAGTTCATTGGTCAGAAACAATACTATGTGGAATACCATGCCAGTGGATAAGGCATTCTGTAAGTCCATGGAACTGGCAGAACCATTACCTGCCACCAGGTTGCTGACTGGTCGCCTCAAGGAACGGTGCCATATCTGGGGCTTAGTGTTGGTCTCTGCTGTTGTCAGATCTGGTACTCAGTAGCAGTTGTAGCCAGATCAGCCTTGGTGAGTGGAAGCCCATGTTGTTGAGCCCAGGCATAACCCCCATCTTAGCCACCATGGCCACTTTGTTCATGGGCCCATTGAGCAGTGACAGGGACAACTGGGGAAAGAGGCTGATTGTCCACAGAATGGGTCATCTTATCAACTTAATTATTGAACTCCTCAGCTGAAGTCACCTTTGTGGTGACCATTTATATGGGACACAAACATCTTCACACCCTTTGCCCATTTGGAGAGATCTATCCACACACTTCTTCCCCAGATGTCTTTCTCACCAATTTTCCAATTGTGATTTTTCCAAGTCCCTGACCATCCAGCCAATCCATTGACTAGAGCCCATGAGTCAGTGAAAAGTTGTACGTCTGACCATTTCTTCTTCCAAACAAACTGTAATACCACGTGTGCTGCCCGAAGTTCTGCCTACTGTGAAGATTTTTCTTCACCTCTATCTTTCAGGGTTGTCCCAGAAAGGGGTTGTAATGCTACAGCTGTTCACTTGTGGGTGGTGCCAGCACAACATGCAGAGCCATCAATAAACCAGGTCCTTGTCTTCTCCAGTCAGCCAATCACAGGGAACAGCCCATAAAGCTATAGGCGCATGCGTGGCAGCAGATGGCATTGAAACAGGAGTAGCAGCAACCATAGGCAATTGAACACCTTCTTCATGTATCGTGCTTGTGCCTTCAGGACCTGCTGGCCCATCATGTATATACACCACTCTCATTTGATAACAGACTGCAGCTGTGCGCGTCCTACTTTATGACTTGGAGGGTCTGATAACACCCAGATCATGATGGGCGGTTCAGGTCACATGGTAGCTTGGTGTCCTATTGTCAAATGTTCAGTTTTCACTAAGACCCAATAGCAGGCCAAGAGCTGTTTTTCAAAGGGAAAATAGTTGCCCACAGATAATGGTAGAACTTTGCTCCAAAATCCCAAAGGTCTCTTCTGTGATTCACCTACAGAGGCTCCAGACGGCATCTCCATCTGCCACCGACACCTCAAGTACCATCGGGTCTCCTGGATCTTATGGTCCAAGTGATAGACACACAGTCAGGACCTGTTGAACAGTCTTCTCCTGTTCCAGGCCCCACACAAAGCCAGCAACTTTCTGAGTCACTTGGTAAACGGGCCTGAGTAACACAGGCAAGTGAGGACTTTGTCTCCAGAATCCAACAGACCCACTAAATGTTGTGCTTCTTTCTTCATGGGGGGGGGGGCAGGTGCAATAACTTAGCTTTCACCTTAGATGGAATATCTCTCTGCATGCCCCACACCACTAGAGTCCTAAGAATTTCACTGAGGTAGACAGTTGCTGAATTTTGGTTGGATTTATTTCCCAGCCTCTGATACACATGTGTTACCAAAGAATCCAAAGTAGTTGCTACCTCCTGTTCACTTGGTCTACAGAGGGTAATGTTATCAATACAGTGCACCAGTGTGATATTTTGTGGAAGAGACAGACAATCAAGATCCCTTCTAACTAAGTTATGACACAAGGCAGGAGAGTTGATATATCCATGAGACAAAACTGCTGAGCTTGCCAACTGAAATCGAATTGCTTCTGGTGGTCCTTACGGACAGGAACTGAGAAGAAGGCATCTGCTAGATCAATAGCTGCATACCAGGTACCAGGGGATGTGTTAATTTGCTCAAGTAATGAATCTACATCTGGTACAGCAGCTGCAATAGGAGTTGCTACCTGATTTAGTTTTCAATAGTCAACTGTCCTTTGCGCTGGCCAGATAGGAGAGTTAAAGGGAGATGTGGTGGGAATGACCACTCCTGCATCTTTCATGTCTTTGATGGTGGCAGTAATTTCTGCAATTCCTCCAGGAATACAATCCTATCTACATTTGATCTTCAGCAGGGGTGGGTGTTCACTCTGATTCAAGTGGCAAGGTGAACTCCTTTTGTAAACTCTGTATACTGTATAACATTTGTAAATCACCAAGGCACGCCCCTCCTCCAGGCCTCTCTAACTGCCCAGCTTCTGTAACTGTCACAAAATTCATCTCCAGCCCCTCAATAGGACCCACCCAGATTATGCTAACCTTAGAGGTGAACAGTCTGAACAAAAGCCACCAATCCCTGAATAGGAAAACTCACCAATCCCTGAATAGGAAAATCCATCAATCCCTGAATAGAAAAACCCACCAATCCCTGAGTTTCCCAAGCTCAGGACTTGAAATTCCACCAACCCTCACTCTGGAAACATCTGCCCTAGAAAGTTCCACCCTCTAAGAAATCTTATACAAAGGTTCAGATCTTTTTCAGTGTCTTTGCTCAGATCGATGCTGTCACTCAGAGGCAGCCACCCCTGGAGTCATCTGGACACTCCCAATAAATCTCTTCTATAAGATTTGCTGCTTGATCCCAGGGTCTAAACCACCAGCCTGGGAGCACATAGGGAGGGACCCATGACTCCAGCTGTATATGTAGGGGAGGATGGCCTAGGTGGCATAGGTGGGAGAGGAGATTCTTGGTCCCATGAAAAACGAACACTGAGTGGGAGGGGGGGAAATGTGAAAAAAAAGGGTGGGGAGGGAGTAGTGGGGGCGGGATGTAGGTGGGGGCACAGCCTCATAAAAGCATGAGGACGGGGGATGGGATAAGAGGTTTCTGGGTGGTGGGAGGAAGTGGGGTAAGGGGATAAATCTGAAATGTAAATATAATGCCCAATTAAAAAAATTTTAAGCCAGCAGCGAGCGCGCTGTGGCACAGCGGCTTGGGCGTCCGCCTCTAGAGGTCGGTCGCGGTCCCTCCCGTGCCGGTTCGAGTCCCGTCGGGCTCCTTTGCAGAGTCTGATGCGGGGAAAAAAAATTGTAGCGGGGTGGTGGTGGCGCATACCTTTAATCCCAGCACTTGGGAGGCAGAGGCAGGCGGATTTCTGAGTTCCAGGACAGCCTGGTCTACAGAGTGAGTTCCAGGACAGCCAGGGCTACACAGAGAAACCCTGTCTTGAAAAACAAAACAAATAAAAGAAAATAAAAATTAATTTTATGGGGAAAAAAAAAGATTTGCTGCTTGATGTCACTCTCAACAGAAAAAGCCGAGAAGCAATGAAAAAAAGGGAAGAAGTGGAGCAGAGCTGAGGCTCCTGAGCAGCGCATGCTCCTGAGCTGCGCAGCTCAGCTGGGGATAGCCTCCCCCCCACCCCTACCCCACCCCCGGGAGTTGCAACGCCTCTGCAGCAGAGGCAGCTTCCTCTCTGAGCTGTATGGTTCCTGGGATCCCATGTCAGGATGCCCTTTCACTGGGACACTGTCCACCTCGGAGGTGTGTGGTTTGGGGGCTTCCAAGTTGCAGGACACCAAACTTGTTCAGAGATGGGAGTGCGCATAGCCTACGCAGGACGGGGCTGCAAAGGGCACTGTTAAAAGGAATGCCTAACTCGATACTAAATGGGGTCCCAGCATACTAAGCAGTCTCCTATGCTTACCTGCCTCAAAAACTCTAGCTGCGGGAGGAGTTAAGCTGCAAGGGTTTCTAGCCCTTATACAAGCTATACTCAGATCCACCCAGGACATCTGGGAGCATGACAGGAATAGGGAATACCCTGACCCGTCTGATAATTTTTTAAAGCCTCTGAGCAGGTGAGAGGGATGTCGCCTTCACTCCACAGACACTTCATTTCTTATTTGGCCCCATAGGAAAGTCCGTTAGACTCCCTGCTATGGTACACCTTTAAGGATCAGAGTAAGTCTTGTAGAGTGAAAAATTATAAAGACCATTTTATAAAATATATACAGGCTCATTAGTTCCAGGAAGGCGGAACTGAATGTAGGATTTCGGGCCTTCACTGCCCCATACATTCCTCAAGCCTCAGGGAAGAAAATCCACCTGTGGGTGGGGTAGGCCCAAAGCAGGAAGACACATTCCTGGCCACAAAGAAAAATAAAAAGGCATGCCCAGACAAGTCCTAACTAGCCATCCTGCCGCCTCTGCAAGTTGCTGATATTTGAAATAACCAATCATGTGTAACTGGGCCAAACTTTCCCGCCTTTCCCTACCCCTACCCATAAATAGCTCCCGCCTCTGGGGTTCGGGGTCGAAATCTCTTGTCTCCTGCGTGGGACGGGTTTCAACCCAAGGGCCCTTGCTATTAAACTACCTTATGCAAATGCATCAAGGAGGTCTCTCGTGTGTCCGTGGGTGAGCGCCAGTCCAGACTTGAGATAGGGTCCCCTCGGGGGTCTTTCAGTCTCATCCTAAAAAAAACAAGACAGGCTAACTGACGCCTTGAGAAAATTAAGGTTACTTCAACTGGTTCCTGTCTGCTGTTCCTGTCTCTGTCTCTCTGTCTCTTGTTTGGTTTTGTTGTTGTTGTTGTTTTTTCCCTTGAGACACTATATAGCCCTGACTGGCCTGAAGCTTGTAGACCAGGCAAGCCTCAAATTCCACAGAATTTACTCACCTCCTAAATGGGATTAAAAGCATGCACTGCAATGCCTACCTCTATATATGATTTAAAGGAGGGGATCTATGTTAATAAGTCTAAAAATGCCAATAACTAATATTTTACATCTTTATGACAATTTTTAACCTGCAATTGTGGCATGAGAACTGTGTCTCATACTGCCTTTGTTCTCCTCTCCCCACCCCCCATATAAAATAAAAAACCAACCAACCAGCCAAATAAGAACAGGTTTTTCAAGGTTCTTATCTTGTTCTATTTAAAACTAAGAGGGGGGAGGGGAGGAGCATTTTAGAACCAAATTGTTTCCTGCTCAGTCTGCTTTGAGCCTTATCAACCCTTAGGGTAGGGTGTGTCTTAGCCAGTCTTAGAGACATACAGCCAGCTGCTACTTTGTTTTTAAGAATCAAGTTTTGGTGCCCCGCAGTGTTGGCCCACACCTTTAATCCCAGCACTTGGGAGGCAGAGGCAGGTGAGGCGAGCCTGGTCTACAGAATGAGTTTCAGGACAGCCAGGGTAATATAGAGAAACCCTGTCTCAAAAAAAAAAAAAAAAAAAAAAAAAAAATCAAGTTTTGGGAAGCACCTGATTCAGGTGCAGGAGAGAGAGACCCATCAGATTAACAGTCCAATTCAAACACAGACAAAAGATGTAATTAATTAGAACTACAAGAGGGGACAACAGAACCCCAGACACTCCCAATGAAATAGTTCGTGCTGGAAGCTTTAGAACAGTTGTTCTCAACCTGTGGGTCATGACCCCTTTGGGGTCCAATGACCATTTCACAGGGGTCACATATCAGATATCCTGCATATCAGATTATTTATAATACAATTCATCAGAGTAGCAAAATTACAGTTATGAAGTAGTTACAAAAATAATTTTCTGGTTGGGAGTCATCACAACATGAGGAGCTGTATTAAGGGGTTGCAGGTTAGGAAGGTTGAGGACCACTGGCTTAGAAGACCCATTCTAGTGAATGGGTAAGTTAGCTTACAGCATGTGTCAGATTGGATGCCAAGCTCCTACCAATGGGATAAATCTCGCTCACCACCGACATCAGGGATAAAGACAGGAGTCATGTTGGCCATGTGTGCTTGCTACCCTTTGTTTGGGTTCCCTTTTTACAAAAAAGGTTTGCCTTACCGAGCTGCTTTTGCTTCGTCTGTGTGTTCCTTTGTAGGACACAGATAACTCACTGTTCATTTCCAACGCTTCAGTCTACACAGTTAACATTCAAAAGCCACTACAATCCTCTCGAGTCTAAAATTAAAATGGAATGGGCATTGGGTTGTTCGTGGTATCGAAAGAGAAGGCTGGAGCTGTGTGTGGTGGAGCACACCTTTAATCCTAGCACTCAGGAGGCAGACCCAGTAGATCTCAATTCATTCAAGGCCAGCCTGGTTTACATAGTGAGTTCTAGGCTGGTCAGAGCTACACAGTGACACCCTGTCTTTAAAACAAAAACAAACAAACAAACAAGGCTAGACTGAAGCAGAAACAAGGGAGCACAAGGATCTTGTGGAAGGAAACCTTGTGGTCCATTTCTTTGGAACGCATCTTGGCATGGCTTGGCTTCTGCCCTTTGCTGCTGACTTGTTGAGTTTGTGCCGGAAGCTCAAGGCCAGCTTCACAGGCTAGAGGCCAGCGTGAATCCAACATGAGCTCCCTGAGAAAGGATACTAGCCAAGTGCAAGCGCAAAAGCAGCCAGCACAGAACCAACACTGGGTGAACAGAAAAGGCAACTGGAAAGTAATCGAGAATATGCAAATGTCACCGGGAAGGGAGGAGGTGAGTCAGCTGGCTTCCTTGAGGTCAACTTGACACATGCTAGAGTCATCTGAAAGGAGGGAGCCTCAAGTGAAAAGAAAATTCTCTCTAAGATCTGGCTGTAGAACATTGGGTGACTGCTGTGGGTGGCCAGCCCACTGTGGATGGGGCCAACCCTGTTCTGATGGGCCTGGGTTCCATAAGAAAGCAAACTGAGCCAGCCATGAGAAGCAAGCCAATGACCAGCACCCCTCTGTGACCTCTGCATCAGTGCCTGCCTCCAGGCTCCTGCTCTGTTCGTGTTCCAGTCCTGACTTCCTTCAACGGTGAACAGCAATGTGGAAGTGTGAGCCAAATAAACCCTTTCCTCCCCAACTTGCTTTGGTCATGGGGTTTTGTCGAAGTAATAGAAACCCTAAGACAGTGGTCCTTAGTGAAACTCTGAGAAGACACCAGATAACAGAAACACCTCATCTAACAGGCATTTAAGCTAGTGCTTTGGCTGGAAAGCACTGGGCCCTTACTGGAGCCTACAGATAACCAAAAGCAGGCTGAAAGTCCAGCATCTGTCCTTATTCTGCACCTGTCTTCTCTCCCTCGCTTCACCTGCTACAGGGAGGTCAATCCCTCAGTGTCTTCTCTAGAAACTAGTGACAGCTGTGATGGTTAACCCTGATTGTCAACTTGGTTGGAACTAAGTTCACTATGGAGACAAAACTCTGAATATGTCCATGAAATATTAACTAGAGTAATAATCTAGGCTAGTTGAGGTGGGCAGATCCATCCTAACAGTGGTGTGAATAAAATAAGATGCAGCCAAGCTCCAGCATTCATTCCTCTCCCCCTCCCCCTTCCCCTCCCTGACCTCTGCTTCCTGACTGTGGCTATAGGGTGCCTGGCTGCCTTCAGCTCTTGCTACCCTGCCTTCCCTACCATGGGTACCCTGGAACTGTGAGTCAATTTAAACCCCTTCCCTCCATAATAATAAAATAACTAGGTATGGTAATGTGTGCCTATTATCCCAGCACTTGAAAGATCTCATGTTTCAAGTCAGGTAAAAGTGGTAAGCCTTTGCACAGGAAAATAAAAAGGAGGCTCAGAAGAGAGAACTTGGAAAGACATAGTAATTCTGCATCCATAAGCAAGACCAAGGGATAGCAATCAGAAAGAGTTACATATCAAGATGAGTTTCTTTTTTAATTAATTTTATGTACATTGGTGTTTTGCCTGCACAGATGTCTGTGTGAGGGTTCAAATCTCTTGGAACAGGAATCACAGTTGTGAGTTGTCATGTGGGTGCTGGGAATTGAACCCTGGTCCATCTGGAAGAGCAGTCAGTGCTCTTAACTGCTGAGTCGTCTCTCCAGCCCCATAAACAACAGTTTTCAAGCACACTTGACACGCCCTGTCAGTCAGAGTCCCAGTATTCTTCCAAAATTCCTTGAGCTCTTGCTGAAGGGATGTGTGTGGGGGCTTCCAGCCTGAGACCCAGGAAGTGTCAGTGTGCTCAATGTAAGGAGTGGGGAAAGGGATACTAAAAGTCATTTGATTTTTAAATTCTTACCTGACATCACTTAAAATTGTACTGGGTTTATTTATGAGTATTTCACCTGTATATACATATACATCATATGTGTATACATATGCACACCAATGTGTTGCTGCCTGCAGAGAGAACATTGGATTCTCTGCAATTGGAGCTCAGGTGAGCCACCATATGAATATTAGAAATCAAGCCTGGGTCTCTGCAAAACCTCTTAAACACTGAGCCATCTCTCCAGCCCCAAATCACTTTAAAAAGTTTAATTTATATGGAATTTATCAGAAAAGCTTAAGAGGCTGTGACCTGGGTAGTACAGCAGCAGATTCACTATCCCCTGGTGGAAAGGCCGGTAGTTGTTCTGTACACAAAACGGCATCTTTTGGGGCATGGGGGGCAGTTTCTTTTTTTTTTTTTTTTTCTTTTTTTTTTTTTTTTTTTTTTTTGTTTTTTTTTTGTTTTTTCGAGACAGGGTTTCTCTGTGTAGCCCTGGCTGTCCTGGAACTCACTCTGTAGACCAGGCTGGCCTCGAACTCAGAAATCCGCCTGCCTCTGCCTCCCAAGGGGGGACAGTTTCAAGACAAGGATTCCTATGTGTAACCCTAACTGTCCTGGAGCTTGCTCTATAGATCAGGCTGGCCTTGAACTCAGAGATCTGCCTGCCTCTGCTAGGATTAAAGGCATGTGCAACCATTGTCCACCTGGGAATTGATATTTCTGCAGTGCTGCTAATCTGGTGCTGGAGTCCTAAGGAATGTCTAGAGAGCTGCTGATCTTCCATCTGTGTTGGAATCCTGAAGAAATAGGTTCTAATGACCAGGGAAGGGATGCCTCAGCAGCAGGGTAGATGCACCAGACAGTGAGAGTGAGGGCAAGCAGGCAGATAGCAACATGACTTCTTCCTTTTTTCAAGGCTGCCATTAGAAGGTGTAGTACCCTCGAGTCATAATTTGATGCTTTCTGCTTTGCACACAGAGCTCCCGGTATCTGATCTCCAAGACGACCAGAATGGTGACGATACACTTTCTTAGTTCTGTCATTTGCCTCTGGCTCCAGAACAAAGTGACAGTTATGAAGGCAAAGTTTTAGTGATACAGCTGCTTATGTCAATGAGATGAGTTCCAGAAAAAAAGCCTATGAGATCACGAGTGGGGATGGGTGTGCAACCACTTCCCCTGAACATCTACCAGATCAGGACTGGTAACTCAGTGTGCTTGCCTGCCTCGTACCAGGCCTCGGGGTCAATCTCCAGTCCCTTCCCATCCCCATACCTTCACACACTCACCCAAACTTTCAGACAGAAAAAAATGGCACCGATGTTGAAGAGTCTACAAGTCTAACTGGGCTAACTAATGGCTGGTTAGAATTTGTTAATAGTGTAGAGTTGTAATGTTGCCGATCCCAGGCTAAATTATCCTGGGGCAGCTTTAGTCCCTTTCAAAGCTACTCATTACCTATCTACTTCTTTCTTCAATTTTTGGGGTGCTGGGATTACAGGCATGCACCTCTATAATCCTTTGGGAAGTACCTTGTCAAAAAATTATATTTTAATTCAGCATGCAATATAATAGGTTTTATCTTGGCATCCTCAGTGTGTGGAGTGTACTTGGCTCCTTAGTTCCCCATTACTGTTTGGTACCCCTAAGTCTTCCTCCTTTTCCTCCTCTTCCTCCTCCCCCAAGTAGTTTCCTGTCTACCTTCATATTATACATGTGTGTATAATATGTGGTATAACATACCTTTTTTGTTTTGTTTTATTTTGTTTTTCGAGACAGGGTTTCTCTGTGTAGCCCTGACTGTCCTGGAACTCACTCCGTAGACTAGGCTGGCCTGGAACTCAGAAATCCACCTGCCTCTGCCTCCCAAGTGCTGGGATTAAAGGCGTGTGCCACCACTGACGGTCCTGAACATAACTTTTAGAGACATCTAGAGTTCACCTAAGAGAATGCATGGGCATATATCTTAGAAGACTCTGCCTCACTTCACTTAATGTACTAGTCTCTAGTTTCATCTAGTTCTAAATGACATTTCATTACATTAAAATTTATCATACACACACACACACACACACACACACACACACACACACACACACACGTATATGACAGACATTTAGTTTGGTTCCACATCTTGGCTGTTGTGAATGGCGCCACAGGAGTGTGCTGGTGTTTCTGCCATATGCTAAATCAGTCCTTCAGACATAGCTAGTGTTCTTCCATATTGATACTCATGGTTTCTAGCCCAGTCAAGTTGGCCCCTGGAATCAACCACTGCTTTTCTCCACAAAGATCTCAGTGTTGGGTTATAAACTGCAGCAATATTAAAATCTTCTTCACATCACAGTACACAAGATATGATCATATTTGCATATGGCAACAACAGGCATCTTAAAAGCTTTAAAGTGGACATATGGGAGGCTCTCTATGTGTTGACCATGGGTCATTTGGAGCTTCTGAAAAGTGTTTCCCCAGTGTTCTGACAGTGTTTACTATACACCAGAGCTGTTTTCTAAGAAGCTCCTCCCTAGGCTGGGAAGATGCCTCTGCAGGAAAGAGCACTGTGAAATCTATTGAAAGTCATCACTCTTGGGAGGAAGTTGGTTAGGTGGCAATAAAATAATAATTTTAGCTCCCTTTTCCATCTTTATGATTCGTATAGAAGAAGCATTTGGACAGGTAACCAGGTAGACTCAGAGGTGTGATGAGATCCATAGCACATCCCAAACTTTTAGAGGGATTAGAAGAGATCATTTAAATCGAGCTCAGCCAGGAGTGGTGACATACACATCTAATCACAGCTCTGGGAACGCAGGGACAGGTGGGTCTAATCTTCACAGACAGCTTCAGGATAAGTCATGGATGGCCACAGAGAGCTTGTCTCAACAAAACCAAGAAATACAATTACTTTTGAGCTATATACTGATATAACACCAAAGTAAATTATATCTCTAGCATTCAGATCTCTAGGTCTGAATGCTAAACAAGGAGAGAAAGCACAACAATTCATTTTATGAGGCCAATACATACAAACCAGAAAGGAGCAAGGACCAAAGCAAGCGAGCAGTTTGATGTTAAATGTAAAACCCAACGTTCATTTTAAAATTGCATGTAGTCAAGGGTCTCAAGATCGTAAAACAGTCCTGTTTTTCATTTTTTATTATTTTTAGTAAATACAATCAAGTAACAAGTTTGATACACAGGTAAGAAAATATGAAGCCTATCATTTTGTACAATTAATAGTCCATACACAGAAAGGCAACAACAATGCATTTAATAAACAGAAGGTAAAAGAACTACTGTTAACAGTGCACAGAGAAAGAGCTTTAATTCTTTTTGTTTATTTACATTTATCTATCGGGAGGGGACACGTGTCATGGCATGAGGAAAGGACAGAGGACAACTTTGTGGGGACAATTATCTCCTTTCACTGTTTGTGTCCTCTGGGCTGGACTCAGGTTATCAGCAAAGTGGCAAACACCTTAACCTACTGAGCCATCTTTCTAGCCTATAAGTGTGTGTGAGAGAGTGTGTGTATATGTGTGTGTGGTATGTGAGGTGTATATGTGGGGGGGCTGTGGTGTATATGTGTGTGAGGGTATGTGTGTGGTATATATGTATGTGTATATGGTGTGTGAGGTGTATATGTGTGTGAGGGTTATGGGTGGTGTGTATGTTAGTGGTGTTCATGCACAAGCCAAAGGAGGATGCTGAGTGTCTTGCTCTATTATTCTTGGCCTTATTCCCTTGAGACAGGGTCTCTATGAACCTAGTACTACACTCGAAGCAAAGAAGCCTCAACAATCCTCCTGCCTCCCCTCTTCCTCTGCCTCTGGAATGCTGGGGTTACAGCCCTGCATGGCTGCTCTGGTTCTTTACATGAGTGTTGGATATCTGAACTCACAGGGTTGGGCCATTGCTTCATTTCTCTCCGATTGCACTGTGTTCAAGGCAGCTAGTACTAATCCAAAGACTAGTTAGTCTTCCCTATATGTCTTCCAGATGAAAGCAAGCATTCCTGGAGAAAGCAGAAGCTGTTATGCCTCCTAGAGACGAGCCTCAGATGTCAAATGTCACTTAGCCTATCCTACTGGGGAAAGGCAGGAACCCTTACTTGTAACTCTTCAAGGGCACGTTGTTTTGCTGCCTAGTTAGTAAATTTTCAAGAATCTGTTACTGTGGTGATATCAAGGACACAGGAAGAGGCTCCTGAGAGGGACCAAGGATGCACTGTCTACAATGGCAAGCTGAATTTTCTGCTGTTGACAAAGCTAATAGAAAAAAATGTAAGGGAATACTTCTAATGTTTCTTTGTAAGAATTATGTTAATAATTTGTTCTTTTAGATACTCTTTCCAGTTAAACTTTCCCCTTCTTCTAATTTCTGAATAGTATTATCAATGCCTAGTAGGTAGACTTATTGAGTTTGAATTATATGTATGTGAAGTTTATTATTTTTTGCATCTATTAGAATACTTTTTGCTTTATAGTACTTATGTGGTAAATTACACAGTGAAATTGTTAAATAGACATTTGCTGTCCCAGATTTTTAGCATACAGTTTGGCATATGATTTTAGCATATAATTCTATTCTTTTTTTTTTTGGGGTTTTCGAGACAGGGTTTCTCTGTGTAGCCCTGGCTGTCCTGGAACTCACTCTGTAGACCAGGCTGGCCTCAAACTCAGAAATCCGCCTGCCTCTGCCTCCCAAGTGCTGGGATTAAAGGCGTGCGCTACCACCGCCCAGCAAGCATATAATTCTAAATCTCTGAAGTGATAATGGGGTGGAGGGGTATATAATATGAGTTCAAGGCCGACTTGGACTTCACAGGCAAACTCTGTTCCAAAAAGAAATCAGGCAAAAAAGGAATGAGGGGGTTAGGAGGGAGGGACTGGATGAAACATGATTAGCAAAATGTTAATTGCTAAACCTGTGTAATTGGCACAGGGGAATAGATCCCACTACTCTATATTTGAAAAGTACTTCATTTGTTTCTTGAGAACATAATCTCACTATGTAACTTTAGCTGATCGGTACTATGTAACCCAGAGACACTTTGAACTCTCAGCAATCCTTTTGTCTTAGCCTGACCTATGGGGTAATAGAGCAAGCCTTCATACTTGGGTACTTTCTTTCAAAATACATCCCCTATAAAGATTGTATTTCCCAGACTCTTTATCTAGGAATAAGGACTTCTTTATCTCCTTCGACAGCTTCTTCACACCTTTACTATCAGAGTACACTAGTATGCCTACTTAGGAATAGATCCTTCTGCTGAAGGTTTATTTAAAACTTTTCTTTTAAAAAACAGCTCACTGAGTATTCACCATGCACCGAGACTCTACTGTGCTCTAGACATGGATAATGAAATATGCTCTCTGCATTCACTGCACGGAGAGTAAGTAGTGCAGAGAAACGATGTGTAAGAGAATGTGCATGATGGTAGCAGGAGATCTAAAGGAGTCTAGCAACGGAGACTCGGGAAAGCAGGGCTCTTCCTCTAGACCGGCTGCTCTCAATCTGCTAGGCTCCCATAGGGGCTGCATATCAGCTATTTACAATTCATAACAGTAGCAAGATTATAGCTATGAGGTAGCAACAAAATAACTGTATGGTTGGGGATCACCACAGCATGAGGAACTGCATCCAAGGGTTGCAGCACTAAGGCTGAGAAACATTGCTTAGATAGTAACTAAAGATCCTTCAGAACAAGACAGACCTCAGCATATTTCTGTTAGAGAGTATGCTTAGCTTACATCCTCCTCATATTTACATGTTGAAATTTTAATCCCATCTGTCATCCCACGTGGTAATGTTGTAGGCAATTAGCACCTTTATTATTTTACTCCTAAAAATAATTTAAGTTGTGCAAGAAGTCAGATCTTGCGTTCTCTTTTAACTGAGGGCCAAGTGAAATCAGGAAACCTGTCGTTAAAATGACAGCAGACACCTGATTACCCAACTCCCTAAGAAATAAAATTGCAATAACATGGCTACTTATTGTGCTGATTTCCGTCTTTATAATTTTAGACAGGGTCACACTTTGTTACACTCAGTTAAAGATATTAGGCTGAAGCTGGGCAGTTGGTGGTGCATCCACTTTTAAGCCCAGAACTGGGGAGACAAGCAGGAGGATCTCTGAATTCGAGGCCAGCCTGGTCTAAAGAGCGAGTTCCAGGACAGCCAGGGCTACACACAGAAAGCCTAACTGGAAGAAAAAAAAAGAGAGGGGAGGGAAGTTGACCTGGCCATGAGTGCAGGGATTAAAGGGTCAGTACGCCCAGCTGCCATGGGTTAGTTTGTTATTCCAACAACCACATCAGAGCAATTCACTGAGAGGTCGCTGGGGCTCGCTGAACTCCGCATTGCACTGCAACTAACAAATCGCATAAAACTGAACAGAAAAATGACACCTGCTCGTTGTAGAAAATGATTGTTATTTGTAACTTGCTTCACCAAACCACTACTTAAACACCCTGGCAACTTTCTTTCTCAAGAGCACATCCTTTTAAGCTGGGACTGCATCGCAACCAGCCGTAATTAGCGTTGCTACAAGTGGCAGCGGAGGGCACCTTATGCTCCGGAACTCTGCGCAGCTGGCCTTCCTCTGCCCCGGCCATCGGACTAGGTAAGCGACCCTGTTTGGGGAGGCGGCCCCAAGCGGGCTCGCACATTCCGGCGCGCCGGGCAGGGCAAGCAAAGGTGGCTTCCACAGCAGTATACCTTTCTCACTGCCCGCCGACCACAGAGTACAGCAGCCGCCTCGAACGCAGGCTTTCATCCCGCGCGGGTGGTGCTCCGGCCCCCAAACCTAACCTCGTGTGCTCTCACCACCCAACGGCTCTGCCACCCAGGCCTGTTCTAAACCACTGCGCACGCGCTATGAGGCACTTAACGACTCGGCTCCGCCCTTCTCCGTATCTCTAGGATCTCCGGGCGCTCCTCGCTGTTTCGCTAGCCAATCCTTACTCCCGCCCTCCCAATCTTGCAACAGGCCTCTGATTGGTTACCTGGCCTCGAGGTCTGCGCGGAGCGTGATTGGTTGGTGGCTTCGTCCAATCGGCGACGGACTGTCGGATTCAAATCCAGAGCGTTAGGCCTGCGGTCGTTGGCCTCATTCGAGTCGTTGCGCCGGCCCCAGGCGGACGTGGAGCTCCTTGCGCCCCGTTTCCTGCTCCTGTTTTCTCCTCCGCGCGCCGGCAGGATGGCCCACAAGCAGATCTACTACTCAGACAAGTACTTCGACGAGCACTACGAGTACCGGTGAGCAGCGCCTGCGGGGAGGGCCGACCTGGGAGGTCAGACTCGGTGGTCCGGGCTCGGGATCCTTCAGAAGTTTCTGTCCGGGCAGCCGCGCTTTGTGTCGCGTTTCGGGGTTCCCAGGAGCTGGGGGCGTCATTAGATGGTTGGGCAACCCCTCATCCGGGAGTTCACGACCGCACTGGCCAGCACTTCCCTGGTGGGGAAGTCCCCGGAAAGGCACCCGGCGGGGATTACCAAGTGTCTGATGGGTAACGGCTCCAGACTCAGTAAGTCGGGGCGTTATGAAAGTGCTTCAAGATCAAACTGAAAACTCGAGAGATTGCCCTCGGAAGGATTGGGGAGAGGTGGTTACATTATCTTCAACTGCTTGTGTATATTGGCCACGTTTAGGACTTTTGAGGAAGTTTTGAGTTTTAAACCCTGAGATGCACTGGAAGGTACTACCTACGTTAATATAATTAGCAAATGGGATTGTGGAAATTACAAGGGATGATTACAGTTAACTTGTATCCATGCTGACTTGGGGTGTGGTTTCAAAGGCCTTTCCGCCGCTGGGTTATTGTGGGTTGGGATTAGAGCGTTGCATTCTGGGACACGGCCAAGAAATCCAGGTGGGTAAAACCTGTTCCCCGTTTGAGCAAATAGTGACCTTGTTTTCTGTTTGCTGTCCTTTTAGGTTAGTGTCCAGCATGCTGTTTGAGGAATAAGACACTTTTTTAAGAGTGGATTCACCACCCCACCCCCATTCTCTCAAGCCACTAGTATAGAAATCTTCACAGGCAAAAAACTTTCTCCGGGCTGTTTTACGATGCACTAATGCTATGAACTTGAATGTTTTTTAAGTAGGAAAATCTCGTGGGGTTTTTTTCTTACTAAGAAATTTAAGTACGTAATGTTTACATAATAATTACAAACTTCACAATGGTAACCATGTGATAATTGGCATAATATTTGGTGGTTATAGTAACCCAGAGCTCAGTTTGGGAATATCTAAAAATGACCAAAAGTAATTGTACTGCCTTCTAAATTAGGCAAATAATCATATGGGTGGAAATGTTTAGCATATGGGCTTGTTACTTTTTTTTTTTGTTTTTTGGGGTTTTTTTTGTTTGTTTGTTTTGTTTTTTGGCTTTTCAAGACAGGGTTTCTCTCTGTAGCCCTGGCTGTCCTGGAACTGAACTCTGTAGACCAGGCTAGCCTTGAACTCAGAAATCCGCCTGCCTCTGCCTCCCAAGTGCTGGGATTAAAGGTGTGCTCCACCACTGCCCTGCGGGCTTGTTTCTTTAGTTGGCCAGAGTGAGATACTTTTAAAACTTGCAACTGCTAGTCTGTCTTAAGTAATTTTTTCCAGTATAAAGTAGGAGCTAGTCTACTACCCATTGCTGTATTAGTAATAGAATCCAGAGCTCAAGAGATTTTATTTTGAAACATTAAGTGGCTTTTTAAAACTTGCTATTCTGTCTGCCTCAGCAGTTGCTAAGATTATGGGTGTGTCACCACACCTGGCTTGAGCTTAATTGACCAACCTTTACAGAAGATGAGGAATCAGAGGTACTCTTGAAAGGGACTGTGTACTGGTGATCACACAGGTGTGAGTCTAGGATGCTTTATATATAGAACTATGTGTTGGATAAATTTCAGAAAACTTTGTAGTTTTGTCCAGAGATGGTTACTAGAACGATAGATTGCCCCTTCTCTAATTATGGAGTCCTTTTTGGCATTTTTGAGGTGGTGTCTATAGCCAAGGGTGTTCTGGAACTCCATGTAGACAGAGCTCTAGCTGCATCTGCCTTTCTAGTCCTGGGAAGGTTACATGTATGCCACCATGCCCAGCTTGAGAGCCAGTCTTTACAGAAATAAAATTGAGAATTTCTTTGAGTGCTTTGTAAAGTGGTCATACATGGCACCTTTTGTATTCCAACCAAAACTGGGTTTTGGGAATAGATTTCCTTGTACTATACAAGTAAAATCATGTACACTATGACCAACCCCTGGTGAAGTGGTCCTACATGATTTATGTAGGAGATACTTGAGACCCCTTGTATTTTGAATGCCTTGTATGTAGGGACAGTACTGTTTGTGAAAGCAAATAGACAGGCATCATATCTGTCTTTTAAGGCAGATATCAGTGAAAATATAAGGTCATGGGGGTATTTTGTACAGTCTTAAATATTGGAAGTTGAATGGTGGGTCTGAAGGGTCTCCCTGAGATCAGAGAAAGACTTCCGTCTCAAAAATAGGTAACCCAAGGTGCCCTGAAACTTGGCAATCCTTCCTGTTTCCACTAGATCTATAGCAACCAAACAGTAACAATAACAAAAACATTAAGCAGTATTTCAAGAATGAGTGATAACTGGTGTGGCTAAGAATATTTATATAGGTGCCTGAAGTGGCAGTGATGGGGTATAGTCATTGACCTTATGTGGTAAAGTTGATTTAAGGATTATCTACACTCATAGCCACAGTTTAAATGGATGTTATGGACGGTTTGGTACTTAGTGGGTTATGGATTGCACTATCCCAATTCAAAAACTCCATTGCATCTCCATTTCACAGACTTGACTTAGACTATACTAGTCAAAGATTGTTAGTTGCTAACACAGTGTAAACTTAAAACCAGAAAGAGTGAAATGAGGCTGACATTTAGAGATACTTTATGGTGACAAAATGCTTTATGCAGGCAAAGGTACAAATTTGCTTGTGCATATGTGAATGTGTGTGTTTGTTTTGGCCCTGAATCAAGGCCAGCAGTTTTCTCAAGCTGTTGGTTTCAAGCAGGAGCCTAAAGAAATGTCTTTCTATGGTCTGTTGGCCATTTTAGAAATTTATAAATCTAATGGTCAATTCATTAGAAAGAAACATCTGGCTGGATGTTGTATCCAGTTCTGTAATTTTAGCACTTGGGAGCCTAAGGCAAAAGAAGATAGTTTGAGGCCAGCTTGTACCACAGCATAATAGGGGTGGGAGGGAGGGACACAAAGAAACAGCTGAGTCACTAGTGATGCAGCTGATTTAAGTCTCTAATGAGATTCCAAGGTTTCTGTAATACTTGTACATTACTGATTTAGCTTAATTGTTCATTAAATTATGTTAATCTGTTACTAAGAAAAGATTAGAGTAGGTTTTCCATAGAAAAGCAAAATTTGTGTTGATAATGGCTTGATATTCAACACATGCTACCCTAAAGTTCTGGAAATGTACTTTACTGGGAAGCTAAAGGTCTACATAAAGCTCCAGAGGCATATTTTTGCTTTTAATTTGAAGCATGAAGCAAACTGGAATATATGCAAGAAGTACAGATCTAGTATTAAATAACAGAAAACACATTAACTGTCTTAGTTTGGTCTCCCCCACCACCAAACCTCTTACTAAAAAATAAAAGTTTAGTAATCTCAGGTTGAGGTGACAACTAATCCTGGGACTAGGCTCCTTCCTTACTCTTCTATACAACTCCCTTTTAGAACTGCCTCTGGCTTTACCTTGCTGTTCTAGCTATCCTGATACCACCAGTCTATTTAACAGGAGAGAATATTTCTTTACTTGGGTATGATCTTGCTCTTTGAGTATACTTTTCAGTACTTGGATATTTTCTGCCTATAGCCTGTGTAGACCAAGCGTTGCTTCATGACCAAAAGAAGCTATAGGAGAGGGTGAGATGTAAAATAATGTGCCCAACTTTTTAAGGTTCTATTCCTGGGAGACTACTCAGTAGCAAGTATTCTGCTAGAAACTTACCCTACAGAATAGAATGCCTTTCGTTTTTGTGCAGCTTACTATTGGCCTAATACTTGAACATAGCCATCAAACACCAGAACTATAGGGAATATAGAACTATAGGCTATAGGGAATACCCAAGATGGACACAGATACTATGGTAATCTAGAGTTGCTTTAGAGAATTGAGTTTGTTTTGAGGACAAAACCCTTCAAATTTTCAAATATCCCAAAGGTACCTGTATAAAGTGATGATGGAAGTAAAGATGGCACTAATCTTTGGCTGAATATTTTAACAGGCATGTCATGTTACCCAGAGAACTCTCTAAACAAGTACCCAAAACTCATCTGATGTCCGAAGAGGAGTGGAGGAGACTCGGTGTCCAACAGAGTCTAGGATGGGTTCATTACATGATTCATGAGCCAGGTAAGCTTTGCTATAGAGGAAAGTAATGTTCTTCCTACCCATAAAGTAGCTTACTCAGCATAAAACAAGTGTTTAAATCTTGCATATATAGAAATTGATGCCATCTTTTTTATACTTGAAAAACAGCATTGTTAAACTTTCTTGGAATTTCTTGGAGTCTTTCTTGGAATTATGGCACATATTTAAGAGTTCAAAAATTCTTCCTATACAAAGGCAGTGGAGGAACTATAGATTGGTGGCCTTTATCACACTGAATACGGAAGTATTAGGTGGACTCTCCTGGTTTAATTTTATCTTTTAAGGTCTTTTTACAGAGACCAGGTTACTAGAACAACCCTTTCTTAGCCAAGTGCAGGAATTACAGGCATATAACCACCACACGTTGCTTTCTGGTGGGCTTGTTTTGTGTGCTCAGATTGAACTTTTGTACTTGCTTAGCAACTACCGTATATATAATGTGTGCTTGTGGTATCAACTTTGATTATTATTTTTTGATGTGAATTAGCCTGAGATCCAGTAGCTCACTTGAATTAGCTGTCCTTTTTCCAGAGAGATTACATTTCTCTAAACTGGAAATAAATGATTTTGTAAGTAAACTATTTCCCAAAGTAAGACAAAGATTAAAATAGTGGAGCAGTGCTGTAAGAGATTGTCTGCATTTAGTGTTATACTGACAATTCACTTAAACACTTCAAATAGTGACTGGTTGTTTTGACATGAAACTTAATGATAAATATTTCCTTTCCACAGAACCGCATATTCTTCTCTTTAGACGACCTCTTCCAAAAGAACAACAGAAATGAAGTCCAGTGGGATCATCTAATCTTTCCAAATTTAATGTATATGTGTATATATGGTAGTATTCAGTGAATACTTGAAAATGTACAAACCTTTCATCCATACCTGTGCATGAGCTGTATTCTTCACAGCAACAGAGCTCAGTTAAATGCAACTGCAAGTAGGGTTATTTTAAGTTGTTGAAGAAATTTTCTTGTAGTTTTTTCTTAATATAAATGCCTGTTTTACTTTACCTGTTTTGTTAAAATAAAGTTTGTATATTGCATTTATATCACTACTGTTGGAATTAATTAATTTGACTTGGCTTCTTCAATTTTTACTTCTGGGGAAAATAAACATACTTAAAAAAGATATTAAGCTCAAGCTCTAAACGATAGGTTACTGAGAATAGTAAATCTAAATAAAAGTAGATTTTACAGCTTTATTGCCAGTTTATTTACCAAATAACTTTGGATTCTGCAAGTGTTGAACAGAAACAGAAAAACCCAACTCTACTATTTTATGGTGTCTACAAAAATCTAGTGATATCAGAGAAAAGTATTTTAGTTAGAAGTTCAGAAACCACATGTATGCATCTTTGTGTGTGTGTGGATCAAGAAACTAAGTACACATTAGTGGGTAGCCATGAAAAAAAATATAAACTGAGTGACCAGTAACAATACTGTAGTCGGACATGAGCAGGAGTTATTACAGCTCATTGAACACAGTAACACTACAGAGCCACAGCCTTCCGTGTGAGATGCACTAAACCTATAAGGACAGCATACCTGAACAAGAACTGGCCACTGCCTGGGTGTCTTGCTTGAAATAAGGTGCTGGTGTTTAGTTCTAAATCTACATAATGAATGTCTCCATAATTCTGTTTTTGTTTTTTTTGTTTTGTATATTTTGGTTTTTTTTTTCGAGACAGGGTTTCTCTGTGTAGCCCCTAGCTGTCCTGGAACTCACTCTGTAGACCAGGCTGGCCTGGAACTCAGAAATCCGCCTGCCTCTGCCTCCCAAGTGCTGGGACTAAAGGTGCGCCACCACCGCCCCGCAAGTCTCACATAAGTAAACACATTCGACCACTCTTAGTTCTGGTTTCTTAATCGGCCTGTAAGCACCTGACTTGACACCTTGCCTAGGGACTCCACACTACAGGATATTCCTGGAAGCTTACCATTGACTAGATCTGCAGGCCTCATTCTTCCTAGGAGTCTCCCTCTCCTGCATAGCATCAGTGAGCACCTTAGGGCGCTCAGAGAGAGCCTGGCCTCTTCTAGTGTCACATCACGAGGCCGGGCCCACGTAAGCAGAGCGTAGCCGCACCCTTACTGACCGGCCAGAAGCCACCTCCTAAAGCAGACAGTGTACAAGCCTTGCACGTGCAGCCCCGTAGGCCCGCCACGCCGAGCACTTCCGGCAGAGAAGACCTCCGTCGCCTTTCGGTGACGTACGTCCTGGCGCCGCCGCGCAGGAAGGCGGAAACGCCGAGTCGTTGGTTAGACGCGCCGCTGGCTTCAGGGCGCGGGCTCTTCCGTGGCCGCCATGGCGTCGGAGCGGCCGCGGGAGCCCGAAGGCGAGGTAAGGGGTGGGCTGCAGGTCTAGGCACACGCGCGGGGCCACCAGGCCTGAGGTTCGGGGGTGGGGTGGCTCGACCCTCCCACGGTTCGGCCAGCGAAGTGATGCCACAGAGGCCACTTACCCGCCTTGGGCTCCTTAGACTCCCGTCCGCACCTTGCGTGACCGCTAGATGGCGCACCGGCCGTCACAGAAATCCACTCTAAATTGGCCAAACATGATAAAGTTGTCAGAATAACCATACTCTGTATTGCAAAACAAAGCTCTATTTTTGAGTACCAAGGCACCATGACCGTGGGATGATTTTCTCTCAAAGGTTCTGTGTGGTTTACTAAGTACAAATCAAATATTTGGTGCTTTTTGTTGAGAAATGAGATGACAGTAAATGTCAGCAATGTGTTTTAGACAACAGCTTTGAGCATTCTCTGGGTGTATTTTGGCTACACCAGGTCCAGGTTTCTTGTATAGCTCATGTATAAAGATGAAAGATGTAAAAATAACTGTCTCCACGTTTAAATCCTCAGAAACATTTCGAGTTGTGGTTCTTGTTATATAACAAGGTTGGATTTTCCTTCGACTTTAATTCGTTGTCCTTTTCATGTGTAAGGTCCAGAAACCTCTTTTTTTTTTTTTAATAATACAAAAAGCATCAAGGAGATATTGTTGCCAAACAAATGTTTGCACCTTTTTCATCAGCATTGGGCCTGTTAGAATGGAGCACTTTTCTTTTGGTTTTTGTTTGTCTGCATTTGGCGAATCTCAAGAGCATTAAAACCCATCCCCACCCTCCTTTCTTCCTCAGGATAGCATCAAGTTGTCAGCTGATGTCAAACCATTTGTCCCTAAATTTGCTGGGCTCAATGTGGCGTGGTCAGAGTCCTCAGAAGCATGTGTCTTCCCGGGCTCTCCTGCCACTTACTACCCATTTGTGCAGGAATCACCAGCGACTGAGTATGTATTTTCTAAATGCCTTGCCTCATGTAAAAGGTTTATTTCCTGGAGGTGGTGGTAATTAGACCCTCACATACTCTGAAACATAGAACATCTTACAGGACACCTTGCAGGTGAGGAAAGGAAGCTCCTCAATCAGCAAAGGTTGGGGTCTATAGCCTAACTGTATTCTGTGCTAAAACTTCATCCAAGAAAGGACAGAGACTATGGTACTTAGAAAGTACAGTTGCAGGGTTCATTTGTTTATACTTGATACTGTCACACATGTCAGGACTAAGAATAGCCCTGAGCAGTAGAGTGCTTCTTTGCTATTTGTCAGGCCCTGACCTTGATCTTCAGAGCCGTCAAAGCAAAAGTGAACGGAACAAATTCACATTTGTATTGGAAAAAGAAACGGCAAGAAGGAAGGATAAATAGGAAGAAGACAGAGGAAGGATCAGATAGATAACATGCCTGGCTGGACAACTTACTGAGACCCCGTCTCAAGTTACAGAGCTCAGTGGTGATCTCTTTCTGTCATACACAGGGCCTCAGGGTCAATCCCCAGTCTACTGACTAATTATTAAAGTGCTCATCTTTTATGGCTCCTGGCCTCTGTGGTGTACAGCATCCTCTTTGATGTGGTGGGGGGGATTGAAAGGGCGGGATCCTGAGGACCTGGAGGAAGGCTGTGCAGGCTGTAGTGCAGTTCCTCAGCCAAGGGAATGGCTTTTCAGCTGTTGTGTCTGAGACATTGTCAGGTACTTGACCAGCAGTCGGGTGCAAGGCTGTTGGAGCATGCTCTTACTGCACTGGCACTGCATCTGAACTCAGTTTTTAACTTCAAATTACTTTTTCACGGTGCTGTAGATTGAAGCTACGGCCTTGTGCATTTTATGAACGCTCTCTACCATTGAGCTCTGTTACCCAGCCCTAGTTTGCTAGTTTTAAGCAGAAGGTCAGCAGCATCCTTTGCAGGAAGAAGAGGAGATTCTATTTGGCTGTATGTATGTATGTGCATGTGCATGCACTTGTGTGTGTGGTAAGTACACATGTGTGTACTTGCATGTGGAAACCTGAGGTTGATGTTGAGTCTTTCCTCAACTGTTCTTTTATTCCTTGAGAACGAGTCTCACTGCAGCTCAAGTTCCTCAGTCAGCTAGGCTGGCTGTCCAGCGAGCTTCAAGGCCCTGCACTCCCCGTTTCTGGGCTGGAGTTCCAGGAGCACACTGCAGTGCACTGCTTTTCACATAGACTCTGGAGCCCAAACTTGGGCCTTGTGCTTGTGGGCCAGGCACTTTACTGCGCCAGCTCTCTAGCCCTCATTTGGTTGTTAATAGGGGAGTTTCCAATGGGAAAGTAAATGATCCTTAAAAAAAAATACTAAAAAGTTTAAATTAGCATCTTAAAAATAATGTCCTTGATTTGTGTTATGAAATCTGCAACTGAAATTTACGCTTTTTAGACAAAAAATGTATCCCGAAGACGTGGCTTTCAGAGCCCCTACCTTTCCAGCACAGTACGTGTCTTCTGAGATAGCGCTGCGTCCTTTTGCCTATCCCACTTACTCCCTTGAGTCCGCACAGCGTGTTTGCTCAGTGCCAACCCTGCAGTACGATTACAGCCATGCACAGTGTCATCCAGGCCTCCGGACAGCACAGCCCCGAAGTGAGCGCGTGTGCCCCCCTCCTCAGGAAGCAGAAGGTGTATTTAAGGTGAGGAAGTGTGGGCTTGAGAGTCCTCGTGCTAGTCGTTTGATTGTTACAGTGTCGGAAGGTAGTGTGCTCCGTGACGTCTGAGTATGGCTTACCTTTTGTGGTAGCCTTTTTACAAGTGGTTTGCTCTATTCTTTTCTTAAATGTTTGAGTTGTGACTACTTACTGGTTTGCTTTGTTAAAGTTGATCAATGTGGTAGTCGTTTCCTTTCCCTTTTTTTGTGGGAGGGGGCTGCGTTTGAGACAGGGTTTCTCTGTGTAGCCCTGGCTGTCCTGGAACTCACTCTGTAGACCAGGCTGGCCTGGAACTCAGAAATCCGCCTGTCTCTGCCTTCCAAATGCAGGAATTAAAGGCGTGCGCCTGTACTGCCTGTCTTTTTTTTTTTTTTTTTTTTTTTTTTTTAAATGTTTATTTCATGTATGTGAGTACACTGTCGCTGTCTTCAGACACACCAGAAGAGGGCATCAGATCCCATTACAGATGGTTGTGAGCTACCATGTGGTTGCTGGGAATTGAACTCAGGACCTCTGGTGGAGCAGCTAGTGCTGTTAACCACTGAGCCATGTTTCCAGCCCAGGTAGTAGTTTTCTTTTTCTTTTCTTTTCTTTTCTTTTTTTTTTTTTTTTTTTTTTTTTTGGCTTTTTCGAGGGAAGGTTTCTCTGTGTAGCCCTGGCTGTCCTGGAACTCACTCTGTAGACCAGGCTGTCCTGGAACTCAGAAATCCGCCTGCCTCTGCCTCCCAAGTGCTGGGATTAAAGGCGTGCGCCACTACCGCCGGCTAGTTTTCTTATTTCATAGTTTTTTACTTTTTATCTCTCCTGCAGAAAAAATCCTCTGATGAGAGAAGAGCATGTGAAGAGCAAAAGTCAAGCAATAGAAGGGCTGACAGTGCGGTGCCCTGTGAGTCGAGACCAGCCAGAGGGTCATGTCACGTGTCCTCTCGAGCTGAGAGCAGTCTAAAATCTGGTAAAGCAACAAAGTCTGGTATAATGCCGATCTGTCCCGCTTTCTCGAAACAGTACCTTTCCCGTGGGCTTGCTCTGGAGCCTGACCTCACTGAGGCCATCAGACATGCTGTGGTTTCTACAGGTCATTTCTCTCAGGCAGTAGTGGGAGGTGGGGATGGGTTGTATAGGCCGAGGTTCCTTAGCCTGTTAGGACTGTCACACAGCATCCAGTGGTGAGCTCAAGTTTCACAACTATAGTCTTTCTACTGTGTGTCCTTGCTTATTCCTGAACTCTTCATTCTGGGGATGCTTGAAGTAGCAGAAAGATTTAGGTATAGTGAAAATCCCGTGCTAGACGGCACTAGACCTGGGCACTCTGGTTACTGGAGACAACACATACATCTCTCAACTCAAAAGTTTCTGTTCCAAGCTGGCTGAAAGCTAGGGTACTCTGTTGTTCTAGTTTCCAGACCAGGCCTTACTGTATAGACCAGGCCTTACTGTATAGACCAGGCCTTACTGTATAGACCAGATTGGCCTTGAAGTTTTGGGCCTCCTACCTCTGCCTCCTAGTGCTGGGATTATTGGCATATGTAGCGCTGCACTTAGGAAAAGGTATTTCTAAGACCTCTTATGTCTACAGAGCATTTGCTGAGCCGTGTTCTCGCCGCGTCAGTGCTTCTGTACATTATTTACTGGTACGGTTTGACCACAGAAAGAACCATTTCTTTCCTTTCTTAACGATTTGTTTTTATTTTCTGTGCATTGGTATTTTCCCTGCATGCATATCTGGGTGAAGGTGTCATACCCTGGAGCTAGAGTTAGAGGCCATGGTGAGCAGCCACGTGGGTGCTGAGAATTGAACCAGGTCCTCTGGAAGAGCAGCCAAGCTGTCTCCCATCTCTCCAGCCCCCACGGCTATTTCTGTAATGATTTACAGCTTTCGCTTTTTGTTGCTGTTGCTGTTGTTAGTTTTGTTTTAAGACAGGTTCTCACTGTGTTGTTTTTGCTGTCTGAGAACTCCCTTTGTAGACCTGGCCAGCCTTGGACTCACAGAGATTTTCTGCTTCTGCCTCCTAAATGGATAAAAGGTGTACGCCAGTATACTCAGCTTACAGCTTTGTGTGTGTGTTTAACTGGCTCTATGAACATCTGTGTAATTCTATCACTTGGCTTAAGAAATGTTTCTGTTCTCATCTACTCTACTTATGACCCAGCTGGCACATAAAGTGGAACTTTCCGTGGTAGATGTCCCAGCCTTGGCCTTAGAACTGTCTGAGAGAATTCATGGAACTGCAGTCACTTCACTGTCCATGCCTGAAGTATGGGAAAGAGGCGGAAAGCGCTGTGCAGCAGCCTCTGTCCACATTGCTCTTAGAGATGGGACAGGGGAGTTGATTGCTCACGAGAAGTCTGTGAGGCTCCCCTCAAGTTTGCCCAGCTCGGAAGTGTGTGATTAAGATGGCCAGCTGTGCCAGGTGGTGGTGGCGCACGCCTTTAATCCCAGCACTTGGGAGGCAGAGGCAGGCGGATTTCTGAGTTCGAGGCCAGCCTGGTCTATAGAGTGAGTTCCAGGACAGCCAGGACTACACAGAGAAACCCTGTCTCGAAAAACCATTAAAAAAAAAAAAAAAAAAAAAAAAAAAAAGATGGCCAGCTGTGCAGTCAGGCTTGGCTGTTTTCACCAGCTGTAGTGTTTTTCCCGACATGTCCATTCCGGTGGATGCCTGTTGTCATCTGTATTTAGTGCAGCTATCAGAGCGAAGAGCCGTGGGGGCCGGCGTCAACAGCAGCCTGCTGCAGCACTCCTTTCTCTGAGTCCATGGGTTGGGTGCTAATGAGCAAGGTGCATCCTGACTTCTACCCCAACCTCTCATTCTGTAATTACAGATGGTTGTCACAAGCGACCCGACCGCAAGTCCAGAGTCCTTGCAAAAAGTGCGTCTACCTCGAAACCTGAATTTGAGTTTAGCAGGTTGGACTTTCCGGAACTGCAGAGTCCAAAGAACAGTAATGTGCCAGAGACACAGAAGCCGCCCAGGTGGGGGCCTCTTGGCTCTGCTGCCAGTAACATGTCTCTCCTGGAAGAAGCAGGCAAGCCCACTGCAGATATGGTAGAGGTGAGTAGAAGGGCTGGTCTGTGTATTGTATCACTGTAAACACTTGATATGGTAAAACGTACCGTGGGCTAGGAAGACCAGCCACGTTGCTAGGGAAAAGGTACTAGGGAGAGGCCTTGGCTTTTACCCTGCCAGCCTGATGACAGCACGGTAGTACCATCTAGTGCTGCTGTCTTCTAAGGGACCATCTGGTGTGCTTCTTTTAAACCTAGCAGATCAAAGGTAAGGGCCGTGAGTGCCTCAGAAGGAAGAGGTCTGATAGCTCCACTTAAAGCATCTTTTCTAGCACTGCAGTCTCAGCACGTAAAGAGACAGTGACCTTTTGTTGTCCACTGACCTCCAAACAAGCACTTGAAAAGGTAGCCCTTGCATACTACCTCCCCACTCACAAATAAATAAATATGTCTCATTTAAAAACTGAAATAGTAGAAGGGCGGTGGTGGCGCACCCCTTTAATCTCAGCACTTGGGAGGCAGAGGCAGGCAGACTTCTGAGTTCGAGGCCAGCCTGGTCTACAGCGTGAGTTCTAGGACAGCCAAGGCTACACAGAGAAACCCTGTCTCGAAAAACCAAAAAAAAAAAAAATAATAATAATAATAATAATTTAAAACTTACATGATAGAGCTTCTGAAATGTCTAGGCTTTTTACTTACATTTCTGTCTTATCTCACCATTAACAGTCAATTCAGCAGTGGTTACTACAGCAGTCTCAGTTATAGTCCACCAAATTAACAACCCCTTTGTTTTTCATGACTGACTCATAATTCTAGGGAATGAAGAGTGTTGGATTATTTTGTTAGTTACATGGTTATGACTAAGATACCCATTGCAGGGAGGGAAGACTTGTTTGTCTCATGGTTTCAGAGGGGACAGGGCATCATAATGGGAAGGAAGGTATGGTAGGCTATAAGGTGGTGGCTTGTTCACATTATATGGACAGGAAACTGCATATTTTAACCGGAAGCAAGTGTAAAACAGTCCCATCAGGTCAGGGGAATGTGTTCAAACACAAGTACCTCTGACGACATCTCAGATCCCAACCATAAGCTTAATTCCTAAAAATGACTTGTGGCATATTCCTACCCAAGAGGAAGAGAGAAGGGGACCAGACAGCATGGAAGCAGAGGAAAAGGAAAGATAAAGCCACACATCCATTCCCGCTCCCTCTTATCAGGAAAGGATTTCCTCTCCCTGTTTTTGATATTCTTCTAGGCATCTTCTGCAAAGGTCTAAAGGCCTCTGGTGGCTGACACTAGAAAACAGGCCATTCTGTTGCATTTCCTATGCTTGGGCCCTAATTGCATTACCACACAGTGCTCTGTCAAGTGTGTGTACAGTCAGGCAGATTATTGGCTGCATCAAAGTCATAGTTCAAGTCACCGTTCACCTAGTAGATATGTGGGCCAGCTGGGACAGTAGCAGGAAGGGACTGATCCCTATGTCAAGGTCACATGTACAGAGAATGTTACATATCCGAGCATGTAGTGAAGTTTCTCTCTCTCTCTCTCTCTCTCTCTCTCTCTCTCTCTCTCTCTCAATTATTTTTATATTTATTTATTTATTTATTTATTTTTGGTTTTTCGAGACAGGGTTTCTCTGTGTAGCCCTGGCTATCCTGGAACTCACTCTGTAGACCAGGCTGGCCTCGAACTCAGAAATCCGCCTGCCTCTGCCTCCCAAGTGCTGGGATTAAAGGCGTGTGCCACCACTGCCTGGTGAAGTTCTTCTCTTAATGGAAGTAAGATTTACACAGATTGCTCTACAATCTTGAGTTAAAGTGAGGGCCTTTTAGTCTTGGAAAAAAAAAAACAACCATTATTTTTAATATCATTAATATTTATAAATGTCAGGAAAAACTTTCTTTTCTTTTTTCTTTCTTTTTTTTTTTTTTAAAGTAATTGTCTGAAATACCATGAAGCACTGTGCTGACACTTCATGTTTTCATTTTGAAGTGCGTATGTGTGCTTGTGTGTGAGCATGAATGAGCAGAACGGTGTATCCGGAGTGCAGGTGCATCAGATCCCAGGAGTCGGAATTAGGTGCAGTTGGGAGCTGCCTGCGTGGGTGCTGGGAACCAAACTCAGGTTTTCTGCAGTTGCTACACATAATTGTAACTGCTGAGCCATCTCTTCAGCTGTACACTTTGTTGGTCTTAAAATAAGGTCAGTTCTAGGTTGGTCTGCCCTCAACCTAGAACTGACCTTAATACTTGCCTGTAATTTAAACAGTGCAAAGGCAAAAGAGGAGGAGGGGTGGGATAGGGGATTAATGGCTGGGGGGGATGGGGAAGGAGATGGCATCTGAAGTGTAAATAAATAAAATATCGAATAAAAATAATAAAATAATACTGCACAGTGTGGGAGCCGTGGGCTTGGCTCAGTGAGTAAAGGCTTGCCGTGCCTGAGTGAGGACCGTAGCTCGAATGCCTAAAACCAGTGAACAGGCCAGACACAGCCCATGTCTGTAAGCCCAGGGCTCTCGTGGAGAGATGGGACGCAGAGACAAAGAATCACCTAAAGCTTGGGCCGGCCACCTGGGGTAGGTTCCCAGTGGTGAACAAGAAACCCTATCTCAAGGTTGTTACAGGACAGGAACCCAAGCCTGAGCTGTCTTCTGACCTCTCCACACATGCACAATGTCATAGCCTCAGCTGCACACAAACGAGTTTCTAAATTCTAAATAATGATGATCATACACCGTAGAAGTAGAAGAGAGTTCCCTCAATTAGGGAGTTTGCATTTATGTTCTTAATATTTAAAAATCCTTCGGGGCTTTGTCCATTTTAGTATCTTTTGACAAGAACCGTGGCATTTGGATCTATCCTATTGCTTCCTGTAGTTCATTTAAACCATCCTGAATAAGTAAGTCGTTTGTAGTCTTCATTGGTCTTTGTGAGCTTGACAGTTATCTTGATGAAAAGCACATGTGTTTTTACTTTGGTGTGTGTGCCTCCGAATAAGCACAGGTACTGGACTGACAAGAGCTAGACTGAAGCCCATGTGCTGAGCTATAGCCCCAATCCTGCGCTGGGCTTTAATAGTTGTAATGTAGGTTCTTGAACATACTGAAATAATAAGCAAGCAGATACATTTGTAAGGCATATGAACCTAAAATTCATTTTAAACTTAAAAATAAGGGCTGGAGCAATGGCTCCGTGATTAGAGCACTGAATGCTCTTTGAGAGGACCTGGGTTCAACTCCCAGCACCTGCGTGGCAGTTCAGAGTCCTCTCTAACTCCAGTTCTGAGAGTCCAGAGCCCTTTCTTGGCTTCTGTGGGCACTAGGCATGCAGATGGCTCCCAGACATACGTGCAAATAAATCACCCATACACCTAAGAGCCCAGGTTAAACGTATCTATCTGCTTATGCCGGTATTGCAGTCACTCTGGGGTGTGTTTGGATGTCCTTGCATTCTGCACCACACACCATTGCATGCCCCCAGTCAGTGGATGAAGGAGCCTGCTTCATGGGAGGGCACATGTGTTTCTTGACTCTGTGGATGTTGCATTTTGATTTGATGGTTTCCTTTGTATTTTGGTGTGAACATTTATTAGGATCATTGGGTTTTAGGGTTTTTTGTTGTTCATCTGTTTGTTTTGTTAGACAAGGTTTATTATGTAGCTCTGGCTGTCCTGGAACTCACTATGTAGACCAGGCAAACTCACAGAGATCCTCCTGTCTCTGCTCCTGAATTTTAGGATTCAAGCCCTTTGCCACCACACTTGGCTGGTCTGTTGAATTTTTTGGATTGTAGAAGTGTAGGGCTACTTGTCGCTGTCTTTGGCTACACTGTGGGCTCTTCTTTCTTCCACCCTTCTCCATCCCTTTTCTTCCACCCTTCAACCCCCTAACACTAGATAGGAGAGAAAAGGGTAGAGGGCAAAGGAAAGAGTTCCCTGAATAAAGTGAGGGATTGGAACAGGGAGACATCATTAGACCACTTACTGCTGATTCGAGCCCAAGTTCCTTGGGGCGAGTTTGATCTTGTTTCTTCTTTGCACATGACAATACTCAACCAAGCACAACTAAGGACAGCTTGTCATACCCTCAGGGCCCTAGCGTTTATGTACCCTCTGAAAAGTCTCCAGAATTCCAAACGTCACGCCCCCACCAAAGCATGAGACAGTCATAGTCAGCTGCTGTGGACAGTCTGAAGCAGCCCCATATCCCACGCCTGGGATTAGAACAAAACATATCCCCATAATCTTTGTTTTTTAAAGAAACCAAAATTCTCACTACAGATACTGCCCTGAAAAGTTGTATATGGGGTGTGTGAGTGTATTCTTTGTTTATTTGATTTTTCACATGTGTATGTGTGTGAGAGTGTGTGTGTGTGGACAAACGCCACCACATGCAACACTTACACACTGTACCATCTACCGCCTCTGCTGTTGATGGTATATAAAAGTTCCATGTTAAAGTAGTGTGAGCCAATTATTGGAACCTATATGAAAATAATACAGTGTTTCCATTGTAGGCAGAGAAGTTGAAAGGTACTTACCTAAGCTGTAAGACAGTAGGTGGGTTGTGTTTTCGGGGGGGTGGGGGGGGAAGTTTAATTAAATGATTCCTTTCTGTTTGAAATAGAAAACAGATAACAGTTGGACTGAGTTTTGTGTACTTTTTAAATTAGATTGTTTTAGAGCAGTTTTAGGGTCCCTGCAAATTGAGAGGTCATGTGCTGCCTGCCCTGTGTATCCCCAGCTTCCATGCCAGCCCACCCTGGTTGTGTGTTACAGTTACACAACTTCATGGGCATTCCTCTTACCCCTGGCATTCCTAATTGGCACTTGTGTCACTCCAGGAGGACAGAGAATGATATGTGTCTGTCATTATGTCGTGAAAAGGAGAGTCGCTGCCATGAAGATCGTGTTTCACCTGTATTTTCTCCCCAGCACCTGCAGCCTTTCTGATCATGTCCTCCGGAACATTATAGAGTCGGAGTCATGTGTTCTGTAGTGGCTTTCACTTGATAACCTGCACTGGTCTGTTTTCATGTTTGTTAGCTCAGTTGTAGGCCATTACCTTTTTGCCACAGTGGCCTCATGTGGAACCTCCTCAGCAGTGAGTGAGCACCCTCCTGCTCTGCAGCCCCACACAGATTGTTTCTTTTGTGTAATTTGGCCATTCTAAAATGTGTGCGATTCTGTGTTGTTTTAAATGGCTTTTCCCTAATGATATCCGATGGGTTCCTTTTAGGGCAAAATTGTGAAGACCGATCACACTGATGGAGCTGTGACCAATAATGCTGCTACCACTTCCCCTTCATGTACACGAGGTAAGAGCGACCACAGAATGCTGTTTGCTAAGCACATTTAACACCAGTGTGCTAAAATACTGTTTGTTTTGGAGCTACCTTTAAGATAGTTTTAAAACGGTAGCATCAGTGTTGTATAAAATATAAGAGCCCATCCATGATAGGCCATGTAAAATGAGAAGGAAGCCGTATTCTAAATGAGTGTCAGAATCCCAGAACAGCTGTATATTTAAGTAATATCTTGATATTTGCATTATTCAAAGTTAGATCAAGGTTTTTTGTTGTGTTTTTTTGGGAGGGGGCGTTTTTTGGGTTTTTTTGGTTTTTTTGGTTTTTTGAGACAGGGTTTCTTTGTAGCCCTGGCTGTCCTGGAACTCACTCTGTAGACCAGGCTGGCCTGGAACTCAGAAATCCACCTGCCTCTGCCTCCCAAGTGCTGGGATGAAAGGCGTGCGCCACCACTGCCCAGCTAGACCAAGTTTTAAAACAATGTTGGCCTATAACTCCAGCATTTGAGAATTGTGAGGCCAGAGAATTGCCACAAGTTTAAGGCCAGCCTTGTCTATATTTAGTTCTGGAATAACTTAGTCTTCACAGTGAGATTCTATCTCATAAAACAACAGATTCTCCACTTAAAAATTAATAAGTGCGTTGCACTTTAAACAGTTTATTTTTATAAAAAAACAACCTTTTCAGCCAGGCGGTCATGGTGCACGCTTGGGAGAACCTGAAGTAGCTTATCTAGCTGCTGTGGTCTCCAGGAGGTCTCCTGGTTTTACCATCTGTTGCCATATTGGCTACATTCAGCCCAGGTGGAAACTGGAGCCTGGTTCCTCCCCCTGGACTGCTCTGCTTTTGAGAGAAGCCCCAACTTCTGTATTCTGCTTTTAAATTTAGTAGGGGCTTCTTTAAGAAGTCACCTTCCAAACTATTTCTCTGTAGGTTCCTGCTCCTTGGCCAGGAAACTTCCTTCCCTGCAGCTTGTCTTATGCTTTCTGGAAGCTTTGGCTTTGGTCTGTTTTTGTTTGTTTATTTATTTATCTGTTTATTTGAAGAGACCAGACCTCTTGTCCTGCTAGACTTGTTTTGTTTTGTTTTTACCAACTTTTTATCCAGGTCTTTTCATGTTGTAAGCTTGGGTTCTAATTGCTGTAAGTTGAATGCATTTTGTTGAAGTTGGGGCCCAGTTCTTTCTCCCAGCCCCACGCTCCTAGAAATAAGACTCAGACTCAAAATATATTTACAAATATCTTGGCTGTATAGCTAGGTTCTTCTCTGGCTAGAATCAGAATTTTTTTTTTTTTTTTTTTTTTTTTTTGGCTTTTCGAGACAGGGTTTCTCTGTGTAGCCCTGACTGTCCTGGAACTCACTCTGTAGACCAGGCTGGCCTCGAACTCAGAAATCCACCTGCCTCTGCCTCCCAAGTGCTGGGATTAAAGGCGTACACCACCACCGCCCGGCCCTAGAATCAGAACTTAAGATAACCTATTTATTTTAACCTACATTCTGCCACATTGGCTGGTTACCTGTGCTCAGGGACCATGCATCTCCTCACATCTTCCCAGGCCAATTTCCCACCTGACTCTATCCCAGAATTTTTTCTCCTCCCAGATGTCCCACCTCTATTTTCTGCCTAAGCCATAGGCCGTAGGCTTTTTAATTAACAGGTGATGTATCCATTCAGTACACAAGATATTCTGTCTACAACCGCTACCTAGCTGATACAGCCATTTTTGTTATGCTGTGAGTAATAAAATAATTATCACATTAAGTGCATGTTTGAGTAATTGGGGAACTCTGGTTTACTGTTGAGATTGTTCAGTAATTGTGATTATCTTTAAGCAGAGTTGTCTTGGACACCAATGGGTTATATTGTTCGGCAGACAGTGTCCTCAGATTCAGCAGCAGTGACAGAAAATGTGACTTCCATGATAAACCTAAAGAAGACTACTTCATCAGCTGGTGTTAAGACTGTTAGTGTGGCATGTGAGGCTTTGTCTTCAGATCCTTCCTACAGCAGGGAAAAGCGTGTTCACCCTGCTCCAAAGGTATGCATTACTAGATCAAGGGTGGCTCTGGGTGTAGTGGCAAAAACTAGAATTCAGCACTTGGCAGGTTGACACAGGAGGATTGTAAATTCAAGGCTAGCCTGGGCCACATAGTGAATCCTTATCTAAAAAAAAAAAAAAACCTAAAAAGCAGTTAAGATGGTTAAATGTCAGGTTGGAAAAAGAATGGGTCGTTAGTGCTTAATGGTGACAGGCTTGAGAAAGCTCTGGAGATACCTGGTAACATTAATGTGTATATAGATGTAATTCCTCTGACATATACACTTAAGCATGTTGGATGGTAGTTTATGTTACATGAAGTGTACCACGATAGGAAAAAGGGACAGCGAGGCATGCCTCGATGGTGACTATATGGATTTGCTGTAGCCCCAGCTGGACACCATCCTTCCTGGGTCCTCTCGGAGAGTGGTGTGGTCAGTCCGATACTAACCAGCCTGAGCGGTTTGTACTTGAGCCTTGATAAAAGAATGGGATGTTAGTCAGGAAATAAGAGAGCTCTTCTGTGTGAGGAAAGGAGGTGTCTGAAAAGACTGCAGCTGGGCTGAGTGTTTATGGTTTTGTTTCCTGAGAGAGACAGAGAGAACACCCTTGTCCTTTGGACATGCTGGTACTCAGCCACAGCAGGACTCACGGCTCCTGAATTCTTTGAAGAAAAGATGCTCCTTTAAGTTTCTGCTCTGATATGTATTTGATGCATCTTTTTCCTTCAGACTTTTTTCAGTTGCAATTACATAAATATACAGGACTAAAGCAATGGTAGTAAAATAATTGCATTTCAGATTTGATCACATGATACTAAGTTTACCTGTTACAAGACAGGATTTCAGAGTAGATTATTCCCTCCTTGTTTTGTTTTGTTTTGTTTTGTTTTGTCTTGAGGTGGGGGTCACACATGGTAGGTCAGGCCTGGAACTCACATCAGTCTTTTCTTTTGGCCTTCTCTAGTGACTGAGTACAGGTGGCAGAGGAGCCTTCTGTCTGGTGATTGTTTGTAGCTTCCAGGTTGTCATCTAAGCAAGTGTCCTAAGACATGGTGAGGGATGGCTGTCTTCTAAATTAACAGGTTTTGGTTTTGGGGGTTTTTTTGTTTGTTTATTTTTGGTTTGGTTTTTTTTTTTTTTTTTTTGGTTTTTTGAAACAAGGTTTCTCTGTGTTGCCTTGACTGTCCTGGAACTCACTCTGTACTGTAGACCAGGCTGGCCTCAAACTCAGAAATCCGCCTGCCTCTGCCTCTCAAGTGCTGAGATTAAAGGTGTGCACCACCACTGCCTGGCAACAGGTTTTTTATTAAGCTTCTCTCTTTTTTTTTCAAGGAAGGAAGGGTTTGGTTTGCTTTGTCTCAGAGTTTGAGTGTATATCATGGTATAACAGGCATAGTGGCAGGACAGATAGGTGGTTGGCCATGTGTTCACAGTGAGGAAACACACAAGAGTGAATCTGTTTCAGAATACTTAAAACAGTTGTTTCCTATATCATTGTACTCGCCTGTAATCCACACACTTAGGAGGCAGAGGCAGTCAGATTTTTGTGAGCTCCAGGACAGCCTAGTCTACATCGTGAGTTACAGAACAGCCCGAGTTATAGTGAGACCCTGCCTCAAAAGAAAGAAAGGAACTGAACAAAAAGTATTTTAGAAAAATTGTGATAAAAGTTAGACACCATGCTTGACCAACATGACAGCTGATACAACCCCAGCTCTTGAGAGGCAGAACCAGTGGGATAAATGCCTGGTCCAGGTCCGCATGGCCAGAGCCTAGTGGGGGTGCTTTGTATCCTACAGCTAGGGCAGCCCTGCTGTCCTAGTGATAGTTAGTAGATTATTGTATACCGTGCTGCAGGCAAAAAAAAAAAAACAGGTTAAGAAGAGGTTTTGTTGTTTTTCAGAGTGTACTGGCTGGTTTTATGTGTCAACTTGACACAAGCTGGAGTTATCGAAGAGAAAGGAGCCTCCCTCCTTGAGGAAATGCCTCCATGAGATCCAGCTCTAAGGCATTTTCTCAATTAGTGATTAGGGGTGGGAGACTCCCCTGTGGGTGGTGTCATCCCTGGTCTGGTAGTCCTGGGTTCTATAAGAAAGCAAGCTGAGCAAGCCAGGGGAAGCATGCCAGTAAGTAACATCCCTCCATGGCTTCTGTATCAGCTCCTGCTTCCTGACCTGCTTGAGTTCCAGTCCTGACTTCCTTTGGTGATGAACAGCAGTGTGGAAGTGTAAGCTGAATAAACCCTTTCCTCCCCAACTTGCTTCTTGGTCATGATGTTGTGCAGGAATAGAAACCCTGACTAAGTGGCACACACCTTTAATCCCAGCACTTGGGAGGCAGAGGCAGGCGGATTTCTGAGTTCGAGGCTAGCCTGGTCTACAGAGTGAGTTCCAGGACAGCCAGGACTACACAGAGAAACCCTGTCTCAAAAAACAAAAAAACAAGCAAACAAAAAAGAAACCCTGACTAAGACAAATTGATACCAGCATAGTGTAGTATTCCTGTGACAACTTGACCGTGTTTGGGGAGGACTGTGGAAGGACTTCAGAACTTTGGGCTAGAAGAGCCATAGGGATATTAAGAGCTCTGTGGAATGTTCTGTAGGAGCTTGGAAGATAATGTTGAGAACAGTGCAGAAGATGGAGGCCTGGCTTGTGAAATTTCAGAGGGAAGATTAAAAACTCTAATCAGGGCCATTTCTGTTTTGCTTGTGAAGATTCTGTGGTTTTGGTTAGCTGGGGTGAAAGAATCAGCTGTGATTAACAAGATACCAGAACTACTAAAGTGAAACCTTTGCATTACTGGGACTATTGATGCTGGTTAGCTGGAACTAAGAAATTAGCAGTGATTAAGAAGAAGCCAGCCTCACTGAGGTGAAATCTTCTGGAAAGTTTTCAGTGAGCACAAAGAGACTGTGTTCCAGAGATAGCCAAGGTTGTACCTCGTGTTGCAGCAGTACTTGGTTATGTGTAAGAGTCACCCAGGTGGTAATGGTTTGAAAACATGAAACGGTCATGAAGAGCAGCTGAGACTCCGCACTGTGAGAGGCCATGGGAGGCCACTGGTGAAGGTGCAGCCTCAGCTGCAGTCAATGGTCCAGGACTGAAGGGGTCATGCAAAGGAGTTGAGGCTTGGCACCAGGAAGAGAGGCTATTGGTGGAAGACAGCAGTGTTTTGGAGATGCCAGTACCATGAGATGACCACCAAGACCAGCAGCAGCAGTGGAGTACAGGCAGCCGGAGCTTAGAAGACAAGGTGTGTGCTACAAAGGGCAGAGCTGGAGAAGTGAGCCAAGCCCTTGGAGGAGCCCAGAAGATCATGAGTGGATCCCAGACACTGGATGGTTGGAGTTTGATTTTGCTTTTGATTGTGACTGTGCCCTGGTATTTTTCTCTCTTGAAGGAAGAAAGTATTTTACTGGAGCCCGCAGTTAAGAGACTTTTAATTGTAAAAAGTCTTTGAATTTCAAAAGAGATTGGATAATTTAAAGGTATTAAATTTTAATACGTAAGAATTTGAAAAGACTGTGGTACTTTTAACGTTATTTAGATCTTGGGGATGAATAAGAAAGTAAGGGTTGGGGCTTAATAGTGATATGTTTGTGTGTCAAGTTGACAAGGGGTCAGTTGTACTGGCTGGTTTTGTGTGCCAACTTGATACAAGCTGGAGTTATCACAGAGAAAGGAGCCTCCCTTGAGGAAATGCCTTCATGAGAGCCAGCTGGAAGGCATTTTCTCAACTAGTGATCATGGGAGGCTCCCTTGTGGATGGTGCCATCCCTGGTCTGGTAGCCCTGGGTTCTATAAGAAAGCAAGCTGAGCAAGCCAGGAGAAGCAAGCCAGTAAGTAACATCCACGATATTGTGCAGGAATAGACATCGAATAAGCTGACTAAGACACTGAGTTTCATTTTACGCTTGTATCCTCCCTCCTTTGGGATTGGGGAATCAGCCCAGGACTTGGCACATGCACTGCCATTAAGTTACAGCCCAGACCTTTATATAATCAAACAAGCAATTTTTTGGCATTTTTACAATCCTTTAAAAACTGGACTTTTTTACTTAAATGTAGCTGGCAGCCTTTTTGGGTTAGTAAGGTTGCTCATTCTTTCTATAGCTACCAAGCATTTTACTCCTGGCAGGAGCTCTGCTGGGACAGAGCAGTTCCAAAACCATGAAGCATTCTAGTGCTGGAAGAGGTCAGTCTGGTGGTAAGGGTGAAAGGATGAACTTGTGTGGATACAGAGCACAGTGTCGTTGCCAGTGCTCCCAGAAGAAAGTCCAGAAAGTCGTCAGATAGATGGAGGAGTAGCCTAGAAATGAGCTGGGTCAGACAGAACCACCAGTCCATGCGTAAGTAGTAAGTAAAAGCACAAAGCCAGGGCATATCAGCCTCAGGCGAGAGCAGCATGTTTGGGAGCCTGGGGAAGTGGTGGTCAGCCCAGCAGGTCAGGGTGAGATTTGTTCAGAAGCTCCTGGGAGTCTGATGCCCATGTAGGTGAGAGGAACATGCCTTGTGCTGGCAAGAACAGCACACATTGATTGTGAGCAGCTGACAATCTGACCCTCTGAAGGTACTCAACTCAGTCATGTCCAGGGCCAGCCTCCAGAAAAGCACTACACTTGCTGTTTTAACTTTGTGCTGACACAGGTCAGAGAGTCTACTGTAATATCCCACAGTTTTTTCTTTCCTTTTTTTTTTGTTAAAACTTCTTTTTATGTATATGAGGTTACTATCTGTATGTATACCTGCATGCCAGAAGGAGGGATCAGATCCCATTACAGATGGTTGTGAGTCATCATATGGTTGCTGAGAATTGAACTTAGGACCTTTGGAAGAGTACCTAATATTGATCCAGCCTCTTTGTTATTTTATCTAGGCCAAAGCATCACAAGGAGGTGAACTTGAACAAAACGAAAGCTCCAAAAAGAACAAGAAAAAGAAAGAGAAGTCTAAATCAAGTTATGAAGTCCTGACGGTTCAGGAGCCACCGAGGATTGAAGTATGTGAATTTACTTATGAGCTTTGTGTGGTAAATGTGTGGGGTTTTCTTAGACATGGAAGATCTGTGGTGCCCTCTTTAGTAAACCTTTTCATGCTGCTCCAGAATGTGAGAGTCCCCAGCACAGTAGTGCAAGCCTGAGTTCTCAGCAGTTGGGAGGCAGAGGCAGGAGGATTGGGACTGGAAAGTCATCCTCAGCTCCACAGAGTGTGAACCTAGAGGATAGCCAGGGCTATGTGACAACCGTCAACCACGAGAGAATGAACACACTGTCCTCCCCTTTCCTCCTGTTCCCAGGCTATCTTGTAGGGCTCTGGGTAAGCTCCTAAGCAGGCAGACGCTGGAGAGAACTGGTCAGAGTTTAACAGCTGCTCATCCCCATTCTGCCCTGTGCTGTGTTCCTCCCTTTCCGGTGCCAGCTTTCACAGGCCGCCTTCTCGCCAAGTGTCTTGTGAGATTCTTCACTAGTAAAGAGAAGTTAAAACTCCATCAGTTTTTTATAGACCCCAGGCAGAAGAATCCCACATAATAACTTCCAGAAATACTCACTGTTGTTCTAAGATTCCTATGATCGTGTTCACATACACTAAAGAGCCATCCTGTTCTTCACACTAGCCTGTTTGTCTTTTTCACTCTTCCATACCTGACTTGGGAGCCTTGCTGTTTGTATAGGCACAAGATCTCCCAGAGGAACCACCCAGGACATTCCCACAGAACTAAAAAGGTCATTCCCAAGGAGTCTTGGAACATTCCAGAATAGCAGTTAGGTGTAGGGCACAATGTCATGCTTCTTGAAGCCTTTTAATTCCCATGTGACTTTGCTGCAAGGTACCCAAAATGCTGACAAAATTCCAACAAAATGATGTAAGATAATTTTAAGTGATTTTAAACTGTTTTTAGCAGGCTTATTGCCTTTGTCTGTTTATCACTCTGTTTGGCATAAATCTCAGAATATTTACATCTGCTGATAGTGGCTTTCTGGGTTTCTCTGTTGAAAAACACAAGTCTTTTAAAGGACAAGAGTTTTGATAAACTCCTAATAAGGAAGTATGGTGGGTTGTGAGGATTCCTGCAGTCCCTGGGTTCTGGGCACCAGGAGTATTAGAACTGTGGTCTTAAAACAGGTTCCAAGACTTGGTTAAGTCCATACTTCCATGGTAGCATTTTGAAGATGTTGTGTAATAATCACCTTTGAGAATTTTTGTGGCTCTTACTAGAAAAAGGTATGAGTCAAGGAAAGCCTGTGTGCAGCTGCTCCTCACACATGGAGGACGCTGATGGTGTGCTTTCTTTCCTCAGGATGCCGAGGAATTCCCCATCCTGTCAGTTGCGTCTGAAAGAAGACACAGAGGGGAATCGCCGAAACTTCACAGTAAACAGCAGACGCAGGTCAGTTTAAGATTACAGCCACTGTTGCTTTTGGTGTAACTGTCCTAGTATACAGACTAGAGAGAATCTGCTCTCCAAATGTCTTTGCGTAGGAATTTCTTTGGCTGTATTCATCTAGGGAGAACAACTGAGTCACTATTAAGCTGAAGCAATTTGTCCCCTCTGTCATTAGACCTGGTAACTGCAGTTGCTGTCAGGAGGGGGACAGACTGCCTAGAACTAAAGAGTAGAGCACTCTTCCATCCAGCCAGGCAGCTCTGAGCCAAAGGAGGCTGTAGCTCTAACCAGAAGACATGTAGTTTAGGGTGTTTATTTGTGTGTGTGTGTAGGGGGTTGTTTATCTGTTTGTTTGTTTGTTTGTTTTGTTTGAGACAAGGTCTCACATTACAGCTCAGACTGGCCTTGAATTGAAATAGTCCTTTTGCCTCAGCCTCTTAATGGTTGGGATTACAGGGAATGCCTCCATACCTGTCTTCAAAGACTACTGTAGCCAAAGATTTCATGTAAAATTTGATCTCTTACCTATCAGTATATGCTGTTAATTCACAGTGGAAATGCAGATAGAAATGGAAGGAATAACCAACCACAGTAATGAGGGCAGATAATGTGAATTTTTAATTACTTGATTTAATGAAATCAAAAGCAAAAAAAATTGTAGTCTTTATATCTATTCATTTTCTTTTTATTTTTGGAAAATGTAAATCTTGGTGTATAAAATACAGTATTAGGAGTAAACTTGTAAATTTGTACTTTGTAGAATGATTTTAAAACTAGTGGAAAGAAGAGCCAGACTCCAGTGCAGCTGGACCTAGGGGGCATGTTGGCCGCGCTAGAGAAACAGCAGCATGCCCCGCACGCCAAGCCGTCCTCCAGACCCGTCGTGTTCTCAGGTGGGCCCCCCAGGGGCTGTTCTCTAAGTAGTTTCTTCTTCATAAAGTTACTTACCACCACCACAGAGGGTGCTGGGATAAACATGAACATGGACCGTGAAGGAGAGTGGAACCATCTAGAAATGAACATGAGCTTCTGTGCCACTTGATCAGTGTCAGGAATGCCAAGTTCAGTGGGAACAGAACAGCAGACGAGCAGGGTCTGCTCACCCCACAGAGAGAGACAAACTCAGATGAGTCAGTAGGGTCTTTATAGGGAATTCTAAGACAGCCAGGGCATGGTGAGAGTCTTGTCTCAAAAAAAAAATCTCAAATATATTTAAGTATGATCCGTGATGATTAATAACTGAGTTCCAGAATGGCCAGGGCTATACAAAGAAACCCTGTCTTGGAAAACCCAAACAGATCCCATTCATCCTACTGTGGGTTTTAGGGCTGGAGCTCACTTCGTCATTGCAGGGCTAGTGCTCTACTGGCTGACCATTTGCTGGCCTAGTTACCTCTTACGTGATGTCGAGATTCTGTGACATAAACTCTCCTTGTAAGGTGCTGTTTTCTCAGGGCCTTCCCTGAATTCTGCATGTGTGGATCTCCCTTGTGTGGTGGATGGGGTAATGTCTTCGGTACTGTTCTCTTATTGGAAAGAGACTCTTTGACCAAGGCATCTCTTACAAAAGGAAGTATTTCATTGGGGCCCCTCTTAGAGTTTTAGAGGCTTAGTCCATAATGATCATGGGGGGAAGCAGACATAGCATGGTGCTGGAGCAGTGGCTGAGAGCTTTACATCCTGTTCACAGGCAGCAGACAGAAATAGAGACACTGGATCTGTCGTGGGCTTTTGAAACCTCAGGCCTGTCCCAGTGACATGTTCTTCAAAAGGCCAGACCTCCTAATCCTTCCTAAACAGTTTTCTTTAGCTGGGGACCAAACATTCAAATATGTAAGTCTGTGGGAGCCTTTCTCATTTAAACTACCACAGACACCACTCTGGACAGGGTATAGTCAGTACAAATGGAGCGCTCCTGTGGCACGTCTCTGGATGTGCAAGTATATCTCATGTGCAGGTGCATGGAGGCCAGCAGAGGGTGTTGGATATTCTCCATCACTCTGTCCTGTCCATTTCTTTTGAAGCAGGGTTTCTCTCAGAACCTGGGGCTCCTCCCTTCTCAGCTAGGCCAGAAACTGTCAAGCCTCAGTCGTCTCCTCTCTGATCCCCTTCGAGTTGTGATTACAGATGTGCACAGAATGCCTGGCTTGGTACACGGGTGCTGGGATCCTCATTACTACAGAGCAAGCATTCAATTGATGGACTAACCTTCCAGCCCCTTTGGTTTGTTGCTGTGAAGTTTATATAAGTTCAGCTTTTTTCAACTGTACAATTTAGAGGTCCAGATGAGGGGCTGGATTCAGTGGTGCCATTAGGTGCCAGGCAAGCGAGCAGGGGTAAATAGGGGCCATCTAGTCACGTGTCTGCTCCCAGCAGCATATGAGGATGAGTCTCTGTAGCTGCAAGCTGCTGTGCTGTGAATGAGCAGCAGCCCAGAAGTAGTGTCGCCTATCTGGACAAGTTGTATAAGGGACTCAGGGACTGCATGAGTGAGATTGTGTGGATGGAACACTAGTTATTTTAACATGACGCTCCATAAGGGAGTGGCAGAGACATGCCTAGACAAATTCTGAGAGTTCTTGGTAGTAGGTACAGTTATTGATCTTTGGCCTTCGCTAAGCTGGCCAGGACCTCCAGGTAGGGACCATATGGCATCCCCCTGTGTTACAGTCGGAGCAGTGCCTGTCCTTTCTAAGGATGCCTCCTCGGGTGAGAGGGGGCGCCGCTCCAGTCAGGTGAAGACCCCACACAACCCCCTGGACTCTAGTGCCCCCCTGATGAAGAAGGGGAAGCAGAGGGAGATACCAAAGGCCAAGAAGCCCACCTCACTGAAGAAGGTATGTGGACTGGTTCCATGGAAGCAAGACACTGGAAGACTGATGGCCTCTGTCTGTTTGCCTGCCACTCTCAGCCCTTCTGTCTTTCCAGTAGTTCTGGGGAATGAAGCCAGAGCATTGCATAAGTAGGCAAGCAGCCCACCACTGACCTAGAGCCCAAGCCCACACCTTTGACTGTTAAGGATTACAAACCAGTGTTGCGCCAGATTGTGTCAGTTTTTTCTGGCAAATGATCCTTTACCCTCCCAACAAGACAGTGGGTGTGAGGCAAAGACAGTGTCTTCTTGTTCCTGTGTGGCAGTACAGACACCAGGCATGGGGGAATTGCATTTTCCTTCTTCACATACGATGCTTCTTCCTAGCACTCTGCCAGTGACTGTGAAAGTTTCTCTGCACACCTTCTGTTCACTGGTTGGCCCTACAGTGTGTGCTCTGTGTCTGTTTAAATGTCTGTGGTGGGTGACTCTTGTTCCACACAACTGGCCTGAGTCTTGTGTTTCCAGAGAGAACTGTGTGTTGCTCATGCAAGTTGTGGCATGGAGGGGCAAGTCATCTGGAGGCATGACTAGGCAAAGTGAACTCGGACACTTCTTGGGCAGAAGAAGAGCTTATCTTTTAGTTGCAAGTATGTAGGGTGTTTTAATTGTTCTGTTCTGGTTTGTTTTTTGTTTTGTTTTGGTTTGGTTTGGTTTTTTAAAGATAATTTTGAAAGAACGGCAAGAAAGGATGCAGCAACGACTCCAAGAAAGTGCTGCGAGCCTGACGGTGGCCAACGATGACTCACAGGATGTGGAGAGTGGCACCAGTAACCAAACCCCGAGTCAGGACAACTCCACAGGTACCAGTTTCTCTTGAGTGTGTGTGTGTGTGCACCTGAAATAATTTTTCAGGTGGGAGCTACTGTGAGAATGGTGAGCTGTGGTAAAAACTGGGACTCGCCAATCCCACATGGACCTTGTGGTAAAATGCAAGTCAGCATGGTTCCTGGAGGATGTGGTTTCCACAATCTAGCGTTATAGACAGAGGAGCCCCTTCCCAAGGTTTGGTCTTGGGGTGATGCTGGGATTTCCAACCATAAGGCTATTTACCAAGTGTGTCATAAAAATGAATGTGTCTGGGTTTTTCAGAAGACTTTCTATGGATTGTATGTTCAGAGAGTGCACACGGTGCAAATGTGTGTAGCCGAAGGACTGCACAGCCTGAGCCAACAGCCCAGTGACCTCCCCAGGTTCTGCCCCGCTTGGTACCAACCAGAGGGTCTCACTGCACTGTGGTGTGTGCCACATTGACTCCACCTCCTTTTCTGGCCTGTGGCACAGTACATTGTTTCCAGGACTGTATGTATCGGGCTGCATAAGTGTGCCCAGTATGGAAAGGCAGAGGGTAGCTAGTGGACATGAGTCTACCCTCCAGTGTAGTTAGTGTCTCTAGGAAAAGATGAGCTCTTCCTGGAGCATGCGTGCTGTTGCAGCTCCTCCCACACCTCTCTGTCACAGCTGTGTGGATGAGCCTTATCCGTGTTCCCACCTTGTCCCAGGGTGATGTGCTTGCCACAACAGGCTGAGGAGCGTGTTCTTGAATTCTGTCCCTTGTGATGTTACCTTGCTTTCACTCTGGTGCTCTGTGGAAGTAACTGGTTGGAGATGCCGAGCTATTACTGACTCCATTACTGACTCCATCTGGTACGTTACACATGACCACAGTCCAACACTCATATATGTTTGTGTTGGTTGTTTTGGATTTTGTTTTCTGTGTTGCTTTGGTTTTTGTTGTGATTTTGGTTTTTGCTGAGGTTGCTAGCTTTAAACTGACTGTAGCCTAGGCCTTCCTTGAGCCTAGCCATGGCAGTCCTCCTGCCTCAGCCTCCTGTGTGCTGCTAACTCTAGGGTTCTTTGTTGTTTGAAGCAGGGTCTCACTTGTAGCCCTGCTAGCCTGGATTTCAGTATAAAGACCAATCAGCCCTGAATACGCAGAGATCACTGCCTCAGCTTTCTGAGTGCTGGAATTAAAGTGGACTCCACTGTGCTTAGCAGCTAACCTTGCTTTTAAAATTTTCTTTAGAGTCCAAAGGTAAAAGGTAGGTTTTGACACTGAACTGCACATTTAATGGTAACTTTTCTTTATTTTGCCACAATGAAAATGAGTAAGGACAGAGACATGGGGAAGGGGAGGGAGCATTAGGAAAGCCCAGAAAGCTACCCCAGCAGTCCCTGCCGGCTTTTCTGCCTCCCCTAAAGCTTCAGTGCTCCTCTTTTCCCCACTGTGCAAGTTGGATTGCTGGTGAGTCTCTGGCACCAAGACTGTCTGCCCTGCAGGCCCGTCACTGTGTGTGAAGCCCTGCAGAGATGCACAGTGATTTTTTCCCCCTCTCTTAAGGTCCAGAGAAGACAGAAGAATCAGTGTCTTCTACACCTGTGGTTGAGGGTGAGTCAGAAGAGCCAGCTGGCACAGAGTTCCAGAGGGACCCAGAGGCTTGCCAGCCTACCCCTGACAGTGCCACCTTCCCCAAGATCCACAGCCGGAGGTTCCGGGAGTGAGTGAGCACTGGCTGCTAGGGCTCGGGTTGGGGTTGGCTCTGACATCCCCCTGTTGGGGGGTAACAGTGTAGGCTGTAGTGTCTGGTGCAAAGCTTTTTAATCCTGTGCTTGAAATTAACTGGGTAGCTAGTTATACAGTGAGGATAGAATCCTATTGCAGTGTGTATCTCTGGTTCAGTGTACTATGGTTCTGTCCCGAGGGTGATGATTGAAGAGGTGTCCTTAGTCATGTTTGAAGTTGGGATAGGGTAAGGGGCAGAGGTAATAACCGGGTCCTCCAAGTTTAGTGTCAGGTCCCTTTCTTTTTCCCTCCAGATTTTCCTATTTTCTCCCTTCCTTCCTTCCTTCCTTCCTTCCTTCCTTCCTTCCTTCCTTCCTTCCTTCCTTCCTTCCTTCCTTTTTATGTGTTTTCCTTTTGGGAGACAGACTTACTGCTAGCCTTGGCCTTGAACTCACTTTTCTGCTTCCTCAGCCCCTGAGTACTGGAGTTGCAGGTGTGGCCTGCCATACCTGGCTTCAGTGTAGTTCTCCAGGGTATGAGCAGTCAACAGTGCTCATGCCTCCTCGTTCACAGGGCTCCTCAGGGCAGCCTGTCCAGGTGCCTGTGTTCAGAGCAGGGTGACACATAGAGGAGAAGTCAGACAGGACCTGCACAAGGCACGCAGGGCAGGGCCTCCCATAGCATTCCCGCCTGTGGTAGAGGGAGGTGCATGGTCCTGGTGAGTGCTGGTGTCTCTATGGCTTTCGTCTGATGCTGTCTGCATCCCCTGTCCCTGGGTTCCTTTCAGCTACTGCAGCCAGATGCTTAGTAAAGAAGTAGATGCTTGTGTCACGGGTCTGCTCAAGGAACTGGTGCGCTTCCAAGACCGGATGTACCAGAAGGATCCTGTCAAGGCCAAGACAAAACGCCGGCTCGTGCTGGGGCTGAGGGAGGTCCTGAAACACCTGAGGCTCAGGAAGCTGAAGTGCGTCATCATCTCTCCCAACTGTGAGAAGACACAGTCTAAAGGTGACAGCCCTGCAGCACCCCCAGCACCCGCAGCACGCGGGCTGTCGTGCCAGTGCCCAGTAATCTGCCCCACAGCGAGCTGTGCACATGGTCAGTGGGCGCCTTGGCAGCTGGCTTTCAGTTTCAACAGAGAAGTCACTTTCTAGTGTGCTACCAACTGAGTCCTACCTACACTAACTAAACCTCCTGATGAAAGGCCTTCCTCTGAGGCCAAGCGGCAGCCCTTCCTCTCACAACAGGGGAGGGTGAGTCTGCTGTACAAGCTGTACTGTAGAGCCCAGTGGGGTTGCTAGAGCCCTTGCAGGGGGGCTTTGGTCTCCTTGGCAGTTTTTCAGTCTGTGGTAAACTTCTCTGCTCACTCATTGCTAATGTGGGTTTGTCACAGTACTCCATCTGTTGGCCTGGCCTGGAAGAAGGCTGTGTGTGAGGTGAGAGTGAACTTGTCTGCCCTCCCATCATGCCTCTGGGAGGACTTGCCTGACATGTTGTGTCCTGGCTTCCCTGGTGGAAGGAGTCATTAGGAAGAGTGCATCACTCACTCACACACCCTCTTCATTCAGTTAGAACTTCGAGGGAGGGGAATATTTGGGACACATGAGCCACGTCCCTGGCCTATTCCATTCACCTGTGTGTAACTTTCAACTCAGCCAAAGTCACACTTTGAGGTAAGAGTCCAGATCCTGGCACTGAGTCCCGAGCCATGATCTGCAGTCACCATTTACATTCCAAACCTGGAGGTTTCCTAATGGGCCTGAGGCACCCAGACCTCAGAGCAGCAATCGCTGCCCTCCATATGCAACTCAGCAGCTCACCTCTGCTGGCCTTGCTGCTCCACCATTAACACCAGCCAGAACATGGCAGGGAGCTAGTGACCTTCTAGGCTGTCTGTGTGTCTGCTGGTGCCATATGGTAGAGACTAAACTGAAGTGGTCACACAGGCTTGCTTATGGAAAAGGCAAGCCTAGGCTTCCTGCTCTCTAGAGACCTCAGCAGCTGACCCTTGGACAGACCCTGGAGTATTTCCTCCCATATCCCTAAGTAAGTGGTTTGGCTCCCACTGCCTGATACATTTTCAGCTTTCTAACAGCTCCACTTCCAGTAGAGCCGAGTCAGAAGCCCCCTGGGTAGGTCTTTCTGTCTCCTGCTTAGGAGGCAGGTTTGACTGTTCCTTAGCTCTGCCCCTCAGCCCTTCCTCGTGCTGCCGTCAGTGCATGTTGCATGCTCTGTGCATGCCTAGCCCTGCCCTGTCGGAGGGCTGTCGGAGCTGGTGGCTCCATGCTTCTGAGGAGAAGGCTGTAGAGCAGTGATGGCGTGAGAGGGTGTCTGAGAGCCCAGGACCAAACCTGCAGCTTTCCAGGGAGAGTGCAGTGCACAGGGCAGGGTACACAGCCTGGTGCCCTTTTCCCGTCCCCGCCCCACACCGTTTTCAAGCTTTTAAAGTTCAAGATTAATGTAGAGTGAACATTTGATCTCTTTAGGTCATCCTGTGCCAGGAGCAAGGGTCAGGGGTTCAAAAGTCAGTGTGCAGTTGCCATTTAGTTCCTTTTGTTAAGTGTGTCTTCTGCTCCTGTAGCATGTTGATGGTGTTCTGAAAATTGTTCATGGGCTTTGTGAGTTTATTCCTGTGGTCTTCTGTTTCTGAGGCAAATGGGTGATTTGTTCATTCCTTCTTGCTGTTGGAGCATAGAGGTGTGTGCTCCAGCACCCTGACTCCCTCTGCTGAGAGTCATCCTCAGGTGGTGTTGGGTTTCCAGTGATCAGGTATGTTACCTGTGCAAGGTGCTCCTTCAACTCCTCCCTGTGTCAGCCTTTCTGGTACCTCATCGAAGCAGGCCATGCTAGTGAAGAGCCAGAATCCAGTGCAGGCCAGGCCCTGCCCTGCAGTGTGCTGGGCATCCTAGCTGCTCAAGCCTCTAGTTTTCATTCTGTAAGTGAGGACTTAGCACTTGTCTTTTAAGACAGTGGAGATGAGACAGAGCTGGTATGTCTGAAGCAGTGGTCGGTGGCCTATTACAGAGTGGTGCTAACTCTTCATTTACCCTGGGCACAGTGGGAATTGTGCAGTCTGCCTTAGAGAATGCTTCTTCCTGGTGGAATTTGGTGTGGGCAGCTGACTTTATTGTGATTGTAAGTGGGCTCTGTCTCATCAACCTGTGTCCCGTGGACCTTGTTTGAGCAGGTGGGCTGGATGACACGCTGCACACCATCATTGATTGCGCCTGCGAGCAGAACATCCCTTTCGTGTTTGCACTCAACCGCAAGGCACTGGGGCGGAGTCTGAATAAAGCAGTTCCTGTCAGCATTGTAGGAATCTTCAGCTACGACGGGGCCCAGGTGAGTAGAGCCCCAGCATCTTAGCTCCTTGTCCATGGGAAGAAGTTGGGGTCATGGCCCATAAGCTTACCAACATGCAGGCCATAGCGTCTGTTAAGTTGACCCTAAGAAGAATTCATCCCCAAACAGAACCTTCTCAGAAAGCAGTAGCCTTTGTCCCCATAACAGCACTGAGTAAAGGTCCTCAACTTGACTCTATGTTTATTGCCAATAGAGGCACCGTGGGCCTAAACATTTGGTTAGGCTCCTTGTCTGGCAACAGCCATAGGCAGAGATCCCACAACCTCTGTTTCCTCTGCCTTGCTGTGGAGGGTACCATCCTGCAATGTGCTCTCTTGTACTCAAGGACCAGTTCCACAAGATGGTTGAGTTGACCATGGCAGCCCGTCAGGCATACAAGACCATGTTGGAGACGATGCGACAGGAACAGGCAGGAGAACCTGGGCCTCAGACCCCTCCCAGCCCACCCATGCAGGACCCCATCCAGTCCACTGAAGAAGGCACCCTAGCTTCCACTGGAGAAGAGCCACACTATAGTGAGTGCTCTGGGGAGAGAACCTCAGGAGGGTAGGAGAACAGCATGGCACTGGTGCCTTAAGATGAGCTGCAGTAGGCCACGGTAGGTCTAGACAGGACTGAGGCCATCACTCTTGCCCATCGCCTCTAAGAGCTTAATCAGCAGATATCAGAAGCTGCAAGTTACCATTGATGGTCTTAGACTTTGAGCCAAGTGTGGACAGAGGTGGCTTACGAGCAGCTATACCTAAGACCAACTTGGGAGGGCAAAGGAATTCTCTCAGGTCCATTGTCTACTGAGATGTGCTCTTTAGGGGCTCCGATTGATACTGGTCATTAGGGGAGAGCCAGACTAGCAGATGGGAGGGCGGGGGGAGTGAGTAGAGCTCATCAGGGACCTGAGCAGAGTGAACATCTGTAACTCATTCCTGCCTCTGAAGGTTTGTGACCTATTAGTGTCTGTCACTTGGGCTGTTCTCCTGTTTCAGTTGAGATTTGGAAAAAGCACCTGGAAGCATACAGTCAGCGTGCCCTGGAGCTGGAAGACTCACTGGAAGCATCAACCTCTCAGATGATGAACTTGAATTTATAAGAAGAGTTCTTGCCTGTGTGTCTGTGTATTTGGGTAAGGATGGGGGAGGCAGGAAAAAGACTTCCTTCTCAGTCTTTACTGGCCTGATGTATTTATGTGACTGTTGAGTTGGAAATTCACTGGCCTAAGGGCAAAGGAAGCACCTGGTGTAGCACTGAGTCCATAGGATGGATGCTCAGATGTGCCCGTGGGCACCTTTCCTAAGAGCCTGGTGATTCAGCTTTGGTTCTCTCTGCACACTGGATCTGGAAAACGCTGGAGAACGTGGTCCTGGGTACTGTGGCTGTCTAGGACCCACTATTACAGTGATGCTATAATAGTGGGTCCTAGACATCCAAGTTTGGGGATGGTGGAACTGGAGCTGTGCTCTGGGACTGTAGAGGGCCCTTCCTCAGGGATGGAGCCCTGCTACTTTGTGCTGAAGGATTTGCTAAGATGAGCCTCAGAAGAAAATTAGTTTCTAACATGACTTTTTGACATAAATTAATGCTTTTAGTTTTTATTTTCCAAAGAAGCAGTATATATCAAATTTATAGATTCAGTTTGGTGTCTACAAATCTTTTTAAATGCACATAGGATGAATGTGGTTTCTGTCTTAGAGGATGGAGCTTACTTTCATATTTTTCTGCAAGCAAGAGGGCTCGTTTTGAATAAAGAATGATTATTTAACTTAATCTCAGACTATATTATCTTAGGTGAGTGGTGTCAACCTTACAGGTTGTTACACTGGGGTTTTGTACTGAGTTGTTCCTCTTTTGTACTGCAGTGGTCTGACAGGACCAGACATTGTACCCAGCTCCAGAGCCAGGGACTAATGGAATCCTTAGACCTTTGCATCTCTTTTGCAAAGTCTGCCCCATGTCAGGAATGCAGATGCACTCAACATAGCCTCTGAGGAGTGAGCGGCCTGTGCTGAGAAGAGAAAGTGGAAGACTGGGTCAGAAATGGCTCCCGAGTGGCCTGCCATGCAGAACTTGTGGCTAGTTCTCACCCCTTGTTGACCCTGTTGTTGACTGTGTCAGCCTGGGAAATGGGAAATGGGTTTGGTGGAATTAGGTCAGCAGCACAGCCTCCTCTTCTCTCCCATTCACATCAGTGGGCCACAAGTGGGTTATAAGTTTAGAAATAGATCATTTGAGAAAAAAAAAAAGGCTCTGAAATTAATTTATATGGATTATTTAAAGAATCCTGTAAGCTACATTCAGCAGCTAGAATTTTGAAATTTGATAGAACAAATCTGGTCTGAAATGTCTCATGATTTGAGGCCTTCCTGCCCCAAGATGCCTTGTCTGTGGCACACATCTGCTAATCCAGGCTCCTGGCCCATGCAGGAGCTCTTGGGTGGGCTTCTGAATTCTCATTCTGCCTCCAGAAGTCCTTCCCATTTGACCTCATGGGTCCCCTCCTGAGGTACCCTGGTTGTTCCATCACTCTGTTGGCACTCCTGTGGAAGCCAGTACTTTAGGTGAAGTCAGCTAGTCTCCCTTCACTGTGCCAGGGGAGCCCAGGACAGGGTCACAAGAATGAGCACCAGACTGAGCACAAATACAGATGCCCACTCTTGTTGCAGCCGACCAGAGAATCTTACTAAACACACTTCCTGCCTGAGCATCCTCTGCCACTCAGTGTATGATTACCTTGTGCCATAGACAGGTCCTGACAAATCCAGTCTTCATGGAAGATACAAGAAGCACTGACAAGTCACACCTCAAGTGTAACCAGTGAAAGTAGTTGACAAGAACATGCTGTTCCAAGGGTGTGAGCGTGCTGCAAGCATGGTTAGTGTGCATTAGCCAGATGAGTGGACAGGTGCCAGGCAGTGCTTAGACAAGAGGACAGTACGCAGGACTCTCAGTGTGGCTCTGCCCAGAACTAGCCCAGGAGGGACCGGCTAACCCCACACCTGGATGCTTATCTGACTCATTTGTCCCAGAAAGAAGGGACACGGAGCAGGCTGAGCAAGGCAGTGTCTCCAGGTATCGTAGAAGGGGGTGGCTTTGTTATGAACAGAGTTTTAGGTTTTATGATTGACAAGAAGAGACTTGCCTGCCAAGATTAAAGGCTGAGCAGGTCTGGGCCACACCTCCCCAGGTCACACACGCCCACAAGCTTCAAAGATTAACCGTAATATAAAGACCTAAAGACATGCTAACTCAGCACTGGAGAACAGTTTAATACGGCACCAGAGGGTTTGCATAATTGACCTGTTTGGCTTTTCTACCTCAGAAGCGGAGCGCTGACAGGGTAAACAGGTGGGAAGCACTGTGCTTTGGAAAATAGCCTTGGGTTCTGAGATAAGCGAAGAGCAGCTTCCTCATTGTCACTCAAGGTTTAAGGCAAAATATTCTCACATGGACTCTCACCTCTCCTATCCCAGCGCAGACCCTGGAACAGCCTGTTTACTAGGTGGCCACATCAGCAGACTTGACTTAGATCTACAGAAGCAGAGTGGAGATTAGCTGTGCTGACCCTGGGGGAGGGCAGGAGTGCAGTGAAGTCCTGGGGAGAATGCAGGGTGGCTGCCATCCTGTTAGCCTTCGAAAGCTGCTCAGTCATCTGCTTGGGTGGGGAGCCTCCTAAACCGCTCAGCTACCTGTTTCTGCCAGGCAGACTGATCTTTCTGCTACATTAGCTAATGTAAAAAGGGCTGTCTCAGGCCTAGAGATTCCCAGCCTCTAGGAAGGGACACTCAGGCTGTGGCAAATGGCTGTGTGGAGCCAGCCAAGACACAATAGCTTGGTGCTGTAGGTGCTGTGCCTTCACCGGGTATGTCTGCAGCTGGAATCTGCAGGTCACTTGGAATCTGTCGAGAACTGCCTCGGGTAGCTAGAAGGTATCCTTGCTGCAGCTTTCCTACAGAACAAAAACAAAAATACAAAGTAGTTTTTGAGTGATTGGCCTAGTAGACGAGGCTTTCCCTGCTCTGGAGTGGAATAGTGGAAACCCCCCAACCCTCAGGGCTTAAAGTTAAGAGTATGCAAGTGGTTTCTCCAAGGACTCTTGAGGCAGAAGCAGTAGTGTGTGCTCTAGCTCCAGACTGGTGTTCTGTGAGCCCATGCTGCTTAGCCAGGCTCCTGCCTGCCTTCAGAGAGGGGCTGTGCTCAATGGCTGAGATGATTGGCGTCTCCTAGTGTCAAAAGAGTACTTTGAGGGGAAGATCCGCATAGGCTCTGATGAGAGGACACTCACTGTGACAGCCCAGCAGTTATCTAACCCACATACTTAGGCCTCCCCAAGGTTCAAACTCCCCACTTGTGTGTGGCAGCCCACCCCAGCGTAAATCTGGCCAAAGAGCAGCACGGTGACTTGAGCCTATGTGAGGGCTCCCTACCTGAGAAAGCCTTTCTTCCACAAGCTTATAAGTAGTGACAACCCCACCTCTCCATGTTCAGTAGCAGCTAATCTCCTGCTCTCATGAAAGCAGTGAGTTCCGGGGGCTGGGGCAGCCTTGGGATCTAGAAAAAAGCTACTGGCCTGTGTGTGTGACCTAAAATGTGTTTTAGTCTCCTCTTACACCATTATTGTATCCTTGATCCTGCTAGCCTCAGTAACAGTCCAGAATTCCCACAGGGCATCAGAGAAGCAGAACTTGTCTATAGGCTGAGAGGAGTCAGAGGGGCCCAGTGGTAAAATAGTGGTTACCCTCGAAAGCTCCCTGGTGGCCAGGTACATACCCATGCCTTCCTCCAGCCCTGCATCAGCCGGTCATGCTCTCCAGCTATAGTGCGCCATGCGGCAAGCTCCTGGCTCCACTTTTCCTGCTGTAGTGTCTCTGGAAGACAAGCACACCTGAGGTCACAGGTTTGCAGCCCCCGGGTTGCTATTGATAAACACTGTCCATCAGGATCACATCATAGGCCGAGTGGGAGGGTGAGTCCCAGTTCTCATATGCTCTAGTGGCCTGTCCCACTTGGGGAATCCCCTCGGTGGCCTGAACGGGCCACAGCAGAGCTCTGGGGAGCAGTGAATTTTACATTTCAGTACTAGTCGGTTTTGAGACAGTTGATCTAGTTGGTCTTGAACTCATTCTGTAGCCCAGGATGGACTTCAGTTTGAAATCTTCCTGCTTCAGCTTCGTTTCTGGGATTCCAAGTACCGGCCACCACACAGCCCGTGTTTCCACTCACCCCATCTCCCGGCCACAGCTCTGTTGGTAACTGCTCTCAAAGGCTCCAGTGGACCTGGTAAAGAGCCCAGCACCAGCAAACAGTGCCCTCAGATGCCAAAATGGTGTGTGAGGAAGTCTGTGTACTCAACCAAACTAACACTCGAGGGATACAAGCTTTCAAAATGTTTGCTTCCATACCCATTCTATGAGGCATGCCACAAGACACTGCATAAAAACCAGCCACCCAATAAAAGAATTCCCAGGAAATCAGACCCTTGACCCAACATGAAGACAGAACTCTGCCCTTAAAGTGACAAGCGATCCCAAAGCAGGTATACTGTATACCTTTTGTCCCAGCACTCAGGATTCTGAGGTGGGAGGATCACAAGAAAGCCTGTTTAGGCTACAGCATGAACAACTGTCTCAAAAAGCTACCCAAGAGTAACACGTTGGCACTTGTGAGAGGCAGCTGAGAGATGACAAGCATTTAATGCTCAAGTGAGTAGCTGTTGTTGAGTTATGGTAACTAAGTGTCCTGCAGCTGGAGATCGGCAGAGGTACACCACATGGGAAGTGGACCAGGAAAGGGGTGTGTGTGCCCCGGCACACGCATGCACAGTGGAAGTCAGATCAATCCCAGATGTCATCTCTTGTTCTCCCTGTGTCCTGGGCCTGCTGACTTGGCTAGGCTGTTAGGCCAGTGAGCCCCGGGGATCTGCCTGCTTCTGCCTCGCCAGCAATAGGATCACAAACGCACAGCATCACACCCAGGTATTTTACTATTACATTCTATTGAGAGCACACACCCATGTTTACCTGTGTGTGGAAATCCGAGAACTTGGTGTCAGTTCTCTGTTCCTACTATGTGAGTCTCGGGGATCAAGCTAGGTCGCTCACTCAGCAAGCTCCTCCTTTCACTCACTGAGCCTCACCAACTCCACACTCACTCAGTTTTTTCCTTGGGCTCTGGGGATCAAACGCATCCAGTCCAACAAGCACTTTATCAACAGCCTCAGCTGTCTTTCTAGTAACATAAGTTCAGATCCCCATATTGGGAAGTGGGACACTGTGTGTGTGTGTGTGTGTGTGTGTGTGTGTGTGTGTGTGTGTGTGT
>JANHMN010000006.1:11804010-11819541 GCA_030674055.1 Rhabdomys pumilio | reverse complement strand
GGGCATGGGTGTGACGTAGTATACGTGATGTGGTGTGTGGGGCATGGCATATGTGAGGTGTGGGGATGTGTGCTGTGGTATGTGCTGTACATATGCCAACCCATGGCAGCCGGTAGCAGGACAGAATAATCGTGAACCTAACAGAGATGTCAGGATACCTGGGAAGCAACCGCAATGTAAGGACAGACAGTGCAGCGGCTCCAGTCCCCCCCACACCTGGCTGGGTATGCCAGGACCTCAGTGCTGGGCTGCAGACTCGGGCACAAAGACTCAAGGGAGGCAGTGCCCAATCCTGCTGCCTTTCTTAGAACTAAAAGAGAGTTCCTGCAAGCTCTAGGCTGTAGGCAGCCTGACCTTCCCCACAGCCAGGCTTGGGGCTGCTCCTGGTGTCTCCTGATGCTACCTGCCCTGATCATCTCACTTAGGTATGCAGAACAGGGTGTCTGAACTGCCTCATACCCTGAGAAAACACTTATCCAACCCAGATGACATGGAGGTCCTGGGTGGGAGCAGGAGTGGGCAGACTACTGCTGAGTAGAAGCTTAGTTGACTCTCTGACCTCTGACCTAAACCTCTGGAGGGGTAAGGCTCCCCAAGATAGCTCAGTCACCAGCAGAGTCAGAGTGGGCACCAGGACACATGCCAAGGAACTGAAGAGTCCCTGTTCACCCTCTCTTTAGATCTCATGTTCTAAAAACAGCTTGCTAGACCTTTAATCAGCCAGCCCCACGCCACTTACAGCCATCATACAAACAGCTGTTTTAGGAAAGAGAAAAACCCAGGTCAAGACTCCCAACTTGCCCTGCCCCGCTTTGCCCTGCCCTGGGCATGTAAGATGGGTTGTGGTTGGTCTAGGAGAGCCAACTGCAGTCTCACCTGGGACAGCTGCCTTTGCCTCCTCAGCAGACCTCAGAGACAGAACATACACTGATTTTTGTAGAAAAGTTACAGGGAGTTTAGTTCAAAGCCACATGGCTTCTGCTTCAGATTAAGATTGTCTGCAGACTCAGACCCAACCTGCCACCTGCTCTGAGATAGCAGAGGCCCCATCAAAGTCCTCCCAGCCATAACCAGCAATGCACATCACCAAGCCTGTGGCTTTCCCTAAGTTGCCTTGCCTCAGTGGAGAACAGGGCAGAAAAGAAAGGCCCCAGCTGTGGTCAAATGTTTGTGGGAAAAATGACAGGAGAAAGAGGGTAAGGAAGGGGATTTGGTCCCATGTCTGCTCAAGACACAGACACGTTGCATGTACGTGTGTATGTGTGTGTGTGCATGTATGAATGAGTGCACTTGTGTGTAGATATATGCAAAGGCCTGAGGCTATCAGGAATCATAGAGACAGTCTGTCAAACTCAGAGCACTGCTGAATGGCTAGTCTTGCTAGACAGCATACTCTGGGGATCCCATCTCTACTTTCTGAGGTTGGAATTACAGGTGGGTCACCAAGCCTACCCAGCACTTAGGTGGGGGTCTGGGGATGAGAACCCCAGTCCTTACGCTCCCACAGCAAGTACTGTAATCACTGAGCTGTCTCCCTAGCCCGTGCTCGATCCATTGAGGGGCTGGGAAAGGGACTTCCTCTTCCATTCCGATTCCCACGCATGCTCTGCACACTTCTGGTCCCCCACAGTCCCCAGCCATGGTTCCTGAGTCCCTGGCTTCTAGTGATCCCTTAGGTCACTAAGAAGTTCGAAGACATCTCCTGCCTCTTGTGGTACCTCTGAGGAATAGGGGCGTTGCCAGCCAAGGCTAGACGCAGGTCATGCAAGCCCAGCCTCAGAGGCCTGGCAAGAGCGAGTTAGGTTTTAGTCTGCTATCACCCATGTTGGCAGCTCTCCTGTAGTTGTCTTTGGAGAAGCCCACCTTCCTGTGTCACTCCTAGACTCCCTATCACCTTGGCAAGTCCCTGCTTCAAACTCCCCAGTGTTGAAATGCCTGATGTCATAGTCTCTGTGCATTTAACAATGAAGTCTTATCTTCCTTAAGGAAGGCCCCAGTCATTCACTACCTCCCACACCGGAGGACCCGGGCCTGTGAAAGTCTTGCTAATGTACGGGGGTCCAGAAAACACTCCCCCAAATGTGATGGCTTGCCCCTCAGAGATGATGGGATTTTTCCATCGGCTGCCCGAGGCTAAGAAACTTGAAAAAGGGCTGGAGAGATGGCTCAGCAGTTAAGAGCACCAGCTTCTCTTGCAGAAGACCCAAGTTCAGTCCTCCGCATCTACACCGGGTGATGTACAACCATGTGTGACTCTGGCTTCAGGGCATCTCTTCTGCCTCTTTATGCATTCACATCCATGTACACACACATAAACAAATAATCCATCTTAAAATACCTAACTGAAGAGCAAGCAGGTGTCTACATGAAGGCTTGGTCCACAGCACTAAGCACAAGACTGGGACCACTAGGCACAGTGACACACACCAGGAGACACAGAAACCTGGGGAGGGAGACTGAAGTTCAGGTGCCCAGGGGCAGCAGCCTGGGCAGCCAGAGAGTAAGACCTCAATTCAAAAAAGCAATCAGCGGCACGTACCCACTGATGCCATGTCACGGTACACAGGTCCAGAGTAACCTGTGTACCCTCCATGGGGTCACCAGCTACCAATGGCATGTTGCATTCACAGCAGACAACAAAGGCCCCCAGGATCCTAGAGCTAATTTAACAAAACACATAGCACTTTCAAGTTCTCCATAGCTTTGATAATTAGAAAAGCAATTTTAAGATAAACCGGATTTGCTTTTCCTTCAAAATTAACTCTATTCCTTTCCTCCATGCAAAGGCCAAAGCCCTCAAGTAGAGATGGGGGGCTCCAGGCATTTCTGAGCCAAAGAATGGCTTTGGTAAACTACCGTCTTCAAGAGGGTATGTCCTTTTGTTTTTTTTTTTTTTTAATTTATTTATGAGTATACTGTTGCTGTCTTCAGACACACCAGAAGAGGGCATCAGATCCCATTACAGATGGTTGTGAGTCACCATATGGTTGGTAGGAATTGAACTCAGGACCTTCGGAAGAGCAGTCAGAGCTCTTAACCACTGAGCCATCTCTCCAGCCCAAGGATATGTCCTTATGTAGCATTCTTCAGCATAGGGAGAAAGCCTCCACCTTACGGGTTTTATGCCTTACGTATTTATTCATGCCATGACTGGGACCTTATACATGCTAGCCATGTATTCTACCACTGGATGTATCCTGATTCTTATTTTAAAATTCCAAGACAGGGTCTTGCTAAGTTGCCCAGGCTGGCCTTGAATTCTCTCCATAACCCAGGTTAGCAAGTCATGGCTTCACCTGGCTCTCGGCCATCCTGTAGGACCAGTTTTCTGACATATGGTGTCTACGCTACACCTACGGCTGCTTCTATGGCACAGCAAGCTACAAGCTCAGATCTAACACCTGTACCTCTACAGTAAGATGCTGGACGATCCTGCGGTAGCCCTAGCAACAGCTTCACACCGTTGACAGTTTATCCCGGGATCAATGGGGCTGAAGGAACAGACAACCGAACCCAAAGCACAGTTTAGGGAAGCAATGAGCTGCAAGGGCAGAGCCAAGGGACAGCCATGGACACTCGGGCCCTCGACTCACCTGTGGCCTGGCAGAAGAGGTAGAAGGTCCCCAGCGCCTGCACTTGCTGTGCCTGGTCACTCAGGAAGGGTGGCAGCAAGGTGACCTGCTTACGGCTGTTGGGCCCTGAGGCCAAGGCCGGCCAAGGGCTTCTGGGAGAAGATGAGTCAGGGCCCAGACAGGACAGAGAGGAGCCAGGAGAAGGGAAGGACTTAGGAGATGAGGCTGTGAGACAGAGGACAGAAAAGAAGGCACTGAGGAAGAAGTCATCAGAACCATTCCCATGACGGAGAAGGTAAAGCAAGAAACTGGACACATGAGATGGGAAAAGACAAGAACCCAAGACCACCCCAACCCAGGGCCATCACAGAGGGACAGGAGGCCCACACAGCCTCCACTAAGGCAAAGGCTGGCCCAGTCAATGATAAAGCTTCTGGTTTATTTGGGTACTTTTCAAATGTGTACAGTTCCAAGTAGAAAAATAAAAACAAAGTAAATCTTATAAACACAAATGTTTACACCGAATGGGAGATCATGTCATGCTGAAGGTGAGTGTCTACACGGCACGGGGAATCCAGAGTCCGTCACCCTCTACATGGAATGAGTGTGTTTCACACACAGTAAGTGAGAAACAAATGTCAGAATCATACCACCCATTAACATCCTGAAAGACACTGGCAGGAGTCAGGCTGCAGCAGCGGCTGCCCACACGGGACGTTGAGGTCACCATCCGAGGCTGGGAGCCCAACTACCCAACCCATTTCTGTCTTTCGTGGACAGTCAAGGCGAAGTCCAAGGGCAGTGGTGAGAGACGGAAGCAAGGAGAGACAGGATGTGTTCCTCATGAAGACGCCATCCGTCAGGGCAGGAGGTGCCAAGCAGCAGCAGGCCATGGGGTATAAACCCTCCTCCCCTCATGGGACCAGCTTCATTGCCACCTGCAGCCACTGGGCCACCTACCCTCACTCCAAACCCACCTTGTAGATGTATGGCAGGAAAAATAAAAATAAAAATAAAAAAAGTTCAGAAAGAAAATCCTTCAAAATGAGTAAGATTAAAAACTAAAAACAAAAACCCCACCAAAACAAAAGGGTGAGTGAGCTCAAGGGACTGTTTTAGGCCTACGTTCCTAACAGCAGGAATGAATGAATTTAGCAAAAATAAATCTATCCCTGAGAATCTTAAGCAACATAGCCATATTTTATCTCAATATATAACAAAAAAATCTAGAAAATGTTCGTCTTCTCATGAATATTAAAACATCTCCTCCGGTAATTTAAAAAAAAAAAAATGACCTAAGACGTCAACACAATAGGAACGAAAATCCTAAAATAACAAATAATTGAAAGAAAAAAGTCCGTGCTGTCTGGACAGCAGGAGATAAGTTACCAATCTGATAAACTAAAAGTTCATTTCCAATCTGGAATTAAATTATCTTTCAGTGGCTGCTGGGAGAAGCGAAGAGGAAGGAGTGGTTCTTCTCAGCCCATGGAGGTGGCCATCTCTCCCCCGGGACACAAAGGACTCAGGTGCATAAGCGCTCCAACAACTGCAGGACTTGAGACTGGAATAGATACTTGCTTCCCAAGAGGACAAAGGGGGACAAGTCACAGGCTCAACCCAAGAGAGAAAGAGACAAAGAACTAGGCTGGCACACAGTGACAAGACTTGGCTACTGAATAGGCTCAACACAAGACTCTCCACGAAGACGGAGGGGCACGGGTTGGGACATGCTGGCCTCAGTCCCCGTCAGCATCCGAATCTGCAAACTTCAGTTCACACTTGACATCAAACGGTTTGTCCCGGGCAGAGAGTTCGTCGATCCGTTGCGAGTCCTCTCGATCCGTGGGGACTTTGCTGGTGATGGTGTCCTGCTCTGTTTCATAGCCGGTATCCAGGGCTGGCTTGGGCTGGTCGCCGTTCTGCTGTGAGAAGCTCCCGGGCTCGACCAGCGTCTCCTTCACACTCTGTTCCAGGTCAGAGAAGTCTGACTTGGGTTTTTTCTTTCCAAGCAGCAGGGCTGAGCGGAATTTTAAGCACTGTCCGGGCAGGTAGCCCTTGTAGCAGTTGTAGGAAAAGAGGCAGAGGAAGAGGACAAAGATGAAGAGGAGGAGAGACATGAGCAGGCGGTTGTCACTGGACTTGAGATACACCGTCTTCTCCGAGTGGAGCTGGGGGACCGTGTTGATGATCTTTGGTTCACAGGGTGTGCCGCTGGAGGAGGACTTGGGAGGTAGAGTGGCGGCCCTGGGGGAGGTTGCCCACAGAGCCGGGGTAGGGGGAGAGGACCCCTGGGTAGATGCCATTTTGGATGTGATCCTACTACCTTCTGTCTGAGCAGCCTGTGAGGTAGGTGATGGGGGGATCCGAGGTACCATCTTCACTTCCAAGATGTGCTTGGCGAGCAGCTGGGAGACCGTTTTATTCCTCACCCTTTCCTCCGACAGGCACTGGTACACACCGCTGTCTCCGTCCGACAGGTTGAAGATGAGCAGGTGCTTCCCGCCCACGAAGCCATACTTGGGACTCACGGCCTTCAACTCGCCGTTCTGGAACTTCCACACCACCCGGGCCAGGTTGGACTTTTGGAAACATTTGAGTTCTGCAGTGCCGCCATGCTTGAAAAAATGCTGATGGAAACTTTCTTTACTCTTATCTGGAACATCAAAATAAATGTGCTCACCGTCAACAACGCCGGCTGATGGCTCAGCTGCTTTCAAAAACAGGTTAATACCCACAGGGCCGCATGAGGCTTCCACCCGCTGGAGCCAGATGGGATCTTCAGGACCAAGGTAAAGACATCCGTGACCCTACAGCAGCACCCGCCACAGCGAACGAACTGGCGGCAGCTCTGAGAAATTCTGTTCTCACCCTGGCTCTGGAGAAAACTCAGCAGGCTGAGGGGCTGGGCACCGCTCAGCTCCCTCACCTACAGTGGCATCCAGTCAGCTGACAAACACTTCTGCTAATGGCTGAAGCAAGCCAGCTAGCAATCAGGGACCCTCTTCTTACACGCCTCTTACTCTGATGTGGCACAGGGCTGGGAAGTGCTGGGAAGGCAGACTAGAATCTGGTCACAGCCATTTCTAGGTGGCTAGTCATTAGCAGTGGGGCCCCCAAGAGGGCACCAGAACTAATCACAACTGTGTCTTTTGTCTGAAATACAGGAGATGGCATATTTGCATATATAAAATGAGACAACTATCTTTGGAAGGGGACTGAAGTCTAAACATGAAATTCTTTGTCATTTGTGACATTTTATAGCCTGAAGGCAATCTGATGCCATTTTCTGTGTGTGACTGTGTGTTTATACAGAAAGAGGCCAGAAATCTACTGAGTGTCATCCTCAGGTAGCAGTTATCCCCGCTTTGTCTTTTTCTGTGACGGGGACTCTCATGTGTCTGGTACTTGCCAGGTCAGCTAGGTTGTATGAGGTCAGTAAGCTCCCGGAATCCACCTGCCTCACCCTCCTTAGGGCCGGGGATCACAAGCATGAACCTCCATGCCCATTACATGAGTTCTGGGGATCAAACTCAGATCCTACCAACTGAGCCATCTTCCTAGCACTAAGATGCTCCTTTTCTAGGGTAAGATTTTTCTCCTTGAAGCATGACACTGGTCCACAATGTTTCTGAGTACGGTTTTTAGATTAGGGCTATCTGGCCATGCCCAAGGGCTCCTTCCTTCTCATTCCCAGCATGCTCAGGTTTTGTCTACAGGGCCCAGCTAAGCAGAACAGAGGAGCTTGGTGTGGACCAGGGCATGCTTCCCAGTGAACAGATACACCCTGTGTGGCTTTGAGCCAGCCCTCTTTCTGTAACCAAAGGGACAGGGAAAGATCACAGGTCTGCTGCATGACACTAGACTTCTGTTCGGAGAGGAGAAAGGAAGACAGATCACACAGGAACACCATGGAACTGACGCCCCAGGAACCTTGCCAACCCAAGGGCGGAAGCAAAGGAGATCCACTCACCCACGCACGAAGATGTGTCGCCACTCATGTCTTGAATCCAGCCCCTAAAAGACAGCAGGTGCACATTACTCTCTGGCTTGTACACCAGACACAGGCTAACAGTCCCATCTATCTATACTCATACCTGCTGGAGCCCTCTGCCTGGTGCAAGGTAACGCAGGCCTTGATGGCTGGGCTCCAGGCACAGTAGGGGTCCCGTGCTAGCACACAGTCTTCACAGCTACCGTGCTTTCCGCAGAAGGCCAGGGGAGCTTGGACCACTCCTGAGTTGGAGCCAGCATAGACAAACTTCCTCCCCTGTGCATGAGAGACAGACGGCAGGTATAAGGTGGACTCAGGCACTGGGAGGGGCTGCTAGCTTCTCCACCAGCTCCTGGAAAGAACTGCAAGAAGGAAAAGGCTCCCTGACTCAGAATAGGCCACAAGGCCTGACTGCCAAGACCTAAATGACAGTGTCCTGATGAATTTTCATTGTCACCTTGACACACTTTCGGGGGAGGGGGGAACTGCAGCTGAGGAATGGCCACCATCGGCTTGGACATGTCTGTGGGGGCGTTTTCTTATTTGCTAATTAATTAGAGTGTGTTCAGTCCACTGTGGGTAATATCACCCTGATAGTCCTGGACTTTATAAGATAGTAGCTAAGCAGAAGCCAGAGGGCATGCCAATAAGCCACTTCTCCATGGTCCCTGCGTCAGTTCCTGCCCTGGTTTCCCTCAACAACTACGACCTGGAAGTGTGAGCCGAAATAAACGTCTTCCTCCCCAAGCTGCTTTTGGTTAGAGTGGTTTATCACAGTGACAGAAAAACACACTAAGACAGAAATCTTGTAGGAATATACAAGGTGTCCCATGTCCCAGGAGGATTCAAACGCCACCCAAGGAAACACAGGGCCTGGGATCTGATGCCACCCTTCCGTATCTGGGGCTGGACCTATGTCTGAGTGCACTGCACTCCCGAAGCAGCCTCTCTTCTGAGAAAAGATAATTCTGTCCCTGTTTCTGCCCAATTGAAACTCGGCCTCCTGGAGGGTGGAGGGAGGCTCACAGGACTCGAAGAAAAGGAAACTTAGGGAGACTGACAAGTTCTAAGATTCACAAGCTCCCATCCCCCCGAGGTTATATAAGTAGTACGCAATTGCAGAGAGGAGACTCTGCCCTGCCGAGCTGCCTCCTAGCTGTGCAGGGAGCTCCATCCATGCAGCTGCCTCTGAGTCACCCGTGGGCTTGTAAATCATCCCTCCTCTATCTTGTAAATAGTCCCCTGTAGCTAGCGCTCCCAAACTTCACTGCCTCACTGAGCTCGACTGGTCTGTCCTTGGTGCCCTATCTGGGGTGAAGAGACTTTTCATTTGTATCTTGAGAAAACCCATGTAACAGCCCTCTCCAGCTGCTTCTCACTCCTAATCTGACACCCCTACTGCTCTCCTGGACTCTCTGTAGGTGACACAGCACTACTGCAGCTGGAAGTCAGAGGGCACAGCCTTTAAATGCCAGGCTTGTCTTGTGCCAGACAGTAGGTACCTGTGATAAGGACACTGAATCCAGCATGCCAATGTGACCACGCACATCAACATCTCACAAAGAACAAACGGAAGGCCGTCAAACTTAACCAGGCAAGAGACACTGCCATGTGCTTTTTGCTTGCCTGCATTTGTGAGCAAAGAGCAGCAAAAATAGGCCGTGGCACCCCCGGTTGTAACCACACAGAGCTTAGCACCTGCAAGGCCCTGACTTCCAGGACAGGAGCATGCCACGTCACTGGCTGCAGGCCATGGCCAGCATCGCCCCTCTGCTGGCAGGAGCCCAGCACATGGGTAAGTGTGACTGATGGACCCTTGGTATCTGTAGTGGCCAGCTACCTAAAGAGAACTGAATCACAAAACATGGGGCCCATAGATGTACAGTTCACAGGGAAAGGTAACACCAGGCCACAGAGTTCAGCAGTTTCCCAGAGCCAGACTTTATAGACAAGGGCAAGCAGCTAGCACTGGCACTTGAAGCCAAAATCGTGACCCTGGACTCATCTGCTCAGCGGGTTGTAGCAGAGTCCTAGCAAGGAGAGGGGAGCACCTGTGGCCAGCAGGCATGAAGCAGGGCAGGTGACAGCTGATCCTGCTCCTAGCTTTCCCCGTGTTCAGTGCTGCTCCAAGCCAGTCCTCAGCACTTAGCAGGCTCACATGCCCTCAAAGCAGTCACATTAACAAAAAGCTTACACACAGAGAGACCACCTTATGAGGATCATCCAATGATGCCCAGGGTCACATGGCAGCATGCAGTGGAGTTGGGATTTGGAGACAGCCCACATTCTGAACCTCACTGATCTATCCTAGATGTAAAATGCGGTGTCCACATCTTACCAAGGCCAGTGGACAAGGAACAAGTTCCAGCCAGGAGACCAAGCACCCAGGGCATTTCTATACACTCCACCACCTAAAGGACTTTTCTGCCTCGTTTTATTTTTTGCAATGAGGTTTCACTTGTAGTTCAAGGCTGGCCTTGACTTTGCTATGTGGCTGAGACTAGCCTTAAACTCCTGGTCCTCCTGCCTCTGTGTTCTAAGGTTTAGAACTGTAGGTATGAACCATTGTACCCCACTCAGGTGCTTAAAAAAATATTTAATTAATTAATTTGTTTATTTATTTTTGAGACAGGGTCTCCCTACATAGTTCTGTCTAGCCTGGAACACATTATGTAAGCCAGGCTGGCCTTGAACTCACAAAGATCTACCTGCCTCTGCCTCCCGATTGCCAGGATCAAAGGCGTGCACTACCACTACCTGGCTGGAGATTCCTATGAAAACTTTAGGCACCACACAGCATGGCATCAAAGGCAGGTTTGGTCATCTATGTTTCCATGGCTTGTGGAAGCCACAGTGCAGAGCTGAGCACCGGTGACTGAGACCTCTGCAAAAGCCTGCCTGATGTGCATGACAGTGTGGCGGGAGCTCTAGAGGGTGACCTGTTATTTCTCCTTAAAATTAGCAAAAGTGTTGTGTCCTACCAGCAGAGTCTTCATTCTTTTGGGTTCAAAGCACAAAGACATTTTCCCAGGTTAGTAACCTCCCAAAAGCTCCAGTGGCTTCAACCTTGCTGGCTCTGCCATGCCTCCTCCTAAACCACAGATCCCACAGAAGAATGCTGTGAGAGTCCAGAGGACCATCCTAGCCAGTCTTAGCCACAGAGAAGCTACCAAGGGAGACAAGGAAATGGACTTGCCCCTCCCCCCCCCCCCACCACCACATTACCTTCTTTGCTGATAGCAGCAGAGTTAGGACCGGCTCAGAGTCCTGGAAAAGTTGGGTCTCCTCGACAACGTGTACCTCTTTTGCAAGGATGATGGCTTTATGCAGAGCTCCCCGGTCTGCAAGGTCAAAACACAGGTGAGCAAGGAGGCCCTAAAGGGAAATGCCAAGGGTGCCACCCTGGTTAGTTTTAAGTGTCAATTTAGTGTGACCTGGAATCGCCTGGAAAGAGCCTCAACTGTGGGAACTGCCGTTTGACCTGCTGAAATGTCTGTGGAGTACTGTCCTGATGGTTGACTGATGTAGGAAGACCTAACCCACTGTGGAAGGCACCATCCCCTGGACAACGTTAAATGAAGAAAGCTAGCTAGCTAGGCATAGGCAAACCAGCGAGCAACACAGCAGGCAACATGGCTGTATTCATTTCTCTCTGCTCTTGACTATAAATATAACTGACTAGCTGCTTAAGTTTCTGCCCTGACTTCCCTGAAATGACGGACGATACCCTACGACGTAAGCCAAATAAACCCTCTTCCCCTAGGTTGCTTTTGTCCGGGTGTTTTAGCACAGCAACAGAAATGAAACTAGGAGAGATTCCAGCCTTGACTGCAGTCACACATACTTGTGGACACTCAAGTCATCCCCTCAATGGGGCGTTCAGAAGAGGGCACCTCTGTCCCATGGTAGATTCCAACGACCTTCACCAACAAGGTCACACCCTGACACCTGAGCCACATTTGGTGTAAGGTGGCTGTTGTACTCCACTGGTCCTCCAGGGGAGGTCAGGGGCCCAGATAGGCAGGCGAGGGCAAAATGTTCAAGTCATCTGGGAAGCTTTCTAAGGGTAGCCCCTGGGGCTCAAGCGAACGCCAAGCTCCAACTCTCCATCTCCATCCCAGAAGACTTGTCTGAGAGAGAGTTGTCCCTCCAAAGGCAGCTCAGGGCAGGACTGAACCTGTCTTTTAGAAGGGGGCGGAGTCTCCCACTACCAATTAGGAACTACCAGGCCAGTCCGACTGGTCTCATGACAACAGGGACTATTTAACCCCACTCCAGCCCAGGTACGGGTTAGGACTTGCATTAGTAACCAGTGTCCCAGGTGTCTGATAGTCACAGAGGCTCAGAATCTCAGGTGCTTCGATCAATACCTCAGAAATCCTCTTCTATTATCACAAACCTTCCTGGCACCTGGAGATACCAGATCTATCTACAAATGACTAAAGTAAATTTCTCAATCTTACCCAGGAACTCACCTGTGCTGATGAACATGACGTCATAGAAAGTGCCATCCAGGGCCTGGGTCCTGTCTACCACTATCTGGGTGTAGTTTACATCTTTTTTGACCAGCTTGGGCCTGTTGTCTATCGGAGTCACAGAGTCGTCCATCAAAGGGTGGTCTTTTACAAACTGCAGTGTTTTGTCTGGGAGATTCAAGGAGCTGGTGTAGTTGGCTGCCCGGGCCTCGCTGTCGATACACTGCAGGGTAAAAGCACCATGGTCACATGCCCACTTGGCTTCAACAGAGCACAGAAGAGCGGCCCTGGGCACAGGGCCACAGTCACACGTCTCCACAATCATACTTCTCCAAAGAGTGACAGGGGCTAAGGTGGCCTCTCCAGAAACAAAGAGCTATACTTTGAAAGCATAGTCATAGGGCATAATTGTCTTAGGATCCAGAGGAGGAATTAGTAGCCAATGAAAACACTTAGCAAACTTCTTGAATTAGAAAACACTTATTTCACAGCTTTTCTATGAGAAGAAAGTATGCCAAAGGAAGCTTGTTAAATATCACACACACACACACACACACACACACACACACACACACACACACACACAGAGAGAGAGAGAGAGAGAGAGAGAGAGAGAGAGATTGATTGTCTAGGTAGCACAAAAGAAAAAAAAAGTTGGAAAGATTTTTTTTTTGCCCCAGCTCCCTAGCCATGTTAAACTGAACATGAGAATAACCAGGTGTCGAGGTCACACACCCACAGAGAAGTCTGTCCTGGGAGAGCTTCAAAAGCCAGGTAGGGTGATATCCAAAAGCCACCTCCCCCACGCCCATTCACCACCTGGCAACAATATGCAGGCAATCCTAGATTTTTCTTTACTAGTTTACTGTATCTAGGAGGAGAAAATATGATTCCTGTTATCTAGTGGACAGGCTGCCTCAGGAGACAGCCTAGGCTATGCTGACAAACAAGTTTTGTCTGCAGGAAACGGAAAATGGAGCAAGCCTGCCATTGTGCAATGTACATTTCTCAAAAGAGCCAGGTGGTACACTCTCTCATCCGGGCAGCATGGAGTAAGACCTGTTACCCAACACAGAAGAGGTCAGAAAATAGCAGCTTTACTATTCACCCCAGGCCCAGACGCCAATCAGCCCAGTGCCCAGATTCCTGTTGTCATACAACCTGCTGCGGGGAGGCTCTGGGATCTGTGTGGTCTCATGCTTGGGGCCTTGAGATCCAAAGAGAAGATAAGCCCTTTCTCCCCAGAGCCCAAGACCCTGCTTACCGCTCCAGGCCGGGGAGTGGGCACTGGGCCATTGTAGCGCACCCACTTGGTGTGAGACTGCTCCACTGTGGCACTCTGCATGTATTTTCCACGGGAGAAGACGGCCTCCACTGTTGCCAGCGTGTAGGCACAGACCGCTGACAGACCCACATTGTTCCTGTGGAGGGGAATCCAAGAGAGTGTCAGGAGGGCAGGGGGTCATTGGGGTGACCAGGCCCCAACTGCCAAGGGAGCTAACTCACAGCTGTGGGGTGAAGACTGCATAGAACACAGGTTCCTTGAGGTCCGGGGCCCTCAGCACAAACACATCCTGAAGTATATTGAAGACCAGGCCACTGTCTGGCCTGGAGCAGATCAGCCTGGCCTTTAGGAAGGAGGTCCACTTTTTTTGCAAAGTCCGCAGGCCGCCCTGGTCGCCCTGGAATTCCAGAGACAGCACATGGTAGAGGTAGCACAGATGGCCAACCACAGAAGCAGAGGTCCATATGTCCCCAGCCACCGGCCCAGCCCAAGACTGCTGCAGACAGGCTATAGAACCAAAGGAATACCTCTCTATGTGGGCCAGGATCACAGAATACAAAAAGAGCCAAGCACACTCAATGACAACCAAAACAACCACATCTGTGTCACCCCAGCAATGGGGCCTCCTTCCCACCACAGACCCCAGCCCTGCAGACCATCCCAGGGCAAACATGTGAGCGTTCACTAAGAGCTCCTTTTGTGTCCTCTCTGCCTGCTCGATTCTAGACAAAGCTCTAGGGCCCCCTAGTCATTTTCAGTGAGCCAACAACTGAGACAACCAGGACAGTTATGAACTGCACGCGACTCTGGGCTGGAGAGAAAGAAGCCGGCTCCCGTATGAGTGGTCTCATTCTCTGCGATTTCAGTTACCTGTGATTAGTCACACACTGAAGATATCACAAGTGCTACTTCGACTCTTTTTTTCCCTATGAGTTTCCTTCCTTTCATGTATGTGTGTGTGTGTGGTGCACTTCTATATGTGTGTTCATGTGTGGGTGCATTTGAAGGCCAGAGTTGATGTCAGGTACCATCCATCTTATTCTTTGAGGCGAGGTCTCATAATCAAACTCAGAGCTTGCTGATGAGGACAGTCCCACTAGCAGGCTTGCTCCAGCGAGCCCTGATCTCCACTTTCCTACGTCAGAACTACAGGGGGTGCACTCAGCATCTACAGGAGATGTGAACTCTGGTCCTTTTGCTTTCTCAGCAGGTATTTTAACCACTAACATCTTCCCGGTCCTACTTTGGGTCTCAAGAGAAACCATTTGCAGACCTCTGTAACTTTTATCACTAGTCATTGTTTAGTCTCTTACCATGCTCCAACTGCACATTAAACTTTACCACGGGGGGTCTCTACCCATCTGCACCAGGACTGTAGATGGGAACCGGGGAGGCAGCACCCACCTTGCACACCCTGGCAACTCGCGGGATCATCAACTTGAAAACGAACTCGTACTCCACAGACACCTCCGTAAAGAAGAAGTAGACCTTGTCATCTTCACTCTCTGGAACATCTGGGCTTTTTTGGATCACGTCAGCAAAGACAAAGCTAGGCTCTGTGGAGTAGCATCACAGGGTCGGTTTTTTGTGGGTTTCTGTACACGGAGCCACCATGCCACCTCTCTACTTGGCTCCCCATGGTGCCACAGGCTGGCAAGTGCAGCCTTAGAGCCTGGAGGCTTCCCTTGTAGGACATCTGTAGTGTGCACGTCACACTTGTGAACTCCAGGCCTGGACGATGCCTGCCACCCTCCTTAGCTTCACCAAGGTGGCCACAGAGGAAGACAGGTGAGGCCTCCCTGCTGGTGGGTGGTCTGGAAAGGCAGAGTATCTGCTGATTTAAACAAGGGCCAAATCGGCCGGTGTCAGCCTTGGAAAAATTCCAAGACTCTGAGAGGCCCAAGGAGAAATTTGCTGTCTCATGTCTTAGTCCCCGCTGTCTGACTCCGGATCAAGGGGTTTCGGAAAAACCCAGCATCACTAGCCAGAATCTCCACGAAAAGACACTCATGAAAGGTCCCCATCATCCACACCCTCAAGTCAGACTAAAGATGTGCTTGTTTGGCGCCAAGGAAACATTTCAACACCACCTGGCCAGACCCCAGAGGCTCCGCATCTAAGATCATGCCCCAAGCTCAGTATCTACGGTCCCAGCTTCCCGTCAGAGCTTTGTTTCATTAGTCTCCCAAACTGGTTTTTTTTTTT
>JANHMN010000006.1:11700195-11803910 GCA_030674055.1 Rhabdomys pumilio | reverse complement strand
GGGCTGGGGTATGATGGAAGCAGATTTAAACAATGCTGTTAGCAGTGAGCAAGGCAGCTATCATGGTGTGGGCCTTGAGTGGTTCCAAAGAGTTCCCACTGCCTGGAATCCTACATGAGCCCCCATCCCCCATGGTTTGGGGACAGCCAGAGGAACGATAAAATGGTAGACTCATGAAGCTGGCAGCACACACTTCTTACCGTTCAACCACGGGATGGCATACTCCGTCCTCAAGGGACTGTGGGAAGAATTTCGTGAGATGATGGGTTCACTGCCCAAGAAATTATATGATGTCCCAGAGTAGAGCTCGCCCCCTGCAGTGGTGGAAAGGGAGGAGAAAAGGGGATCCAGTCAGAGCTTCTGACATTAGCCCAGGCTGGCCTATAAGTATGCCTCATGCTTCCACCTCTGCCAGGCTATCACAGCCATACCAGGCTACCATAATTATTTATACCCTCATTAATTCCCTGAGGAAGGGGGGCCTCTTCATCTTCTGTGACATGCTTTTCTGCTTCCTACCCCAGCATCTTTCATCAGAACAATCACAGTCACCCAATTTAACTGTGTCTTTCCAGGTTAAAGGGTAATAGCTAATCACAAAGGAGAATTTCCCATAGTCAGTGTAGCGAAGGCAGACACTCCTCAGTGTTTGACACCCCGGAAAGCCATCCTAAATAAAAAGCACTGTAAATCAAAAAAGATGTGTAGGCACCTAAACTGCCGGGCAGCATGGCCCAGTCTCACCCACTTTAATACGCTCAGAACCCACACTTCAGACTTTGACTGTGCAGAAGTGTCACACACGATGCCTGAAATTTAATATAGTATTGAATATCTCAAAATTCACTGGATATTGTACATTGACAGTGAAGCTTGAACCTTCACACTGGCTGAAAGATCCCAACATGAACTACATGAACATGACAGCGTGCACCCCCTAGCCTCAGATATGCAGGACACAGCAGGAGGCTTGCAGCCACAGGAGCATCCAGGTTGTGGACACAAAAACCGACAGACAAGAAGCACTGACTGCTGAAATGGGGGCCTGAGTTTCCCTCTGAACCATAAACTCTAAAGCTCTTACTGAGAAGGCTGTGCCATGGGTCACTCAACTTCTCTGAAGGGAGCTAGTGTCAAAACGAAGCCAAGGAAGGCAGGACTGAGGAGGGAAGAGCTGAGTGTCCCAGGTGGCAAAGTCACATGCCACCATAAACTCAGTGAAGGAGCCTCAGACGCAGGACTCACCAACCATGACTGATGTGTAGCTATGGGCGGGGTCGAAGGGGCATCTTCCTTTGCCATCCTCACTCTTCCCCAGAAACTTGAAGGATGTCAAGTTCTACAACAGAATAAAAAGAAAACATCTGACCTCTCTGTGCTAAAGACCATTTAAAGGTACAGATCCCTTTGTTTCCAAAGACCAGAGTGTAGAGCAAGTGGGCCCTGACCCATGTGGGTCCCACCCTGGGATCGTTGACACCTGAAGTACAACTCATATGTGTGACAGAGAAGATCAGAGTGTCAGCTTGCTCAACCACACTACTCACAAAATAGGTGACATAAACCAGACAAAAACAATCCACAGAATCTTCACCTCCATCCATCCACCAGCAGCAGCTCCTGGAGGACCCATTCTGACTACTAAAGCAAGCTCACTACAACATAGGCCGTGTTGGGATCAGGCTGTGCCCAGCTCTAAGCTGCCCCATATTGTATAACACAGTGGTCTCCAGGCTGTCTCTTGCCTTAGGAGACTCTATTTTACAATCAGCTGTTGATTCCACTCTGGGGAAAAGGATGAGTAGGCCCTGGGTGGACCTGCAAACCACACCATCTGCCATGTACCATCCACCCAAAACAGATGGATAAACGATTTATTCCTGGGAACAGAAAGAGGAGCCATCCTATGAATTCATCCAATTTGAGAGTTTCGGGCTATACAGTTGTATTAAAAATGCCTGGGAAACCAGGCCCAAGAATGAACAGACCTGGGTGTAACTTCTTCACCTGGTCCCTTTAAAGTGATGGACACCCAACACTGTGATGGACAGCCCCACGGGAAACTCTCAGCTGATACCTGGTTTGTACACCAGGGACATCCTTCTGCCTTGGAAGGCTCTACCTTCCAGCTTCTCAGAGGCTTCCAGCTCTCTAACACCTGAGTGCAGAAGCTCCTTCCCAGCAGTGGTCTGGTTTGAAATTAATACAGCCAGGGCTACACACAGAGAAATCCGGTATCGAACAAATAAAAGATTAGAATAAAAGAATCTGCATTTGCCTCGGTCAGATCACCAAGGTAGGCAGGATTAAATCATAAACTGATGTTACTAAAACCGCCAAACCTTATGAATGTACTGAATAAATTCTGGCACTGGGGAGGACACAAACATGTTTGGTGTCCGTGTTTCTGGCAGTATGCTCATGACCGTCAGCAGGTAACACAATCTTGGGATAACCTCTTTCCACCTAGGAAACCTACTTCATGTCTCAGCTTTCTACGCTGTGATAAACACCTTGATTAAAAATGTCTGGCTTTGGAAAGGGTTACTTCAGCTCACAGTTTACAGTCTACCAATCAGGGAAGCCAGGCCAGGAACTCAAGGCAAGAATCTAGAGTCAGGAACGGAAGCAGAGATGAGGGAGGAGTGCTGCTTACTGGGTCTATCCTCATGACTTGCTCAGCCTACTACTTTCTTCTGTACCGCACAGTGGGCTGGCCCCTCCCACATCAACCACTAATATGAAATGCCCTAGAGGCTTGCCTACAGACCTATCTTATGGAGGTATTCTCTCAACTGTGGTTCCCTCTTCTCAGAGAAGTCCAGCTTCTGTCAAGCTGACAAAAATAAAACAGAACAAGAAACCGACACCATACAAGGAGAAACAGATCCATCCAAACATTAATACATAATGAATCAGAACGTACTCATGTGGGGAAAAATGAGACACAGCTCAACAACAAGTGACAAACTGTGTGTGTGTGTGGGGGGGGTGTCCACAAAACGATGGTGAATAATTTCCACTTCTGGATTTACATAAGGCATTCTAACACATACAGAAGAATATAGCAGACGCAAGATGTTAAAGGGACAGGAGCCACCCACAGGACAGCCCATCAGAACACCAGGATTGCTGAGACAATCCAAGTAAGCCGTCACTATACACTTCACATACTGGAGAGGCCGGGGAGCAGGGCTGCCTACCAGTCAGGAGCTTTCAGCTCTGCCAGAGACTGCTGGCTGGAAGCCACAGGCCAGCAAGCACACAGGGCCTCACATGTCTGCAATGACCAATGGACCAGTTAAAACAATAAAGGTCACCAGTCAGGTTAGGAAGTGTGAGCTCCCAGTGACAGTGTGGACCAGTTGATAAGACCCATCTGTCGTCACACCTACCAAGGAAGCCTGGAGGCTCCTGGGGCTGTGCCCTGCTCTAAGCTACTGGACGGGGAGGAGGGATGGGGGATACTGGCAATCACTGTGTTTTCTTAGCTGCAATGATGAAATCAACTGTGCCAGAAAATGTCCCCATTCTTAGGAGAGATACTTGTAAAGGCCTATGGGAACCACAGGACGCCCCCTCCCCCCCCCCCCCCCGCGCGCACACACACACACACACACACACACACACACACACACACACACTTACAAATACATACACCTGTATACATGCACTAATGATACGTAGAATCCACCATGCAGTCCAAGTGCACAAACGTACACAAAGAGGGACTCTCTCTAGGTTTGAGGGGTTTTTTGTTTGTTTGTTTGTTTTTTTTTTTTAAATTAAAAGCATCAGAATTTCCTAGTGTAGTTTTAAACCAAGTATTCTGTCTCCTCCCCTCATGTGCAGGCATTGCTCTGTAGTGTAAATGTCTACAACAGTCCTGAAGTTCGAGTAGACAGACTGTGGTTTAGGCAAGAGGTGTTGATGCGGAAAGGTCTCTCCCATAACCACCCTCTTCCTTTCCTTCTCTGCTCGGTTTCCTCATTTTTCACTTATGACGCCTCTCCCAATGCGTGTATGCATGCATGCACGCACACACACCAGCAGTTTTGGTTGCATCCCAGAACAGTTAGCTTAGCCAGGTAAAACCTGTGCGGTGGCCTCCCTCCCCAGATGTCTATACAAATACTCAGTTTTAAAATTCTCTCTTGACTTCTTTTTTCTTTAGAGCTGTATCTTGCAACCTAGGCTGACCTCATACTCAGGAGCCTTTCCAAAGTGGGGATCCCTGCTAGCCTGGATACCTAGCTGCCTAAGTGAACTTCTAATGAGTCTGTTTTGTCTAGTTATATCCCCAATTCAGGGGAGTGTGTGTGTGTGTGTGTGTGTGTGTGTGTGTGTGTGTATGGTGTACAGGCATCAGGCATGTGGTAAGTGTATATGTGGTGCTGGGGGGATGATGTGTGTGTGTGTGTGTGTGTGTATGGTGTACAGGCATGTGGTAAGTGTATGTGTGGTGCTGGGGATCGAAACCCAACACCTCTTGGAATCTAGGCAAGCCTCTTGTGATGGTTTGTATATGCTCAGCCCAGGGAGTGGCATTATTAGAAGATGTGGCCCTGTTAGAGTGGGTGTGGCCTTGTTGGAGTAGGTGTGTCACTGTGGGTGTGGGCTTTAAGACACTCGTCCTAGCTGCCTGGAAGCCAGTATTCTGCTAGCAGCCTTCAGATGAAGATGTAGAACTCTCAGCTCTGCCTGAACCATGCCTGCCTGGATGCTGCCACGCTCCCGCCTTGATGATGATGGGCTGAACCTCTGAACCTGTAAGCCAGCCCCAATTAAATGTTGTCCTTTTAAAGACTTGCCTTGGACATGGTGTCTGGTCACAGCAGTAAAGCCCTAACTAAGACAGCTCTAACTGATCTATAACTGGGAGTGAGCTTTAAATTTCAGCTGGCTGAGGGTTTAGGTGAATGAGGCTCTTCTTTTCAGGAGTCTCCTCCACCGGGGATTCCAGTCATCTACAGCCAACTGCAGCACAGCAATGAACTTCTCCTGCCTCCCTGCCTTGCCCTGCCTTGCCCTGGCATCTCTCACTCCGTGCTCAGCAGACCAACACAGTGCAAGCTACCTTTCCTTGAATGCTGAGCCTCATGGCCATCAGATATACAATAGAAGGCTTGTTAAGAGCCAAGGTTTTGGCATTTGGTGGAAAATTTGGATTTATGCCCAGTAGAGAAGAGAGGAAACCCGTATAATATGTTTCATATCTGTTATGGTTTATTTGTAAAATGTCACCAATGGGCTCATGGGTTTGTCTCCTGGTGGTGGTTGTAGAAGTGGGGCCTACCGAGAAAGTGGGTTTCTGGGGGTGTACCTGGGTGTTTATAGGCCAGCTCTACTTCTCCACACACTGCCTTCTGTTTTGCTGAGGTGCCATCTATACTCTTTTCCCCTTAAGTTGCTTTTTATCAAGTATTTGGCCACAGCAAGGGCAAAGCAAGTGACTTGTAATATACATGGTACTGGTAAACTTTCTGGTGCTGTTTGAGCCTATCGAGAAAATGGCTCTAGAAGCAGGGTTGCCCCTCCTCCATTTCAGACCCAAGCATGTTTTCAGAGTGTCCTCCAAGGCCCTTGACTCTGTGACAGGGAGAACAGCAAACAACCCAGGAGTAAAAACACGGTGCCCTTGAGGGCGCCTAGGAGGTGAATCATTTGCAAAGGAGCTTACTGCTGTTCATCTCACAATAGAAATGTGTCTATAGTGGAGGCGGGGGGCAAAAGGTCAGCCATGGAGCTCAGGTACAGAGAGATGGCTCCACCGACTGCCTCAACTTCCCCACTTAGTTCCTGACGTAGGCTTGATGCTCCTGAGGTGATGATATCTCCCTGCTGCTGTTTGTTCTTTTATTTAAAAACCTCACCTGAGTGGATACTCTGCTCTGATCAGGACTCTGCTAGGAACCCCAACCAGCTCCCTTAATGAGACTTCCTTGATTTCTGCCGGATGTTTTAAGCACTCAATTCGGTGTTTTGGTATCTGTCTCTTGGTATTTATTCTGTTTTTAAAAGTATGGCTGCCGCAGATCATCCTATGGACCTCACAGAACACTGGTCAGGAGGAACCAGACTGTTGCTGGTGTGAGAGAAGTCCGACTGTATGGTTCTTAGTCCTTACGGTTTGCAGAAAGAACGGGAGAGGCTGGCTCTACATTAGTCACCAGCCAGACTGGTACGTGAGCACTTTATACAGGAATATGCTGTGGCCTTACCAGGTGGTCACAGGTGGGCTGGAATGCATTGGTCCCACACACATAGAGGGAGGTGCTGGTGAGCGGCTGCAGCACTCGGATGTAGTTAAGGCATTCCGTCTGCAAGGGAAACACACACACACCATGAATAGGCATCCACCAAAGAACCCTCAAGTCCACATGGTAAAGGCCAGTCATCCAACTGCCCTGTTCACTCCTCTGCTCAGGCTGGTCTGTCTACGCCCATAGAGGGGCATACTGCACCGTGACCCAGCCTCTCAAATGTTAACTTTTATATCTCTGTGGTCTACAGACAGTGCAGGTGCCAGGCATGACTTTGGCTCTGTCCCTAATAGATGGTCAGCCTGTATCTGGTGACCAAACAAAGCCAAGACCAAACCAGAGCTGACCTCAAATTGTACTGGGGAACCCACTACAGATGGCAATGTATTTACCCTTGTTGAACACACACCGTTCATTTTTGGTGCCTATATCGCCAAAACACACATTGTACAGGCTCCTTCTGCCTTCCTGGGGACCCCACCCTATACTCCTGCTGCCATCACAGAACTAGAAATAATGATTCACAGGGTCTGAGAGAGAGCGGCTGAACCCAGGGGTTCAGCCAACTGAACATCCCTGAGGGCCCAGTGGGAAAACAAAGATGGCAATTTGGAACCCATGTGCTATTCCAGGAGAACGGTGCTTAGAGTATATGAGCTATAGCCTGAAATTATATCAAATTGGGAAAGGGTTTTTTTGTTGTTGTTGCTATTTTTTTTTTTATTCAACTACAGTTTTCAAATGGATGAGGTATCATTCACAGAAGGGCTCCCTACCAAGGTCACTGTGGGTCCCACATGTGGTGGTACAAGGCATCAGCTCACTCCGCTATACAGACTGCCTGAAGCAGTGAGTCCATTGTAATGCCTGCCTGCCTCAGTTCCCCAGTTAACACCATAGTTAGAGACCGGTAGGACTGGTAAAGTGTTCAGTTAGCATTTAGCTGAGAAAGTTTAACCTTAAAGAAAAAAAAAACTGTAATTGTTTTAATCTTTGTTTTTGAATCCGCTAACAACTGATACACACTGCCATTGTTGAGGCATCATGACCAATATCAGGGACAACCTGGCTCCTGTGGTCTAAAACCATCTGGGACATTTGTGAGGCTCTCAGCCAGATATCCACATATGTGGGGATACCCAGAGCTCCTGAGAAAAGGGATACAAGGCGCAGTCTCCCTGAGTGGGCACACTGATATCTAAAAACAAAATACAAATCCCATCAAATCCCTGAAACCTCTTAGGCCTCAGCTGGTGTATACACAGTGGGGAGGTACTAGTGGGCAGCAGAGACTACATCCTGTAGACAAAATGCTGGGCCATTTGATCAAGTTTCTCCAGTGCTGAGGATGCAGGGCCCCTGCCTGAGAGCATCAATGCTGATGCCAGGGGCCAGAGAGAGGGGTCACAGGTGTTGAGACAGCGGGACTGAGCCCACCAGAATCACGTGATGCCAGGTAGGCACGCAGAAAGAAGTCCTGGTACTGGAAAGGAGCCACGTAAGTGTGAAATGTGTGCTCGGGCTCTTTGTACTTGCGGTCAATTACCTGCTTGGATTTCCCCTTCTCTGCACACTTGGACTTTTTGTCTTCAGAGACCTTCCAATATACCTGTGAGGGAAGAACGTGTCAGAGCCGGTTTACTGCAGGCCCTGCCCCTCCCCTCCTGCCACACACCAAAAGGAACTGCTGGATAAAACAGACACCAACACGAGGCACACAACAGCTCAGAGCACACTGGGTTGAAGCCTGAATAAAGTTAGACTAGGAAGAGGTTTGGGGAGCAGGCGGGGGCTGAGACCACAGAGTCATCCCTAGGGCCTCAAACCAGCAGGGATAATACAGCCTTGGGCTTGCAACAAAGCAGCAGAGAGCTGGGGAGATGGACGGCTCAGTGGGTGCTTGCCAGTAAGCACAAGGACCTGAATTCGAGCCCCAGAATTCATGTAAAAAGGCCAGGTGGCACTGTGCACTGGGGAGGCAGAGACGGGAGGGTCCGTGTGGCTTGCTGGCTGCCGGCCTACTTGACAAGCTCCAGGCCGTTTGAGAGACCACGTCTCAAATGGCCAGCACCGGGCTGGAGACATGGCTCAGTGGTTAAGAGCACGGACTGCTCTTCCAAAGGTCCTGAGTTCAATTCCCAGCAACCACATGGTGGCTCACGACCATCTGTAACGGGGTCTGATGCCCTCTTCTGGTGCATCTGAAGACATCAATAGTGTACTTACATAAAATAAGTAAATCTTTTTTAAAAAATGGCCAGCACCCAAGGAAAGATACCCAAAGTTGTCGTCCTATGAACCCTGCCCCACATACCGAAAGTATAACCAATTAAATTCTATCCAACAGTGGGGGTTTTCGTCTGTTCTTCCTTATTAGCCTTCAAGCTTTCTATTACACATTTTTATTATATGTAGATGTGAATGTGTGATGGTGTGTACATGGAGGTCCGAGGACAACTTGTGAGTGTGTGTGTGTGTCCCCGTGTGTGTCTGTGGGCTGGGCATTGAACTCAGATCATCAGGCTTGGCAACGTGTGCCTTTACCTCCTGAGTTATCTGTTCAGACCCTTCTCTACCTAATTTTTCCTCCTTTGACAGTTTGACACATTCGTAGAATGAATTTCAGTCGTTTTCAGCCTCTGTTCTTCCTTTCTCTTCTTTTTAAAGGTGACCAGATGAGTACTACTCAACACAGATCAGACATACAAACAGCTTAGCTCAGCTTCCTGGTGGAGTCCTGAGCCAGACCTATGCAGAATAGGCATGGGGAGGCAGCGGAGGCAGCCCCATCTACAGGGGCATGGCTGGGAAGCCACAGGACCTACCTCATGTTGCTTCTCAGAGATGTCCAGCGCATTCACTGCAAAGACAGCTTCCCGGGTGCCCACATACAGAGTGTCTTTGTCCTCACTCATCAGCAAGGCCGAGTAGTTAAAGATGCCTGGCTCGTGAAACTGCACCAGACCTACCTCTGTGTCGCAGAGGGGGGAAGGAAGAGCCCAGGAGTCACTGCTGAGCCTGCCTGCACCCTGTCCCACCTCACTGTCAGAACTGGACTCGTCATAGGGACCAACTGTGTTACGCTGCTCCAGAGTGGAGCAGAACTCAGGACCCCCAGCTCAGTGGTAGAGCATTTGCCTAGCATGTGCAGGGTCTATGTTCTTTCCCCGGTGCGCCATTTTAGAAAACAGTCAAGATGTGGGGACACACCTCTTTCCAAAACAATTTCTAGTCATTACCAATGATTTCCAGAGACAAGTGACACTTTTTTTGCACCTGCACCAGTTAAAACACACGGTAACATAGGAAAGACATACACAATACTGGTTGTCTTAGACAGGGTCTCGCTATGTGGCCCAGGCTGGCCTGGAACTCATGATCCTCCTGACTCCACTTCCTGAGTGTGCAGGTTCCCGCTGTGATGCTGAGCTCAGCACCATCCGCTGGCATCAGTGAGTTCTGAACTTGCCTATAAGTAAGCATCCCGAGTATTCAGGTGGCTTCAGAGCTGGGCCTTCTTACTGCACTCTTGCTCCCTGGCTCTGTCTTCACACTGGTCCCTCCTTGGAATGTGGGACAGCCAGTGTGTCCCCATCCTGGAAGTCTGACCTGGAGACCCCTCTGAGGCTAAGCTAATCTCAGCAGTGCAGCTCAAGTGTCTGGCACGTGGTCAACATTAAGTACACAAGTGAGCCCTCTGAGGTCACATACACAGTCTAACTAAAGCTTGGTACCTGCCGTGGGCCTGCAGCAGCCACCAGGGCCTCCTGCTCACACAGCATCCTTCCGACATTCCAGCAGCTTAAACCTGCCCTGACAGACCCCACAGAGCATCCAAAGCAGGGACCCCACACTCTCCTGAGCTGCTGGCACTCACAGCTTTCACACTCACCTCCATGTTCCCAGGTGATCCGAGGCACAGGTGCAAATGCCACCACGGTCCTCAACACTACCACCAGGGCCAGGAACAGCCCCCTAACGGGAGCACACATCCTCATGAGCGGGGCCACCAAGGCCTTCAGCAACAGGCACACATGGATGGCAGCAAGCTGCTGTGGTGTAGCAGCAGGGACCTCTCAGAGCCCCAGAGCTGGGACCAGCTACACAGACTGGAGCCCATAAGTAGTGAGGTTCTTGAGTCCCCACATGTCAGGTTAGCAATGGCCACTTTCACAACCTCACGCCAAAGGCTACTGGTGCTCCCTTCTGACCTGCAAAAGAAGAAAAGGATGAAACTATAGGTCACAGCAGCTCCAGATGGTTCAGTCCCCTCCATCCCTTCCGACTGCCTCTCCTGTCTGAACCTGCCTGCTGAGGGACATGGAAGGCATCCAGGGTTTGTGGGGGCTGCCAGACAGACAGATCCTGCAGAGAGACAACAAGGCTAAAAGACACCAAGATGGACGGACCCACTAAGGTGGAAATAACTAGCTAGAGGGACAGCCAGGTGCTTGGTGACATGCCACAAATGAAAGGAACAGTTTCCCTGGAGGGCTCACTTCCCAATTTCTGACATGCTAACTCAGGAATATTACCAGACATCAGAGGGTTGTGGTGACAGGGCGCACACCTGAGAATACATAGAAGTACACATGCATGGGTAGACACACAAAGTGGATATAGCTATACATGAATGTAAACAAAAATGCACGCATGTGCTCACATCCATACACACAGTATGAAAGCACACACTAACCTTCATACCCAAGAAAACACGCCCTCAGGGCCTCATCTGGCCACAACAAAGGACACAGCTAGCCTAGGAGGCAACCCAAGCTCTTCCTGCCTCACAAGGAAGCCGTTAATTACCATGGAAACACTAGCAATTAACTCTGATCTGTCCAAACAAGAAACAGAAGACCAGGCTTTGCTCTTTGATGGAATTGTGGCCACGGGTCTCTTGAGCCTCTGTCCCCTGTCCTCATCTGCCCCAGCCAAGCCTGAGGCTCAGCACACACCAGATCCCAGGATGCAGAGCTCAGCGCTGAGTCACACCAGCTGCCCTGATGCCCAGATAGGCCTCACCTTTGGGTGTGGCTACTAGGAGCTGACAGAGCACAACAATCTCCAGATGTAGACCCAATGCTGGCACAGCATCTACCCACCTGCCAGGCCTCCCCTGCCCCACCTTTCTTCCCCCAGAGGGTGGGGCCAGCTGTTCCTGCATCTCTATTCAGTCCTCTATCCTGTTCCTGTCATCAAGTGCAGCCCTGACAGGCTGTCTGGTCACTATCCCAATGGATTTTGAAGCTTCCAAAGATAGCCCAAACCCCTCCATCCTCCAAGGAGTGGAATAGTCTAGGCCAGTGCAGCTAACCGGTTTCCTTAACTATTACTATAGCTCAAAAGCAGATACGGGTGACATGAAAAGAGGTGACTCCAGTTACAGGCAGTGGTTCTACAGAACAGGAGTCGGTCCGGCCCCTGTCCTACCCTAGAAATTCACAACTGAGCACAAGGGGCGACTCCTATCCTGATCCAACCAGAAAGCAGGAAGCTAAGAACTGAGGCAGTGACTGGGAAACAGACAATGGTGACCTGGATAATTATGAACTTTTCTTTTCGTTTCACCCAGCAAGTTCACAGAAGAGTTCACTCTCCTGCCAAAGTGGGTTGCTAGGGTCCAAACCATGGGAATCCTCCTAAAGCTATGGTCACCAACTCCCTCCAGCACTGAACATCCACAGTGCTAAGAAAAACCAGGACAGCACTGCCACCCCGACCTCAAGCACCCTCTGGGTACAAAGTCACAGGTGGCACTGGTGTAAGCCCAGAAGACCCTGGGCTTTCTGATTTGTGGCACAGGGTTCCAGCTATGAGGGTCAGGTAGCACGGGACACATGCTTCTTCCCTCTTCAGATCCCCCTTGATGGAAGCAGATGATGGAGAGAACAGAGGCGGCTGTACGCCAGCCAAGGTCACCAGCCAAGGTCGTGCAGGGGTGTGTGTGTGTGTGTGTGTGTGTGTCACATTTCACTGTGCAGCCTACTTGAACATTTTTATAAGAAAACATTCCTTCAGGGCTGGGTGTTATCTCCATCGTAGAATGTTTGCTTCCCATGCACGAAGCCCCGAGTTCAATCCCAGGCACTTCATAAACCCAGGCATGGTGATGCACGACCAGGTGGAGGCAGAATAAAGAGAAGTTCTGGGCTATCCTTAGCTATGTGGTTTGAGGCCAGACTGGGCTACAGAAGACTTTGACTGAACTAAAATTTAAAGATATGAAACAGAAAGAAGAAAGGCAGTTCTTCCAAAATTAACAGGTGGCAGCGCAGGCCTTTAATGAGAAGGCAGAGGGAGCTCTGTGAGTTCACTGCTACCTTAGTCTACAGATGAGTCCAGGCCAGCCAGGGCTACAGGTGAAACCGAGTCTCAAATAGAAAAATAAACGAACAAGTGTGCCGGATGTGGTGGTGCACAGTTTAATCCCAGCACTCTTGGGGAAGAGGCAGGCAGGTCCCTGTCTACGCAGTGAGTCCCAGGCCTGCCGCAGTTACACAGCGAAGTCCCTGCTCAAATTTTAATTATTTTGTTAATTAACTAAAATTAATTAACAACAAGCTAATTAATTAATTACGTCCTGAAAAAGAAGTGGGGCGTGGCCAAGCAGGACACCAAGAAAGAGAGTCCAGAACCAGGGGCTAACAGACCAGGAGGGCTTTGGCCAACACCAGACCCAACTCAGTGCCCTGAATCTGTAAGCTGACAAGATTCCCACACACGCTGCTAGTTAGAATGTTCCACCCATGACATGAGAGGACAGGTGGTGGTTCACAGACACTTCGAGGAGCGAGACCCATCTGGCTGAGAAACACATGAATGTACTTTCCGGGCAGGGTGCAGAAGGGCTGCCCCTAAAGTTCATCCTCAGCATCATCACCACAGGACTTGAGAAACCTAACCTCTTCCTTTTCAGAGCTGTGAGTATCACAAGACACACGTATCCCCGAGACCCAGGATGAAACCCTACATACTCCCTCAGCTCCCCTCACCTTAGTCCACCACGTGGATGGGAAACCAAGGACGGCATTCGCCACTAGAAGCATGCTCACCCATCTGCTATCCCATTCCCTGGCTGGATCCATGGCAAGTAAGGATACCCAATCTGCAAACTTGTCTTGGATGCACATCCTTCTTCACCCAACTACCCCTACCCACACTCAGAAGCTCTCTCCTCCCCTCTCTCCCAGCCTGGCCCCCTCCTGCTTCTGGTGGCTTCCTGCTAGGTAACAAGAGCCTGAGCTTTTTGCAGTGGGCAGAATGCCCAGCTCAACACATTTGTAAGTTACCCTGCTTCTAGCCGAAGAAATTTTAGTGGAACGTACTAGAAACAATCCCATGAAACGGGCTAACAATAATAATAAAAACACTAGCACTTTGACCCTAAGCTCATCTTGATGTTGCCACCTGAAACTCAGACTAGACGTCTGGAGGTCTAACAGCCATTCTGTGAACATGAAATAAGGCTTTCATTCTATCAGCTGCAAAGTGGAAAGTCTCCGAGCCTGGGCCCTGGCAACGAGGGCAAAGAAGTGCACCTGCCTTCTTCCTCAGGCTAAGAATGAATTACCAAACACACTCAAAATGGAGCAATTAGAGCCCCGGGGGAAGAGAGAATGGTCCATCATGGAATTGTGGTCGGAATGCGCCACCATGGCCCAGTGTGCAGCCTCAGTCACGAAAGGGGGTGGGGGATGGGGATGGGGAGTACATTTATTAGGAGGGTGGGGGAGGGGTGGAGGTACAAGAGAGCAAGAGCCTCAGCTTGTGTCTGGAGTGAAAAAGGCAGGACACAAGGCTAACACGAATTTTAAGGGGAACATTTTTTAAAAAGTGGCTGAAATAACAGAAACTCTTCACTGCCCTAGGGTGGTCTGGCTGGGGCCGCCTTTGGATGTACGTGGTATAAAACGCACCAGTTGGGGCTGGAGAGCTGGCTCAGAGGTTAAGAGCAGTTGTTGCTCTTACAGATTGAGAACCTGGCTTCCACTCACGGCACCCACGTGGCAGCTCACAACCATCTGGAACCCCAGTTCGAGGGGATCCAATGCCACCTTCTGGCCTCCAGTGGCAGGCAGCAAACTCCTCTGCCAGTCTTGACTAAAAGTAGGAACTGTGGGGTTCACGGAGGCCCTGGGTGCCTACAGGAGCACAGAGCAAGTTCAGCCAGGCTGTGCTTACTACAGCTGCAGGCTCCTGCCCTGCAGACCGAACCCCACAATGCAGAGCATAGTTATTTCATGGGCAGACTCTAGAGGGCACCAGCCTTGCCTGGACCCCATTGCTCTTTAAAACAAGCCCGCGGGAACAGCTAAAGGCCTGGAGGGGGAAGGAGCAGAGAAGTAGAGGGAAGGGGGAGGAAGGCTGTTGGGCTTGACTTTCTTCTCCGTTTTCTTTTTTCTCTACACCACTCACTGTTTGGTGTAATTTAAAACTCACTTTAAACAATGAGCCTGCCACACCCACACAGACAGGCTGCCACAGCGCCTTCCAGGAATGGCTCCACGGCATCCTACAAGGCCAAGTTCAGGACCTTGCTCTCTGTGTTTAAATTTAAACAAAGGGATGCAACACTCTTCCCTCAGGGGGAGCCGAGGTTTTCCCCCCCTCCCGCTCCCCAGCTGAGGCCCTCCAGAAGAGGGCCTGACATCCAATTAGAGACAGGGTCATGAAGGCCCCATTACCACACTAAGAGGGAAGATAGTCTACTCTAAACCCAGGAGAAAGAGCTGTAGCCCCTCCCTCCAGCCTGCCTAGGCTGTCAGAGGGCATCTCTCCAACTCCAGCAAACCCTGGAAATCTCAGCAGTGGCTGCAACTGAAAACAGGAACGACCCAGCCAGGGCATGGTCATAGAGCTGTATGCACCCAGCTCAGGCCTGAGAATGCTAATGGCCTTGAGGGCACTCTGTGTGCACATGAACCTGTGTGCACACGTGTGTTCACCCATGCTCACATCCACGCACATGCGTGTGCAGATGCCATGCGTGTCTGTATGTATATGTACATAGTCACACCTGCAAGTGCCGAGTTAAACAATATCTCTGTATGTAACATGGCATGTTACATACATAGTGCATGCATACACATGTGCACACATACCTATATATGTGCATGTGTGTCCAAACATGTAGGGTCTATGTATGTGCCTGCCTGCCCCTCTCTCTCTTCCTCCCCCGCCTCTCTCCTCCTCTCCCTGTGGTATACTGTGTCTTGGGGACAGATCACGGAGAGAATACCATTAGGTGATCCTGTGGGGATGAGATGCTATATAGACTTTCAAGCACCTTCCTGAGCACCACAGCAAGCATAACCAGGGATTGAGGCAGATGAAGACACAGCCACAGGAGCCTGCTCTGTCTCCTTCCTATCTTGCTCGTTTGCTCAGACAGGAGGTGAAACTCTGGCTGCTACAGGATGGAAAACAGTCCAGCTACATCTACCCTCCCGGCTGGGCGTGGCCTTCCAAACACTCCCAGCCACTAGCTGGGTATCCCACCCTTACAATGCTGGCCTAGGTAATGCTGTCACCAGCCTTACCACTGAATTACAAAGGACCTGTCCCCTGAGAGTCCCAGGAGGAATCCAGGAGCTCCTGAGTGGCTGCCTAACACAAAGCTATTGTCCCAACTCTGGTGTTCCCAGGCCTCAGAGCATAACCCCAGAGCCAAGGTTTCCAGTTGGCAGAGACATGCTCTACTGTAGCTAACACCAGCAAAGCATAGCTAGCAGGAGCAGCTGGGCATCACCATCTAGGTCAACAGTAAATCTCAAGCTACCTCACAGAGGCAGGTGACACTCAGATGGTGCCTCAGATGGGCTTATCTCAGCTCATGCCCTAAACCTGAGCACTGGGTGGGTACCACGCTGGGTGGCAAGGCACAGGGGAGTGACAGCCACAGTGCCAATTGAACAGCAGTGAAAACAGGGCATGCACTAAGGATGCAGGGAGAGCTGGGTATGAAGTGGGGAGGACTAGTGGCCAGCCACCTACAGAGACCTGGGCAAAGGCATGCCATGGGTATGATGTAGCTTAAAGGCTGACAACACCATCTCTTTCTATAGGTTTGTGGTATGAGGGTATCATTCTTTCTTCCTCCAGCCCCACACCAACCCTGGCCCTCCAACTAGTTCTTACTATCCTCTAGGACTCTTGAGTATTGGTCCTGAATCCCAGGGACCGTGCAGACCTGCACTGAGAGTGGCTGGCCAGGGTTATGATGATAGCCCTCTGACCCTGGGTAACCTTCAGCTGCTACCGTGAGAATTACTAGGACATTCTAAATTTCTGTGTGGAGTCCTGACCCCCAGAGTGACAGTGATAGGAGGTGGGTGGGCCTTTTCAAGGTTATGAGATCATGAGGGCAGCCCTCCTAAAGCTGCTCCATAGAACTGTCTCCCTTTCCTTTCCCATAAGACAGGGCACAATAAAAGCACCAACGACAGCCAGGAGTGAATCTTCCCCAGATACTGAATCTGCCATGGCTCAGCTAAGCTGCGACCTGCAGAACAGAGACAGATGTACTGCTTATAACCAGAGAGCCAATTAATATTGAAACCCAGTCCAGGAAGCCAGTACCGTATAGACTAGTAGGCTGTACTTACCCAGGAGGTCACCGACAGTGGTGCTTTAGCCCCGGGAGAGAGTATGGAAATTTCCGTTACAAATGTGCCAGTGCACCTCATTTGAATTCTTGACGTTCCTTTATTATAAAATGTTTCCTAGCTGCAGAATTGGCTCCCTGGGTGGCGCCTAACTACTCTAAAGAAATGTAAAATCAAACACCACTTAGAATCCCCAGTCTCCACCGGCACCAGTCAGTACCAGTGCTGTTGGAGGACAAAGGATTTTGGGGGGAAGGGACAACAGAAATCAAGCCACAGAGCCTTTCCATGGCTCCCTGGTGGCTTTGGGCACAGCCCTGTGAATTGTGAGGACAAGGCCTCCCCACAGTGTTTGCCACTGATTCCCGGGCTAGAGCAGGCCAGCAGGTGCACTGGCACAGTCAGCAACCAGGGTGGGTGTGCCTGGGCCACCTTGTGCCTGTCACATACCTCCACAGCATGAGCTGTGGAAGCAGAGCATGAGAGCTATGGGCCACACTGTGGAGAGCAAGTGTTGATCTACACAGACTCTCCTGGGGGTTAGGGGGGTGATACTATTTAGTGTGGCTCTGGGTGCTCGAAACTGCCTGTACTTTCAAATTCCTCAAATCTAAGGAACTTGAGAAACAACTGATAGACCAATAAAATTCAAAAACAGATGGTCAAAGAGGAATAAGGAAAAAAAGAAGAAACAAGCTGATGTTCAGAGCCCCAGTGCCAACTACAGACTTCCTCAGGAAGAATGAGGTCTCAGCCTCAGGCCACTGAGATGACTCACGCCACTCTGCCTTGCAAGCCTGAGCACTTGGGACACAATCCTTGGTACCCATGGTGGAGAGAGAGAACCAACTCTGAAAGTCATCCTCTGATCGCCACAGGTAAGCCATGGCATGCACGTGCCTGGACTCAAACATATAAGGCCCCTGACCAAACTGCACCCAGACAGCAGTGAAAACAGAATGTGTATAACCAGCTCGCACACTCCCAGTAGTGCCTTCCTCCTCACCACACACAGCCTTGCCAGGTTGTCTCTGTGAGAGGAAGCAGAGCTGCTACTTGTATCACTGCGCACCCAGGAAGAGGAGAATGAGGGAAGATGGGTTTTATACGATATTCTGGTTATTTCTCTTAGTTTTGTCCAATTAAAATGCATTCCAAATCCTGGGTAGAGAGCCATCTCTCAAGTGCCGTGTCTCATGGCAGGAAGGTGCAGTATGGCTGCTATGGCCCACAACAAGTTCGTGAGTGAGAGGCAGTGCTAAGTGACACAGGACACACAACCACAAACACACAGTCAAGCACTGTCATGCAGGAGACACAGGCACATAGACAAACTCATCACAGATGTGGAGCCACGAACACCCAGGGATACACACACAGGTACAGGGACATATGAATTTCCTACACCCGTAAAGAGAAGAGCAAGCACACATGGGGCCACCATACCACTGGCAGTCATCACTCAGGAGGGATGGGAGTTGTTGGAAGAGAACATGGAGACAGGGAAGTGAAGGCCATCCGGGAAGCTCACTGTCAAGCATCAAAGCCTGACGCTGCTCTGAGGGATAGCAGTCTTGGTTCCAATGAACACACAGGAACAAGATACCCAACAGTCCATCAGATTCAATGGAGGCTTCTGGAAGGTATCAGTGCCAACCTAGACATACAAATTATACACGAAATGATTTACCTGTGCCGTGAGTCTCTGGAGTTGTTCCTGGCACCTCTAGAAAGGAAGCTTCAGGAAGACATCTCTGAAAGTAATGAGAGACCAAGAATCAAGCCCCTGGGTCCTCCACCCTCACACCAAGCTTGGCTTTCAGACAGACACTAAATACAAATCCCTTCCACCTTCTCAAACTTAAGGCCCCAGGGAGATGACCTGTTCCTTTCCAGTTCCTACGGGGCTTGTACACTGCAAAGGAAGTGAGGTGCCGAGGAGCCAGCAAAGGGGAAGCCCAGCCTGGGTCAGATGGTGTTCACCTCAACACAGACACCACAAACAACCACTTCTCTTTTCTTTCTTTTTCCTTCTCCTTATAAAAACAAAATCAGGCTCGAGAAGTAGCTCGGAGAGGTTTAGAGCACTGGTTACTGGCTGTTCTTCCAGAGGACCTGAGTTCAATTCCCAGCACCCACATGGTGGCTCACAATTGTCTGTGGCTCAAGTTCTAGGAGATCTGACAACCTCACATAGACATATATACAGGTAAAAACGACAATTCACGTTAAAACAAACAAACAAACAATTTTGGTCAGGCTGTTGCTATGTAGCCCATACTAGCTTCAAACTCGATATCCTCCCACCCCAGCCTCCCCAGTGCTGAGATTTCAGGTGTGTGTCACAACATCCAGCCACCACAGCCACTTTTGATCATGCCTGTGCATACCGTCCCATCGCAGAGTGCAGCGCCCACACATTAGAAAAAGCATCACCAGGCTCAGTAGGAAAGCTTGCCAGGCATGCGAAAGGATCTATCCCCAGCACCACAAAAACTAGGCACGGTGGTGTGAGCCTGAAATCCCAGCACTCCATGGGGAATTCCAGATCACCTGTGGCTGCAGAGTAAACTCAAGGCCAGCCCGGACTACAAGAGAACCAGCCTCAAAAACAAAACCAACCATAACCTAGCCGTGTTACTCTTCGGATTTTTAAAAACTCAAATTTTAAAGATGTTACTTATTGCGTGTGTGTCTGTGTAGGCGCACTCACACCACAGCATTGTGTGGAAGTCTGAGGATAACTTGTAGGAGTTTGTCCTCTCCTACCTTGTGGGACCTGGGGATCCAACTCACGGCACTGAGATGGGCAGCAAGCCCCTTTTACTGGCTGAGCCAGTTCGTCAGTCCTAATTTCAGAACTGTGTCCTTTTCATTTTCCCAAGGAAACCAAGGAAAACCCACAGACAACATATTCACAAGGACCGAATGGCTCACCCCGTGTCTTACTTGATTTTAGATAGTTCTGAAACAAAACTCAGAGGCTGGTTCACACCAGGTCAGCAGTCCACACCTCTGAGCTATACCTCAGCCCCTCTCTTATCTCTCATGGTAGTTTTAAAGCTAAACAGAAACAAGTACCCACTGTGGAGAATCTGGGACAGAACCATCCATCAGAATCTGGCACAGAACCCTCCAAACAGACTCCCTGAGCCCAATGACCCCATGCCGCCAGGGGCAGAGGGATAACCTTTGCTGTGGACAGCTGGAGGCCGAGTGTTGGAGGGAGAAGCTTCAGGAGCAGGCCAGATTGAAGCCTGCCCCATGTCTCCCTAGCATGCTAAATTGCATGCCATCTCCAATGGGAGTCTACAAATGAAATAAGGTGACTCACTCAAAGGGTCTCTTCTGTCACAGGGGTAGCATCTCTCCTGGGGCTAGAATAGAAACAGTTTAGCGGGATAAAGGAAAAGACTGACACAGAGAAGAAAGGTTTAGATAACAACGTGAAGGAAGGCCCAGAACTATGAAATGGAGACTCCTTTTGGGAAGCCATTCTACATGGTTGTCACTTCATGAATGAAGGATCAGCCAGAGCTGACAGTGTGGTCCGGGTTTCTGTGTCCCCGTGACATCGACTGGCTCTGACACTTGGACTCACTGTCTGTACCCACTTCCTGCTCATCAAGGCTCCAGTGTCCCTGTCTAGTCTCTGACCCCAATCAGCTCCAAATTCAAGTCACAACCTGTTTGTGGCTGCAGCCGCCACCCAGAAGCTCAGTCTTCAGCTTGTGTTCACTGCTTACTCAGACCGTTTTCTTCTGCTTCCTCAACACAAAACCACACAAGTTATAATTAGTTTCTCACCTCGGCCACTCGACCCATGGACTCCCCCTGTGTGGGTTTAGGATGGCACCTTAACTTCCTGCTTAACAAAATACCTGCCGTGGTTTACAAAAGGAAGAAGACACTCATAAGAAGAAAGCTAGCTTTCCATTTTCAGAAGCCAGAAGCCTCCCGTCCTCTCACCTCTAGGACAGCCGCTCCGGTGGCCCCACATTTCCCAGCAATAACTGAATCAAAGAGCCCTACGATCAAAAACTAGCAGCTCAAAGCCTGGCGCCTCCAAGCTGGGTGGTCTTAAGGAAGTTGCTGGGCCTCTCTGGACTGTTTTCTTCCTTCAGAAAATAGGAGCCGAGAAATCTCACGGCTTCACCTCGAGGTTTGAGATCTGAGGCTGATCTGTTGAAGAGCTTACTTACTCCTGAGCCAATGAAAAGTTAGCTAGTGAGTGTTAACTGGGTGGCAATCTTGCTACTGGTGAATTGTAGCCTCCCTGAGATGACTCAGTCATGCGCAAAAAGAGCACAGTATAGTTGCATTTGCTTTAAGCGAGCCTGGAGCACTTCAAGGGTCCGGTCGAGGCTCAGGTTATGTGCAGCTCAAGGGCTGGAATGGCTGACTAGCATGCGTGAAGTCTAAGATGAGACACCCACACTGTTTAAAACTCGTTTTGGTGATGGCTGCAGGCTCATAATCCTAGCTGTGGAGGCTACAGCAAGCAGAGTAGAGTGCAAGGTTATCCTCAGCTACACAGCAGTCAAGGCCAGCCTGGACTACATGAGACCCCGGCTCAGCAGCTCTTCCCGATATGCAACAAGGATTCTGAACCACTAAGTCCTGCAATGACCATAGGCCTGGATGGCATGTATTAAATTCCAGCACACCTAACACGCTCAGTGGCAAGCATGGGTTGGACAGAGTACAGGAAATCATGGGATGGTGGAATGTAGCAGAAGCCCACCATTCCTGCCTGGTCCCCTCAGGGAAGGGACCAGAAGAGCAAGGCAGTAGCTCTGCCTGTGGACTGTGGTCCTTCTGCCCTGCAGCTCTCAAACCCAGTTCACCCATAGGTGATGGATGAACACACAGAGCCAGAGAGGGCAGGGCCAGGGCCAACTGGGATTTGTTTTCTAAGTCCCCAGACCACAAAATGCTACCCTAGCAGATTCCTTTCATCTCTAGCAATTCCTCAGAATTGCACAGCAAAATTACAAGGCCAGCCAGCTTGACAAGAGTCATAATCAAGATTCACCAGACAGGGCCCGGGTCAGCAGGAGGTTATCTCTTCATTCCTTTCTGAGGACGTGGTACACCCAGGGGAGGGGCTGCCTGCTCTCCATACCGCCCAGCAAGTCCAAGCTGCCCTAGTTTGCCTCATCAGGGTTTCCAGTCTGTCTAACTGCCAACTGTCAACTGTCAATTGTCACACTGTGTGGGTCACCCTGCCTACTAACAGATCCCTGCCTTCCTCCAGAAACCCCCAAACCATACCTCAGCAACTTCACAGCATCTAAAGGTTCAATTACCTTCTTTTCCTTCTTGCTCACTTTTTATTTTTTTTAAGGTAGGTGTTACTGTGTCACCAGGCCTGGCCTCTAACTCCTAAATATAAGCTATCCCTGCCTCAGCCTCAGGATAAACCATATCTCTGCTTCTTTTGTTTTGTTTCTAATTTGTTTTCTTCAAGACAGGGTTTCTCTGCAGAGCCCTGGCTAGCCTAGAACTCACTCTGTAGACCAGGCTAGCCTCAGACTCCAGAGATCCACCTGTCTCTGCTTCCTGACTGCTGGAATTAAAGACCCATTCCACCCATGACCAGCTCAGTGTCTCTGCTTCTTAACCACAGTGGAACTGAAGCAGCCAATGTTTTTAATTGGTGCTCAGCATGTAGTCACTGTGGATGGATGGACTGAAGACCAAAGGGTGAGCCATGAGATGAAATGGTTACCGCACACATGGCTATGAGAGGAAGAGGCAGGCTCTGTGAGGATGCTGGGGTTTCGTTTGCCCCAAGACTCTTATGGTGCAACCGTTGCCATGTTTTGTTTTGTTTGACAGCCAGAATCTCTATGAACTTCTAGTCTCCAAATACCAAAATGGCCCTTGGGAAAGATGTAACAGGCTATTGAGATGACTCAGCAAGTATGGGTGCCTGTTGTCAAGTCCTCTGACACGAGTGCTGTGGTACATAGGCTTGTACACGCATGCACACAGTAGTGCATACACACAGAACACTCTAGATAGAGGCTGGTTTGCTGTAATCCATAAATTGTAAACTATCCCCAAACTTACTTTACCCAGTCTCTCAAGTCACTCACAGGAGCTACTTCTTCTTGACTTCCTCTAGGCCACGGTTCTCAACCTTCCTAACGCTGTGACCCTTTAACACAGTTCCTCATGTTGTGGTGGCCCCCGACCATAAAATTGTTTTGTTGCTATTTCGTAACTGTAACTGTCTGATACACAGTATATCTGACTCCCAAAGGGGTCGAGACCCGCTGCTCTAGCGTGACCCTAGCATCTGGAAATGACTTTGGATGAGTCCATGACCTGGAGTGGCCCTCACGTGTGTTGTACATGCTTGAAGTCACTCGAGGCAGGAGATGAGCCATAAAGATGGCTCCCATCAGAACTGCATCCGCTGTGTTCCTGACAAGCAGCGGGCAGGAAATGGAACCAGGGAGAACTCACCACCATTAGTCTAAGGGAATCCAAGAAATCGGATTGTTCTGCACGCTCCAAGAAGGGAAGGAGCCACTGGAGCCTCACTGGCCAGCTAACGAGAGCCACTCTGCTCCTGGCATCCTAGGTCTCCATGGATAGGGCACCAGGGCCTACAGTTCTGGGCTGACTTAAAAACCCGGGCCCTGAGTACCTGCTGACTCTGGTGAGCCTTACAACAGGACTGTCCTGCCAGCAGCCAGGCAGAGCAGAGTGGATGAGAGGTCTCCTGTGCTGTGCTGTGTCGATTCCTAATGATTCAGATTGTGAAGCATGGTGGGTCAGACACGTGAGAGCTGGTGAGTCACTGTCACAAGACAGTAATGCACCTGCAGAGGGATATGGCCACTGCTGCATCTCTTGGGGCCACAGGAAGGAGATGGACTCATCCCTAAGGACAGGGAAAGAATGCTGGGCGGACATTCAAAACTGCCTCATGCCATGCCTAGAGCATCAAACCTTAGAATTCCCAGGAATCCGAATCACCTGGAAAAGCCAAGATTCTAGAACATTCTTTCACTAAGATAATCCAGGCTGCATATACAAATGGACAGGTGATCCTGCAGCCTCATCCCTGCCTCAAGACAACTGTTTGTCCTCAACTGAGCTCAGTGCCCACTCCAGAGGCCTGGGACACTCCAGACACTCCAGGTCCTTTCACGCCGATGAATGTGATGAGGTATCCCAGTCAAAGAAGACACCTCACATGTATCCACCAGGCCCATTCCATCTTCTACTTGTGTCCACAGGCAGAGAAGTGTAGGCAACAGACTTAAGGCCCCAAATAATGCAAACTAGGGGCAGCTATGCAAGAGGAAGAGGCTCCATTCTTGGAACAGGGGCTCCCATGGTGTCAGGATCGTTAGACATGTGTGTGTTTAAAGGCACAGAAAGTCAGGGCTTGGGGAGGTAGATCAGAGTGTTAAGTGCTTGCCTTCCAAACCTGAGGACTTACGTTCAATCCACAGAGCCCACACGAAAGCCCACATGTGGTGATGCAACAGTAGACCCTCACAGGGACTCTCGGGCTTCCATACTTGTACACTTAAGTGTGCCCACACACATGTGAACATGAACTCACACAAAGACACACGAAGAAAACGGCCGGGTCTGGGCTGAACGTGCACACACTTATCCTCACACCTTCCACTACTGACGGGGTGTATGCTGCATCAACAACCCACCTGGGTGGGGGTGTGAGGGTTCCACACAGATGCTGTATTCTCCGTAAGTAGCTTGATCATGGTAGGCTTCCCTGTCTCAAGGGCAACTAGAACTGATTTCCACAAATAAAAGGTGGGGAAGTCTCAAGTTGACAGCCTCTGGGGAGGGGCCAGGGAGTGACAGGACACAGGAAACTCAAGTGACACAGGTTCAGGGAACAGTTCAGTCATGGGAAGGGGATTTCAGCACAGGACTGAGTGCATCACAAAATTTCGTAAGGAGAGGAAGTTTTGTAGCAATATTGCCCTAACCGGCAAGCCCTGCCCAGCTCATCCATTAGCTGTAGCCAGCCTCATCTTACCTCCACCAACAAGGAGCCCATGTACCCTCTGGACCTAGCTGGACAGAGTCCCCTGTGTAGAGGACTCCAGAGGAGAGCAGGGATCTGGGGCTATGACAGTGATGCCATGCAATCTTTCAAGTTCAAGGAGATGCCAGCTTGGAGATATTTATCTCTAAGGCGGCTTCAAAGCAAAAATGATCTCCTAGAATACGCTCACCCATCAGGAAGGGTTAAGCAAATAGCAGCAGGACGGCCAATGCAAGCAGTGTTAAGCCAGGCATGCCAGCAGCTCTCAGCAAGTACAGACAAACAATACGGTATTAAACGCAAAACAATAGGAGAGAGCTTAAATGCAGGGCTACTCTGTTGTAATCATAGTCCCGAGGGTGGCTGGGCCAGGCAGCTCCACACAGACCCACACCTGGAGGGATAGGCAGCACCTCCTCCTTTCCAGGCACATGTGGGTCTCACACAGGGAGCCCCTAGGCTGATCTGTGTGGTTACTTGGACATTAGTGGAACAACCTGCATTCAATTCTGGAAGGTGGGATTTTAAAGATACTTTAAGCATCTTCTTTGCACTCTTCTGGGTCTTTTACATATGTGGCTAGGGTCTCCTGTCAATACTGACCTTAGGACCAAGAGCACTGTTTCCAGCCACAGCTGCTTCCCACCTCGGCTCGCTCTCTTCTGATGTGCCCTGTCTCGGTATAAGGCATTCCTGACACCTGTAGAGATTCAGCCCATCCAAGATCTGTGCCCTCAAAACTCCAGAGACCAGTGCACACTGAGGCTCACCGAGCCCGCACTTAGCACCTTAGGCCCCTGCCTGTTATCTTCACAGCTGTGCTGTTCAGCTCTGACTTGTGCCTTCATCATCCTCACGCCTCTGCTCCACAGTTCATTATCTCCCTCCACACCCAGAGTCACAGTGCGACCAAGTGTACTAGGCCCAAGAGGCAACCTGGGCCTAGCCCAGGTTAGTGGTAGTGCCAGCCACCACTGGGTTGCAGTAAAGTTATTGAAATGGACTACGGCTGGTGACAACATTGTGTAAGATGTCAAACATCTAGACTTGCCTGAAGGGGAAGCAGCTTAAAAACCAACTCTCCAACTGGTGGCTAAAAGCTTCCACTGATCTTGCAGGAGACCCAGTTCCAACAAACACACTGCACGCACGCACAGAAAAATAAGTCTTTAAAAAGCAAAAAGGTCAACTCTCCTTAGGAGGACCACTGCTCTGGCTTAGTCAGGGTTCCTATTCCTGCACAAACATCATGACCAAGAAGCAAGTTGGGGAGGAAAGGGTTTATTCAGCTCACACTTCCACAGTGCTGTTCATCACCAAAGGAAGTCAGGACTGGAACTCACACAGGGCAGGAACCTGGAGGCCAGAGCTGATGAAGAGTCCCTGGAGGGGTGCTGCTTACTGGCTTGCTTCCTCTGGCTTGCTCAGCTTGTTTTCTTATAGAACCCAGGACACCAAGAGCCCAGGGATGGCACCATCTACAATGGGCTGGGCCCTCCCATCCTTGATCACTAACTGAGAAAATGTCTTACAGCTGGATCTCATGGAGGCATTTCTTCAAGGGAGGCTCTTTTCTCTGTAATATCTCCAGCTTGTGTCAAGTTGATACACAAAACCAGCCAGTACAGAGTCTCACTTTCAGAGATGTTCAAGTCAATGGATCTCCACTCAGCATGGATGTTCAGTCCTGGCTTTTCAGGGGCTGAGGCAGAAGGAGCGCTTGAGCCCGTGAGTTCTAGGGCCAGTCTAGGCAACACAACAAGACCCTATCTCAACCATAAGTACAAAGGGGTCTTGGAGAGGTAGCTCTGTTGGCAGAGTGTTTACTTAGTGCGCATGAGGTCCTGAATTCAAGTCCAGCCAGCACTGTATAAACCAGACATGGTACTGTTCACCTGGAATCTCAGTACTCTAGGTGGAGACAGGAGGAGCAAGAGTTATAGTCAGCCTAGGCTACAAAGAGTCCCTGCCTCACAACAAGAAAAAGAAGGGATTACACACTACCTAAGACCATCCACAAAGGAAAGGATTCACTGACCAGGACGCCAGAACACAAATGGACCTGAGACCTCACATATCACACGGGCCACAATGCTCAAACTCCTGCAAACATCTAAGCTGAAATGATTCTCCAAGGGGTGGCAGCCCAGGTGTGATGGGTTTACATGAGAATGGCTCCCATAAGCTCCTATATTTGAATGCTTGGTCTAGTCCCTAACTGGTGAAACAGTTTGGGGAAGGATTATGAAACACAGCCTTGTTGGAGGGGGTGTGTCACCGGGGTGGGCTTTGAGGTTTCAAAATCCCACTCCACCCAGTCTTGCTCTCTCCGACTCCATCTTTTGGGTAAGACGTAAGCTGTCAGCTAGTGCTACCTGCTGCTGTGCTTTCCGCCATAACAGTCACTAGCTCTAACCCTCTCTTCACAGCAACACAGCAGTAACTAAGACAGAAGCTTTCTTCAGGCACTAGAGAGAGGTTTCCAGAGCTGGCGGGTAGACAGAGAACTGACACAGAGGTGGAGAGGCCTGGGTGAAGAGCAGCCGGCATCACTTTGGGCTTGGGACTAATTCACAGGATCCATGCTTGCCAGACCAGTGTGTGAGCCTGTGCAGCAATGACACTGAGAAGAGGACCAGGGAATCACATTCCTGCCTGTACCCCGCATCTATGGCACCTATAAGCACCCTGTAAATGAAACTGCTGCCACCCAGAAAACACAGTCAGGCCAGTAAGCTTTATGTAGCCTCTCCTTACTGGCTGGTTCCATTTCCTGGACGCACCCAATAGAAGCAACAGGAAAATGTTTAGTTTTAAGCTCTGTTCATTCTGACTTCTCTGTTCTGCCGGCCCAGAGCCTGTGGCTGCTTGCCTAGTTCTAAACTCATAGTAGACTCACACGAAGAGCACACACCCCAGACAGGTCCCTGAGGTTGAGGTAGTGCTTAACTAAGACGAGCCTATTGTGTGGCTGACCAATATGGCCTATCTTTTTGGTTCGTTTTGTCTTGTCTTGTTTGAGATGGGTTGGAAGGGGTTGGGGGGAGTGGTGGAGGGAAGTCTTGCTCTTCTGCCCAAGACAGCCCTGAACTACTGGGCTCAAATGATTCTCCTGCCTTGGCTCCTTGAGCAGCTGAGACTCTGACACACCTTCCAGCCTACCCACATCTGTTTGTGCCCATCTGTCTTAGTCAAGGTTTTTACTCCTGCACAAACATCATGACCCAGAAGCAAGTTGGGGAGGAAAGGGTTTATTCAACTTACACTTCCACATTGCTGTTTATCACCAAAGGAAGTCAGGACTGGAACTCAAGCAGGGCAGGAAGTGGGAGCTGATGCAGAGGCCATGGAGGGATGTTACTTACTGGCTTGCTTCCCCTGGCTTGCTCAGCTTGCTTCCTTATAGAACTCAGGACCACCAGCCCGGGAATGGCATCACCCACAATGGGCTGGGTCCTTCCCCCTTGATCACTAGCTGAGAAAAATGCCTTACAGCTGGATCTCCTGGAGGCCTTTCCTCAAGGGAGGCTCCCTTCTCTGTGATACCTCCAGCGTGTGTCAAGCTCACACACAGAACCAGCCAGATCATCCCTCACACGAACTTCCCTTTGGGAATATCAAGGCTTGGGAATGCCCATCATACTCCCTCACCCTGCTGCTCCTTCACCAACACTGGCAGGCGCACAGTCCCTGCGTCCCTGCCCAGCAGGGCCATCACAAACCTCGCCTGTCTCTCAATGGCACAGGTGCTCCCCCTGAGGACTGCATCATCTTAGGGAGCACTGATGGCTCCCTGGCTGCTGATGAAACTGATCCAGACGGACTGGTTTGAAACAACAGAAATATATTACAGAACTGCTGCAGAGGGCAGGCATGCAGAGGGCTACCTGAAAGCTCCGGCTGCCCAGGCTCTCGGATGTACCATTAGCCTTCTCCCAGTTCTGGAGTCTTCCCTCGTGATGGAGCTTCCTCCACTGCCACAGCCAGCAAGTGGGATGCCCGTGTCCCAGGCCAAGAAGGACTCTGTCATTAGGATGGCTGAGATCTGAAGGCAGGTGAGGATTTTGCCTAGTCCTGGCAGGAATGAAAATATTATAAAGACACCTGTGCCTCAGGCTAGCAGGCTATTGAAACAACGGACCCCAGGAAATTGGAATCTCCCCAGGAATCTCATGCTGCGAGAAAAACAAGCCAGAGCCTACACTGTTCTTGTACAATTGCATAACTTGTCAGAAGACCTTGCTGAAGAGACTAAAGCTGAAATAATGCTTGGTCATCAATGGCTGGGACCACATGTGACCTGGACTGCTTAGCGATGTGGACCCTGGGGACCGTGAAGATGAACCTGGTGCGTATGGGTGGGGATGACCCAATGCTCCTTTTGTTGTTCTTCTCAGGGTGATCCCGTTGAATAAATCTCCCTTTTCTGTTCTTCACCATTGTTTACTTTTTTAATTGGCTTACTGAGGACAGGCAGCTGTGTTCGGCTTGTTGGGGCTGCAGGGCCGGCAGGCTCTGACATCAATTTTCATTTGTCCGGGTACAGTCTATCCCATACCAGAAGAACAGGAGACGAGGCTGCTAGGACTAACCCTCCTCTGCCACATTTCTAGGTCACTGTTACACTAGTCACTCCTCCACCCCACCCCTCTTTGTCTCTTCTCAGTGATTTATCACCACTTATTTAAATGGATCTGAAGCCTGTGTCTGCTTTTTCCGGGTCTGGCTTCTCTTCGGTCAGATGCCAAATACACATGAAAATATTAAAGTCAGCCAACTTGTCTCCTCTTGAATGGTCTCTTGTATCAGTTTACTTCACAGGCCCTAGGGAACAAAGCCTGGAAAGCGGAGGGCTCTCCCTTACTCCCTCCCCAGCAGCAACGACCCTCTGCCCCGACATTACCCTGACGATTACATTCTGGGTCACCTGAATTATCAGGGACAGTCTCCCCACCTCAAGGCCAGACACCAGATCATGATAGCTTCTGCTAGGCTCCTCACTATGTCACTTAACAGTCACATGCTCTGATATGGATGTCTGGAGGGACATTTATTCAGCTCCCTGGAGATCCCCAGAATAGCGCATCTGTCATTAAAGTCCAAAACTAAGAGAAGGGGCTGGAGTCCCAGTGACAGAGGGGCCACTTATTCCCCACCTTTTCTCTAGTTGTAAAATTAGTATGTTTGACAGTCCAGCAGGAGCTCGCTTGAAACTGAAAAACCTGCATCCAACATTCATCAAAGGAATGGACCCAGGAAGGAACTCTGCCTACGGGGCCTAGATGGGTAGGGATTTTCCACTTGCCATCCCATAAAACTTATGGAGATTCTTTTCCTTCATAAATGGGAATCACTGAGACAGAATGCCAACCCTGTTTTCCTGGGCCAAACTTTTAAAAAACCTCTCTGTATTTCTCTCGCATGCAGAGCCTAGCGGCTAACTGTTAAATACATACATTTAACTGGGAGTGAGAATGGGGAGAGGCCAGGAAGAAGAGGACCCATGAGATGGGGGAAAAAAACCTCAAGGAAGAAGGGAGGGGAGGGGAACAGAACATGTAATTTGGAAGCAGAGGGGGGAATATTGGGACGCTGGGGTACATCAGGAGGCAGAAAGAATAAGGTATGCGGAGGAGAATCAGCCAAAACTAAGGATACAGTGTCATAAAGGAATGTGTAGCTTTATAAACTCATTAAGAAGACAATTAAGTAAGTAAAGGTGTCTGTTAACAGCCTAACTCGTGATCAGTCCCACAGGCTGAGACAGGGGCAGTGGTTTACTCAGGGGAACGGAGCCACGTGAGCTGCCCCTGACCCCACTGTAGGAAAACCCCTCAAGCTCTCTCATGGCTGAGTCTGCAGATCTCCTGAGTTTTGTCTCCTGGTTTCTAGACATTATAATCTGGCCATAGCTTCTTTCTCTCTCCAATTAGACCGTAAATTAATCCTTTTTCCTCTGTCAGTGTCTATCTTCTGATTTCCTTTGGAATTCGGGGTTAATGAAGCTATGAGTTACAGCTCCCAATGTCCATCCATACATCCACGGACTCCCTGTGGCCCAGTGTGGGGGAATAGGACAGGGGCCGTTAAGGTAAGCTTGAGGTCCTGTTTCGAGGGCAGCTGCCAGCCTTTGGGAAGACACCCATGCAGGTTGTTTGTGCCGTTTCAGGTGAAGCTTGTTCCTGCTGGGAAGTAAGTGGTTGGTATTTTAATAAGGGGAAGTCTATACTACCTCTGCCTGAGTCAGCTGCCTGAGCCAGCTTGTGTTCAACAGGGTCGCTGGAGGACACCTCTCAGCAAACCTGCTATAGCACGTGGGAGGCAGGAACCCCGCTACAGTCAAGTAGAGAAAGGGGACAGGTCTAGGAGTGTGAGCAACTGTGGGCTGAATAAGAGCCTCAGGGCCCTGGAGAACCTGAGAAGTCGCAGGAAAACACTGTCGGACCAAAAGTCTCTGACTGTGGAAATGTCACTACCCCCCCACTCACACACACCAGGAGCCCCCATTCTTGGGAAGTCTCTAGGAGCTCCAGGGCAGACACGACCAATTTGGTCCTGGCTTGTAATTTAAAGCCCCTCTCTGTCACCATCCTAGACAGCATCCTCCCCAGGCCTTTGACTTCCACATATACATGGGCCATCAAAGCCCTCTGATTTACAGACTCCAGCGACATGAGGCCACCCCAGCTGTACTATCCTACACAGCAGCCATATCTGTGGTTCTGCTGAAGCAAAAACCAGGGCCTTCCTTCCCTGGGCTGTGGGGCCAGGCAAGTCCCTGCCAGGACCACACCCACAGGCAGCAAGCCAGCCGCTCTAAGCCACCACTCCCTCCCCACAGAGTGTCTGTGAGACAGAAACCTGAGATAAATGAGTCCAAACAACTAAGAAGAGTGTGACCCTGGCCAGCATCAGCGAGTGGATGCCAGCCAGCTACCTACAAGAAGGACCCAGGGGTAACCCTAGGCCAGGTAGCATGGACCAATCAGCAAGAAAGGGACTGGCTCTGTAGCTGGGCCATGCCCACTGCCTTCAAGGTACAGGACAGCCACATGTTCAAACCAACCGTCCCCAGCTGCCTCTAAGTGCCTTTTCCTCCATTCTAGGGATCCAGACATCTGCACTCCTGGAAGACGCACTTTCAGAACAACCACTTAGCCCTGACCCAACTGCAAAGGCAAGAGAGAACACCTGGCCCCATTACCAGCCCTGCATACCTTCCTGCAGCTGGGCTTCCAGCCCTGCTCTGGCCACCGTGTTCCTGGCTTGCTCGCTTGCACCTCGGCCCTCAGGACTTTCCTGGTCCACTCTACCTTCAAGTGGGGCCTCCGCCTGGCTGAGATGTCTGTCTTGACCATGGGGTCTCTGTCATGAGTTGGGGGTACAGTCTGGGATGAGATGAAGGGGGATGTGCTGCAGGGGGCTGGGTCCACTCTTGCTACAACAAGGCACCCTTCAACAGGGAGACAAGGCTCTGTGGTGAGCCTTCTCTGCAGGTCGTGGGACAAGCCTGTCCCCATTCTCTGCCCTGTAAATAGCGGGGCTGTTCTACAATGTGGGCCTGATTGTTTTCCTATATGGGCTGATTCAGGAACGTGGGGCAAGCTAAGCAAAGAAAAAGGCTGTCTTAGAGGCTGGGGGTTAACCTGAGGAGAGGAGACCACCCTGTCCAGTACCCACGCTATGCAGGCCACTGCCCACCAGGCACAGCTAAGGGCCACCCTCTTGACCCAGGGGACATAGTTTTATCAATCACCCGAAGCCTCAAAGCTTTCCTGACCCCTAGCCATTGGAGTGTGGGGCTGTTCCATAGAAACAGACATGTTTTCTTTACATGGCCCTGTAAGACCCTGGGCCAGACCTCAGCAGTGATGTTCAGCTCATCCACAGAGCAAAATATTTCTTCTGAGATTAGTGACTTAACATTAAATAAATTAATTAAAAAACAAAAAACAAAAAACAAAAAACAAAAAACCTTGAAGGCTTTTCCTTCAAACAATGGGCACAGAAGCCCATGGTTCCCAACACCTGTAAGTACCACCCTAATCCCCAAAGATGCAGAACTCAGACTGTCTCCGAGGTGCTAGCTCAGCAAACAGCAAAGGGCTGGCAGCCAACCCAGACCCCACAATACCATGCATCAATCTGTTTACAGTAAAAAGCAAGAGTGAGTGTCTATTTTCAAAACTATGTGTGTTTTCCTTAGAACAAAACAAAACCTAAAAAGAAAAAAAAAAAAAAAAAAAAAAAGAAAAGAAAAAAAAAGGCTAGCAAAGAATTTACCGTAGGAGCTGCAGCCAAATGAAAACTGGCTGGCCCGCCACCAAGCTCACCACATTTTGGCGCCACTCACAAGCATGAACTTACCCTGTTTAGTCCAAAAAGCATGCCACACATTGGTGTGTGGCTCCCTAGGTCACCCTCATCAGAGACACAGATGTTGCCACTAGCTAGCTGGCAGGCCTAGACACTTGAGACCAGGCTGAGTCTGTGGCTCAGCCAGAATGACCCATTACAATTAACAAGCAGATCAGCATCCTCCCTCAGAACCCACCATCCCCTGGGAGCTATCAGGCTGTGGGACCTCTACTCACACCCACCAAGGACAAGTCTAAGGTTATGCTGGTTTCTCATCCCAGGTCAGAGGACCCATCTCTCTTTCCAATGAACTGGGGAGACAAGTGAAGCACCATAATGCATAAGTGGATATTAAGTACCATGAAATGCTACTAGAGTTCTGTGTTGGGCTCTCCCCCAGCCTTGACTGTAAACATCCTTCCGAGGCCATCTGGAATTGATTAAAACTGCTAGGAGTCAGCATTTGACAGGCGTTGAGCAAGGAACCACGGGCCCAAGAAACAACTAGGTTGCCCTCATGTCAGTCAGGCTATTCTGGACACTTCTAAGTCACCCTGGAGACACTCCAGCAGCTGCAGAGGACCACCATAACCACGGCCAAAAACATAGCATGTTTTAGTCATCACTATTCCAGATAAGAGTCTCCACCAGCCTGGGGATACAGTGCTCCATCCAAAGCATCATAGGCCTGAGCAATGGCCAGCTTCTCAAGCAGATGTTTTCCCTTGGACCAGAGAGGGCACACCTGCCCAGAAGGCCTAGTGTTGGAGCAATACAATCTTTCATGTGTATGAGGGGTTGTATCAAAATTGGCACAAACACCCTTGCCACACACACCTCCTGGCCATGTAACCAGGCTGACTGGCTCACTTCTCAAGTTAGTCAGGAGACCCCTTCCTGTGCTGTGCCATTCTCTGGTGTCATAACTTTAGCCACAATGAAAGCCTCCCTCCAGTGGTCTTTGCCTAGTTCAAATTCTGATCATAGGCCAAGGGGGCTGAGCTGGGAGCAGCAGCAGCTGTGGCGGTGGCAATGCTACCAGCGGCAGCCATAGCACCAAGATGGTGGCCTTAAGGGGTAGGAGATGGCTTGGTGACAAAATATGAGGGCTTGCATTCATATCCTCAGAACCCACACACAACACAGCACAGCAATGTGTGCCTGTAATCCCAGAACTCCTATGGTGAGATTGGAGGCAGAGACAGGTTAACACCTAGAAATCACTGACCAGTTAGCCTCCGGTACACAGAAGCAAACAATAGCGACCCTGTCTCAAACAAGGTGAAAGGTGAGACATGACACAAGGCCATACTCAGGCCTCTACATACATGACATGGCATGCACACATGCCCATTTGTACGTATGAATACACACACCAGATTGAACTGAAACTCCCTCCCCCCCCTTCTCTTTCTCCTGGCTGCAGAGTTAGTGGCCAGAGAGACAGGGTCTTACTGCTTACTTCTGCCTAACATGGAACTCTATGTAGACCAGGCTGGCCTCAAACTCACAGAATCACCTGCTTCTGTGATCACAGGCTGGCCATTTACAACAGTATAGCCTTCCAAGAACAACAGACGCCTCCCATGGCAGACTGCTTCCTCAGTACCCAGTCAATGCCTGTAAGCCTCAACCCTTACCTCGTGCGTGTGGTACAACCGCCCCACATGCCACCATGCTGGAAGAAATGCCTTAAACCCAATCAGCCAATTGGTAGACAGGCTCCTCTCCCTCCACACATGCAGGACTCAGGAGGGAGTATTCTATTTCATGCCAGCGGGCAAGCTGCAATTCTGCACAGCAGACGACATTGGTGACGGCTCTGCAGGGCCTGGCCTCTAGGCATGATGGATGACTAGATGACTGTAAAGGCCAGGCTCTAGGCTGAGGTGTATGGCAAGTCATATCCAAGTGACATGTCAGGATGTTCCTGAGAACAGGGAAGAGAAGGCAGAGGACCCATCCCCCTGCCTGGCAGCTTCTCCAAGGGCTCCAACCCCCACTCCTACCCTGCTCCAGCAGAGCACTGGACAACACTGGCTTCTTTTAGGACTGGGGCTGCCTGGTGCCTGGCTGCTCAGTCGACTGCCTCTCATTTCTTCTCCCAACAGCAGCTCAATCACTTTACTTCTGATCTCTTAAATGTCAGCCTCAGATGAAAAGGAGAGGGAGCAGTCAGCAGTCGCTGTGGAGGACAGGCAGGCAACTGGAGGAAGGGCTGTGTGTCCCTTCTTCTCTACAGCGACCATGAGACCAGTCACAGCTGAGGCACTGGGATGCCTATTTACAGAACCAATAGTCCCTCTCAGTCCCACCCTCAGCCACCTCTAAAGGCCTCTCCAGGAGCCATTATGGATTGACCACACCAGCATCCCACACAGCATGGTGTGTGGATCAACACTCAGCAAGTCTGTGAGGGAGGCTGTGTGTCCCTCTCAACCATGATACACAGTGCCCTCTCTTTCCAGGGGTCAGGCCACACTCTCAGACCCAAGAAACTTTTGTTGTGCATTTGCCAGCATCAAGGCCAGCCAGCAGAGCAAGAGGAGGGGCTTGGACAACCATGAAGGCCAAGCAAGGGAGGGGCTGCAGCACCTTAGCCCAGCCTCGATGGCTTTCCTGCCTGACTCAATTCAAGCACCTCTGCAAGCATGGTGGAGCTGGTCCCTTATGTCACAAGGGCACAAAAAGAATGAGGAAGCCATGAGACAGCAAAGCAGTACAGAGCCAAGATACTCAGCAGGAGGGGATCGAAAAGTCACTAAAGAAATAAAGAGTCTAGACTTCCTCATCTGCTGTTCAGTGGAAGCTTGAAAAGGCAGTCTTCCAACAGACGCCATCAAACAGGGGACGGTGTAACTCCACAAAACCCAAGACACAGGCAGAAGAGCAGGCAGGTGGCCCTACACGTCACCATCCAGTCACTTCCTCTACCCCCAGGAAGATGCTTCTCCCCAGACCAAGGCTCACAGTCTAGAAGGCCCACCTACAGCCCGCTGGGCCCCCTGGGAGGCTCCCCACCACTTCCTGGTGAGACCTGCCAGGCAACAGCTGGAGCATGGCCCCACTCCTGCCCCAGGGCAAAGCCTACAAATTGAGAAGCACTGGAAAGAGATGTGAGTCTGTGCTCCAGGCTGTGGAGGAGCTGAAAGAAACGAGTGAGCAGGGATGCCCTGACACCCACTGGACCCATGGAGACTTGCTGGCACATCCAGACACTCTGGCCATCTGCACCCCTCAAGGCCCATTCCTTCATCCATCTGTTCCCAAGCCCTGACCCTCTGTCTACCTGCTCCTTAGACCTAAGTGTTGTTCCCTTTTCTCGCTGACCTTAAAGCAATGCCACAGCTGCTGTTCCTGCAGAATGCTGGGTGTCAGGAAGATGGTGTTCATCCTTGCATAGGAGAGCCAGGGTCCAGCAACATCACTGTCACTGTGAAGCAGCCTGGCCAGCAGCTGCTGACTGAGAAAAACCCGCCTGCCAGGACCAGCAAATGGTTAGACAGACCCAGCCCAGTGACACTGTGGCCAACCTCATCCCACACCTACCTTGGAGATGGGGGCGGGGGCAGGCTGTTAGTCCTGTGTGGGGTCACCTGCAACACTCCATACCTCTACCCACAGCTCGGGTGTGGCTGGGTCACATACAGGGAAATGCAGGCCTGACCTCATCATGCTCCCAGCAGGGGTGGGGCCTGGCAAGCTCAGCAACACAGAGAGTTTTTTCAGAAGCCATGGGGCATAGCCACCAGAGCGGCAGGCAGAGTCTAGGGACAATACTCAGAAAGACCTAGGCCTGGAAGTTCAAGGTTAAGCAAACAGACCTGGTACATGGTGATACACATTCTAACACATGGCTTTGGGCACAGAACAACTGTCACATGCCTCCAGAACACTGCCGAGGAAACCCAGGAGGAGGGCAAGTCCCCAACATAGATGCTGTCTTCTATGCCCACTGCCTTACACTCTGACTTTACTAATTTCATAGCTGGGTTTTTGTTGTTCCTGTTTGTTTTTGAAACAGGATAGCATTGAGCCCAGCTTGGCCTCAAACCAATGTGTAGCCAAAACTGACTCTGAACTATCAAGCCTCCTGAGATTACAAGTGTGTCCCATCATGCCTAGTTTTATGCAGAGCTGGATGGAGATCAAGCCCAGGGCTTCCCACAATCTAGGTAAGCATTCTCTAACTGAGCTACATCCTTAGTTCTAGTTTTACAAGCTTCTAGAATTCACTGGTAACACAGAGTAAACATGTGTGCTTTCCCTTTCTCCCTGGTCTTCCTTGCAGAGCCCTTCAGCACAGCTACTGTGTACCCTCTACAGAGGGAGCGTGTGTCATTCCACACGCATTAGAGGGATCTCCTCTCCTTGCTGTGCTATGATAGCATGTGAAGGGCACGGTGGGGACTCCTTCACTGTTGTCAGCAAACTCCATAGGACTGTCACCAAAGTGACTCAGGATGGGAAAAGGCCATCAGGCCACCAGGGAGCAGTGGAATGTCCTCTGATGAAGAATATGAGACCAATGAGCTAACATTCAAATTGTGGATCAAAACCAAACATAAATGGTTGTCACCTAGTACCAGCACACCATAAGGACCCAAGACTAGACTCCTTCCTCCTTCTAAAATGCCTTTTAGGGCCAGAGATGGCTTTATGGGTAGAGAAGTCTATCATCAAGCCTGAAAACCTAGTTCAATCCCACATGGCAGACGCAGTGAACTGAGCCAGCAAGTTGTCCTTTGACCTCCACTTGAGCCACAGTACACATGTGTACACACACACACACACACACACACACACACACACACACGCACGCACACACACACAGAGTAATATAAAAAAGAAAAAGCTCTCACTCCCGAAGCCTTCCCTCAATCCATGCAAGGCAACTCAAACTCGCAGGTTAAAACTCCCTTGCAGCCATTACATCTTAACACCGACACCACAAACCTTAAGAGCAAAGAAAAAGACCTGAGCACGCACGTACAGGTTTCACCTGGCTGACAAATGAGACTCCATTAAAAGCAGCCAGCAAAAGACAGAACTGGGGAGCAGCTAGAGGCTCAGCCAGGAAAGGCGTCAGAATGCAGTTCCATCTCCAGAACGAGCCTACATGTAGGAGGGAACAGACTCTCTCCAGCTGTCCTCTGATCTCACAGATGTGCCTTGGGGTGTGTACCCCCGCTCCCCACCTCCACACACAGAATAAACAAATGAAAAAAAAAAAAAGAATTGGGAATCGGTGTTTTAAAGCAGAAAGATCTGGAACGCTCGGCCCCTGCTGATGAGCAAGAGGAGCAGACAACCCGGCAGCAGAGAGCACAGCAGAAGAATCACAGGACCTAAGTCTTAGGAACTGCTCACCAGGGCTCAGGGACCAGCAGTGTGACCACAGCACGGATCTCCAGCAGACACTTGCCACTGCGGAGGGAGGGAACTGGGAATGGGATCCACTACCAAGGTCCTTTCCGAAACTAGGCCAGCAAGTTCTACCAAAGCCAAGAGCCACACACCCTGTGACCCAACAGTGCCCCACCCTGAGGTCAAGGCCTCTGAATGACAGTTCTGATGCAGCACAGGGTATCTGTAGAAGCGCTGTTTATCCTGACTTCCTGTTTGCCTGTGGCAGCTCACACCAATTACTAAAGCCCAGAGGCTTGAAACAACAGGAACTGACTCTCCCATATCTCTGAGGATAAAAGCCTAGTCAGTAGCACAGGGCCAAAGTCAAGGACACTGTTAGATCCCCACTCCCTCCACAGACCCCCAAGAACTACATCCAGGCTCTCCCTGGGTGCAGTGGTTACAAAGGGTCCTAGCTTGCGGGGCTCTTGGTACCCCAGGTTCTTTCAAGAGCAGAACTGACCTGGCCCCTGAGACTAAGAAGGCTTCGATCTATAATCTGCAACTAGAGACCTCTTAGATCTCAACTAACCTGTAGGCATTTTCTTCCTACTAAGGACCACCAAGGAAAGACCTTCTGTCTTAGTCCTTAGATCTCATCAGAGCCCCGTCAAGGGCTGGGGAGATGGCTCAGTGGGTAAAGTGCTCACTACACCACCATGAGGACCTGGGCTTGAGTCCCCAGAACCCAGATAAAGCCAAATACAGTAGCATCTATCTGTAACCCCAATTCCCCTCCAGGGAGATGGGAGGTGGATACAAAAGAAGCCCCAGAAGGTCATAGGTTAACGAGTCTGGCACACACAAAGGAAACAAACAAACAAACAAATACGTTAATGAGACCTGGTTTCATTAAGGTGGAAGCCAAAGTCTCTGAGCTACTCTGAGTCCCCTGACCTCCACAAGAACGTATGGTACAATCATGTCCTTGTGCATGCGGGCACACGCACATATTAAGGGGGTAAAAGTCAAAATACCTTCCAGACACTCAGAGCAATATCTATACCACGGCCCAGGCATGTTGGGATAAAAGCCATTCTGGCAGCCCACTGCTATAGAGTCCAGCTCATTCTCTCAGCATCTTGACTCCTGTCTGTCTGTCTGTCTGTCTGTCTGTCTGTCTGTCTGTCTCTGTGTCTATCTGACTCTCTCTCCCCAGCAGGGTGTCTGCTGCTACATTTGGGTACTCCCAGATAAGCCCAAATGGGCTCTCCATTAAAAGACCTTTAATCTGTGCACACTCACAGGAGCTCTGCACGCAAGACCGCATTAACAAGGGTCAGCACCTGACATCCCTAGGGGAGCTACACAATCTGCAGAAAGCCCTAAGAGCAAAGAAACACACAACGGCTGAGTGTGGGTCTCAGAACCGAGTGTGCCTCCCATATGTACCGTTGCTGACACCACCCCACTTGCATGATTAACACACTCAGACCTCCCAGGTTCTCAGAGGGAAGAAAGGAGATTAGTCTACAGTGTTCTCGGGGGTCTGTGTTATCTGCACAAACGAGCAGTCCCCCTGGGTCAGTCAAGCATGCACTGTCTAGGATCATGATGGCCATGACTTCTAAACATGAGGCAACCATGGGAGGAGGAGGACAGCAGATACAGGTTATCTGGGGTGGGCTCCTCACCCAAGTCCCAACTCATAATATGTCCAGCTCAGAGGACACTCAGAAGGGCTCAGCTAGGGGGTATCCCTGTGGGACCAGCTCTGCATATGAAGACCACAAGAGATGAGACACATGCCTAACAGTCCTCCCTTTTAAATATGACGTCAGATCTCTCCGCACACCCACACCGCACACCCACATCGTCTCCCGTTTGACCTTAGCGATCCCACCTGGGGTCTATCTTCCCCGGCAGTGTAACAGTTGCTGTTCGCTTAGGCGCTCTTGCCAGGGTGCAGTAGGCTACAGAGAACTCTTCTATAGTCCTGTGAATACAAACAGCTGAGAAAGGCCAGCCTCTCTGCAGCAGACCACCTGGGGACCCACAGTTCCCCCCTACCCTCTGGGAACCAGCATCTACATGCTGCAGGATGGCAGGCAGAAATCTGTGAGGCCCAGGCTTGCAGCTGGGAACTCAATGGTGCATCTAGAAAGCCACTCACCACGAGGCTTGTTTCATGGGCTCCGCTCATGCACATGATGGCACCACTGCATGCAGGCTGTCCACAGGGGAAAAGGAGCCCTCTGTGGGATATTAATAGCCTGGCCAGATGTGGGAGTGCCTGAGGTCTTTTCCTAGAGCTGTGCTGGGTCCCCACAGCTGCATGGGCATCAACCCCTCCACTCAGGCTATTCAAAGCAAGTCACATGGTATGGGGGGGTGGGAGGGGGACACGTATTCATGAGGTAGTTCTCCTTCCACAAAGGCATGGGCTCACACAAATACAACATGCAGGCTGAGCAAGCCACCGCTGCATTCAGGACGCAACTGCGATGTGGAAGGTCGGCTACAAACAAGCGCACTGTATCTTTTAAAAAATCTATTTATTTATTTTTTAATGTATTTATGCCTGCATGCCACCTACATGCCACCTACATGCCAGAGAGGGCATCAGATCCCTTTATAAATGGTCTTGAGCCACCATGCAGTTGCTGGGAATTGAACTGAAGACCTGGGGAAGAGTAGCCAGTGTTCTTAACCACTGAGCCATCTCACCAGCCTAAGAACACTATATCTTTACCCTAACAGAACACAAAGACAAAGTAAGCTTGCACAATGCTGGGCCTTCAGGGTGAGGTTTCACCTCAGGCAGGGCAGGGCTGGTGCCTCAAGAGAAAAAATGGTCTGCGTGGCAATCCTTTCAAGCACCCCACAGAAGGCTGCTTAGGAGCTGTCCTTAGAAACTCAGGATGGACAGTACTTACCCTCTTGCCCAACCCCAGCAGGATGGGAGCAAACTCAAACCCAAGGCTGCCATAGCACTCCAGATCCACACTGTTTGACACACACAACAGACGGTACATACCATTGGTTGCATGGATGGCCCGGACAGCAGAGTAAATACTTTCTCACCATCTATCTCATTCAATCCAATACACAAACATGTACAATACACCCTTCTAACATGTACTCAACACGCTTCAGAAAGGGGCACTGTGCAAAGCCTTCTGGGTGCTGAATCTTCAAAGCAGGCTTTGGCTTTGAACAGCCACACTCCGGCACCTGGGCTAGGCATAGTGCTCGTTTGTGGAACTGCATGATACTGGTACAAAGCACAGGAGAGCAATGTGTCCCATATGGGGCCGCTAATATCGATGTCTAGCTCCAAGTGTACTGAGGGTGTTGATGCTTCCAGTCACTATAAATGGATCTGCTGTGGCCAAAGCCAAGTCCAGGTCAGGGCTGGCCCCTGTGCACTTGAAGAGGCTGGACAGTGCTAAATTGCATATCTCCTTGTCACTTCAGAGACACTGGAAGACCCACCATCTTGGGCATTTCTCATGTGATGCCTGCTGGTGATCTACACTGTGGTCCTAGTAACTGGCTGATGTTACAGAGGTGAGAGTTCTGTATACTAATGGGTCACGGAGCTTTCAGCTCTGCATCTGTCCCTGGATGCCCAAGGGGGAAGAGCCTGGCATTATTGCAGGTCACAGTCTCACAGGACTGAACCCACATGTTTAGAGAGACCCTCCCATGAAACACATGGAAGTACTTTATCTCTCATTTTACTGCTGTCTAATTAAATCTACAGTGGTCCTGCTCAAAGCTTATATTTTAGACACTTACTAAAAATAAGGTGCCCCTCCTATATAAAAGTTGTCAGTCCCAAGGCAGTTGAGCACACTTGAGGGCAGCACACTTGAGTACCAGGTGGGCACACTTAGGAGACAGGTACACGCAGCTAAGCCTACTCCAGGGCTGGGTACCCTTGGGCAGTGCTGCTGCAGCCACACAATGGGCTTGGTAAGGCCCCATGGCTGGGGCTGAGAGATTCCAGCTGGCTCAGAGGTTATGAATTCTCCTTGCTCTTGCGGAGAACTGGAATCCAGTTCCCAGCACCCACAGCAGGCTGTCCACAGCCACATGTACATCCAGGTCCGGGGACCCAATACCCTTTTCTGACCTTCTTGGAGACCTGCACACCTGTAGCATACACACATACAAACAGAGACACGCAGAATAAACAAACACATCTTAAAAAACAAGAAAAGATGAAGCCAAACACAGTGACACACATCTTTAAGCCCCGCACTTGAGAGGCAGAGGCAGGCAGATCAGTAAGTTCAAGGCCAGCCTGGTCCCCATAGTGAGTTCCAGGACAGCCAGAACTACATAGTGAGACCTTGTCTTAAAATCATAATAAAACAAACAAAACACAAGAGAGCTACAGAACTGTGGGGAACCAGCCGGAGCACAGAAAAGACAGAATTTTAAAGCTATACCTCCCATACTCTGTGTGTCCCCTTAGCACGTACACAGGCAAGAGCATGGCTCTAAGAACAGAACCTCAGGTGAGGTAGAGCTTTGTAACTTGCCACCAAGCAAGGCCTGTCCCTAATCCTCACATCTGCCCTGTCATATGCTCAGTATTCCCAACAGACCCAAAGAACACCCAAGCACCCCCAAACCATCCTCGTTAGCCAGGCCTCCCAAAACCTTCTGGCTGCTGCCTTCCCTGCCTGGACACACCAGCTTCTCCCAGAGGCCACTCTTGGATTCTTGGCTAGATTTCCACCATGGCGTCATAGAGACGGGCCCCCAGGGGCAACAGTAAGGACAATGCCTGCTTTGTCCCCACTCTGAGGACCCACTAAAGGCAAAGCTGCTTGTATGGGCCACTTCACGCTGGGAAAGATCCCGAAAATTTATTTTAGTTTCCACCTCGATGCAAACCCTACAAAATACAGCTTAATATTCCTAAGTATTTCCTTTCTGGATAGCCTTTTATATGCAAACCACGGCAGCCCCCCCTTATCCTCGGGGGCTGCCCTCCAAGACCTCTGTGAGGTGACAGACAGCGTGGAGGGTGTACCATGCTTTTTCAAGCACACAGAAACCTAGGGCTAATTCCTTTCTAACAGTTAGACACACTGAGATTGCAAGAACAGCGATAAGACTGAGCAGCAGAGAGCTGTGCAACTGTGAGCCCTCTCTCCTCCTGCTCGCAAACGCTCCACTGTGCTGTTCTTTCTCCTCGTTGATTTCAGGGAACAAACATGCACACAGTAGAACAGCAGATAAGGGTATGACTGTATCCGTGATGTCAAAGCCAAGGCTTGGGCAACCTCAGAGCCACCAGCTAGAGTGCTGCGCTAACAGCCAGCCAACCCAACGAATGGGGCTTCTAGAAAAGACTTAGACACTTGAGTTATGACGGGCATGGAGACAAAAGCCACGTTGAGAAAGTCCACTGAATGCAGGTGTGTTGCTACAAACTTTCAGTCAGAGCCCTGGGCCTCGCTGTGGAAGGTGTGGGGTTTGACTGGCTGTTCCATGTCCATGACTTGATCAGCAAGGACACTTGGGGGCCTGGGATGAGGTTGGCCCCATAAGGAGAAGCAGTGATGGGAGACGGATGTCGCAGTGGTTGGGAGGAGAGGTCACAGACAAAGCTGGAGATGCCCCTGAGAAAATGGCTGGGTATACTGCCTTCACCGTATGGTGCCTCCTCCTCACCCGTGACAAAAAGAGTATCAATACCCTCCTGGAGCTACTGAGACAGGGTGGCATAGCTACTGCATTGTCAACAGGGCCCATGTACAACAGCCCTCCTGAGGCCCAGACAAACCCAGAGGACCTCTGCTGTCCACCACCCTGAACACATGAGTGTGGTGAACATGAAAGGCTGCATGTCACCCTCCCCGCCCCTACCTGAGCTGCCACCTCCACAGACTTCCCTATTCCAGGGTCAAGAAGTAGCTGGGAGCACAGGAGAGGAGCAAGGAAGCTCTCTAGGGAGGGAGACAGGCTACCTTCGAAGACCCAGTGCATGCTCACCCTCAGGGGATTTTTTTAGTGGGAGCAGTGAGGGTAACTCATACTAGAACTCAACCCCAGCTCCCTCCTGTCTTGCTGGGAAGTCAGAAGTTGGTGCTGACTCAGGTGTTTTGATGGTAAATCTTCTTCATTGTCAACAGATGGGATTTAGGAGTCAGACGGAAGGATACATGGTGGGTGTGTCTGTAAGAGTGTTTCCAAACAGGTTCAACTGAGGGTGGAAGACCAGTCCTGAATATGGATTGTTCTATCCCATGGGGTGGGGTTCCAGGCTGAATAAAGAGAAGGCAAGCTGAAGAACAACGCTGTTTCCCTCGGCTTCCTGACTACAGAAGGGACTAGATGTGCTGCTGCCCACCTGCCATGACAGGCTTTATCCTTAAACTGAGCCAGAATGAACTCTTCCTTCCTTTCTTAAGTTGCTATTGTTGGGAATTACATCACAACAGAAAAGTGAGGAACTTACCATCTGAATGGGCTTTACCCAGAAGCCCCTTGCTGGCAGCCTTTCTCCCTCCATCCACAGGGAGCCTCCCATGCCCCATCCCTGGCCCAGACAGCTCTGTGACAGGCATGCCTAGGTTTGCACGGACCAACTTTTCTTGGCTGTCTAATTGCACCACGGGGCCAGGTATAGAACAGAAGGGACTGCTGACTCATGGGGCCTCCTCTCAAGGGAATCTTCCTTGGCGGTGGATTTGGTTACTCACCTAGGGATCAGTATTGTCAGACATGTCGGTATTCAGAACTTGGCTGTGTTTCTGTGATATTACCGGGGTCTGAAACAAGAATTGGAAAGGGGGAATGAACAGAACCAAAGTGAGTCAGACACGCATACACACTAACATATGCACACGAGACTCCCTGTAAGAGTACTGCCCAAGAGAGCAGTCTGCCCCGGAGTGTGCGGTATGTCAGCACATCTGCCAGGTGAACCATACAGGCCAACCCCCACCAGCAACAGGAAGGGTGGTGGTGGTGTCTGCCCCACCCTGACTTATTTTCTCAGGGCTAGCCAGGAACCAGAGCAGCAGAGCGTCCCCAGCACAGACTAAGAGAAACAGGTGTGAGGAGTGGGGCAGGAGACCATAGGCTGAGAAAGATAATCCAGTACTCATTTAAAAAAAAAAAAAAAAAAAGATGGCATTTTGAGGCTAGAGAGATGGTTCAACAAATAAGAGTACTGACTGCAGCCGGGCAGTGGTGGCGCACGCCTTTGATCCCAGCACTTGGGAGACAGAGGCAGGCGGATTTCTGAGTTAGAGGTCAGCCTGGTCTACAGAGTGAGTTCCAGGACAGTCAGGGCTACACAGAGAAACCCTGTCTCAAAAAACCAAAAGGAAAAAAAAAAAAAAAAAAAAAAGCACTGACTGTTCTTCCAGAGGTCCTGAGTTCAATTCTCAGCAACCACGTGGTGGATCACAACTATCTATAATCAGGTCCGATGCCCTCTTCTGGCGTGTCTGAAGACAGTGACAGTGTACTCATATACGTTAAATAAATAAGTAAATAAATAATTAAATACAAAATGGCATTTTAGGGCCAAGGAGATGACTGGGTGAGTAGTGTTTGCCCTCCCAGACACGACATTCTTGAGTTTGGCTCCTGGGACCCACAGACAGGAAGAGAATCACTCTCACAAGCTGCCCTCTGACTTCCCACGCGTGCTACAGTACACACTTAAACACAAACAAGCAAACATTTAAAAAGCTTTTAAAAAGAACGACATTTTAGCACAACACCTCCAATACAGCCCCTGATCTAGAACCATCCTAAGAAATGCTGGCGCTAGCACACTGTCAACCACTTTAAGCAGAAGACAGGGAAGGATGAAACCAAGAGAACTTGAACTTGTGGGTTTAAAAAAAAAAAAATCAAAGAGAAAAAGGTTTTACACACAAAAAGAGGTATGAAAACAGTAGGCAGAAAATGCTAAGGCCACTTCTCCTAAGGTCTCCTGGAACCTCCCAGAGGCCCCCAACCAGAGCATAAAATGGTAGAGGGCAAATCAGAGATGGTGACAGTTCCGTGTCATTAACTACACGAAGAATAAACAAGGTGTCATTGCCTCTTCTAGGTGGGCTGGGATCTGAAGTGACCCATCACCAGGGCCAGGGATGGCCCAAGGACCTCCTAACACAGTTGGGAGATGGACTGGCCTGACACTGGGAGGTTCCTGCCATATATCCTGCTACTGTTGGAAGAGTACCTCCCAGATCCTTGTGTTGAAATTTGGCAGCCTCATTGTTTCAGTATTAAGAGGGTGACATTCAATCTCTATTATTCCCATGTTCCTGGTATTGGAGGTGGGGCTTTTGCAAGGTAATTAGATGAGGTCATGAGGATTTGGTCTCCATGTCGACATTAGTAGCTTTAAAGAAGATGAGACCCATGCTCCACATGCTCAGTCTGTCTCACCATGTGATGCCTTTGCCATGACACCCAAACATCAAAAGATGCCCAACGGATGCTAGCACCCCACCCCGGACATCCTAACTTCAAACTGTAAGCCGAATAAAGCACCCTTCTTCATAAATTACCCAGTTAACGCAACATAAAAAGGACCAAGATTGCTTCCCACTCAGCGATGTCAAAGGACATTCTCTGCATTGTACCAAAGCCATGGAAACAGCCTCCAGGACCATCAACAGGTGGCCAGAGTGAGTGACAGTTTATCCAAATGTCTGTGTTCAAGACAGCTGTAAGGAAGAATGAAGTCACCTCACCCTGTGTGGAGATGGAACTGCCCAAGACAGAACAGAGATGGACAGAGATGGATGGGACTGTGGCTCCAGCTTCAGGAATGCCTGACTGGAGTATGTGAATGAGTGCCAGGAGACAGTCAGGTAAGCAGCCACAGGCTCTCACCCCACAGGTTAGGACTGAGAATCAGAAGACAATTTGGTCAGCTCTCTGCTAGAGACCTTTTTACCTTGCATACTCCAGCAGATACATGCCACAGTCCACCAAACGGAAGCAGTCAACCTGTATACATGAATCCATATATACACATATCATGCACGTATACACTCGTGCCTATAGACACATGTGCTCCAAATGCACACACCCATAGACATTGTAAGAGGCCCTTCTCCCAGAAGCCCTACCACTCGGCCACCAGCTCTGAGATAATGTATTCTGAGATAGGAGTGAGTAGCCACTGCTACTTCCCGGAGGTCCTGAGAGCCTCAGCCAGTGGTTTTCATATAGAGAAACTGCCATGGGTGAATGAAAACCAGGTCCTTGAGCCCCAGTGGGAACCCTGGTCCTACAGAGCTGAGAGGAGCCCAGGAAAGTACATTCCTAATGGATTCCTGATCGATGCTGCAGGGGCCTCTGGGGCCATTCCTGAGGCGCTGTGCTTCTAGGGAGAAGCATCCAGTATAAAGTTCTCTCTTTAAAACTCTGCTAAAGAGCACTTTGTGTTTCTTACAAAAGAAGGTGTAATTCCAGGAGGGATGCTCTGTTAGAAACTCAAGAACATCAATGGAAGAGTCCTGTTACTAACAACCCCAAGAGGCCCTGGTACCCATGGGTGCTCCGTGTCAAGCCTCCTGTGGCTTGAAGTACTCTCCCTCTGGTAGGATTCTCTTGGTTACTGGCCAGCTCAGAGGACACTACTGGAAGCAGGGATGGTGTTCCTCAGGAGAAAGACAAAGTGGTCAGGCCCATCTGGGTGAATGGACAGGCCAGGCCAGCAAGCTTTCAACACTGCACCCCACTCTGAAGGACTGCAAATGACAATGGTGACCGCACTGGCTTCACATAAGCCCTGAGCTCCCGGAGAACGACAGGTGGGACCCATGCTGGGTTTCAGAAAGGCCACTGCAAAGAAACTGCTTCCCAACACCAAGATTCATGATGCCCATCTACCCAGACAAAGCCAAGCACAGAGGCCTCCAGGTCTGGCTTGGTACCCCCAGGTAACTTGTCACTCAAACAGATCCTGGGGACCAAACCTTAGGCTTCCCTCATTCTTAGATCCCACGGGTCCCAAGCTACTCCTGGTACACACATTCATTCCTATACCTCGCCCAGCCCTTCCCTGCAATCTATGCCATTCAGGACCCCCACCCTCCCACTGGTGTAACCCTGGGGAGACCAGGTCCTCATGGCCAAAGGGTGGACTGGCCTTTATATCCCCTGACCAAAGCCTCTTACTAACCCTCCATTTGGTTTATATTTTTGTTGGAGGAGACAATGTACAGCTTCTTGAGTATGCTAAGCAAGCCCTCTGCAACCAAGCTGAATACTCAGAACTTTGCTTTTTTATTTGAAATTGTACAAACCAAAAAAATACTTGAGCCCCCAAAGGTGTTATATAGCGACATGACCATACAACTAAGTAGAAGCAAGAATGATCCAGCATTTTGAGGGTAGCACATCGCCATAGCAGACTGCCAAAATAAATCCCTAATAGATTTTATTCACTCTTGGGAGAGTGCCACGTTGGTGGAAACTGGGGTGACATCGTAAGTAACACAAGACACTCGAGTCCTGCAGCCAAAGGATTTTCTGAATGACAAGGTAATAACTGGACAAACTCCAGAAGGCTGTGTATAGTAACTGCTCCTAGCGACTCATTAAACTGATTTGGTGAGGAGGGGAAGTTCTGGGGCCTTCAATAATTCCTAAGCTGCAGAACACAGTGCCAGAATGTCCTCATCATCCCCATTATGCTACGTGAACTTCTTCTCGGTAACAAAAAGCTATAGGAAGTCAAGGGGCATTGGGATGGATTTCCAACGGACACAGATTGGCTCTTCCCACGGGAGGCCATGGGTTACCTTTCCGCCCTGGAGCCATTTGTACATCCACAGAAGGCAGTCAGTGCTGATGTCAGTGGTGTGTGACTTACGGACTGGCACAGTCAGGAGCCCCTCGATTGCACACCAACTTAAAGGTTACTTACTCCAAAGTCTGAGACTAGAAGAAAGAAGGGGACACAATACTGAGGTTAGGATATAGGGGATGACTTGGGGGAAACCATGAATGGAAGGAGTTGGGAGTAGCCCTGAATTTCTGGGGTGGGGGTGGGACAGGAGAAAGAAGAGTGAGGCACTAACCAGGCCCATGACAAGACCCAAGAATCTCAGCAGAGTCAAGGCTCTCTCGGTCTGAGTCTGACTTTTAAGAGTGGGCCATATGGCCCTGAGGCTCACCAGCCGGTGTCACAGTGTCAGGGGCACGCACCGATGGGCCAGGCATCTATCTAAAAAGAACAGGAAGTTCAAAACCATTTCCTGACTCCGGCTGGGGAGATGGCTCAGTTGATAAGGCACTGGCCTTGCAAACGTGACAACCTGAGCCTAAGCTCCCGGAACCCATGTAAAAAGCTGGAAATGTGATGTGTGCTTTTAATCCCAGGTCTGGAGAGTCAGGAGACTCACTGCTGAATCAGCAAATTTCGGGCCAGTGGAGATCTTTACAAAAATAAACTAGGAGGCAGCTGAAGAATAAGTCAAGGCTATGATGTGGCCTTCATGTACATGTACACAAATGCACCCATGTATGCCTGTACAGAAACATGCAAGTGAGAACACACACACACACACACACACACACACACACACACACACACATTCTACTTCAAACAAACAAACAAACAAACAAACAAGTTTAGGAAAATCACCTGAGTTCACCTCACTGCAATTTGAGTTCATTTTCATTTCTGTCGGTCTAAATTCTCTTCAGGGCTGATAAAACACTTCAGCAAGCCTGGGATAGGGAAATAGCCTGGAGCTGCCCAGGGCCTTTCTTTCCCTGAGCTACCAGAAAGCAGCAGGAAGACCTAGTGTGTTGGCCTGGCATCACACACACAACAGCATCAGCTAGATGTGTGCACATGCTCAGACACGCCAAAACTCAAAGATCCCATGAGCACGTGCACAGTTGCTCTCACAGGTGTGCAAGTACCCAGGAGCCCACTCAGTACCTCAGCGAGGATCACCACTGCTCAGAACACGTGCTGTGCGGTAGTAAGGTGTCAATCAACCTGGTAGCACCGGCCCTGCTCGAGAGCATGTCTTGTCAGCATACACCTCCTCAAGCCTTTTCCCACTGCCCTCCTCTGCAGTCGGTACCCAGCATGCAATGCCTGTAAATATGGTGAGAACGAGGGCTGAGCATCCACCTGTGCCACCTGAACCCAAATGTGAAGCAGAAGCAGTTGCAGAACCTTCTCCGAGGATGCTGCTCCCTTCCTAGCATTCCTGTTACTATATAACCAGAGGTCTTTAAGTCCAAAGCTCCAGGGGGCAGACCCTAGAAGGGCTTTTGTTACTCTTTCACAGGCCACCAGAGCAGAAACTGAAATGTCACCACCCCTGGAGGGAATCTGAATTAACTCCCCAGCTCTCAGTCTCCACAGGAAGGTTAGCTGTGGTTCTCCTGGTTGCTGGGGCTGGAGTTTCCATAAGCAGAACCCCCACCCCCGCCGCCGCAGCACTCTTCCGGAACCGTACCATCTCTGACTCTTCCTGGTACCAAGTGTGGACCTGAGCACATGCCCCCAGTACCACCCTGCTCTAACTGCCCAACACTCCAGAACCGAGATGATTCGGTGAAACCCACAGAGTCCAGAAAGATAAAACACAGTATCTGAAAGCTACTAGATGGCTCAGCATCCTTGGAGCTCCTGGTCCCTCTGTGCTCTCAATTCAGACTCATGTGGACCTCTGAACACATGGGCTCCACATACATTCAGAAGATGACTATATCTCTGTGCATATGCAGTCTTTGTCCTTTGTCATTGTCCCTATTCCTTACATGCACGGACATGACACATGTATCATCTTGGAACTGTGAGGCACCTACAGATGGCTGATGTACACAAGGATGCTCACCACTGTGTACAAGCACTACACCCTTATGAAAAACCCTTGCATCTGTGAATTCTAGCATCTGTGGAGGGTTCTAGAACCCATCCTATCCCCTTAGACACAGATGGACAACTGCACAAACCCAAGTCACCTGATGGAGGAGTTGATTTTTATGTCCTTTTTCACTCCTTCAGTTACACACACACACACACACACACACACACACACACACACACACCCCATGCAAGTGGATGTTTGCTCATGTGGAAGCCCAAGGTTATGTCAAGAATTATCCTCAATCACTCTCACTGAGGCAAGGTCTCTCAATCAAGCCCAGAACGCATCAATGCAGCACTCTCCCTAACCAGCTTGCTTTTAGCGATCCCATGTCTCCACCTTCCATGAAGCAAACTACAGGCAAGTCTCCATCTCACTGGGAATTTACATCCTGGGGTCCCAAACCCAGATCCTCACACTTGCCTAGCAAGAACCTTGGCCACCAACTCAGTCACCTCTTCAGCGTCTTGGTCATTGTTATTTTAACACAAAATGTCTGGATACAATATATATAACTATATTCTGAGACCAGTCTGAACTATTGAGACTCTGACTCCACAAACAAAAGCAATGAATTACTTTATGAGAGGAGGAAAGACATGGTTCTTAGAAACCTTTGTCTGCATATGACCACAGTGGTTAGGCTCTAGAACATGGCCTTCCAGCTACCAAGAACTGTCAAGCACCTGGAACAGAGCCATAGTTCTTGTCCTCTGCCATGTCCTCAACCTAAGCAGAATGCTGATACCATGTCACACACTGCCACAGCCACACTGATACAAAGAGGCAGTAGACAGCTGCAGAAGGCTGAAGGCAGCCCAAGGTTCAACAGCAGGCACAGAGGCCACTCTTGGGACAAGAGAGGCCAGGACAATCACCGTGTTCTGCCTGCTGGCTCCACAACTCACTGTTACTTCAAGTTGGTGCTGTAGCCTGGCGTCTCCACAGTCCCTGCTTCCCTCAGTGATGGGACTTTCCAAATCCTCTGCATTTGCAAAAACCCCCCTGCCCCCTATATCTATGTATGCGAGCCATGCACATGCAAGAACAACCCAGAGAGGTTAGAAGAAGCATCAGATCTGCTGGAACCAGAGTCACAGGCTGTCATTTGGGTGTTGGGAACCAAACTCCAGTCCTCTACAAGAGCAGTCAGTGCCCTTAATCACGGAGCCATCTCTCCAGACCCAACCTTCTTTCTCTTCCTTAAAAGTCACTCTGTTTGAAAGCCCAGCATGACACAGATTTTTTTAATCAAGTGAAACAAAATTACTTGCCTGAGGAGTTGTGGAAAACGAAAGGGGGGAGGTGCTTTTTCTTCACCTAAGATGCACCAATGTTTCAGAGCAAATGGGGACAATCAAATGGTGACAATGACAGTGTGCCCTACAGAAGGACACAGTCGATCATCTCCAACCCCTCTTAGCAAAAGCAAAGGACAAGGATGCTGTGGAGGCATGGCCAGAGCTGCCAACTGCAGCCTGAGACGTCTCACTCTCAGGACCTCCTGGACTAACACTGAAGGAAAAGAATTTCAGGGTGAGTTGTGCCTCTTAACAAAGCCAACACGTTCATTAACCAGAGATGAGGCAGAGAGTTCATTTAGGGCTGCTACTTAGAAAGCCACACTTAAGATTTCTTTGCAGTGGTTACAGACAACCCAAACGCACACACAATATTTATATTTACATATGTACATATATATGTATAAACTTTGTGGCTAAGAATCTAATTTACAAAAAGATTTAAGGTTTAAGCTAAGTTTTTTAAAAAATTATTTTATTATTTTTTGTAATGTAGGTGTCTGCCAGTGTGTGTCTGTGTACCATGTGCATGCCTAGTACTTAAGGAGACCAGAAAAGGGTACTAGATCCCCTGGAACTGAAATTAGAGGGTTGTGAGCCAACAGGTAGGCGGTGGGAATAGAACCGGGGTCCCCTGAAAGAACAGCCACAGTACTCATAACTGCTGAACCATCTTCCCCATCCCCTGAGCTAAGTGTTAAACTTAAAATATATGAGCTGGTTTACTTATTTAAAAAACTTTAAGGATGCTCTTTTGTGAATGGAACTGTCAGGTGCACTACTCATGTGCAGGGATGGAAGAGGCATGCTGCCATGGGCAAGTGCAAGCATTCTGGCCTGTGTAGGCACAGCTGGCTTGTTTTCTAAGACAGACTGTGCTCACACTCACTCTACGGTTGAAGGTAATTGTGAACTCCCTGGTCCTCATGTTTTCCCCTCCGGAGTGCTGGGATTGCAGGTGTGTTGGAGGATTAAACCCTGCGCCTGTGCCTGTTAGGCAAGCTCTCTACCTACTGAGCCACCCTCTCAGCCCTCTTAGCTAGCTGTTTTTTAACATCCTTGTTTGGGATGTCATCAAAAAGACAAGCACTATTTCTGTAGGCAACATTGTTTTTTTCAGTCTTGATCCAGCTTCTAACTCCCAGCCAGATTCTGGAGAATAAGCCTTCCTTCCAAAGGCCTATGATTCTCCATCTTCCTCTCCTGCCTCGCTCCATTTGGCAGGCTTGTCTGGGCTTTTCAAGCAAGCCAACAAGCAGCTTTTATGAAAGGCAGTGAATCTGTTCCCTGGAACAGTCACCCAGAGAGCCCTCACAGAGGAGTGACAAGCTCATCCAGTCTCTAGTCTACAAGTTTCCTCTCCCTGTGGAATGAAGCCAACTCAGTTATCCTCTGGGACTGCTCCCAGGTAGCAAGCTGGCCCTTCTGGAGACACTGCAGATAGATGTGAAGGTCACTAGGGTGTTTGTGTGTTAATTGGCTAGTTCTGGCACCACCTGCCACCTGGGCTGCAGAGCCTTGGTGTTCACGCTAACACACTCCACCGGCTATTCCCTGAAGAGGAGACAGTGGAGACGGCCCCCTGGGCATGAGGCAAGGGATAACTACACTAGTCCTAAAATCCACAATACGTGAACAAATGTCCAACTCCCACCATCGGCAAAAAGAGAGGAGTCACCATCACAGACCCCACAGACACTAACAGAAAAAGCCTGTAAACAACCATAAACATTCAATGCCTGGTTTGGAAGAAATTCTTTAGTAACTGAAAACAACCCAAACTCACCCAAGATGACAGACAGCCTCAACGATACTGTAAACACTAAGGAAATTGAAGACGTAATGAAAACCCCCAGAAAAAGACATCTTAAGGTCTCCGACCATTTTATTGGAAAAGCCTATCCCATACTATAAGAAAGAAGTAACTAACAAGGACTGTATATAGTCTGTACTCAACAACGGAGCGGGGAACAACAAGGATGACGTTACCTAGACAGCAATCATTTCCGGTGTGTTAATCTCAGAAACAAAGGGAGATGATGAAAAAGAATGAAATGAATCCACCAGTTTGACCAATATATCTTAAAATTTTATTCTGGGGGCTGTGAATGTCACCAGAACAAAACAATATGGCACCCTTGGAAATAAATTTGTATGGATAAACTGTGATAAGAGCTTATATTGCAAATGGATCTTCTCTAATTAAAAAAATGTGTGTGTGCGCACCTGTATATGTGTGTACTCACACCCACAGGTACACGCATGAGAACATAGGTCAGCACCATGGTTTTACATAATGTTATTTATTATTGGGGGGTGGCAAGGATCTACCACAGCTCCCATGTGGAGGTCTCTTTACCTTTTGGGGGGGGGAGCCTCTCTGGTTGTTTCTCTCCCATTATGTATTCCAAGCATCCAACCACCAATCCTCCTGCCTCCACTGTCTGTCCTGCCATAGGAGAGCTGAGATTACAGATGTGTGCGTTCTCAGACTGGAACTCAGCCCATCAGACTTGGATGGCCCACGCTTTTACCCACCGAGCCACCTTGCTGGCATCCATATTTATTTACCCATTTACTTTTGTTTTGCTGCTGTCTCTTTTCAGACAGGGTCTCTCACCAATTGGCTGGGCAAATTAGCCAGTGAGGCAGCCCTCAAATCTTCCCATCTCCACAACCAGAGCTAGGGTCACGGGTACATGCTGCACACCTGGCTTTTGGGATTCGAGGATCCAAACTCAGGGCCACATGCTCATGCAGCCAAAACAGCAAGCTTTAGGTCCCATGAGAGACTGGGCTTCAATATGTACATTAAAAAAAAAAAACACATACCCAGACCTCCATATCTGCACATGTACCCTAACACACACAAGTCTACACACATATAAGCATGCATATGTATATACATATATATATATACACACATATATATGTGTGTGTGTGTAAGTATGCTATACCAAAAGAAAAAAAATTTACAAAATTGTATATAGATTAAAAAATAAAGTGTATAAACAACTAAAAGAGTTTCATAGATATATATATGAAACTGTCAAGTAAAAAAAAAATTAATAAAGAAGAAGCAGTAAAAGGAGTTGAAAAGAGTCAAAAATTTTGAAGCGGTTCCTGCAGATATCATGTGCTGCAGACCAGAGTGTTTACACAGCATTCAGAGTCTATGTTTGCTCCATACATGACTGAGGTCCAAAGGCAAGGCAGAGAGCCTGAATCCTGTAATTACTGGGAAAACGGAGACCTCAGACCATCCATCTACTCCTCTGGAATTTCAAGGAATCATGCCTTTCACCCTCCAGAGAGAAAGGCAACCGGAGTGTAATATAACACATCCCAGGCACTGGGTGTGCAGCTCACATTCTTGGTCACACAATAGCCCTGCCACTCGACACCTAATCTTACAGTTTCACTTACCTACCATCAATCACAGTCCAAAAATACCCACAGGACTTGTTGTAGGTTTGTAACTGTTCGATGGTCTTTGTAGAACACACTCACACATGCACACACAACGCTTCATCACCTTGTCCCATCCCGATTGGCTGTGTGTCCTCTTGCCCACTGTATCCACCATGTATATGTTATCCACTCAACACTGTCTCGCTTGCCAGCCTGAGCATCACAGGGCGTCCCAGTTACTCCTATTCTATTTAGTAATGACTCCACAGCACAGGAGAGTAGGTTGTGGGAATTTGGATTTCCAAAGGTAAGCCCCGGGAAATGCTTCTTTTAAGAGAAAGGGTGTGTACTTTCAACCTACAGGAAGACATAAGATATGCTAAGATTGCTCAGATCTACTGTACAGTTACAGAGAGAGAGAGAGAGAGAGAGAGAGAGAGAGAGAGAGATCATCCTAAGTAGCCTAGGCAGGCCCTGAAATTGTAATCCTCCCATCTCATCCTCCATCCATCCTCCCATCTCATCCTTCATCCATCCTCCCATCTCACATACCCTAGTCATTGGAATTGCAAGTGTGCAGCACAGACAAGCTTGTTATTAAACTCTTACTATGACTGATTTACACTTAAAGTCTGTTGTGGGTACATATGCACTGCTAACAAACAGCTGTTGGGTACAGAGCTCAGCACATCAGTGAATCTTCAGCCATACCCCTGCTGTAAGTGGAGATACTAGCATTGTATCTTGAGGTGCTGCTGACCACAGCCTAAAAAAGAAATGAATTCAGAGTCTAAAGGCCCATCTTTCAGTTACAAATGATAGACCTAAGGGCCAACGAGGGGCCTTAAAGTCTGTCTAACAAGCACGAGGTCTGAAGACTGGATCCCCAGAGTTCATGTAAATGCTGAGTGGACACTGCAGCCCACTTGTAATTAATTCTTGCTTCAGAAGGCACAGATGAAATCCCCAGCCCCTCTGAGTTTGGTTGAGACAACCCTGCTTCAAGGAAGGTGGAAGAGAATTCTAGAATGATTCCTGAAGCAAACTCAGGCCTCTACATCCACATACCACACATGCACATACATGAAAACACATATACACATGTGTACACACATACAACACACATATGCAACACACACACACAGAGTCAGATCCTCTTACTCAGGGCCGTCCTGGGTACCGCCCAGAAAAGAAGTCAGTAAGTAAATAAGTAAGTAAATAAATAATGGGGGTTCATACTCACATCCACGGAATTACTTAGGGTTCCATGAGGATGAGAAAATGGCCTCTGTCCCAATGGCTCTAGCCACACTGGTGTCACATGGATACAAGGTTCTGTATACAAGTGTCCCCTCCTCCATGCCACACTGTGCCTCGCTGGTTTCCAAGAAACCTCACTCCAATGATGTCCAGATGAAACCACAGCTCCTAGACACCTGGTGTCAATAAACCCTGGGGATAAACTCAGCCCGCAGCATCAATGCTCCGGCACGTCAGCACTGAGGAGCCTTCACTTCTGCTGCGTGTCTGAGGGTGGGGTAAGAAATCACTTGCATTTTAATACAAATAAGAGCATCTCGTAGATTACACAGGACACATAAACATAAACAGATCTGCTCCTCCCCACTTCTGGTCGCCAGCCATCTTTCTCTGTATACAGCAATACAAGAATCTGGTAAGTCGGTTCCATAAACCTCGTTTCAAGCTGCTGTTCTTTTTTCAAGATCAGACACACTGAAGCTATCCATGGAAACCAAGGAGCTTCAGACACCATGCATGGCCTTCTTAAATGGCTACACTTCTGTACCTTCAAAGTTGGACAATTCCCAGAGCAAAGGTTCAGGCATGTGTGTGATAAAGCCATGGCCCTCAGGCCTCTCCTGACCCTTGAAGAACAGGAATTGGTGAGATGGGATTGCCCCCTAACTGCCACATGCTTATGGGTAAATCTTCTTTCAGTGAGAAGCCAATCGCTAAAGCCAGCGGTTCTGGTTTCAAGTCCGAGGTGGGTAATCCCAACAACGGAGGCTCTTGCTTCAGGACCTGAGGACGAGACACTACGGGCAGTGAGTGGTTCTGTGACACTAACACCACACTGTCACTGCCACTGAGGAAACCCATTGGGTCAAAATCTCCAGTGGCCCTGCCAGCTTCTCAGAACCTTCAGGCAGAAGATGGGCTAGCCCCAAACCTCAACCAACCCCAGACTACCCAGAAAGACCTGGCTTTCTGAGAAACAGCTAAGTTAAGGCTTAGCAGGAAACCCCAGAGACAGGGAAACGGGGATCCCTGAGGCCTGCACCCTAAGACCCCTGTGGGTTAGGACAGGCCTTCCAGACCCCAAAGTTCTGTGGCATTGTCTGTGAGCCTGACTCGGGAAGGACACAGAACACAGGCTGACTCTAGTCTATGGGCAAAAGCCTGATGTTGAGAGCCACCTGTTCACAGTCCTGGTACAGAGGCCAAACCTCCCCCTCTTCACTCTGATAACACTGAGTCCTCCCTGCCAGTCCCCAAGACCAGTTCCTCCACTCACTGGTTCATTCATTATCATCTAATTACTCTTCCCCCAACTCAGGCCCATTGGGAAAGGAGGCAGAAGAAGCCCCTCCTCCATCAGCCCTGGCACCCTCTCCGCACCTCCCTCCACTCAGCCCTCTGTTCCCCTGGCAGCTCCTCTCCCAGTCTCTGCAGATGCCAGCACACCAGGCTCTCTGTGTTTCAAGGGGATTATTTATGGTTGGATGAACCATCCAGTATAAAGGTCAGATAAGAGCACGCCAGGGAGCAGGAGGCTAGCTTCAGCAGCTCTCAACAGGAGGAAAGACTGCAACTTACATAAACATTTTCCCCCAGAAAAAGGAAACAGAATAGCCAAGCTCAGTGAGTGGCTCTCTGCTGAATGCCCCTGGCTCTCTGGTCAGAAAAATGAAGCCGTGTCTGGAGAAGGACAAAAGGATTCACTTAAAGCCAGAGGCAGTTATTGGCCCCGGAACGGAACACCAGCTGCGAGACGGGCACGAAGCACTGTCCGGTGACGTGAACAGTCAGGCAAAGTGTGAGGGAGACTCACCCCACGAGAGCACCAGTGGGTGACCATGCCAAGCAGTCAGCTAGCAACCTTCATTCATTCCTTGCTGGCCCAGTGACTTATGGGTGTGAATATGGAGCTCTGCCTGCTCCTGGGACAGGCTTCAGGAGTAGGCCAACTCCCTGTTCTTGTCTTCTTTACTCAAACCTCCTACATGACCTGGGCAGGACATCTCTACCTGTACCTTAAAGCCTGCCCAGGCCACCACGACTCTGGATCCCTTTGGAGCAGAACAAGACTATGTAGGGAAGTTCCCATGAGCAGAGAGGACAGTCCCCCAGGAGAGGAAATGGGTGGAAACCATCTGGGAACATTATTGCATCTGGCTGGGTCAGCCAATGTGACCAGGGACAAGACAGCTGAACAGCTGACTCCCAGAGAATCTCAGACACAATTTGTGGTATCATGCTGAATGCCCCTGCATCCTCTCCAGATAGGCTAGCGTCACCAGAGAACAGCAAGGGTGGATTTTTGGCTCTGGGTCAAGAACAGACTTCTAGAAAATGAGTTGCGTGAACCAACTAATGAACAGTTTGCTAAATCTAGGGAAGAGTCCAGAGTGCAGACTTCAGCTTTCTCTACACACGCGTGCACATACATGTGTGCACATGTACAAATAGGAGCTCACAGGCATGTACATTTAAATGTACATACACACACTGCTCCACAAACATGCACACGTGTACACACATGGAAGCAGGTGTCCACACGCATATACACTGACCGAAGCACAAGCATGTATACGCATGCTCACAAACACACAGGCACAGGAATACCCACCCCACCACAGAAGCCACTTTAGGAGGCTCTACCATTCCCAGGAAGCCACCCCATGTCATGGGGACAGCCAACCTCGATCAGCAATGCCTGAAGAGCAAAATGCACCCAAGAAAAACAAGTCAGGGAAGCAGCAGATTGGGAGAACACCCACCATGAGCCAACAGAGTTGGGGTGTGTGCAATACACCCTCTGAAGGCCTGGGCACTGCTGCTCAGCATGACACAGAACCTACGCGCGTCTATGGCAGAGCGGTAAGCAAAGAGAATGAGAGGCAGAAAGCACTACAGGGGGAGCAGGAATCTGGGGACATGTGTGTGCGCGTGCGTCAATCAGGAGCAGACACACGTCTGAAAACGGTAGCAGAGGGGGGGAAATGTCAGAAAAGCAAGCTGTTAATGGCAAGGACCCAGATCAGAGAGGAAGCTTTTTGCTTTCTTTCTCCCTTTCCTAAAACAATAAAAACACCATAAAAAAAATAAAGGAGAAATGACTCAGTGCCTCTTGCTTCCTGTTCACACTGGATTCTACAAGGGCTTTGCAAAGAGACCCCATCAATAGGGAGAAACGCTGACCTCAGTTTTTATTTCTTTATTATATATATTTTTTTATTTTTGTTTCCACAGCTTCCCACTCCAGCAAGAAGAGCTGAGGTTTCCATTTTCCTGCAGATAAAACTCTACTGGAAAGAATCCCAGGGTGGATGACTACCCACCACTGCCTGAGCTAGGCCCTGTTCCCACTTCCCAGGTCACCCACCTGAAGCCCAGCCCCAAAAGGCCCACGATCACAAGTGAGTGTGACCTTACCAAGAGACCTTTCTGAAAGGGTCTTCGTAGAAGTGACTCGGTGAAAGATCTCAAAGTGGGACATCTGGGTGGGTCTTAAGGCCAGACAACTATCATTATTATATACAAAAAAGAGACATATGAGGTGGCCACGTGACAAGGCAGAGATGGCAGTGGTTTAGTCAGCAGCAATACCTGAGGTCACGTGATGATGGCAGACAAGACAGTTCACAGCCCTGCTCACACCTTACCCTTGCCTGCAGAACTACAACAGGAATGATAAATCATCTGACCCTTCAGTTGTAGTGCTCTGTCACAGCGGTCACGGGAGACTCTTAAAGGAAAGGGACACCGTCTTTGAGGTCACTGTCCACATGCAGCATGATACAAAATGAGCCGTCTTCCCGGCAGCCTACAGAGGGTCTCCTGTGAGCTCACGCCCCACACCTCCCAACCCAGTATCTGCACCACAGCACCTCCCTCTCCCTCACCAAGTAGAGGTGCTGCCTCTACTCTGGTCTCAGTCATGAAGGCCAGGCAAGTGACATCCCACATGTTACTACACTCAACACTCTCTGCTGAGAGCACAAACAGCTCATTTCTGCTTCAGAACCCAAGAGCCCCCATGTGAGATGGTTAGCGCGGTCCACTTGACCAAGCAGAGGAGACAGACCTCTATGCACTGCGGGGGAATATCTTGATTACATTAATTGAATTGGCATGACCGTCTTAATGGGGGTAGGAAGTGCATTCCCTGAACTGTATAAAATGGACACATGATCTGAGCACTTACAAGCACCCATCGGTCTCTGTTCTGATTGTGGCTAGAATGTGACCAGTTGTTTGATGTGTCTCTCACCCCAAACTTGTCACCACAATCAACTACTACCTTGAAAGGTAAGGTAAAACAAACCGATTCTCTTTCAAGTTGTTGTTGTTTTAAGATTTATTTTATTTATATGAGTACACTGTAGTTGTCTTCAGACACACCAGAAGAGGGCATCAGGTCCCATTACAGATGGTTGTGAGCCACCATGTGGTTGCTGGGAATTGAACTCAAGACCTCTGGAAGAGCAGTCAGTGCTCTTAACCGCTAAGCCATCTCTCCAGCTCCCTCAAGATGCTTTTGTTGGAGTATTTGAACACAACAGAAAGAGAAACTAAGACACCATCACCAAGCAAAGCTAGGAGAGATGAATGAGAGTGGCCTAGCTGTGCCAGGAAGTCATCCTCACCAAACTGAAACAGTCTCTCCCCGGGGAAGCTAAGAAGACTCAAGAAGCTCAAAGTCACAGTGGATGGCACCCAAGAAATAGAAACTGAGGCTGTCTCTTGTTTCCACACGTACACACATGCATGTACACACTCACATGCTTGGGGCTTGCTTTGAGTTTCAGATAGTCTTTCTACTGTGGACCACCTCATAACCTTAATGAGATTGTCTTGTGAATGGGACCACACCTGAACATAAAATGTACTTTAAACACACATCTGAGTTCTCTGCTGTGGGTTCTGTCTGCTGTCATGCAGACGTTTCGAAGTTTCAGAAGTTGGGGTATTTCACAGATTTTTTTTGTTAGGGATCCCAACTTGTAAGAGACAGCAAGGTGAGCAAAAGCTCTTTGTGTACTCAGCAAAGTGACACGTGCAGGCAGATGCCCCATAGACACATCAGGGTCATGCCACAGGATTTGAAATATATAGCAGGGCACACACACATGCAATCCCAGCACTGCGCAGGCAGGGCAGGAGATCGTGCACTCCCGGCTAGTTTTGGTTACACAGAAAGACCCAACCTCCAGAACTGTAGGTAGTGAGGTCAGCCCATGTGACCCCCAATGCTCACCTTGAATCAGGGTACCTCGCACTGGGCTGTGTTTATTCACGGCAATATTTGGCTGTGACACCAGCTGCACTCTAAGGGTAAGTCTACAAATATCTGGGCGGAGAGAGAAGATGAGGAGATGAAGGCAAGGGATGAGCAGAATCAGCAGCACGATTTCCACAACCTATTGCTGTTCTGCCCCTCGTCCCTTATTTAGATTTTATGTTTTGTTTTAAATCAATTATGTGTTATGTATGGGTATGTACACATATTTGTGGGTACATTTCAAGGTTAGAAGAGGTGTCATATATTCTGGAGCTGGAGTTGTAGGTTGTCTTAGGGCTTTACTGCTGTGAACAGACACAATGACCAAGGCAAATCTTACAAGGGACAACATTTGATTGGGGTTCGCTTACAGGTTCAGAGGTTCAGTCCATTACCATCAAGATGGGAGCAGGGCAGCATCCAGGCAGGCATGATGCAGGCAGAGCTGAGAGTTCTATATCTTCATCTGAAGGTGGCTAGTGGAAGACTCACTTCTAGGCAGCTAGGGAGAGGGTCTTAAAGCCCACGCCCAGAGTGACACACCTACTCCAACAAGGCCACACCTCCTAATAGTGCCACTCCCTGGGCCCAACATATATAAACCATCACAGAAGTGGTTGTGAGTCACCAAACGTGGGGTGCAAGGAACAGAACTCTGGTCCTTGGCAAGAACAGAAAGTGCTCTTTCCTGCTGAGCTAACTGTAGACTCCAATACCAGACAACAGCACTTTGATGAAGGGTCTGGGGACTTTGAGGAAGGGCCAGGGGACTCACTGTAAAGCCATGAGAGGCTATGGGCTGAATGGCAGCTCGTTATGCTTGAGGAGGCAGTAAGAACAGCATGGCCCTTCCAGGTCAGGGACCATGCCTCCCATGAGCTCACAACAGTCAGTGATCAGAAAGCACCACAGTTTGTAGGCCACCTGTGCCTGCCTGGTACTTACTGTCCCCCTGGGACAGGTTTACAGAGGAGACTCTAAGGACCAGCTACACCCAGTCATTTTTCAGGTAGAGGACAATCATAAGGACAAGGTCTTGACCATGAAATCTGCCCTTCATGTCAGCTCTGAACAAGCAGTGGGCTGGAAAGATGACTCAGTTGGTAAACTGCTTGAAGCTTGAGCATGAGAGCCTAGTTCAGGTGCCCCAGGACCTATGTGAAAAGCCAGATGCAGCTGCAAATGCCTGTGACCTCCCACTGCACCTGGAAGACATGGTCCCCAGCACTGCAGCTCACCCCTGTGAGGATATACCCCTTCCACTTAGTACCCAGGGGAGAAGCCACTACAAATAACTTGTGTGGCACAGAGCCGTGCTCTGTGTCCTGAAGAGGTCCTCAGCTCATTGTATAGGGGAGGATGACACCACTGAGCACAGCACTCAGGCTGGCGAATGGAAAGTCTCTTTCCATTGTTAGCAGCTATAACGTAAGTGTGAGAAAATGCTTCAGAATAGTCTGGACCCAAATGATCCAGGCAGAAACACCCTAGTGACATCAGCACATACACTGGAGATAAGGTCTCTGCTGGTTGTCCCCTGAAACAGAGGAGAGCACACACCCAAGCCCTCTGTGCCCCATTATTCCCCCCAAGTATGTATGTATGTATGTGTTTGTGCATGTGCATATGTATGTGTGTATGTGCACATACATGCACGTGTACTAGAGAGAGAGGGGATTTAAAGGTCAACTTAGGTGTCATTCCTCAGTTTCTACCATCTTTTAATTAATTAATTAATTAATTAATTAATTAATTCTGCATTTTGTTTATCTATTAGTGTGCAGAGGAGATGGTTCAGAAGTCGGTCCTCTCCTTCCACCATGCGGGTCCTGGAGAAGGAACTCAGGTCATTGGGTGCCTGGTAGTAAGTACCTTTATTAGCTAAGCCATTGCAATAGCCAGATTGTTCAAACTGTGTTTTGAGACAAAGTATCTCACTGGGACCTGGAAGTCATCTATTAGGCTAGGCTGGCTGGCCAGCGAGTTCCGGGGCCACCTGCATCCATCGATCCTCTAGGAGATCTTTTTATGTGGTTCTAGGGATCAAATTCAGGTCTTCCGGCTCACAGTGATCACCTCCCCGGCCTGAGTCCCCCACCATTTCCACAGTGAGATGTCTGAGCTGTGCCTTCCAAGCTCTCTGCAGAAATGACTCTGCTCGTTTCACACAACAGCTTTTTACTGCTGAAATAAAATCCACAGTCCGCAGGCTCATGGAGTCACAAGATGTTACATTGTATATAAATGGGAATCTGTAACCCCCTACAGGCTCTTCCAAGATGGGTATCTACTTCAAAGATTGGTTCTGACCACCTCCCTGGTTGGGCCCAACTGTGGGGAAAGCAAGCCAGCCTGACAGTGCCCTGGGGATGGATGATCTTTTCCTTGCCAGACATGATAGACAAAGCTCACAGAAGCGGGAGGAGGGAGCTGGTGATTTCTCCAGATTCCACACTTGAAACCCAAGCCGCTGGCTGCCCTCTGCCTTCAAACACAAGCAGAGATCCAATTCTGCCTGCTCAGAGCTCTGCTGTGACCCACTTTCTGGAGCATGATCCAAGCACCAGTCTGCAATAGCTTGAATTCTGCTGGAGGCTCTGGGTGTCTGAGGTACCTGAGGGCCTAAGGATAAGCCAGATGTGGAGAAAACCAGGTGAAGGAGCTTGGTCATAGTGAGATACCATAGAAATCAGAAACTTATACCCAGAGGATGCATGCTAACTCTTGGCAGAACCTGTCCACCCGCCACACTGAGGCAGTGTTTTTCAATACAGGACGAAAACTTTTTTTTTTTTTTTTTTTTTTTTTTTAAGTAAAATGCAATGGAGGAGCCTGTGGAGATGATTGGGAAAGTGCTTGCTTTGTAAACACAAGGACTTAATAAGTGCCACCCACAGAACCCCATGTCACAAAAACCTGGGCATAGTGGCTTGTAAACCTAGCACTGGGGAGGCAGACCCAGATGGATCCCTCAAGCTTGCTGGCCAGTCAATCTGGTTTAGTCTGGCAAGCCCCCTGGCCAGGGAGAGACCCTGTCTCAAAAAAATGAGGAGTTTGGCAACTGAGGAATGATACCACATGTGGCTGACATGCTTGCACACGGGGCCTAGTGAAAACCTCTGTCTTTCTATTTCCTGGCTGAGGGACCCCAAGAATAAGTATCCTATGCTGTCTGTTGTCAAGGTCTTCAGCTGTAAAGGGAAGAGTTGGGCCAAGTTGAGGGGTGCAGTGGGTAAACCCTGGGTGTGTCACAAGCAAAAGCCACCAGGAACCACAGGATTGTTCTTACCTGTTCCTGATGCTCACTTCTGACCCCACCCTACAAGTCAGTGCTCAGAAATGAAGTCTTTTTAAAAAGAAATTATTTATTTATCTCTCTGTATGTCTGTGTGTGTGTGTGTGTGTGTGTGTGTGTGTGTGCTTGTGAGTCTGTGTGTCTGTGTATGTGTGTGTGTTGTGTCCCACAACGATCATGTGGAGGTCAGGGGATGTCAGGAGTCAACTCTCTATCCACCTTGGGTTCCAAGGTTGAACTCGGGTCATCACACCTGCATGGCAAGGGCTTTTATCACTGAGCTATCCTGCTGGCCTTTTCTACCCATGATCACCTCAGTTACAGCTAAGGTAAGTGTAGGTGTGGCAGGCACCAGACTCCATGCCACAAATTGTCAGCTGTGTTCACCTGACACCCTGGAAACCTCTGTAAGAACAGAAAACCAGCTCTGGCTGCCAGCACTGACTTCAAACATGCCCAAGAAAACATGGAATTCTGGGAATCAGGTGACGACTCCACACTGACAGGCATTTACTGAAACTCCCAGAATGGAACTTTCCCAGGGTACAAGGGACTGTCCTCACGTTTTACCACAATAAATCACCTAAATTATCAGAACCCAACCTAGCAGAAACAGACCATCTTAAGAGCAAGAAATCAATTTCATTATTAAAAGCCTCACCAAGAAGAAAAACCTCAGACTCTGGTGGCTTCACTAATACATCCATACTTTGAAGAGAAAAAAATGATATTGAGCCCACAAAAGCATCTGCCCCACAAAGAGTGCTACAAACCTTAAACTCTCTCTTAACTGTGGTTCTGGTTCCCACGGTTTCCGTTACCCACCTTCAACCAGAGCCTAAAAATAGGACATGGAAAATTACAGAATAAATGGCTCACTAACTTTATACTACAGGCTGCTCTTGGAGCAGGGGCCGAATTCCTTTGTGCAATGTATCCACATTGTATACAGTATCCTCCCGTTAGCCACTTTGCAGTTGCTTCAGCTATTGACTAACTACTACAGCTGCCTGTGTCTTTACTCAGAAATGATCCTCACTGGCAGTGATGTGCCAAAATTCACAGCCATCTCCCTGCCTCAGTTTCTTGGATGCTGAGGTTACAGGTATGGTCAGCATCCAGCTGAGAGCGTTTCTTCTTCATAAAAGTATAATAAGCCACCCTGAGAAAGGCAAGGACCACATTCTCATAACTGCCAATACAGTACGGTGCTGAAATGGGTAGATTTTATTATTAATTTTGTTAATCTCTAACTGTGTCTAATGTAGGAAAACTTCATGGGTATGTACATAAAAAGTAGACTTAGAGATATGTATCATGGTAATTCCAGACACTCGTGAAATACTAAAATTCATCACCATGTATAAGAGATGCTACAATATTTAAAAAAAAAAAAAAATAGGTAATACAAATACCAGGCCTGTAACTCCAGCCACTTGGGAAGGTCATAGGTTCAAGACCAACACAGTTCAAGTAACTTAGAAGACCTTGTCTCCAAACAAATGACCAGAAAGGAGGCCAGACACTAGTGTGGTGTTATGGTACCTGCCAAGTAGGTAGAAGGTCCTACGTTCAAACCCAACACTGAAAGGAAAAACAGTAACTAGAATATATCAGGATTGAACAGAGTGCATGTCTGAAAACAAAAATACAAGGCTGACTTAACACTCTAAGCTTTTCAATATAATTCACAAAATTTACAAACAAAGTAAGCAGAATCGCAGCCAGCTCCATAGACACAGAGAAAGCACAAGGTGAAATTCCATCATCTATTTACGGTAAAACCTTGCAGCCATGGAGGACACTTTCACAACGTCACCAAAGGCACTTGTTTGAGTTAGCTTTAACCTGACATAGTCTGGAGTCTCCTGGAAAGGAAGTCTCTCACTTGAGGGATTGCCCAGGACAGACTGGCCCAGGGGCATGGCTGTGAGGATTTGGCTAGATGGCTCTAGCCCACTGTGGGCAGCACCATTCCCTGTGTAGGTGGTCCTGGGCTGTATAAGAAAGTTAACTGAGGATACCAGCCAGCAAGTAGCACCTGCTTCAGTTCCTGCTCTGACTTTTCCTCCAAAAGACTATAACCTGGAAGCAGAAACCAAATAAGCCCTGCCTTCCCCTAAGACACTGCTGGTCATGTGACACCAACATACTATAACTAGAGCAGCTCAGCCTAAAATATCTCACTAACACCATATTCAACAACAAATTAAATGTTCACCTGAGCCTTCCCTGAAGGTTCCAGGCAGCAACATAAAAGGTACAAGGGGCAGGGGTGGAGAGGGAATGGCCAGTGGTTAAGGACACTTGCTGCTCTTGCAGAGGACCTGGATTCCCAGGCAGCTCACAACCACCTGTAACTGCAGTTCTAGGAGTTTCAATGCTCTCCTTTGGCCTCTGAGGGACCAAGCAAAGGAAAAACACATATTAACACATCCAAAAACAATACATTGAAGCCAGGCATAGAGGTGCACACATATAATCCTGGCTTTCGGGAGATCAAGACAGCAGGATCAGGAGCTCACAGCCAACCTCAGCTACTAAGTGAGTTCAAAGCCAGCTTGGGCTTCATGAGAGCCTTCCTTAAAAAGAAAAAAAGAATTGTGAATTGGGCAGTCTGCCCTTCGAAAGGTATCACTAATTAAGACAAAAACGCAAAGATGGAAACGTATTTACAATACAAATACTTGACAGATTCTAATTAAGAACTAGACCTCTTACGACCCAAATGAACAAATGATCCAGTTTAAACGTGAACAACAAAGCCAGGCGGTGGTACATACCTCTAATCCTAGTACTCAGATCTCTGTGTGTTCGAGGCCAGCCTGGTCTACAGAGCGAATTCCAGGACAGCCAGGGCTACACAGAGAAAGTGGGCCTCAAAACAAAACAAAACAAACAAACAAACAAAGTGAACAATGAGCCTAAGCAGATAATCTTCAAAGGAAGCAAACACCGGTATTAAGGGGAGACTCAGAACTAGGAACCCCCCATCCCTCACTGCAACATCCCACTAGAATAACTTAGTTAGATTGACAACAGTAAGCGTTAACAAGCCAAGTGAGCACATATGAATTGCCGAATCTCCTGCATGAAGGGATGAAAAACCACACAACTGTCATTAAAAATGCTACCGGATTCTTCAAAAGGCCACACTTGAGCACTCACAAAACACACACCACAACAACCCTGAGATTCCTCCCCTAGGGAGTGACCCAGACTACAGGAGAACATATACAACCACACAGTAGGATTTGTCTAAGAATGCACGGGGCACTTCTGTATATTATTTCCTGTGACCAAATACACACAGGGAGGTGGAGAGGGAGCTTAGAAGGTAAGAGTGCTTGTTCTACAAATCTTAGGACTGGACTTTGAAATGGGAAAGGCTGGGCACTGCTGCAAGTGCCCGTAACCCTGGTTTAGGGGCTGTAGACAGGGGAATCCTGAGAACTTGCTGGCCAGCCAGCTAATCAAAATGGTGGGCTTCTGGTTTAGTGACAGAGTCAGTCTCAAGACAAGAATTCGAAGAGAGACAAAGGAAAATATCCTGTCCTGGCTTCCACAGAAGCATGCAGAGGGGCGTGCACCATGTAACACACACACACACACACACACACACACACACACACACACACACGTTATCCTTCAAAAGCATCTTGTGATGCAATCACACTATTACACAACCATCATCAGTTATTATGTTTTATCACCTAGCATACAAAATGGGGGTGGAGGTGGGGAGGTTGGGGGAGGGCATAAATCCACAGCACTAAAAACAAAAGAAAACTAGAAGCCCTGGAAAAATCAAGCAGCCACATCCCATCCCTCTCCTGACCCCAGGTGACTGATGACGTTTCTGGCCCTATGGCTTGGCCTGTACTGACATTTTGTAAACAAGAATCTTGAGTCACACTGTCTTAGCTGTGGCTACTTTTACTTAGCCCGGTGTTTCAAGATTCATCTGTATTGTAACATGTATCAGTGTTCCAGTCCCTTCCGTGGCTGACTAATATTCCATGGGTGTGCATACCACATCTGGCTTACCCACTTCATCCACAGATAGACAGCTGGGCTGTTTCCACTGTCCTGTGGATGGTACTATAACCTGTGTGAAGGCCTTTGCTTAGTCCCTACTTCCGATCCTTTTAGGGATGGGCATAAAAGTGGAACTGTTAGATCACCAGGAATTTGGATCTGTTTAAATTTCCAACAAAGTTTCATACTGTTTCCTAAAGACCATCTTACCTGCCCCATCCATGTCCCAGGGTTCCACTTTCTCTAAGTTCTTACCAACGGGTGCTATCTCCCAACCCCTCTTTATCAAAGCCAGTCTAATCCAGTGGGAGGTGGGTTGTATCTTGACACGAAGGTCTTGGCTTGTATCTTCCAGTGACTAATGACACTGCCTGTCTGTCCATGTGCCTGTCTGTCTGTCCATGTGCTTCTCGTTGCAGGTTATCTGCCCTTCTGTTGTAAAGTCTTAGCCCCTAACCCTTTAACAGGAAACAATCCAAACATCTACCAGGAGATGAGCAAACCAACCATACGACAGCCAGCCCGTAAAGCGCCTTTCAGCATTAAAAAGCTCCGCGCACTGACACCCAAGAATCACAGAAGCCTCCAGAGCCACAGTGCAGAGGTAAAGCAGAGATGTACGAGAGATCAACAGAGAGGCGCGTCCTGCGCCTTTTGCTTTCTGAAGGTTCGGTCTTCAGTCAATTACAGTCCAAAAATGCTGAATAGAAAATTCCAGAAATAAATAATTCATAAGATTTAAATTACACTCAACTCCACCCCGCCAGCGCTGTCAGCTTTCCTTTCCTCCAGAGTATCCACACAGCATACCCCACTTGCCTGCTGGTTACCTAACAGTCATCAGTTACCAGATCAACTCCTCAGCACAGGACTATTCAGCTAGCTACCCCCTACTTTAGTTAAAAATGGCCCAAACACCACAGCAGTAATGCTGGCAATGCAAAGGGGGCAAAAAAAAAAAAAAAAAAAAAAAAACCATGGAAGATGCTTTCATACCACGAGTTGCACTACAAGTTTGAACGTATGCTCATACTTCCACTAACACACACACACACACACACACACACACACACACACACACCATTCACAGGCTTCCACTTTTACCCTGTCCATCTGATATCCTCACACAACTATCAGACTTCCACACTGACTCTATTAATTACTCACACACATTGGTACATACATGCAGATAGTCAGGCCCCATACCCACATTCCCACTAAGTTCAGTGCACTGCTTACTCTTAGGCTTTGTCCCCTAGTTGAGGGTAGTGCCTAACCCTGGTCCATAAGATGTCACCCTACCACCATTATCTACTCAACATATGGGGGGCATCCTCAAAGACACAACGGTGCAGTCTGTATACACACAGGAGCCCACTTCCGCGCATAAGTGCCCACTTGTGTAAACAGGATGATTCAATGCGCTGCACCAAAGATTGAAGTGTCAAGCAAACCCTTACACAGCTGCTTCGTGTAAGCAATCGACACAGCCCTCGACTATTAACTTTTAATTATGGAGTACTTTCAGAGGTACACAACAGAAGCCAGGAAAGAGTAATGAGCCCAGGGACGCTCACCCAGGCCCCTCCCTGATCCAACGCAGATCCCAAGCACCCTTTAGTGTCCTGGGCACTACAACAACCACACTGTGGTCATAAAGAAGGCCCTCATACCACTGTTCATGTAGCAAATGTCTGTCTCACGGCCTAGCTCTGACAGGGACTCCTGTTAGAGACTTTGGGATATCTGCAATCTCTAAGTGCCTCCTAGAAGCCATTCAGAGAAAATATGCAACCCGGGTTCTCACGGGCAGTATGTGAGAGTTTAAACCAAATTACAAGCCCCCAGCAAGAAGAAAAGTGGGGCTGCTGTTCAGGCCGGGGTCAGCAACAGATGTGCCATGATGTGGCATCCCAGGTGCCCAAGAACAAAATAGCCACACCTACCTCTTCCCCCAAATCACCTTCCTTGGTGTCTGTTCTGGGGGAAGCCCAGCAACTCACCTCTTGACAGACCAGGTTGAACCCATATCTCCTAAGAGATTGCTACTTCGTTCTGCATGTCCTCTGGGCAAAAGAATTGCACTGAGGTCCAGCAAATCTCTCCTGCCACGTGCATAAGACCTTGCCTGACCAGCCTAGCTCTGGGCCGCACCCTGAGTCACCCACAGACAGCCACATCTTCAATTGAGATTGCAGAGATGGGCTGCCCATACTACAGCTGCCAAGCCTGGGATGGCTCTTAGCCAAGAGAACAAAAAGGACCCTCCCCCTCAGCCTGGGTAAATCTCATGGGTACCTCTAACCAGTACCTCTCACCATCTAGTGGTCCTTCTGGGATCATCATCATTGGAGAGAAGTAAACTGGATATGCTGACCCACACCTGTAATCTCAGCATTCAGCAGGCTGATATAGGAGGTCAGAGAGCAACCTGGGTTACATATCGAGACCCTACCTGAAGTAGGGAGGAAGGTAGAAAAGGAGAAAGCAAGGGAGGGGGATCTGCCCCCTGCTGGCAACTGCCAGCAAGTGCTTTTTCCCAAGACCACCTTGGCATGACTGCCATGCTCACGCTATGGCTCCTTGGAAGCCAAGGGAACAGAGAGCCTGAGGGAATCAGAAGGGGACCTTTTCCAGTCCTCTGAACCCAGCAAATTCTAAACAGTTTGCTTTAAATAGCAACAATGAGGAAATTGTAGATTCTTTTCTATGCTATTGCAGACGTGTGTGTGTGTGTGTGTGTGTGTGTGTGTGTGTGTGTGCGCGCGCGTGTGTGCGTGTGCGCGCGTGCACATGTCCTGGAGGGGATAACAAAGGTCCCAGCTCAAGCCCAGGGTCTCTGACTCTAGGCTCACCCCAAATATAATTGAATCAAGCTAAAGGAAACTGTCCCCCTCCTCAGCCTTCCTAGCCCTCCCAGGGCAGGCTCCCTCCAGAAGCACCTCAAATGGCTGAAGAAAACCATTGATCTTTAAGATGCATTATTGATTGTGCTGTCCATTAGCACACATCCCCATAGCACTGGCCCACCGCACGCCATGCCCGGGGTGGGGAAGGCTTCTTTGGACGCTATCCATAAAGGACAACCTAGAGAAGCAAACAGTCCACAAGTGGATGATGTCACCAGACACACTGCCCTGGCCCCAGACCCCCTGGATCCCTGAGGCAGCATGGTCCATACCATACACCTCAACCCTCAGTTCAGGGCAGGCAACCACCTGCCCAAACTCCAGCCACCAGAGAAGAGTCTCTGTAAGGCAGACTATTAGACACAAGTCATTGGAGTCTGCAGACAGAGGGATGTCGTGGCTCCATTTCAGAGTACAGACAGACTTAAACAAGCCCATCACAGGAAGGCAGCCTCTGACTCTTGCCCTGGCTCCAAGCTGCACATCATGCAAGAATAGCAGAGCCACAACTGGTAGAGGCAACATTTTTATTTCTTTGGTTTACTTGCTGTGCGGACCATTCAGACACCCGAGTCTTAAGGTCAGGAAAGACAAGCTTTGCGCACACCAACATCCCCACTCACCATCCTATCCGGGCTGCCTCTCAACAGATGATCGCTCTGACGTGATGCAGACAGACAGCAACAACGCTCAAAATGACAATCGGGCCATTATGGTCGCTACCGGCATCTACCCCCACCACTGCCCAAGGCTGCCTGCTTCTGGGACACTGTAAACATTCCCAAATAACCCTGCCTAGGCAGTCTAGAGACAAGTCGGACGCCAGGGGCACATATGAAGTGACAGGCTACTGGTGTCACTTCACCCTTCTGGGAAGGAAAACTTCCGTTTGGTAGCGCCTGGTAGACCTACAGCAGGGTCAGATGGCTGGCTACAGGCCCTGAGTCCAGTGAGAGGTTGGCCACCCACGGGCCTGGGCTGTGCTCAACACAGTGAGGGTTTTCAAAACAAAACCAGGGCAAGTTCATGTGGTAAATGCCCCAGAACGTTAGGGGTTTCGCCACATGCTTCATTTGAAGCAAGACTCCCTATTCACCCACAGGGAGACTAGAGGCTACACCGAATAGATAAAGAGGAGAGCTACGTGCTCAGCTCTGTTTTGGTTTTTTTCTTTTTCTTTTTTCTTTTTTCTTTCTTTTTTTTTTTTTTTTTTTCCCCAAGCCATAACTGGCTGAGCCCCAACAGAACCAGCCCCCTGCAAATCATCAGGCGCCAGCAACAGGTGCAGCTCGAGCTAAAGCTTGTGGTTCCGGGCGATTCCAGAATAACGCAGCCTGAATCTTCCAGGAAGCCCTGGCCTTGCGGCGCCCACTGTCCGGCGGTGGCGACCTTACCGTGGCCGCCCCTCGAGCCGCACCTGTCTGAGTGCACCGCGCCACATCCGGTGCACCCGAGCCAAGGCCTGGGAGACCGAAATAGAAGCCGGTTAGGCCAAGGCTGGGAACCCGGCTAAGGGCACCGGGCCTGACCTGGCAGGCGCAGCCCAAGAAGCCAGCACCCAGGGGTCTCAGCGCACAGGGCCTGGCCGTGCAAGTCGCGATCGGCAGCGCGTCCCGCGTCCCTGCTCCAGACACCTGCCTGCCAGGCCCCGGCGGGAGCTAGGGAGGGGAGGCCCGGGAGGGATCTGGGCTGGGGTGGAACTGCAGAGAGGGTCCGGGAAACGCGGTGGAAATGGAGAGGGGGGGCTGTGGCATCCGGATGGGACTCAGAGGGGACCCGAAGGATCCCGGTGCTAACGCAGAGGGAGTCCGGGGACATCTAGGTGGGAATGCAGACCGGGTCCTAGCGGTGTAGGAGGATCTGGGGAGGAAGCTCGGAGAGGGATCCTGGGAACCCCGAGGAGGTCGCAAGAGAAGCTCCAACAGGGTTCCTAGGTTTGCCGCGGGGGCTCGCCGCGCTCCGCGCACCTGCCCAGCCCCGCGCGCGCTCCTCCCGCGCCGGCCCAGTCGCTTACCTGGAACGCGCGTCTGACTCGCGGCGGCTCTCGGCGGGGGCCGGCCAGGCCAGCTCCGCGCCAAGAATGGCGGCGGCGTTGGTGGCAGCGACGACAGAGGCGGACGGCGCCAGGAGCTTGAGCCGGAGAGATCGGGAGACGCGGAGATGCTGCGGCGCGAGAGGGCGCGGAGGCCGGCGTGGGGAAGGAGGGCGCGGGGCGAGCGCGCAGGCCCCACCCCCTCTCCCTCCCTTCCCGCGTCCTCCCCTCCCCCTCCCGTCTCTTCCCTCCCTTCGCCCCTCCCCCTTCCTCCTCCTCCCTCCTCTCACCCCAACCTCTCTCCCTTCTTCCTTGCCCTCCTGCGCCCCGCCCCGTCTTCACCTACCCCAGTCTTTTTCTCCCGTTCCCCTCGTGTTCCCTCTCTCCCTCCCTTCCTCTCCTTCCCCATCCACCTTCCACCACCTCTTCCTCTTTCTCCCAGTTCCCTCGTCCTTCTTTTCCTCTCTCTCCCTCCCTTCTTCCCTCCCTCCCTCCCTTCCTTCCACCCCTCACACTGCTCCACCCCAGGCCCAGAGGTCCTGACCCAGGGGCTCTTTCCTACCCAAGCCAGGTCTCTTGAAAAAAGAGAAGATTCTCAGCAAAAGGAGCCTTCCTTCCTTTCAGTCTCCTAATGATCCAACCTGCCCCTCCTAGTCCCCAGAGCCCCCTGCACCTCAGGCTCTGGGGCCACCAGTGTTGACACCAGAGATGCTGGGCTCTTAGCTTTGTGATCTATGATAGATCCTTCTGGGTTTTCAATGTGTGGTGAATGCTCCTGTGGTACATTGACTTTGCTAAAGGTTTCTCAACTTCCTATGGACCAAAGGTTCCTGTATGTAGCTCCCACTGAGATACATTTCTAACTAATTCTGAGCCTTCCAAAGTTGGTACAGAGGGCAGGGACATAGCTAGGTCCTTAACATGTTTTCTGAGGTTGGTGCCCCAGAACCTATAATAAAAAGCCCCAAACAGTGATGTGTTCTTGTAACCCCAGTATTGAGGCAGAGAATATTGGTGGATCCCTGGATGGGGTTCACTGGCCAACCAGCCTGCCTCCCTCACTTAATCCGAAGTCAGTCTCAGATTTCAGTAAAGGACCCTGTCTCCTAAAACTAAGTGGACAACACCTGGGTTGACTTCATGACACACTGCACACACTAAAGCCACAGGCAATGTCCTGCCCTTGAAGGGAGAAATGACCCTCTGTTCACACAGTAACTAGACAGGTGGGAAGTGCTACCCAGAGACACAGTCCCCCCCTAAAAGGAAACCCAGTCCCTAAATAAACCTGCCAGAGGTACCCACAGATGGATCAAGACCAGTCTCCAGGCAGGGCCATGGCTTCCTGAATCACAGAAGGCCCTTAAGGGCTTCCAGCAGGGTTGAAGCTGTTGGGAAGGCAGGCAGCTGACGGCAGTTAAACTGAGCAAGCCTCTCCTAAAGGATAGAAGGTCCTAGAAAGTCAGGAAGCTTCTTCAGGTTAGGTCTGCCTGTCAGTGCTGCTCAGAGAGCGGAATAGGCCTCCTAAAGGCCAAGACAGTAGAATCAACCCAGAGGAGGGTCGGTTGTTTTTGCTCTAGGGCAGTATTTTTCAACCCTTTGGGGAGAGAGGGTTGGGATTCAAACAACTCTTTCACAGCGGTCAGCTAAGACCATTGGAAAACACAGATATTTACATTACAAATCATAACAGTAGCACAATTACAGTTCTGAAGCAACAACAAAAATAATTTTATGTTTGGGGAGCCACCACAACATGAGGAACTGTATCACAGGGTCACAGCATTAGGAAGGCTGAGAACCGCTGCTCTGGGGGGCTCACGATTTGCACTGGACCTAGAACCCGTCAAAACTCAGCTTGAGGCTTGCCTGCTTCCAAGTTGACGTTGGGCCTCAGCTCTCTGATGAGCTCCATGAGAGAAACAGGTAAGCAGCCTTGGCCTATTCTGCTCCTTGAGCCAGCACTGACAGGTAGATCTATCCTGCAGAAGCTTCTGCGGCCAGAGAACAGTGGGTCAGTCTTGTTGAGCTCTGCGCCCCAGCTCAGTGACGGTGACCCTTATAAAGAAAAAGAGAGGATGAGTCTCCAACCTCTCTTCCAATTCTGAGTGTTGGTCCGTCACTGTCTTTGTCCCGTGGGGACCACAGTGCCACAGGAACAGGTCAGCCCTAGGCTTATTTAACAGCACCCTGTATCCCAGGAAGGAAGACACACCTAGGATATAGACACAGTAATGCAAGTCTTAAAGAGATGGAAAAGATTATCATTTATTCTCCACAGGGGGTGCACATCTAGAATATTGGGCAGCCCACAGCATCCTGAGGGGAAGGGTGGAGGCAGTAGAGACACTAGAAGCTTCCAGCCCAGAAAATCCCTGAATACAGCAGTGGGATCCACGTAACTGCAAATTGCTTAGAGCATAAACAGCAGAACTGGAGAGGAGATAAAGGTGCAAATGAAATGTGAAAGTGGCCTGTTCCCATTGAGAGAGATTCTGAGTGATCTCTGAGCTGACTGCCCCCGTGGGAGCTTGACCTCAGACTCACTGTCTAGGCAGGAGAGAATGGGCTGGAGGGGACTGCAGCTGAAGGGTCATCAATAAGGGAGAGACCTCCCCTGGCTTTTAGGCCCATGAGAGAGGGCAGCCCAGAGCTCAGCAGAGACCATGGCATGGCTGTCCTGGGGTCCACAGTTCTAGATCCAACTCGAAGGGAATGGGCCAGAAAAAAGGAAATCTCTTCAGCAAGTTCAGCCGGTAGAAAGGTCTAGAGCCCCTTTTGATAAGCCTGGGACCCCATTTCTAGTCTGTCTTTTTATTGCTGTTAGCATTTTGGGGTTGGGTTTGGTCTTTAAGATTTTATTTTATGCATATGCATGTTTTGCCTGCATGTATATATGTCCGCCACATGCATGTGGTGTCTGCAGAAACTAACAGAGACTGTTAGGCTTCCTGGAGCTGGAGTTTTACAAGTGCTTGTGAATGTTCTCCATGGAGACTGGGAACCAAACCCTTTGCAAGAACAGCAAGTGGTTATCCACTGAGCCATCTCTCCAGCCGACATTGTGTCACTGTCTTGAGTATATATTTATGATCACAAAATAAACCCAAGGCTGCCTCCACTCTGAGCTGCTTACCCTTCCCTCTAACTAAGTCCAAGCATATTGTTTGCCAGAAGTGCTGAGTTCTTAGAGATTTATATAATATTTTTCTACATTTTTTTGTGAGAACACTGGCATCCTCTCTGTCCCGCTAAGCAAGCTAAATCCAGAGATAAGATTTGAATCTCACATGAGAAAGACTTTCAAGCATGATAACTTCAGTGGCACATACTGGACTTGGCTTTGGACTATCCCCTGAGCAGATACGCAGAGCCATGGGCTTCCAGGATTCTGCATCACTGTGTGAAGTAGGAGATGCCCAAGGCTGGCTGGAGGCTGAGTCCAGTCATCCAACTGGGGCATTCCCATCCCAGGAGAACAGGTCAGCACGGTTATCAGGGTTGTTTCACCGAACAGAGGCATGCCTACCCCCCTGCAGTGGTTGACTTCTGCCTCAGGAAATATGAGATGTCTATGTTGGGAGGAGTCATGTGATATGGGTGCATACAGATACCTATGTATGGTGGCCAGGGGACAACCTTGAGTGTCATTCTTCAGACACCATCCGTCTTTATTTCTCTGCTTGTAACATAAGCACTGTGTCTCCCTGGACCCCGGGAGATGTGTTCCAGCATTATGTGACACTCAGCATGAGACAGTACGTAAATTATTTTACCTCCAAGGTAGCTGCCACCCTGCTCCTGTCCATGTCTCTTCCCCAACACAACCTCAGGATCCACTTTTTCTGAAGAGCCTCCCCAAAGTGTCCATCATCCCTGGGTACTCTCTGAGACCTCTGAATGTTCCTGGTGCTTTTTCTGTGCCCCTCCTCGTTCCCCCAAGCCATGAAGGAGTCTTTCCCTAAAGCGTACCTTGGGAATCTTAGAGCTGCCCTGGCAACAGAGTGTTAGGAGGGCCTGCTAAGCTGCTTGTGTTGATGGTACCATTGTTTCCCACTCCCTGTATCTCAGCTGTCAAGCCAGAGTACTAACTACATCGGCTTCAGGCCTATAATCTAGCCCTCAGCACGATCTCACTGTGGTACTTCCCACCTCCCCGAGCACACGGTGACAGAGCTGTTCTTTGTCATCTTCCAAAGAGGCTGTGCCTTGCTCCAGTGCAATCAGGGGAGAACTCAGTGACTGTGGTGAAGGCGGGGACAAGAGAGGAGGCTCTCACCCAGACCCGCCTCAGCTTAGTTAGTATCACCTTTTTTGACCTTCAAGGTGAAGCTGCCACCAGCTGCCAGAGCCATGGGACCTCCCTGCCCCCACTTTTGTCTATTGTCTGATACCTTTTGTCACTTCCTCCCAACATACCCAACAGAGCTGAGTATCCCCCAACTCTACTCAGCAGCTAGCATGTCACCCCCAATATCTCTCACCACCAGTTGGAGCTTCCACTAAAATCACTTCTGGGTGTTTTCCTCTCTTCTCTGAGCTATGTGCTTCTCCCCTCCGCTAAAGCCTGCAGACATCTCAAGGCTCAAGGGAAACCAGTTACCCAAATGTTGCTAAGTGGTCTCTTCACTTCTTCAGAGCAGCAGGACCAGAAAGTCACTGTTATGGGGTCACAGTATACTATCCACTACTCTAGCCTGGAGGCAACTGTCATACGGAAACCGCTATGATTTCCACTGGTTAACATTAAACATTAAACATATGACAGATGTGACCGTCTATGAATTTGTGTCTGCGTGGGTTCTAAGAAGAAAGCCTTCCTCTCAGTTACAGGCAAGAGGAAGTATATTCAATTTGTAAGCCTATCTGTTTACTCTTTGACAATTCCATATATAATCCCAGCCACTCCTACCACTGTCTCTTGCCTCCTGTTTCTTCTAGACAGTTCCCATCTTCACACACACATACCACAGTCCAATTAGTACTACCAGCTGGCATTTTGACTGGCCTTGTTGGCTTAGCTTTGTACAGGTCTTGTGCAGACCACCAGACCCACCGTGACTTCAGGAGCACAATGGCCATGTCATGTGCAGAAATAACCCTTCTAGGGCTCTCATTTCTACCCTTCGTCTCTTACGTTCTTTCTACACCCTCTCCTACCTCGTTCCCTCAGCCTCGGGGGAGGGTACTTGCTTTCTAAAACTTTTCTGCTCAAGCCTCCAGTGTGGCTGAATCCTGCCATGGTCACCTGATCAAGGATGACCTTTTTTGGGTTTGGTGGTTTGGTTTGTTTTTTGTTTGTTTGTTTTGTTTTGTTTTGGCTGGGGGTGGACTTCAGGGCCTCATGCATTCTAGGCAAGTACAGATACAGAGCCACACCTGGGTTACTTTTTTCTAAAGGAGGGTGGGGTCTTTGACCTCCAACTTCTCACATAATACTTGTGTGACTTTTCCTTCGAATAGGAATCTTGGCCACAGGCAATGGTCATTTGGCCGCATCTGCTGACATCCAAAGTCTCCCAGGTACAGTCAGATCACCACCATTAAGAACTCTTCCTTCCTCTCTCTCTCTCTCTCTGACTCTCTCTTCTTCCTCTAATCTGCTCTGGGTCTGTTTAGAGGCTGATGTCATTCTGCCCTGGTCAAGGCCACTGGCACCCAAATCCAACATGTTGATCACTCAGGCCTTTTCAGAGTTATGAGACTCTTAACATGAGTAAAGTGTGGCGATTCCATCACTCGTAGGACAAGTATGTAACCAGCTAGAAACCATTTATACAGAGGAAGGGAAAATAGTCTGGGAAGCCACCAGCAGCACTTGTAGAGCCCTCTGTGGGTCTGCCTTCCCACATCATCAGAAAACACTGCCATGCGAGAAAGCCTAGGAAAGCACATATAGAAAAAGCTTATAAACATAAAGAATGACCTGTCTGACTCCCAATATCTCAATCGCAGGTGTGCTCCAGGCTCCAGATTTTGATTGTTATAGAAAATATTAAAAAATCCTGCCAGGGGCTCAAAAGGTGTCTTGAAAGTTAAGAGTCCTCACTGTTCTTCTTGAGGACCAGCCTCAGCACCCGTGTCTGTGGTTCATAACCACCTGTAGCTTTGGCTCCAGGGCTACGACACCTTCTGAACTGCAAGGACATGTGCACACACCCCTCCCTACACACAGAATAAAAAAATAAAATAAATCTTTGAGCTGTTCGGGTGATAGTTCAGTCAAAGAAGTGGAAGTTCTACCCCCCAAAATCCAAGTTTAAAAGGGACAAAAATAAAATCTAAAAAGCACAGGCTATGGAGGTGTTTGGGACTTGATGGTCTGGTCCACCTGATCCACTTAGCAGCTTCCAGGTCTGTGAGAGACCCTGTCTCAAAAACTGAGGCAGATGGTACCTGGTGAATTGTCCTGTTGGCTTCCACAGGCCATGTGTGCACATGTGCACACACACACACACACACACACACACACACACACACACACATACACACTCATTTCTGGTTGGAAGATGCTGCTCCAGGCTGACCTCTGCCCCAGCAGTACAAAGGCTGCAGTTGTCCAGCGCAAACACCATGTGTAAGGCCGTGCTGCCTCGTGTTCTTACAGTGCCATTTGAAGAGGTCGTTGCTTTGAAGAGAAAGGTGGAACACAGCCTGTAGTTTGTCCTCTATCTGTGACTCACGTGGGGGCTGGGTGAGCTCTCCTGCCAGAATCTGCAAGCTCTGCCAGCCCTCTGTTCCCAAGAGCCAGCCGCTCTTCAATCAAGACTTTTCACATGTGTGATCAGATACAGCAGAGGAAATGACATGCTTTCAGTGAAAACACCACATGCCAGGCTTGGGGTGGGGGATGGCTTGGTCTTTAAAGCATTTGTGCTGCAAGCATACGGACCTAGCTTCAGAAGCCATGTTAAAAGCTAAGAGTCGGGGGTGCATGCCTCTTAGAGGAACAGAACAGAACTGATAGAATGAATATGTATAACTGTATATTTAAATCATATATGTATCTATTATATATGTGTATTTATGTGTGTATGTATTTACTAATATAAGAATTATTAATTATATATGTATTTATATGTAAATTATGTATACTGTGATGATTTGGATATGCTTGGCCCTAGGAGTGGCACTGTTGGGAGGTGTGGCCCTGTTGGAATAGCTGTGGCATTGTGGGTGTGGGCTTTAACACCTTTGTCCTAGCTGTCTGGGAGCCAGTATTCTGCAAGCAGCCTTCAGATGAAGGTGTAGAACTCTCAGCTCCTCCTGCACCATGTCTGCCTGGATGCTACCATGTTCCCACCCTGATGATAATGGACTGAACCTCTGAACCTGTAAGCCAGCTCCAATTAAATGTTGTCCTTATAAGGGTTGCCTTGGTCATGGTATCTATTCACAGCAGTAAAACCCTAACTAAGATAGATAGATGTATATCATATATATATATGATTATATATATTTGTGTGTGTGTGTGTGTGTGTGTGTGTGTGTGTGTGTGTGTATTAGATTAGAGTGGCTTACAGGATGTGGTTCAGGTAGTCCAACAGTGGCTGTCTACTGACAGAAAGTCCAAGAGTCCAGTAGTAGTTCACTGAATGAGGCAGGATGTCTCAGCTGGTTCTCAGTATACACCAGAATCCCAAAGAAGTAGTCTCTAATGTCAGCGAAGGAGTGGAGTTGCCAGTAAAGGAGAGCAGACAAAGAATGAGCAAAAGCTACCTCCTTCCATTTTCTTTACAGAGGTTAACACAAGAAACTGTGACCCAGATTAAAGGTGGATCTTCCCACCTCAAAAGATCCAGATAAAAGGTGGGTCTTACCACTTCAATGAGTTCATTAAAAAAAACTCCTCACAAAAGTAAAATAAAATAAATAAAAAAGAAAAAAAAAAAAAAAGAAAAACTCCTCACAGGTGTATCCAGCCTCTTAAGTTTTACTTAATTCTAGATGTAGTCAGGTTGACAAGAATAACAGCCGTCACACGTGTTTATAATCCCAGTTCTGGGATGTCAGAGACAGGCAGATCTCAGAGGTACAAAGCCAGCTACTCTAGCCTAACTGTTGAGTTTCGAGTCAGTGAGAGAGCCTGTCTCAAAAGGATGGTGGCTGCTTCTGGGTTCTGGTGGAACTATGAGGACAGTTAGACTCCCCAGGAAGCTTCGAAACTAAGAACGAATTGGGTATGTGTCTGCATGTGTCTGGAGGCTAGAGGTCACCCAGGGGTTTGATTCTCAGGTACCTTAGCTTTTTTTGAGCCAAGGTCTCTCACTGGCCGGGAGCTCACTGGGTAAGCAAGCTTGGCTGAGGATCTGCCTGTCTCTACTGTTTTGGTACTTGGAACTGAAGTACACTACTGTGCCCAGATTTCTTTCGTTTTTAAACGAAGGTTCTGGGGATTGAAGTCAGATCCTTTTACTTGCTACTTGCACGGCATGTTATCAATGGAAGTATCTCTTCAGAGTTCCAAGATTTTAAATACGGATTTCTCAGCTTGTTTCCTTGGTTTCTATGTGTTCTTTAGGCAGAACATAGATGACCTCGTTCCTGGTGTGTTAATTATATTAATTAACCATCCCTAATGCTACTTAATGACTAAAGGTGTGTACCTGCCAGGTGAAACTGGAGGTCTGTTTATTTGACTGTAAACCTCAATAATACTCTAACAAGATGTGTCTCAGGCTCCAAGCTGGGACAAGCCAGGAGAGGCAGCCTCTGGTTTGTCCCTGCTCTTCCTGTGACGCAGCCCTGAGTGGGTGATCTCAGCTCCTCCCTTCTTCCTGGCTCTCTTAGGGTCACAAGCACCTCATCCAAGGGCTTTCCTATGAATCATTGAGAGTGCTCACCTTTGGGAGGTGTTCATAAGCATTCTGTTAGTGTGATAAAGCACTTGAGATAGTCAGCTTATAAGGATGGAAGGTTTGCTGGCCTATCTATCTAACTATCTATTGATCATCTATCTCTTTATTTATTTTTGGCTCACGGTTTCAGAGACTTTAGTCAATAGTTGCTCAGCCCTATGGCAGCACAGTACCTCATAGTGGTAGCCAAGGTGAAAGTTCAGGAAGTGTGTTTAATGGAAGCCAAAAGCCGAGAGAGAGTCAAAAGCAGAGCCAAAAGCTCTGTTGCTGTGACTCTGTGTGTGTGTATGTGTGTGTCATCTGTGTGTGTTTCTGTATGTGTCTGTGTGTGTATCATCTCTCTGTGTGTATATGTGTGTATGTGTGTGTATGGGAGGGTCTGTGTATATATGTGTGTGTAAGGGTCTATGTGAGAGAGAGAGAAAGAGAGAGAGAGAGAGAGAGAGAGGTTTTCAGAGCACATTCCCTGTGTCTTACTTTTTTCTATTGCTTCTGTGATAAGATAACATGTCCAAGGTAGCTTATAGAAGAAGGAGTTTATTAGGGACTTATGGTTCAGAGAGTGAGTCGTGGCCAACATGGTGGGGCCCATGCCAGCAAGCAGGCAGATGTGACATGGAGCAATAGCTGAAAGCTTGCATCTTCGTCCACACATGGGGTTGGGGGTAGGAGGGAGGGAGAAGCAGCAAATCCTGACTAGGAATGGAGTGGCTCAAAGTCCACTCCCAACAATACACTGACACACCTCCTCACTAAGACCACACCTTCTAATCCTTCCAAAACAGGTTCACTGGTTGGGGAACAAGTATTCAACTATATGAGCCTATAGGAACTATTCTCATTCACATCAGCACACCTAATGACATCACTTCCTCTCACTACCTCACTTCCTAAGGGTTCCACCACTACCAGTAGCATCATAGACTGAGACCAAGTCTTTAAGATATGGACTTTCAGGGAATAGTCAGAATCCAAACTGTAAGAAGTCATGTGCAGGCCACCTGGACACTCACCTCACTATACCTCCTATATTCCACATGAGCCCCTACCAGGGGCCATGCTGCAAGCTAAATACTATATTTCATTATTTAAAAGTCACCATGCTGAATGGATGGTGACTAGAGCAAAGGACCTCTGAGGGACAAAGATTTCCAGCACAGACAGTCACCTCTATTGCCCCTGCCTCTGCCTGCCCCAACTGCCCCTGTCATGGCAGTATAACCAGACATTTATCATCTGCTTACTGCTCTGTTGCTGTGACTCTGTGTGTGTGTGTGTGTGTGTGTGTGTGTGTGTGTGTGTGTATGTGTGTGAGTCATCTGTGTGTGTCATCTGTGTGTGTTTCTGTATGTGTCTGTGTGTGCATCATCTCTGTGTGTGTCTATGTGTATATGTGTGTGTGTGTCTGTGTGTATGGGAGGGTCTGTGTGTATATGTGTGTGTGTAAGGGTCTATGTGTATATGTGGGTCTGTGTATGTATGTCTGTGTGTGTCTGTGGGGGGGTCTGGGAATCCAAAATCAGGTCCTCATGTGACTCCAGCAAGCACTTCACCCATCTTTCCAACCTTCTAGATCGTTTGACTTACATAGAGCCTCTCACTGGGCCTGAATGAGTGATTTAGCTAACTGGCTGGCCAGCAAGCCCCGGGGATCCTCCTGTCTTGCCACTCCCTCCCCAGTCAGTGCAGGGCATTGTAGACTCACAGTGCAGGTATTTCAGATGCACACTGCCTGGAGTTACTTTTGTCATGGGTGCTGGGAATCTGAACTCATTCTCCCGCTTGTATCATAAGCGCTTCACTGAGCCCTCTCCCCAGCCGCGGAGCTTGCTGTTTTGGTATTGTCTGCGCTGGCTGAGTATGGCTTCTAATTATTGTTCATCGGGCCTATTTCTTGGCTTTATGTCACAATCAGATGGTTATTTTTTCCCCATCTGTTGCCACAATCTGTCCAATCCATCACTTGAAAGAGCTCACAGGAAATTGTCTCATCTAAAGAGACGAGGACAGGGCTTCAGCCATGCTCAGTGCTCAGTGGCCAGGGTTTTGGTCTGCAGAGCTGTATAAGGAATCTTATATAACACTGAAGCCAGGAAAAAAAAATGCTGTTTTTCTCCAGTGCCCATGCTAGGTAACACAGAAACACCGGTGAGACATGGGGCACCGGGGTAAATTCTGACATCTTCAAAATGTTCTTTCTCCATAGCACAGCAATAGCACAGCCATCTTTAATAAATGGCCTCCAGCCACAGCCTTCCTTTTCAACCACAAATGCTCTTAGTTCGGAAGAAAAATCAGACCTGGGTGGCGTTTGTATTGCGTTTGAAAGACTACAAAACCCCACTCAGTGGTAGGGGAAGGAAAATGTTCTATTCTCAGGGCATTCCATGGAAGCAGAGTGCCTCCCATTAGGAGCACATCCTGTGTGCAGAGAGCTGCAGTTCTTCATTAAGGAAAGAGGTCTGAAGAGCCCACAGCCAGGTACTAATAGCATTAGGGTTGAGGGGCGACCAATCAGGCAGCTCCTTGGCACATAACCAGGAGACTGAAGCAAAGTCAGTGGGTAAGTGACCCTGGTAAAGAGTTGAGTGTGTGTGTGTGTGTGTGTGTGTGTGTGTGTGTGTGTGTGTGCGCGCGCGCGCGCGCGCGCGCACATGCATGTAAAGGCCAGAGATCAACCTTGGGTGCCATGTTTCAGGTGTTATACACATTTGGCTATGCTGCTGACCAGCAAAGCCCAGGGATTCTCCTGTCTCCTCATCCTCAATGTTGATATCACAAGTGTGTGTCATGACACACTGGCTTTTTATGAGGTATCTGGGATCGCAACTCAAGTATTCATATTTGTGAGGTAAGCACTTCACCGACTAAGCTACCTCTCCATCCCTGGGATGCTAATGTACTGTATATGATGTAATGTGATATTATCTATCTTGATTTTGTTTGCTTTGAGTGGAGGAATGATTTATATACAACTGCACATATTTATAGGGTACTGTTTATAGGGTTTCATATTGATTTATGAAATTTGCATAATAGTCAAACCAGGGTACACAGCATATTCATTACTCTAAACATTAATTATTTCTTTGTGATAGAAACATTAAAATAACTTCTGCTTGGGGGGGCAGGGGGAAAAAAATGGCTCAGTAGTTAAGAGCGTATACTGTCCTTGCAAAGGTTCTTAATTTAGTTCCCAACACATCCATCCCGTGGCTCACAGTCGGAACGCTGGCCCTGGAGAGATCTAACACCTCTGCCCTCCTAGGTTACCTGCAGCACCTATGTGCCACCCTGCCCCTCTCCCGACTCTGACACACACACAGAGTAAAGAAATAAAAAAAAAATGAAAATTCTTCTTTTCTGTTTAGAAACATAAAATTCATTGTTGCCAATAGTCACTCCACCTTGTTACATAACAAGGTGTGCAGGGGAGTGCAGGGGGCTTTTGAGGCAGCGTCTTACTCTGTAGTCTGAGCAGGCCTTGGACTCACAGTTCTCCTGCTGAGCCTCCTGAGTGCTGAGATGGCAGATGTGTGCCACTATACTGGCCTAAAATTGTTTTCGTTTTGTTTTGTTTTAAACAGATGTAACTCCATCCACCAGCTATAGAAGGCAGCAAAAGGCCTCATTGGAATGAAAGCGTCGTGAGGGTGCGGTCTGCTTTTCCATTGGCTCCCATCCTCAAGATCCAGAGAGTTTCTGTGATGCTGGTGCATGGGATTAAGGGGTACAGGTCCCCCTCGCGAGGCGTGCCATGTGTAACTTAGAATTTAGGGAGAAGGCATCCATCCTCTGAGGCCCGGGGATTGAACTCATATCATCAGCCTTAGCCGCAGGCTCCCTTTTGCTGAGCCATCTCACTGGCTTTACAGTTTTGTTTTTACTGTGGTGCTTGTGCTTTCATGTGCTAGGGTGGGACTGTGGCCACCTGTGTCAGCTGTGTCCTTTGCATTTTCCTATATCCGACCCTTTAGTCATCCATTAGCCTGTTCTGTTCATAAAATGACTGTGTGAATGAAGGATTCTGTTATGATTTGCATCTTGTCCCCAAAGACCTTTCAGATCCCTGAGTACTTAGTGTTGTGGATTGGTTTTTAAGCTCCCAAAACTACCAAGAACCCACATGTCTGCTGCAGGACGCTGAGGGTCCCTGTCTTCAGCTGGTTCTGATTGGCAAATAAAGTTGCCAATGTCTGTGCAGGGAGATAGAGGCGGGACTTCCTGGGGCAATGCAACTCAAGGAAGAAGGACTGAGTACCGCCATGCCGAATTGGGGGTAGGGGGAGCGGAAGGATCAGGCTTGAGAGCTGCAGGACAGAGAGACTGCCAATATGTAAGCATCGGGGATCGTGGCCCAGGAGGGCTGCAGGCCTAGGTATGGGCAGTCAGGCTGGCATGTAGGTTTTACTAAGTAATAATTCTAGAATATCGGAGGAAGATCGTGCTAGCAACATGGAGGATTGAAGTGGTCCAGCCATTGAGCTGTTTAAGGCATATTAAAATAGAAGACTCTGTGTGTGTGTGTGTCTTTCATTTGAGAATCCACAACACTGGTGCAGTAATGAGAAACCTGCCCTGCTGCCACAGGACAAGTAGACTGAATTAATCTACTACTGCTATGCCTAGAACACTGAGGCCTTCGGAGGAACTGCACCTCACTGGAGGCCCTGCTTGAACGCATGCTATTTTCTTCCTACACATACAAGAGCATATGTGTATCCCTGATGCAGACCTATCGCCATGGCAACAGCCACTCCTCAAGATACCAGAGACCTACAAAAGACTATCAGCCTTACTGCCTATGGGAAGGTTCCTGGGAGGGAAACCTGGGAAAGAAAGGACCAGGGTGAGAGGGCAGGGACTTCTTCCATGTTACCAAGGGAAAGACTGGCATGCAGCAAAATGCCCCTCCCCCCACACACCTAGAGAACCAATGGATGGAGTAGTCTGGCTCTTATACTCAGTCATCAAAAAACACTCTGCTTGAAATTAGGTTCTCTGGGGCATTTTGAGATGCAGTGGTACCTTTAAGAGGTGGAGCTTGGTTGAAGGTCTCAGCAGGTTAGCTTTGTAACAGCAGGAACCCAGGCAGGAAGATGCTCTGGGGAGCCAGTCCTACAGGCCACCTAGCAATTTATAAACTCTTGCCTCTTAAAAAAATGTGTGGTACTGGTGTTGACATGAGTGACTGGAGTACTAGTGAATGCCTGTCATCTGTCACAGGATCTGAGGAGGAGGGCACTCCCTCCCCCTCAGGTACTATACATGAGCTGTAGCCTGGCCTTCCACCTGCTGGGCCCCTGAACCCCAAAGTAGAAGTGCTAAAACATGTCAGCACTTTCATTTCTTTTGTCTAAACAAATATGCAAATCTCACCGCGTGCTAGGAGCAACTGTGTGCACCCACTTTGCACCCATTTGTCTCCTTACACCCCATGATGGGAAATCAGTTCTAACTACACCCACTCTCATGCTGAGGCAGATGGTTTACCAAGACTGAGGACTATACTGGCCTTTTCACAGGTGAGGAGAAGCCAGCAGCTCTTAACTGCAGAAGCCATCACTGTCAACTAGATGTTTCAGGGACCTCTCCCTAACTCCTGACACACCTCCAGTGACAAGAGCAAGAAAATGGAAGGAGGTACTGACACTCCAGATCACTGACAGGATGTCCTCCTTGTCACTCTGCGGCTGGCTTGGTTGCAACCCCAAGTTTAAGAGAACTCTTTTTTTTTTTTTTTGGAGACAGGGTTTCTCTGTATAGCCTTGGCTGTCCTGGCACTCACTCTGTAGACCAGGCTGGCCTTGAACTCAGAAATCTGCCTGCCTCTGCCTCCCAAGTGCTGGGATTAAAGGTGTGTGCCACGCCGCCACCACTGCCCGGCAAGAAAACTCTTAACAAAGTCCATTGAGCACCCATCTTTTGAAAGGTCCTGTGTTTATCTTATGTGTAGGATACACACATACAGTATCTGCATACATAGAACACAGGCAAGCCTGACTTGCCACGCTGCAACTTCAAGATTTTCTTTTTGGAGACAAGATCTCATGCGTCCCAGGCTAGACTCAAAGTCCGAAGCCAAAGTTGACCTTGACCGTCTCACCTTCCTGATTCTGTCTCCTGACTGTTGAGATCACAGGTGTGTCCCACTATCCCTGGTTTAGGTGGTGCTGGGGACAGAGCACTGGCTCCATGCACGCTAAAGAAGCTCTCTACCGACTGATCTACATCCTCAGCCCAGCTGCCTGGGGGTTAATTTTTGCATGGTACTAAGTGTACCTGTGCAATCTTTCTGAATTTTGATTCAATATTCCATACGTTACATGAGCTACTCGGTGCTTTATTATAGACTAGACCCATATTAGACGATATTACGCAGCGGTAGGAAAATGTAAGCGCTCTGGGTACATTTCAGGAAGGCAGAAGAAGGCCTGGAGGTGTAGCTCAGTGCTGGGGTGCTGGACTCATGTCAATGTCAATAAAAACACGACGCTCACCACAAGGGGGATAGGCGATAGCTTTTATGGAGCCAACTGTGACTGAACGCAGAGTAAGAGCATGTATTTGGCTTACCCCAAATTCCACATTCCACCATGGTAACAGCTTGGCGAAGTTTTTATAGTAGCATAACAACAATAATAACAAAAGTCTTAAGTCTTTTTACAGACCTTGGTGGGCACATTAGATAGGGGGTCCAAGCCAAGTCAGGAGATGCTTGCTATAGATAGATCTCAGACACTCTCAGACACTCTCAGCCTTGAGAACTAAGTGTCTTTTGTCCACTCCAAAGGTTTTACCTAATGGTCACAAAGAGGTTAACACATACAGAGCAGGGCAATAGATGGCTATTAAGCATCTAAAGACCGGGGTTGGAGAGATGGCGGCTCAGCAGCAAAGAGCACTGGCTGCTCTTGAGTTCAATTCCCAGCGACCATATAGTGGCTCACAACAGTCTGTAACAAGATCAGATGCTCTTTTTTGGTATGTTTGAAGACATTGACCGTGTAGTCATATACATAAAATATATAAGTAAATCTAAGAATCAGAGAGATGACAGCGTCAGTGCTGTCACAGTACCGAGCTTGGGCGTAGGCCTGGGGGATTAAAGGAAGACTCAGACTCGGGTCATTCGCTGTGAGAGAATGCCAAAGCTTTTACTGAGCAGGTTCAATATATACACCATGCCAGGGAAGGAAAAACACCAACAAGAACCCAGCTGGGGGGCAAACATCGGGATTTTTGTTTGTTTGTTTGTTTGTTTGTTTTGGTTTTGGTTTTTTGAGACAGGGTTTCTCTGTGTATCCCTGGCTGTCCTGGAACTCTGTAGACCAGGCTGGCCTCGAACTCAGAAATTCACCTGCCTCTGCCTCCCAAGTGCTGGGATTAAAGGCATGACCACCACTGCCCGGCAGGATGTTTTGATCTTAGAAAAACTTCATAATGTTACTTGGTATAGAGCAACACACAGAAAGTGTCAGCCAGGGCATGGCAGCCCTTCGGGGGCCTACAGAGGGGGGGGCTAAAGATGGCTCAAGATAATTTGGCTCTGGACTGTCACATTCCAAACTCTCCACAGTCATTGAAGTTCTCATCAGCTAATCGTCCTGTGGAAGGCTCAGTAGAAGATGCTGTCCTTCCCAGAAACACTCTTCCACACTAGCATGCATAAGGCTCTTGCTTCAATCGATAACATCACATAAAAGAAAGAAAGGGGCCGGGCAGAGCTGAGCCATGATGACCAGTAGGAAACGGGTAGAATTTTAGAAAATTCACTTTCAACATATACTGCCTTGGTGTGTTGAGTGTACTAGGACATAGCCGTGGGGAACAGAGGAACATATGTAAACCCCTACATGCAAATGTATGCAATGTATGCACGTTGAAAGCTTTTCATAATGGTGCATCCAGAGAGCAAACTGTCCCACTGGGGTAATTATCCTGTTTCTAAGCAACCAGACAGGTCATTGTGCAGCTTCCCACTGTCCTTCAGAAAAAAGTTTCTTAGAAGTCTCCTGTAGATTGCAGACTGAGAACAGTTGGGGTCCCACAGAACTTGAGATGCAGCGAGTGAAGCTGTGCAGGGGACCTGGGAGGCCGCTTCATTGTAGAGACTGACGGGGAGAGCTTGGCTTGCGTCTCTGTCCACCTGTTTGGTTGGATCCTCTGGGGAATGGAAGTCCTGCACTGTCGGGGAACATAGTCAAACTGTCTAGGAGGGAAGGGGGCAATTAATGGGAGGGGTGGGAAAGGAGAGGAGGGAGGCAAAGCTGGGGGGGGGAGAATATGCTCCACATTCCATATGAATAGTCTAGTTTTCTTTCTGTCATTGTGTTAAAAAAAACTTTGCCCAAAAGCATCATGGGAGAAAAAAGGTTTTGATTGGTTTAGAGTTCCTGGCCACAGCCCATCAGTGGGGATCCAAGCAAACTTGAAGGTAGGTTTGCTACGCAGTTCTCACAGCATCACCTCTGACCAGGAACTCACATCACACCCAAGAAATACAGCAGAACTATGAAGAGGCCTCTTGCTGGTTCTTTGGATGGCTTACACTCATTTGGATTTCTTGTAAGTTCAGGATCATCCATGTAAAGAATGATACCACACACAGTGTGCTGGGTCCTGCATCCGTGAACAATCAAGACAATCCCCCCAGACATGCCCACAGGCCTATCTGATCTGACCAATCCCTCAATTGAGACATCTTTCTTAGATAACTCTGGGCTGTGTCAAATTGACAGCGAATGCTAACTAAGACGTATACGCATGTGGAAGAAAAAATTAAACCAACAAAACAAAACTTCCTGTAGATCAGGCACAATGATATACCCCTGTATCCCAGCACTTGGGAGGCCCGGACAGGACCGCCTCAAGTTTCAGGATAGCCTAATCTATACTGTGAGTTCATAGTAAGAGTCTGTCTCAAAAAACTAAAGGAGCAACAGCAAAAGAGAAAATAATTTCCTGTGGCAGATGATTCTTAACAACTTTCTTCTGCAGAGGACAGGATTGGGCCAGGAGGTCCCACGATAAAGAATAGTTCTGAGAGTCCCCGGGCCATCTCGGATCATGGCTGGAGCCATCCGGGAGTCTAGGCTTTGCCTCGACTGCTGGGTTAAAAGACTTCAGTAGATAGACAGGTGGCTCTCTGTATATGCAGACTCTAATTTCCAGATTCAACCGTTGGAGATCTTGCTTTGAATGTTCAGTCTATATTCCACCCAGGTGTCTATACTGAGCGTGTGCCAACTCTTGCCATGGTTTCCTAAACAACGCAGTAAAAGACCTGTGTACACAGCAATGCTCACTGGTGTTATAAGTAGCTGAGAGATGATTTAACGTACACAGGAGGGTATGTGTAAGCTCTCTGTAAACTTCATGCTATCTTATGTAAGGAACTTGAGCATGTGTAGAAAGAACCCCCTCTTCCCAACAGGGATACAAAGAACGACTATGCAGAGCCAAGCTTAGCCCAGTTCATCCATCTCTGGGCCATAGTTCCCTGCATCCCCCACTGAGAGAACCATTTAGGCAGTGGTCTGGTCAGACCAGAGTGGCTTTATTACCCCCAGGAGGTGACTCTGTCTCTCATCACATGCATGTGGTGGAGCAGAGTCATAACGTGTTGGGCTAATTACTGCATCATGCCTAGTATTTCCCCCATCACAGCAGGGACACTTGCCCAGGGCCACCCACTAGTGTCCTGAGCGCTGCTCCTCCTTCATTTCCTAGTGGATTTCATCTGACCTTCATCTCCAGGAACCCCACAGGGCAAGACAACCCTGCCCCTTTTCCAGAGTTAGAGGCAGCTTTATTTTTCTTTAGGCTACAGACTCTGTGTCATCAGCATCCTGGAGTCTGTCCCCCAACTACCCAGCCTGACAGGTTGGCAGGAAGCATTGCTGCTGCTCAGAATGTGGAAATATACTTTAATCTCCCAGTTGCCATGACAACTGCCAAACCAGTAATGACAGGATGTGGTCTGAGGTGGGCCATGCCCCACCCTGGCTTCTTTCCAGTTGATGTACTTGTGGCATGGTCCTCAGAGGGTGGGTTGGAGAAAGTCATTGCTACTATTTGGATAAGTGTCTTCCCATGTATTAAAAGCTTTTGTGTTAAAGGCATGTTTTCCAGGGTAGTAGAAATTTCCCCATGGTAGAACCTTTAAGAGGAGAGCCTAGTGGGAAGTCTCCAGGCCCATTGGGGGTATACCCTCAAAAGGGATCAAGGGGCCCAGTATCACATGTCTATCATGTGACCCGATGCTTACCTCAGGCCCAAGTACTGGTGTCTACTGATCCTGGAACAGAATATCCAAAGCTAAACACACAAACTCACCTTTATAAGAAACATTTCTCAGGTGTTTTGTTATAGTGATGACAGACTGATTAATGTCATGCTGGGGGTGGAAAGGATCTCTCTGCCACAATAGCCCCTGCCATGGAGTGGTGACAATGACATTTAGAGTCTATTTTTTTCCCCCACGAAATAGGGGAGATGATGAAGCTGCCGCGTGGCAGGTCCCCAAGTAAGAGACAGAACTGATGTTATCAGGGCTTGTAATACATCATCTGTGAAAGGCAGCCTGGGTTTAATGAGAAATCTCCTAGCCTACAAAGAAGAAGAAACTGAGAGATTGCCCCAGAGAACAGAGTCAGCCTTGGAAATGACTCGATCGGGGGTTTCCAACAGCACCCATCCATACTTTATCACTCTGGATCTACCTATAAAGTACACTCTCTTTAAGAAACTGAATCTGGATTTCTCTCTTATGTTCTCTGTGTGTGTGTACATATGGAGGACCAAGAGGATGTCAGCAATCAACCCTCATCAGTCTTTCATCTTATTCTTTGAGGCAGGGTTTCTCAATCAAACCCAGAGCTCACTGATATGGCTAGTCTTACTAGCCAGCTTATTCTGGGGTCTCCTGCCTCCTGCTTCTGAGGTTGGAGTTCCAGGTGGGCCACCGTGCTCACTGGACATTTATGAGAGTTCTGGGCATCCAAACCTTGGTATTCACACTGGAGCAGCAAGCACATTAACAACTGACCCATCCCCCTAGCCTTATTTTAAATTTTATATGTATGTATGTATGTATGTATGTATGTATGTATGTATGTATATATGCGCATGCCTGCAGCAGCCAGAACAGCATTGGATCCCCTGGAGCTTTCATTACAGGAGATTATGAGCCATCCCATATAGATGCTGGGAACCAACCTTGGATCCTCTGGAAGAGCAACAAGTGCCTGCCAAGCCAGCCTCCCCCTCTCCTTCTTCTCCTTCTCCCTCTCCTCCCTCTCCCTCTCCCTTTCCCTCTCCCTTTCTCCAGGAGTCTTACTATGTTGCCCTAGTGTCTTAGTTAGGATTTTCCTGTTGTCAACAGACACCATGATCAAGGCAACTCTTATAAGTTCAACATTTAATTGGGGCTGGCTTACAGGTTCAGAGGTTCAGTCCATTATCATCAAGGCAGGAATATGGCAGCATCCAGGCAGGCATGGTGCAGGAGGATCTGAGCCTTCTACATCTTCCTCTGAAGGTTGCTAGCAGAATACTGGTTTCCAGGAAGCTAGAATGAGGGTCTTAAAGCTCACACCCACAGTGACACACCCACTCCAACAAGGCCATACCTCCAAATAGTGCCACTCCCTGGGCCAAGAATATACAAACTGCCACACCTAGTCTAGTCTTAGACACCCTGGCTCAAGAGCTCCTCCTACCTCAGCCTCTAGGGTAGCTGGGACTACAGGGTATCTACTCACGGTCCTCAACTTCTTTATTTTCTGCTCCCAGCTGTATTTGCTTTGCTTTCTTCTCTGCCCTTTAATAATTTCCAGCACTCTTACTTCCTTGGCTCGCTTCGTTCTCCTGGGGTGAAGGTCTTCTGACTTTAAAGTATTGTGTTTATCAGAAATTAAGCATACAGAAAATAATGAGTCACTCATGAGCTCCATCCGGCTTCAGTGGGAAACCCAGACACAACAGTGCTTCCTGTTCTCATGGGATGGGAAGGAGGTCCTCAGTCCTGTATCGAGAGCTGTCTTATATGACAGTGACACAGGAAGATGACATCCTAAATGAAGAACTCCGGGTGAGAATTTATGGGATCTCAGAGGCAAACTGATAGGTCTTTCTGGAAACACTCTCCCAGAAGAACAAGTCAGGGAGAAGTCATCTTAGGTCCACCGGTAGTTCAGAGCCGGGGCCTGTCTGGTAACTTGGACCATCTGCAGAGAAGCTATCTATCATAGGCAGGTTGCCAGGCAGGAGGCAGCTGAAGGCCTGGCGGGAACAGCTATTTTCCAGAGCAGAAAGGGCCGCCTCTTGGCCCTGCTGGGCACAATGCAGCATGTTTTGAGACTGTAATTGGTGACATCCCCAACCAGGAACACAGTTAACAGATACTGCTTCGTACAGGGTAGAACAGAGATATGATTCAGACTCATCCCTTTGCTTCCTGTCTTGAAGGCAAGAGAGCAGCCCAGGGGCTCCTGCCGTAAACACATAACATGTGTGTGCACACCCAGGATAGCACACATGCGTTTGAGCCATGCATAATAATAAGCAGTTCCAGATGGCTGCTCTGGGGCAGATTTTCCTAAGATGGCATTCATCGCGTTGAGGGGGTGGGAATACAATTTCTGCTCTCTCTAAATGAACGCAAGTATGTTTCTAAGGCCATGATGTCATTTACAGGACTGAAGGATAATTCCGGCACATATTTCTACCTGGTCTTTGAAATAGAAGCAAGCCAAGTCCACGATGAAAACGGGTTCACAAGCCAACTGCAAAGAGCGTTCTGCATGGCTGCCTGTTTCTGTACTTGAACCTCAAGTCCCATGGTTGACAGGAAAGCGAGCTATGGAAACTATGTTTGGGTTTTTGCTTTAAATGCCATGGGACTCGCTTGGTGAATTTCAGCCCAGTGTGAGCACCAGGCCTCTCACAAGCAACTATAGAGATTTGACAAGAGCAGCCACTTGCCTGGACTGGTCTCTGTCTGAGAGTCATGGACTGTGGGTCACTGTATGTGTTCAGGGCCTCGTAGCTGCTTCTGGACTTGACCATCCATGACAGCAGTGTGTCAGGCTTCCCCACTCCACTTCACGGGATCGTTTTCCTTTCTTTTCTTTCCTTTTTTGTGAATATATACTGGTTGTGTGTGTGTGAGTGTGTGTGTGTGTGTGTGTGTGTGTGTGTGTGTGTGTGTGTGTATGTGTCTGTCTGTCTGTCTCTCTCTCTATCTGTAGGCTAGAGAACAACTCAGGAGCTATCTACTTTGGTTTTTGAGCTGGGCTTCCCATCGACCCCGGGCCTCACTGATTAGGTAGGTTGACTGGCTGGCTGGCCCCTGATGTTCAGCACTGGGATTTTGCGAGGGCAAAACACCACATCTGGCTTTTTTTTGCTGCTGGAGCTGAACTCAGTCCTTCATGCTTGCAAGAGAAGTACTTTACCAACTAAATGCTCTGCCCAGCCCCATTCGGGACCATTCCCTGAATACAGAACTCATTTCTTCTTAGAGGAATTAAGTCATCTATAAAAATCACAAAACCTGCATAGCATACACTTGACTAAGAGGCAATACATAGAACACCCCAGATTTGAGTTTTGGTGTCCTTCGTTCAAACTATAGCTAGGCGTGGCCATTACTACCCCAGTATCTGTAGGACCTGTAGGCATGTACATGACTGTACAGACCAGAAACAATTCAACCAAAAGGCTCCCTGAGGCTAAGACCAGGCAGATGATGTGCTGAGCTCGGGCCAGAAGGATGTGTGAGCTCCTGTTTGTTCCATGGCAAGGAGGAAAATGGGCACAAATCCTCCCTAGGGATTCCTAACTGCTCTCCCTATTGCTAGCTTTGGCCTTACAGGCCCCAGCTCACAGCAAGACTGTGCCAACCCTTGCGAGATCCATGTAACAACTGTTGAGCCAGGTGGCAGGCTGGCCACACTGCCCAGAGGGAGCCTTTATCTAACCTCTGAGGCACCAGCTTAGACAGATCAAAATGGGGACATTCAAGAGGCTAAGAGCAGAGGGCACAGGGGGCTGGCACTGTCACTGGCAGCATGTCCACAGAAGCTCTTGCTGGTATCCAAATGCTCTTCTGCAAAACTCTCTTCTCGCAGAAGAGTACTTCCTCCTGCTTCAGGCAAGCAGGGAGACTTGTGCTCTGCCAGTCCACTCCCCATTGTGTTAAAGTCTACAGATGCAGCATGGCTGCCTGCTGCCCAGTCTCTCATGCACAGAGAGGACCATGGACTGTAGGGTGGGCCAGGATGTCATTCTTCCCTACATCGGGTAATAAACAACACAATCCTAGACAAGGAGGCTTTGTGACTGACTGGTCCAGATACCAAGCCCCAGGAGAGGCTGGGATGTGGGGGGAACATGACCCTCAAGGACTGGGAACCAGGAACCACAGAGCTGGCAGTGCTCGACTGTCAGGGATGGGACTTCCAGCAGGAAGATATGCTGATGGGTAGTCTAAGGGGCTGGGGTAGGGAGGTCCTGGAGATCTCAGGCCTCTCACAGTACGGAGGAGTTGGTGCTGAGGCAGAAAATCCCAAGCACGAGTGGGCAGCTAGGCTCTGGAAGCCCGCACCACAACCATTATTTATACAAAGTATATGCTTGAGGGAATGATTCATTGCTTACCACTTGTCCTATACTTAAAACAAATAGCTGCTGGGGCTGGGGGTGGGATGCAGGTGATAGAGTGCTTACATGCCTAACACCAGCACTGTGGAAACAGGGCCTGATGGACAGAGGAGGATGAGAAGTTCAAAGTCATACTTAGCTTCATAGCTAGTTTGAAGTTAGCCTGGGCTACATGAGATGTGAGACTTTCTCCTTTTTTTCTTTGAGAAATCTTGTTTTGGTTTTTCGAGACAGGGTTTCTCTGTGTAGTCCTGGCTGTCCTGGAACTCACTCTGTAGACCAGGCTGGCCTCGAACTCAGAGATCCGCCTGCCTCTGCCTCCCAAGTGCTGGGATTAAAGGCATGCGTCACCACCGCCTGGCAAGACTTTCTCTTAAAAAAAAAAAAAAAAAAAAAGGCTCTGATTCTGATGCGGGAGGGTCGGGTACTGGTTTGAAACTGTCCTGGGGAGGAGAACTGGGAAAGCAGTAAAATTACAAAATACAGCTGAAACTTCTCATTTAGTTGAAAATGACCTTTGACCCCCAACTGATCCTCTATCCTCCACCTCCTGTGCTCTCAGTCTGTGGGGAAGAAGCAAGCACCATGTCAGGTGCTCTAAAGTCAACTTATAAAGAAGGTAACTTCTGGTTGTGCTATTTGTGATAGGATCTGTGTGGTGCTGGTAATGTTCATAAGCACCTGGGTGTGTGAGCCGATCTGTGAAGCCTGCCCATTTCTGTGGTGTAAATTCTTCCACTTGGTCCCAGCTGCACAGTGTAGTACCACTGGGCGATTCTGGAGTACAGGGGCTCCCATCACACAGGAATCTTATCATCCAGAGCACATACACAATAGACACACGTGTGGCCAGTCATGGATATGGGAAAGTAAATGGGGAAAAGTGGATTTAAAAAGATCTATTTTGAATTATGTCTATGTGGTTGTTTGAGTATATGCATGTGAGTGTAGGTGCCTGCAGAGTCCAGAAGAGGGCGCCAGATCTCCTTACCAGAAATTACAGATGCACCAACCAACATGAATGCTCTGGGCCTCAGCAAGAGGCAGTGCTCTTAGCCTCTGGGCCATCTTTCTAGCCCTAGGTGGGGTTTTCAGAATTTATTCCCTCCCTCCATCTTCCCAGATCAATCTAAAGCTGTTTCCTGCTGAATTTCAGGTGTGTGTTACTGTGCCTGCCTATTACCTTTGTTCTTTAATTTCTTACCATATATATCTATTAATTTTATATGTGGGGTGGAACACTCATGGCTCAGCACATGTGTGGATATCAGAGGACAATATGTGGCAGTGGGTTTTCTCCTTCTTCAATGGAGGTCTCAGGGGTCAAACTCAGGTTGGCAGCAAGCACCTTTACCAATTGAGCCATCTCTGTAGCCCCCTCATTTGCTCTCTCTTGAAACAGTTATTTCTTGTATTTTATGTGTATGGGTGTTTTGCCTGCATATATGTCCATGTGCTACGTGTGTACCTGGTGCCCCAGAGGACCAAAGAAGGCATGGGAACTGAAGATACAGATGATTGTAAGCTGCCAAACGGTTACTGGGAATCGAACCTGGGTCCTCTGGAAGAGCAGCAAGTGTTCTTCACTGCTGATCCATTTCTCTAGTCCCAACTCAACATTTGTTCATAATATGATTTATTTAATTCAAAGTTTACATAATTTAATTTTTGGTAATAATCATGTTTATTGATCATCTTATAAAATTCCTAATTATTTGATAACTGTATCTCTAGTACATGCTGCCTCCAGTACCCGGTGGAATCAGATGCTCACAGTAGGCATAGACCAGACAACCACTGAATGCTCCACTGCTGCATTTCTCAGAATTTACATGTGGATGAATTCTGCTGCAATGCAGTAATTCAATGGGGGGCACAGGAAAAATGGCTCAGTGGGCAAAGTGCTTTCCATGCATGTTTGAGGACCTGAGTTTGGACTCCCAGAACCCCTGTAAAAGCCTGGCACAGTGGCACTTGTGTGTGTAACCTCAGCAATGAGAAGGTAGAGGCAGGGGGATTCAGGGGGCTGGCAGCCCAGCCAGAATTGGTGAGATCTATGTTTGATGAGAAACCTTGTCTCAAAACACACAAGGCAGAGAAGCTGGGAGATCAGTTAAGAACACTGGTTGCTCTTCTAGATGAGTCAGGTTTGATTCCAACACCCACATGGCTCACAACCATTGTTAACTTCAGTTCAGAGATCTGGCATGTCTTCTGGCCTCTGCTGATATTTAGTCTAGGCTCCGCCCCACAACAGCCAGGTGTCCTGACTCACTATAAAAGGGGCTGCTTGGCCCCTCCTCTCTCTTGCCATCCCCCTATCCCCCTCTCCATGTGCTCATGGCAGCCCTCTACTCCTTTATTTTCTCTCTCTCTCTCTCTCTCTCTCTGCCTTTCTCTGTCTCTACTCCCTCAGCTCCCCTCCCCATGCCCTGAATAAACTTTTCTATACCACCATCACGTGGCTGGTCCCTCAGGATTAAGGGATGCCTCAGCCTCAGCACGGGCCCACAGAGACACTCCCTTCCCCCACACCTGACTGCACCTCCACCAAACATATCCTTTCTTTCTTTATATTTTAATAAACACAACAGCCTCTATGGGCACTGTACACATATGGTGTCCAGACATGTATGCTCACAAACATCTATGTACATAAAAAAATTAATTTAAAAAATAAGGTGGGTAACATACTGGAAGACCTCTCTGGGCTCCATATGTGCCTGCATGGGAAGCCGCACCTATATATATACCATACACACACACCTATACACATACCTATATACACATCATATATACATACCTATACACACACCTATATACACATCATATATACATACCTATATAAACACCTATATATCATATATACACATTCATGTGCTTATACATACATATACATGCACATACATATGCATACTCACAGCACACCCCTGTACACACACATACATACATACACATATACACACACATGTGTGCACACATGCACAAAACCACACATATACACACAAACATGCATATGTACATAAACACATACATAGGCATATACATACACACACAAATGCACTTACACATATCACACATACACACAAGCTCACATATTCACACAAACACACATGCACAAACCTCCCTCATCCCTCACTTGGTTGTCCAGCTGGACAGTGTACCACAGGGTCCTCACCTGGGAAGGCACAGTTAAGTAGGGTTGCCTATCTTTTGGTCTCTCCAAACTCCAGGCATTAATTGAAACCTCTGTCTCTTTTTAGTCTCAGAAACTGCAATGTTTTCTCTGGGTAGGGGAATGAAATTGAAGCCCCAGGAGGAAAGGAATAAAGAGATTAAAACAGAAATCAGAATTGGAATAGAGATCCAGGAAAAAAAAAAATTAAGATCCAGCATCACTGTGTGGGCAAACATTTACCTGATACACAGGGATGCTGTCTGGGAGGGAGAAACTGGCCTGTTGTTTAAAGTGCTTAAAACCAAGGAGCTGACAGCTTTGTTTTATGACTTAATGAGATATTTAGGGGAGTTTCATATTTTAGGGAAATCCTGTTATACCCGAAACATTTTCCCTTCATCAGCTGGGAAAGTGGGGATCCTTAGAGGCTCTTCTGTGGGTTCCCAGACCAGCAAGAAAGGGCGCCTTACGTGACTCTTTCCTAGGGAGATGTGAAATATGCATTTACATTTACGCCTTCTGAAAGGGAACCCAGGACAAATCAAAGTCCAAACTGGTGCAGTGATGATTAGTTTTCCCTGAGGCTACTAACAGGGAAATGGGCTAGGGGTTACTCACGGGGACAGAAATGGTTCAGAGGCTGGAGCATCTCTGAAGACCCCACCTCAGCATGGGCAGTGACCCATGGAAGCTACAGCCCTGGTGCTCTCTGCATGAGGGGCAGCTCCACAGGACAGGGAGACTCTCCTCCTGGCAGCCCAGGCAGAACCTACTCCCCCCAGCCAACTGCTTACTGCTTCCATAATCAGAAGGAAGGGCTCCCGGGGATCTCTCAGGTTCCCAGACAGTGAAGTTTGTTTACTTTCTGAATCTCATGAGCCTCCCACTTCACCTTGGGGGTTGGGGGGTGGGGAATGGACCTTTCAGGTTTCCCCTGAGTCAGGGGGTGGGGACAGAAAAGGCAAAGATGGAGAGGTTCTAAGGAAGCTTCAGCTTGGGAACATCACTTCCTGGGGAGACTACTTAAGGCAAGCTGTTAGATGAAGTTACCAATTACAACATCGCTCTTAGATCATCCAAAGCAAGGGGAAACTCTTACTCTCCTGAAGCTTTTACCGCTACCACGGTTCTTCTTTGGCCATTATGACCTTTGACCTTTCCTTCTATTGTTCTGAAGGAGGCTGCTGCTGTTGCTCTGCCTGAAGTGTATTACAAGAGTCCCCCAACCCCCTTTTCTCCTCTCCTTCTGGCTCCTGCGCTCGTTCTTGCCCAAAGGTTTTTATTTATTTATTATATGTAAGTACACTGTACCTGTCTTCAGACACCTCATAAGAAGGCACCAGATCTCATTACGGATGGTTGTGAGCCACCATGTGGTTGCTGGGATTTGACCTCCAGAAGAGCAGTCAGTGCTCTTAACCGCTGAGCCATCTCATCAACCCTAGAAGAGTTGTTTACACTATGGATAGACAGACAGACTGACAGACAGACAACAGCATGGAGCGGGTGTCTCTGAGACTTCAAATCCCAACATCAGAAACATTCAGGATGTCAAACAGCATCTGAAGGGAGGAGTCAGGGCCCACATGGCGGAGGTGGGTTATGGCTTTATAGCTCTCTGAGGATGGGTGGTTTCACTGCACTAGTTTAGATCCAGGCTCTTTGATTCCCAGGCAGGGGGCAGGAAAGGGGTGGGGAACAAGCCAACAGTATTGCTTTGATGTAAACTCACTTCCCAGGTGCAAGCCCCTGCGGCTTAGAAGGCTGTTAGCTAGAGACTCACAATGTTTTTAGTAGGGTGGCTATGGAGGTCTGCGGAGAGGGGAAGGGCTGGGGGTATTGCCTGAGCAGCAGCTGGATTCTAACACTACATTCCCAGGCTTTGAGGCTCCGATGGTCTGTAACTCAGCTCCAGGAGGTGGGACGCCCTTTTCTGGCCTCTGTGGGCACCCGTTCTCATATGCACATATCCCCCCACCCCCACAGCACACACAC
>JANHMN010000006.1:11623835-11700185 GCA_030674055.1 Rhabdomys pumilio | reverse complement strand
ACACAGATACACAGACACACACAAATAAAAAAAGACCACATCAGATAACCCAGGCCAGAGTAATTCATCACACACCAGCCTTACTAAGTATAAAACCCTCACCCGGATTCTACAGAGAGGATGTCACCTATCATTATAGAGTCAATGGTCCAGTGATCTGTTTGCATCAAGGGCAAAGACTCCCCTCCCCCCAACTGTCTTTGGGGTTTTAGTTCAGCGTAGTCTGTACTTCTGGTATGGCCTACTGAAATTCTGTCCATCTGTTTATTCATCTAGACCTGCTCCTACGCCTTGCCCCCATGATCCTGTGGTCCTGCAGATGGCCTCCATGGTCCATGTCCTCCGTGGCCTCTGTGGCCTCCCGGCCTTGGTCTCATGCCTGGAATCTACAGCTCCACTCGATGCTGAAGTCCATCAAACTGTCAACTCTGTAGTCAGCCTTGCTTCTGGCCGATGGATCCCCTAACCATGCAGTCACTCCCTTTGCATCTGTGCCTACTCTCTGCCTCCAGGTAGGCTTCTGTGAACCCTTTCAGTTCTGCACCGGTCTCCTTAGTCCCTTTGAAGCCACTCTAACCTACACAAATGCACACTTACATATAGTGATGGTGTGATGTATAACGTGGGATTGTGGAGTTAATATAAGGAAGCTGAGAATAAAAGAACCTGGACTGCAGAGATGGCTCAGTAGTTTAAGAGATGGCTGCTCAGTCATCGAGGCCTGACTTCTGATCCCAGCTCACAAACTCTGCTACTCCAAGGGATCCAGCACCCTCTCTGACTTCCACCGACTCCAGTACACACACGTGCGTGTGCACTCATATGGACATTGACACACATACGCATAGGTGAAAAATATTTTAAATTAGTTTGTAAAATGAAAGAAGTTGTGTTTTTCAACATCAGCTATCCTTTTGGACATGAGCTCGACAAGGCTTCTCTCCTCATTCACGGGGTTTCTGTCAGGATCTTGTATGACCTTGATCACAGCGCTGGAGCTAGTTGCGCATGCTCGTGGGGATTGGCGGTGTTAGGTGGGCGTCAGTCTGCTCTAGAGGACCGGAAGCCAGGAGGTCTCTCCAGAGGCAGAGGTGCAGTTACGGCCGAACGTTCACCTGAAAGCTCTTCTATTTCTGCTCAGAGCCCTAGACTCCCTGTTCCCTGTGTCCTTGCAAACACTGTCTTTTGCTACTGTGAGGAATGGAATTTTCCAGTCTGAGTGGTTCCTCTTCCTCAGACAACTTACCACCTGACTGGAAGACTCTGAAGGCTCTAGAACTCCCAGGGTCAGGTGACTGTCCTTGGAGCTTTTAGCTCAAGGTCTGTGGTTATTGCTTCTGGCTCAGCCTGACTTCTCCGGACACTTCACTGTCTTACTCTAGACTGCAGAGTGATGGAGGGGGTGGTCCAAGGCAGTGTGGCTCAGCAAACATGGTGTGCTGGTTTCCAGGAGGTCTCCCAGCAGAAAGCCTTAACAACAGGTATCACACTGAAGTTGCTCCGAGCAGTAGTCGAGCCATGAGAGGGATGTTTTCCCCTGTGCCTTCCTGTGGGCGGGGATGGGGATTGAAGGAAGAATTTTATTAATTTTGTAGAACCTGCACTTCTTTTCTTAAAAAATCAAAACTTGAGATTTGGATGTGACCTTCCTCCAGCCTCGTGTACTTGCCGCTGACTCCGCCCTCAGCCACTGGTGCTCTATCGGAAAGCGGTAGAACCTTTAAGAAAGTGGTTTTCAACCTTCCTAATGCTGTGAACCCTCAATACAGTTCCTCACACTGCGGTGACCCCAACCATAAAATTTATTGTCGCCAGGCAGTGGTGGTGCACGCCTTTAATCCCAGCACTTGAGAGGCAGAGGCAGGCGGAACTCAGGTTCGATGCCGGCTTGGACAGCCAGGGCTACACAGAGAAACCCTGTCTCAAAAATACAAAACAAAACAAAATTGTCATTGCTGCATTATAACTGTAATTTTTGCTACTGTTATGAACCATAATGCAAATATCTGATATGTAGGTTGTCTTAGGCCACCTCTGTGAACGGCTGTTTAGTCACCAAAGGGGTTGTGCCCCACAGGTTGAGAACCACTGCTTTAGGGAGTTGGAGCCTCACTGGAGGAAATGTGTCGCTGGAGATGGGCCTTGAGGTTTTATAGCCTGTTCTCAGTTCCTGTCTGCTCTCTGCTTCCTATATGATCCCAATATGGACCACCTCCTCACGCTCCTGCTGTTGTGTCTCCACCATGATGGGCTGTATCCTTCCCTCTTCCCCACCCCTTTCCCTCTTCTACCCCTCCCCTCCCTTTTCTGTTTTGTGTTTTTTGTTTGTTTGTTTGTTTGTTTTGAGGCAGGGCTTCTCTGTGTAGCCCTGGCTGTCTTGGAAATCAGTCTATAGATCAGGCTGGCTTCAAACACAGAGATCCTCCTGCCTCTGCCTCCCAGGTTCTAGAATAAAAGGTGTGCACCACCACTCCCTGGCCCATCTCTTCTATCTTAACCATGAGGCCAAAGAAACCTTTCCTGCTGTTAGTAGCTTCTTCCCGGGTTTTGGTGACAACAAAGGGAAGAACTGTTTTCTAGCCTCTGTGTGTAGTCTGCTTCCATAACCAAATAGGGTTGACAAGCTAGACATGAAGGCACACCCCTACAATCCTAGCACTTAGAAGGCTGAGGCAGGAGGGTCACCATGAGTTTGAGGCCAGCCTGAGCCACAGACAGAGATCCTGTCTTGAACAAAATAAACCCTAGTTTTTGAGACAGGGTCTCTTGCTGGGACCTGGGGCTCACACACTCAGACAGACTAGCTGGCCGCTGAGCTCAGGGATTCTTTTTCACCTCCCCAGTATAAGAATCTTAAGGTGTGCTACCACATGCACTACACACATTCTGGGGAACAAATGAATAAGTTGGGTGTATACTCGTTGCAGAATCCTACATACTATCCACATAAATGTGCCTCAGGATAGAAATGTTGTGCACAGAAGGCAAGTAACCAAATGATGTATTCTAGGGCTCAGGGGTTAAGAGCACTGAATGCTCTTCCAGAGGTCCTGAGTTCAATTTCCGACAACCACATGGTGGCTCACAACTATCTGTAATGGGATCTGGCGCCCTCTTCTGACCTGCAGGTATACATGCAGGCAGGACACTGTCTACATAAATAATAATATTAATGATGATGATGATGATGATGACGATGACGATGACAATGATAGAATCATGTGCTTTATAGGATGCAAAGCACAGAAAGCACACAGTACCATGAGGTGCAGAGGCTATGCACAGGAACACACAGTAGAAAGATACATTTGACTATATTACCTTCTAAAGGTAAGCCTGGGTGATCGTGACTGGGCTGAAGACAAACTGAGGAAGCAAGGCATCTGGGTTCCTTCATCTTTGCCTCTGGACCTCACTCAGTCCATCTTGACGATCTCCTTTCTGCTTTGAGGTCGGGGTTGAGTGTGTTCTTTTTGCTGCTGTTAGGAGCAAAATTTTTCCCATTATATTAGAACAATGCTTTTTTTTTTTAAAAAATTCAACAAGCTTTTGGATTAAAAAAAAAATACTCAAGACAAATACCAATAAGGAAACTGCTTTCATTCCTTGTCCCATGACCCATCATCACCTTCCTGTACTTGATACATCGTAGCCAGCCAGCATTGCTTCCATGGCAGACAAACATAATTTTGAGCAAACATGTTCACAGTTATGGACAAAGTTCCCTTTTCCAAAGGTAATTTTCCAGCTGAATACACGGAGCAGTGAAGTGATCCACAGAGCTGCTAACTGAATTTAACCAAGTCGGAAGAACTTAAGCATGAGAATGTGGAGTCCTTTATCTCAGAACATGTGAGAAAGCCCAAGATCCACCTCTGCACACACAAACGTAAAACTGTCAGTCCGAGACTGTGTGGTAAAGGGCACCCTTGGCACCCAGCACCGCCATAGCTGTGGCTTACTGGAGACTGCCTTGCCAGGCTATACTCATTACAAACAGTATCTCTCCCGGTCTCAAGCAATTGAGAGATTATTATGTCTGTCCTAGAGATAGGCAAAAGGGATTGGTAACTAAAACATGGCAGAACTGATGTTTCAACTACCCATCATGACCTGCTATGTGGGCCAAGGGTTAGGGGCTGGCTTTGCATCAGGTATATAACAATGTTTTTCTTTTAATGTTACATTTTATTTGTTACCTATTAGGTAGGCACTCTTGGGTCATGCTGTGGCCAGAAGACAGTTTGCTGGAGTCAGTTCCCTTCTTTCATGACGTAGGTCCCAGGGATGGAACTCAGGTTGTCATGGTTGGCAGCGGGTGCCCTTACCCGCCTCGACACATCGCCAGACCTAAGAATTTAAGATTAAGATGTATTAAGATTGCTTAATATAATTCCTTAGTACTTTAAAAAACATGTTACACCGCCATATTCTTTCACAATTCTTTTATTTCCTCCTTCTAAATAATTATAGATGTCACTTTTATGTCACCTGTTTCTAATCTTTGCATGCATTGGTTAAGACTTCCCTAAGATAGCGCCAGGTCAGTAATTGTTTGTTTTTAATTAAAATGAGGATATGGCCAGGCAGTGGTGGCGCACGCCTTTAATCCCAGCACTTGGGAGGCAGAGGCAGGCGGATTTCTGAGTTCGAGGCCAGCCTGGTCTACAGAGTGAGTTCCAGGACAGCCAGGACTACACAGAGAAACCCTGTCTCGAAAAACAAAAAAAAAACAAAACAAAACAAAACAAAAAAAAAATATATATATATATATATATATATATATATATATATATCACACATACACACACACATACAGAGAGAGAGAGAAATAGAGAGAGAGAGAGAGAGAGAAATTGTCTAGGTAGCACAAAAGAAAAAAAAAGTTGGAAAATTTTTTTTTTTTTGCCCCAGCTCCCAGCCTGGTCTACAGAGTGAGTGCCAGGAGAGCCAAGGCTATACAGAGAAACCCTGTCTTGAAAAACCAAAAAATAAATAAATAAATAAATAAATAATAAAATAAAATGAGGATATGGCATGGTGAGATGGTTGAGCTGGTAGAACCCTTGTGTGTAGGCTTGACAACCTGAGTTCTGCCCCTGGATACAACAAGATAACAGGAAAGAACTGACTCCTGAGAACTGTATGTGGCATGTGCATATTTGACTGTGTGTGCAAGCATGCCCAGTACACTAAATCAATAGCTTAAAATGAAGATATCTTTAAATAAAATGCCGTCAAAGACAGGTAATGTTCTACTTGCTGTCTTGGCTTTTTATTAACACTAGAATAATAGATAATAAATGTTACAAAGTTACTTTGGGGCTTTAAGGGTTTTTTTTTTTTTTTTTTTTTTTTAATAGGGTGTTTCTCAATAGCCCGGGCTGGCCTCAGCCTCCAGAGTCCTGGGATTGCAAGTGTGCGACACCACGCTTGAGAGGTAGGTGAAAGTTGACTGTGTTTGTGTTAAAGAACGCCTTTAGCATCTTTATGTACAGTCCTGTTCTGGGTGAATCTTGCTTGCTGGGATGAGGTGGAATGGGCTTGTAAGTGCTCAGTGTGACCACTAGAGGGTGCTGTGGACCCACATTCTGTTTTGGGAGTGTTAAGTGTACTTCATTATTCAAGTATAAACCCTTTAAATTCAATGTGTTTCTCAAAGCATTGCCCACACTGGGCTTTCGGTGAGTAGCCCTAACCTGCGAGGTTGTCTAAAAATTTTATTTCTCCATTTGATGTGGGGGAAAAGGGTTTGACAATTTCATTCAAGAGTCACTGGAACCCACATCTGTTCTATTTCTCTGTCTCTCAGCCCTGTCTTCCTCCCGCTTCTCTCTCCTTCCCATCACTACCTGCTGTGCTCACCCATGCATGTAAGCAGAGGCCAGAGTCTTCTTCTCTCACTTAAACCAGTGCTTGCTTCTTTAGCTGACCTGAAAGCTCCCAGGACCCCCCTGTCTCTACTCCAGCACATAGTACCTGTTGTGTTTTATAAAAAGCTAGAAAGAAGGAATGTTTGGTGGAGGCTCTGTAAGGTGTGGGGGTAGGGGGTGTCGGCCCATGCTGAGGTATTAGCCACACAATGGTATAGTATAGAATAGAGTTTATTTAGAGCGGGGGGGGGGGGGGGGGGGGGGGGGAGAGTGGGAAGAAAGTGAGGGAGCAGGAGCAAGAGGAGAGAGCAAGAGCAAGAGAGTAAGAGAGAGAGGAGGGGGCAAGCAGCCGTTTATAGTGAGTCAGGCATGCCTCACTGTTGCCAGGTAACTGTAGGATGGAGCCTAGATGAAATGCCAACAGCACCATTCCTGGGTGCTAGACATTGAGCTTGGGTCCTCATGCTTTGGTGACAAGCACTTTACCCACTGGGCCATCTCCCTGGCCTAATGAAGGCTCTTCTAACTTGGGGCTGGTAAAGACTGGCAAAACACCTGAGTGTTAGATTCCTCAGTCAGAACATCAGGTTCAGGACCAATTCCTAACCGCTGTGAGTCTCAAATTCTCCACTGGTCCAACTTGGAGCCAGTGGGACTGCCACATCACCAGTCCTTACTAGAATTAAGTGAGCTTACAGAAGAAAAGCACTGCATACAGCTCCCATCCAGAGGCGCTCCACCGGTGTTCAGCTTCGTCTGGGCAAAGCTCAGGTGTGCAGCGTGGACTCTTTAGCCGCTAGAGGAGCAGAGTGGGGTGTGGCGCTGTTTCTGTGTACACAGCCATCAGTAGTCAGGGCTGTCCTATGCAGCCTGCTGTGTGACTCAGGCCTTGTACTCAGCCACCAGCTGGTACTGCTCCCAGGTCCACTCGGAGAGATGGCCCCGACGCACTCTGTGGCTTACATCCTTCCTGTCCAGGCAGGAGGCAGTGTCCAGAGCTGGTGGCTGTACCCTGCTTCTGCCAGGGGAACCTTGATTGTGGAGGTAGGGTGGAAATACAGATGGAGGGGAGCTGGCTCAGTCGGTATAGTGTTTGCCACGAAGCTATGAGAAGCTAAGTTCAGATCCCATGTAAAATGCTGGGGTGGCGGCGCGTACCCAAAACACCAGTCCTGGGAAATGGAGGCGGGGAGGATCCAGAAGGCACACTTGCCAGCCAGTCTGGACAGGTCGGTAAGATCCATGCTCAGCAAGAGACCTTGTTTCATAAAATAAGGCACAGAGCAAGCGAGGAAGATGGTCGACATCAGCTCTGGCCTCCACAGTGCCACAAGTGCAAGCACACACCTCGCATGCGCGCATACACAAACACGCACGCGCACACCAGCACGCATGCGTACACGCCAGTGGCGACTGGCGGGGAGGGGTAGGGTGGGGTGGGGTGGGGTGGGTATAAGCTGATTTCCTTGGGCTAACGCTGTTCTGTCTTTCCATCAGTTCTCCTAGTTTCCTTCTGTTGCTGTGACAAAAGACCAAAAGCAACTCGGAAAAGGGGGCTTATTTTAGTTCACAATTCCAGGTTATCGTCTGTCACTCACAGGAACATCACATCAGCAGGGGCTTGAGACGGTCAGTCACACCCACAGTGCAGAGCAGAAAAGAGATGAATGCATACAGGCTTGTTTGCTTGTCTGCCTGCGTGTGCTCAGCTTGAAGTCTCCATTCTTACACTGCCTAGGGAATGGTGCCACCCACAGGAGACGGGGTATTCCTACAGCAATTAATTTTAATGAAGACCCACCTTCCCTTTCAGTGGCTCACAGGCCAATCTGCTGTAAACAACCATTCACTGAGACTTTCCTCCCAGATGATTCTAAGTTCTGTTAAATTGGTGCTTATTGTCAAATAAGCATCAAGGTGGAATTTACAAGTTTTTACAGAAATGACTGGGAATGTGGAATTTATATCTTTTCATTGTCTCTTCTGTAGATCTTGTGAGAATGATTGTGCTGTGCGAACCCCAAATCCCACCCTGGTGGCTATTTTGTCACCTCATGGCCCCATTTGCTAATCTAGATTGGATCCTGGGAGACGTCCTCAGTAAACTGAGCAGAAAGTTTAGGACAGGTGGGGTCTGTCCCTTCCTAGCCTTTTGTTCTGTTCTTGGTCTTGTTAGACAAGTAGGTGTGGCTAGCCTCATGTGTCTGTGGGTTTCAGATCCATCTCTGCACTTCCTAAAACACTCTTGGAATTTTGAGCTGTGGGCTTCTGAGGAATCTTGTCCATGCATATTCAGACCAAACTCATGGGGGAACCCCAAACCTCACACCTCCAAAAGGAACCATCTGCTTTTGGGCGGGGGAGGGGGGAAGGAACCCCTTCTCCCTATCAAAGGCTTGTAGATTTAAGAAACCACCAAGGATGTTCAAAAGGGGCCTTTGTGTTTAACTTGCACAGACCCTACCATGCCCACCCCCCAACGAATAGGTCTGAAGGGGTGATCCTGAGCTAGCACCGGTGGGAGGAGATCAGATAATCATGGAGCAGGCAGCTGGCCTCAGCCTTAAATCATTGCCTCTGTGTGACCTGAGCGGCTGCTACAAAAGCAGGTGGTGGTGGTGTGCCGCCAGGGGTCACTCACATTACAACTACATGGCTCAGCCCCACTTGCAGCCATAAAAGTTCCATCAGAGCACGCGTCCCAGGAAGGGCGCTTGGCTAGGGCCATCTGCTTGCCCTGCGGGCTTGCTCCTCCCCATTGGCCCCACATTCATTCTGGCTCCGCTGGGTGCTGGCTGGCTGCCTGCCTGTCCCAGCCCATCTGCTCATACTGATTTTGTGATCCTGACCCCAGCCACAGTCCCTAAATGACTCATACTATGTGTGGGGCCCTTGTGAGGGTGACAGCCAGGCACAAGGGAAGAAGGAAGCAGAAATGAGGGCCCAGCATGGGGGAGGGGGGCTCTCTCAAATACTTGCCACACAAGCTTGCCTGTGCCCCCTCCCCCACACACATCTGAGTCTGGTTGGGTCAGAACTCAGGGATGGAGTCACTTCTGATACTTGTCTATTCTACGAGAGAAGTTTCCGTCCTGGCAGTCATGGGGGATGCCCATGGGTACTTTGCCTTGGAAGTTCCTGGGATCTCCCAACATTGCAAGTCTATTCCCTCTAGTGTTAGGTGAGGATACAGCTTGGGGCAGCCTGCTGCATGGTCAGCATGCTCTGAGCTTGCAGTTTCTCTCTGTGTGTGTGTTCTTGTGTGTATGGGAGCATATGTGTGTGCATGGGGGCATGCATGCCTGTGGAAGCCAGAGAACAAATGTAGTGTTCAACTGGGAGCTACTCCCCTCTTCCTCCTCCTTCTGCTCCTCCTTCACTCTTCCTCTTCCTCCTTCTTTCCTTCTTCTTCCTCCCTCCCTCCCTCCGTCCCTCCTCCCCCTCCTCCTCCTCCTCCTCCTTCCCCCTCCCCTCCCATCCTGTCTTTGCAGGGAAATCCGTCTGTTCTGGCAGCACAGGGAGACCCTCCCTGCAGATCCCAGCTAGACTCTGTTGTATTGTGAGCTGCGGGGCACCTGTGAGAGGGGATGGGGTGTACCCCTCTGCTGCCATGCAAAATGCCTTGCAGCACAATGGGCAGAGAACAGTTCCACATCAGAGAACCCTGGTGAACCGTCCTGACCAGAGCTTCCCAGTGGCAGGGAACGGTTGGGTGGAGAGGCAGGAGATGGGGTGTCCGGGGAGTGCATCAGTGAGGTGGGAGGCACCAAAGACATCATTAACCGTGATGCCACTTGAGATTTGATTGCTGAGTGGGGGTTGGGGGTGGGGCAGACACACTCACACCCAGTGTGTGCCTGAGTAGACTGGGAAGGGCACAGGACATCCACCTGAGGGACAGTGTTATTACTCAGCTTTCTGTCACTGTGACAAAATTCCTGGAAAAAAATAATCAACTTAAAAGCCAGAAAGGTTATTTTGGCTTCTGGGTTCAGGTTTCAGCTTTGCTCTTGCGGTAAGCAGGGCTTTGTGGCTGTAGCAGCTTGTGGGACAAAAGCCACTTAACTCCTGGAAGTTGGGAAGCAAAGAGATAGACGGGAAAATGTAAGGGTCCCAGTAGTCCTTTTTCAGAATGTATTAGAGTTCTCTAGAGTCACAGAATGTATGGAATGTCTCTGTATATTGAGGGAATTTATTATGACAACTTACAGTCTGCAGTCCAGCTAACCCAACAGTGGTCAGCTGTGAATGGGAAGTCCAAGAATCTAGTAGTTGCTCAGTCCCACGAGGCTAGTTCTTCCTTCTTCCAATGTCATTATGTAGGTGTCCAGCAGAAGGTGTGGCCCAGATTAAAGGTGTGTACCACGTGCCTGGATCTGGAACTTGCTTTGACTCAGGCTGACCTTGAACTCAGAGATTTCCTTGCCTCCGTCTCCTGGGATTAAAGGCGTGTACTACCTTGCCTGGGCCTAAGTTTTTCATGACCACTATGCCTCAAGATCTCCATGTCAAGATCCAGGTCAAAGCTAGGCAGTGGTGGGAGCACTTGGGAGGCAGAGGCAGGAGGATCTCTGAGTTCGAGGCCAACCTGGCATACAGAGTGAGTTCCAGGACAGCCAGGGCTACACAGAGAAACCCTGTCTCAAAAATCCAAAAACAAAAAACAAAAAGACCCACAAACAACAAACAAACAAACAAGCACCCCCCCCCAAAAAAAAACCCAAAGATCCAGGTCAGAAACTTGTGTCTTTCAGCCCCAAGATCTGGATCATAGGTGAGCCCTCCAATTCTGGATTGTAGTCCATTCCAGATATAAGTTCACAACAAGGAATAGCCCTTACACAGGGCATGCTTAATGACCTAACTTCCTCCCACCAGGTCCTACATCCTGCAGACTCTACTATTTCCAGCTAGCACATCAAGATGGTGGTTAAACTTTCAACTATGAGCCTTTGGAAGACACCAAAGGCCCAAAGCAGTAGAGTTATATCTGCATGTGTCTTAGTCAGGGTTTCTATTCCTGCACAAACATCATGACCAAGGAACAAGTTGGGGAGGAGAGGGTTTATTCAGCTTACACTTCCACATTGCTATTCATCACCAAAGGAAGTCAGGACTGGAACTCAAGCAGGTCAGGAAGCAGGAGCTGATGCAGAGACCATGGAGGGATGTTACTTACTGGCTTGCTTTCCCTGGCTTGCTCAGCTTGCTTTCTTATAGAACCCAACCCCAGGGATGGCACCACCCACAAGTCACCCTTCCCCCTTGATCACATGAGATCCTTACAGCTGGATCTCATGGAGGCATTTTCTCAAGGGAGGCTTCTTTCTCTGTGATAACTCCAGCTTGTGTCAAGTTGACACACAAACCCAGCCAGTACAGCATTACGGTAGGCCCCAAACCCTTACCGTGATGGGGATTTCTAAAATTGGCAGTGCCACAATAGAGCACTTGAGAGTGATTTCAGACTTGAGGATAAAATGGGTTGTTCCTGAGTGTGCCCCATGGTTCTGAACCAGGAGATCCTTGAGATGATTCACAACATACCAACGTGTGGCAACGACGAAATGAGACTGGGTACAAGCACCATTTTGACGGGAATTTCCTGAGTCTGATTATCTAATGATAGCTTGTAGATTTCAGAGGATGTTCTGTGATTGAGAAAAAGAGGCATGGATACGTTTCTCAACTGGGTAGACAAGAACAAAAAGATACATCTATATTTGAGGGTGAGTGCCAGGACAAAGCAAGCATGAACCAGAGGAATTTGGGTGAGGGACCTGTGGACCATCTTACCGCTCACAGCCCTGTGGGACCCCCTTCCCCTCCAGGAGACATGGTGGTGGGCGAAAGTGGGAACTACCCAGCATATGCTTTGTGTTTGGGATGTTATTCAGTCTCACCATCATTGTCCGGTGCCCGGAGAGATACAGTCTAGGCTCTGAGACCACTGTTAGTCATGTGAGACACTAGGAATGTTGTATCCCGGTGGAGACCTGTGCAGAGTTCAGGTACTCATTCAGGCCGGAGAGGTAGCCCAGGCTTAGCGCTTGTATGAGGCTCTGCATGCAACACTCCCACCTCCAAATCTAAGCAACCACCAACCCCGGTGTCACCATGGATCAGCGTGCAGGCACGCCGAAGGGCTCTACAGCAGTCTGCCTCCTCACGTCTGCTTGACTTCAGGGGTGGCCGTGGTCTCACAGTTCCTCACATCTTCCATTGACCAATGGTGACGTTCCTTGAGTGGCCTCAGATCCTAAACCTGCTCCATACCAACATGACTCCTCACATCACACTGGGCCTGCCATCTGTGATTCCTGTCACACCGTCACTCCCAACCACAGTCTTTATTCTTAAATCTCCTTTTTTGCACGTTCTTCCTGAAGGTGTTTCCGTTTCAAGATGTGTGAGTACAGATGTCACATGCCACAGTGTGTAAGTAGCAGCCAAAAAGCAACCATGGCTAGTTATCCTGTCTACTTTGACAGGGTTTCTTGTTTGCCGCTGTGTTCATCAGACTAACTGATCTACCATTTCCGGGGATTCCCTTTTTTCCATCCCGTCTCACTGTGTGTGGGTTCTAGGGATCCAAATTCAGTTCCTTACACTTGTATGGCCAGAGCTCACGCACTGAAGAGTCTCCCCAGACCCCTCAGGGTGACATTCTCATGCATGTGTGCCAACACAATCTCTCCCCTCACATCCTACCTTGTCTGAGGACCTGTCCTGTGGGTTCCTCTCCCCCACCCCCAAGACCTTAGTACAACTGACAACATTGAATGGAAGAACTGTTCAGGCCTTGGAACCCAGCGCAAGGTCAGCAAACACCTGCTAGCACGAGAACAGACGCCCCTTCCCCCAATCCATCAAAGTCCATAGTTCCAGGAAAGTCCCTAAATTTCTATCTTGCTATTTTGGCTCCTGTAGTTCAGCTTCTGGCTACCTGTTCTTGATAACTGAGGTGTGTCAGCCCAGGATGTGGTTTTTGTGCTAAAAGCCCACCCTAGGAAAGGCTCAGGACTGCGCTGTGCTCCCAAACACTCAGTGTAGTCGGTCGTGTTTTAAAGGTGTTTTATTGGCTCAAGTTCATGTCCAAGTAGTCTTCTCTGGTGGATACCCCACAGCAGTGAGACAAGGTTGGCTTGCCTCCTCATCTGTCACAATGGATGTGTGCACCTACATACTGTCACCGATTAAGACCATAAAGGTTAAGTGGCCACCCTTTCACTTTCCTGGCAATGTGTTCTGGTGCCCATACCCGGCCCCTGCCATGCTCCCCGTCCTAGTTTTATGACCTGAACCTACATTCATACCCACACTGGCTCACATATATAAATGCTAAGCACTAAGATCTGCACTTGAGAGAGGGCCTCTGGCTTCTGTCTTTCTGAGTGTGGATTACCTATCTAATATAATAGTTTCCAGATTATATAACCCCTTTCTTGCACATATTTTTTCTTCTTTGTGGCTGAATAAAATTCCATCACGTATAAGTACCACATTTTCGTGGGAGAAGCGGTGGGAGGGAACGAACAAAGACAGGTTACATTTGAGGATGTCAACAAAGGTTACATTTGTTGTATGCAATGTTTTGAAAAGGATGGGAGAAGGAGGAAGACTATGGGGGAGAGGAAACCACAGGAAAGGTCCGAAGACAAGGCAGGATGTGAGGGGAGAGATTGTGTTGGCACACATGCATGAGAATGTCACCCTGAGGGGGTTGGGAGACTGCTCAGTGGGTGAGCTCTGGCCACACAAGCTTAAGGAACCCACACATAGTGAGATGGAATGGAAAAAAGGGAATCTCTGCGGGGCAGTGGTGGTGCACGCCTTTAATCCCAGCACTTGGGAGGCAGAGGCAGGTGGATTTCTGAGTTCGAGGCCAGCCTGGTCTACAGAGTGAGTTCCAGGACAGCCAGGACGACATAGAGAAACCCTGCCTCAAAAAACCAAAAAAAAAAAAAAAAAAAGGGAATCCCTGAAAAGGGTGGGCCAGCTAGCTAGTCTTCTCTCTCTCTCTCTCTCTCTCTCTCTCTCTCTCTCTCTCTCTCAGATTTGTTTATGTATGTGAGTACACTGTTGCTGTCTTTAGACACACCAGCACCAGAAGAGGGCATCAGATCCCATTACAGATGGTCGTGAACCACCCTGTAGTTGCTGGGAATTGAACTCATGAAGAGCACTCAGTGCTCTTAACCTCTGAGCCATCTCTCCAGTCCCCAGCTAGTTTGATGAATGCGGAGGCAAACAAGAAATCCTGTCAAAGTAGAAGGTAAGGATAGCTATCCATGGTTGCTTTTTGACCTCCACTTATGCAGTATAGCAAGTGACACTTGTACTCACACACATAGCCTGTACACCCAAAGCTAAGAAAGAGAATATTACAAGGAAACCGATCATCCTGTACAACCAATATGAACTAGTGTTTCAAAAGCGTAGATGTTGATCCCACAGGGTGGGGAGGGCTGAGGTCTTTCTGCCTCTCCGCCGAGCGAGCTCCGAAGGGAAACTGCAGTTGCTAAGTCCTGGGTTGCACTAGCAGCAGAGGCTCATGGGTATCGCCTTAGTGGGAGGAATTCTTCGCAGCTAAAGAACTCTGGGTAGCTCTTAGCACCATGAGAGTGGTAAGAGGGAATACAAAGAAGGAAGAGTGTGTGGGGAGAAGGGACCTGCAGAGGTCAGAAGACAAGGCAGGATGGGTAGGAGTGAGGCTGGTGGGGCGGGGACTCATCAACCCAGGGGCTTTATATCTATGGACATGCTGTTCCTTCCAACTGACAGCTCCCGATCAGCCTGTTCATGGAAGGTTCTCCAAGGTTGCAGGCTTGGATTGTGTCTCGAGGACAATACCTTGTAGGTATGTCCTATGTAAAATTTCTGTGAATTTGCAGGTAATGAGTATTGAACAACCAAAGCCCACAGGACACCTGGACCATTGTCAGGACAACAAGGGGGCATTGGCTACTTGGGTTTTTTTCTAGAATTTTTTCACTGGGCCCAGGCTAGCTGCAGTGCAAGCAGCTAGGATCTCATCTTTATCACTAGTTGGGTGACACTGGGTATTCCCCTATTGCATAGAACCCTGAAGAAGCATCCTCCAGGCTCAGCCTGCTTTCTTTCTTTTTTTTTTTTGTTTTGTTTTGTTTTGTTTTGTTTTGTTTTGTTTTATTTTGTTTTCGAGACAGGGTTTCTCTGTGTAGTCCTGGCTGTCCTGGAATTCACTCTGTAGACCAGGCTGGCCTTGAACTTAGAGGTCCTCCTGCCTCTGCCTCCCAAGTGCTGGGATCAAAGGTGTGCACCACCACTGCCCGGGAGGCCCAGCCTGCTCAATCTTTAAAAAAAAAGATGTTTGTCTGTGCACACGTGTGCATGCTTTAGGAGACAGAGAGAGAAACCAAGTGTCCTGTCCCATTGCTCCATGCTTTATTCCCTTGAGACAAGGTCTCTTGCTGAATCAGAAGCTTATTGTTTCAGCTAGACTGGCTGGCCAGCAGGCTTCCAGAATCCTCCTATGTCTGCTGCCTCCACATTGAACTACTGACACACATAGTCATGCTTGGGTTTTGGTGTGAATGCTAGGGATTTGAACTCAGGTTCTCATGCATGCATGACAGGAGCTTTTACCCACTGAGCCATCTCTCTACCTTCTTAGGGTCACTAGTTGCAGCAGAAAATGGTGGATCCCCTTGGTCACTGAGGGTCAGCGACCGCACACAGGAAATTTCCGAGGGGAGGGATCAACACTCTATGGGTGTAATGCTCACTTTGACCACAAGAGGTCACCCTGTAACCACATCCTGGACAGGCACCCTAGGTTTGGGGCGATTAAGGAGAGACAAGATTTTCAAAAATTTCAGGTACTTTATGATCTTGTCCTTGGTGAACGAAACAGTTTGTTGTAAACCTAAAGGATCTTTCAAAATGCTATGTGGAGAATTCCATCTTTTCCTCAACAATAATGATCAGAAACACAGCCAGATGAGAGGGGATTCAGAACATGGCTTGTTAACCTCCTGGCTGGGCTACCACTATGGAGTTGATTAACCTCTCTGTGCCAGTCTATTCACCTATAGAATGACCTCTCAGAATCACTATGAGACTTAAGTGGTGCTTGCAACAGCACCTGGCACACAGCAAGCCCTAAGAAAAAGGCGTGATAAATAAGATAGTAGTAGTAATAACACTAATTTGCTCAAAAGTTATTAATTTTTGTGTCAAATGAATAAAATCCAACAATTAAGAGGCACTCACAAGTTCCAAAACACATTGACTATATTTAAGCCCTGCAGTCTTAGAACCCTCGTGTGTATTATGGCAGACAGCAGGATCAGAGGTTTTGTTCATTTGAGACAGGGTGTCTTGTCTAGATCCAGCCATGTAGCCAAGGAGGACCTTGAACATCTGCCTCCACCTCTCAAATCCCGGGATTACAGATCTGTATCACCTTGCCAGACTTTCAGAGAGGGCTCATTCCTGTCTGGAAAGTAGGCATTTTCATTAAAAGCGGGTGAATGGGAATTTCACCCTCTAGGCTGTGGTGTATGCAATATTTTGCATGAAGTCTTGTTGGACTTTGTTTTGACTTGTGGCTGGGTGTTCTGCACATTGCATGAGTTCAGAGGGGCTTCTCAAGGCAGTCTCTCATTTTATATGTCCCCAACCAGGGGATACACAGCCATGCCAAATGGCCATCACACAGTAAAGGAAGCTAGGGGTCCCACTCCTTGGTGTCTTCCCTCTAAGCCAACCCCACAGACAGCTGGATTCCTGATCTGTGGTCCATACAGATCCATATGGTCTGTAATCACCAGGCACAATGGCCAGAACAGCTGTGGGGTTGACATCTGGCCCCGAGGTTATCAGACCTGAGTTTTCATTTGTATCACAGGGAATCAAGCTGTGGGGTGCTCAACTGCAGCCCAGCCAAAGAAATGGGCAATGGCGAATTGTTTCACCACTTAGACACGCGGCTACTCCTCCTGTTCTTACAGGCTTTGCAGTGGCAGCCACAGGCACTCAAGACAGCAAAATCAGAATCGCACTGTTGCTTTCTTATGGTGCCATGAAGTGGTACCAGGCTGTGGAATGCTCTGGAAGCACTGCTGTAGTTGCTCTGTGCCCTGAGGTTCCACTAGCACCTCTTACAGTCTGTGTGCATTATTTTGTCAGGTGCATTTTTGAGTGCTTTTCTTTGGGAGAGCTTTATCATAAAAGTGATATCATAGGGACTTAGTAGGTCTACAAATGAGAGCACTCACTATGGACCAGGCACTAGACTGAGTGGACTTAGTAGGTCAATCTACATGAGCACTTTCAATCAGTCACTGGACTGGGGTGTAGCTCTGTGGTGGAGAGCTTGCCTACCACATGCCTGTTGGTTAACTCACAGCAAAGAACATAAGCAATACCAAAAAAATGTTTGCCCAAACTTTAAACCCAGGCCCTCTGTTTTCATGCTAGGTCAGACTGAATAAGCACTGAACCCAGCTTTGGGTCTTGGTTGTCCATGCTTGTGCATGTATGTGTGTGTACACTTGTGCATGTGTGTATGCATGCATGCTTATGCATGTGTGTGCATGCTTGTGCATGCATGCTTATGCATGTGTGTGCATGCATGCTTATGCATGTGTGTGCATGCTTGTGCATGCATGCTTATGCATGTGTGTGCATGCTTGTGTGCGTATGTGCACTTGCACGTGTGCATATGCATATGCATGTGGAAGCAGAGATCAGCCTTAGGTGTCATTCTTCAGAAGCCATGCACCTTGTTTTTTGAGACAGAGTCTTTCACTGGTCTGGAGCTCAGTGATTAAGCTAGGCTGGCTTCCCAGTGAGCTCCTCTTCCTCTCCAGTGCTGGGATTAAGAGCCCCAGCCATCACAGCAGGTTTTCCTACCCGACTTCTGGGGACTGAACTCCTATCTCAGAGCTTGTGCAGCCAGTGTTTTGCTAACCAAGCTACAGAGCTATCTTCCCAGGCTCTGAACCTTGAAGTTTTGCTAGCTTTGTCTGCCAGCATGGTGGGAGGGCTCCCATGTTTTTATTAGCTTATCTTTCAGAGCAGAAGGCAAGCTTGTGGCTTGGGTTTGCTGTGGCTCTGTCACTATTCAGAGCAGCTGTCTCTGTGTGTCAGCACACCTTCCACTCCTAGAACAGAATGTTACCAGAACTCAAATGCCCAAGGGCCTGGTAGGGTTGATTATGAGGCTGCAGGCCTGACATGAAGCTTAGGTGTGACTAAGAAGATAGCAAGATGGCCGCCACCAGTTCTCTTCCACCCCTCCCAGAAAGTCAGACCTGACTGAGTTGTGAGCAGTGGACACTGACCGTGCAACAAACTTATTTCTAGATTTCATGGCGTCCCAGGAGCCACGTTAGAGGATCTCCCCAGGAACGGAGCTTTTCTGAATGAAGGCTGACCAGCACCTTCCACCTCTGATTTCCAGATCCCAAACTTGGTGCACACTCCAGCCTTGGGCACATTCTGTCTCTCCCTCTCTCCTGTCCCCTGCAGCTGCTCCAGTTTCCCCCTGAAGTTGAGCCCACCTTCTTTCCTGCTCTCTAATTGAAAAAGAATGGCCCTCTCTTCCTCCTCTCCAGCTCCCTCCTCCCTGCAGCTACCTGGATTTACAGCTTGCCTGTCATGTTGTTTTTTTTTTCTCTCAAAATCTAATTAAATAACAACCAGAGCCCCCACTCCCTCCTCCAAAAAAAGAAAAAAGAAAAAAGAAAAAAGAAAAAAGAAAGAAATAGCAGAAGAAAATCCCTCTGAAGCGAACAAAGGACAAAAATAGTTAGTGGATGTAGGGCAAAGTTCAGTTCCTAGGTGGGGAGCCTGAGGCTCAGAAGGTTCTGGCACATAGTCTGACCAGGAAGACAGAACACCTGTGGCTTCGGGAGGGGGTGTTTCCACTGGGGTGCAGAGTTTTGTGTTCCTGTGTAGGGTTGCAGCTGACTGTTGCTCCAATCCTTCCTTACTGTCGAAAGGGAAAGTAGGAATCCAGGAACGATGATTTGCAAACCTCCGGTGGCAGCCAAGGCTCTGCCTTTGCTCCTGTCTTCGCTCTGCAAGCACACAGCCAAGAATAATCGGGCTTTCCAGAAAGCTCTCACCACGGATGTCCGGCTTGCTGCGAAAAGCCTTCCCTTTTTGTTTCCTGTTTCCTGTCTCAGCTGTCCAGTGAAATGCCCCCACCTGTAGATCTGTATTTCATCTCTGAAAGGGGGAGGGTACATGGCTTATGAGGCTGCATCAGAGGGTGGAAAGGGTTGATGGACTCTTTAAATGCTGGTATGCTGCCACTGCTGAGGTTTAGGTCTTGCATAAAGATTTTATTTCTTCTTTTAAAAATGTACCGTAGTCATGGGTCACAGACCTACTGTTCCATCATTAGCAGATCTTGGGGGGAACACTCTTCTGGAAACAACCAAAGACTTGCCATGTTTTAAAAAGCATTGGTAAGGCTAACTAACCAAGAGAATCAGGTGTTACCCTGATTCTAACTGATGAGCGTAATAGCACAGGAGAAGGCAAGAGTCCACGTTTTCCTGTGAGAGCTGCTGACTTGAAAAGGTGTCAATGAATTTGGCTTTTCCTAAGACAGACCAAGAAACTCCACCTGCCCTGGGACTGGGCTACTCAGCCTGCTTTGGTCTTGCAGCCTTGGTCCAGCCATCGCCAGTGCTGGTTTGGGTGGCTAGCATATGCCTGCTGCTTAAGATCATTCTCTGTGCACACTCAAATGCAGAAGGGAGGGAATGCCTCACAGAGATTACTGCCCAGGACAGGGATTACCTCCATCTTCCTCCAATGAGGCATGTTTCCCTCAGGACCCCTCGAGGCAAAGTCACGGTGAAGAAGTTCACTGAGAGAATTGGCTGGGCGTGGGGATTGTCTCTCTGGTTTGCCCAGGCTAACCTTTAAATCTTGGACTTAGGAGTCCTCCTGGCCCAGCCTTCCAAATTGCTGGGATTCTAGGTGCTCCTATGCATTTATTTTAATTCAATTTTGAATTAGGGCCTAAGGCTGTACCAGGGTGGTGATAGTGTTTGGTTCAAGAATAGTATGGGGTTTAGAAATACTGCCTGTGATGTCGGGGCCCGGTACTAACCTTTCTTTCCTAATTGAGATGGGGACTTTTGGGGCCGCTAGGACTTGGGTAGGTAAAGCTGTGTGAGGCCCCAATCTTACAGCAAAGAGGAGGGTTTCCTGTAATCGTATACTTTGAAAATGCCAGCAGAGTAGACTAGCTTTGGGGGCTTGTCAATCATCCCTTCTGGCCCAGACTGGCTGGGGGCGGGGTCTGGAAATGCTAGTACTTAAGCCTGCGCTAACCCGTACCGGCCTTCCTGCGGGGGACAGGCCGGAGGATGGGGTGCGGTGGGGGGGTGTTTCCTGCAACCTGGCAAGTGAGCACTTTTCTAGCTATAAGTGGCAGCGGCAGGTGTGTGCTAAGATATCAAATGGATTACGTATTTTATTAGGAAGGAGTTTTGAGAATTTGAGAGAGCTTGCAGATCAAATTCGTGCTTCCGGGGACCCACAGGGCTGACACCTGCAGTTTTCAATGCAGCCTCTGGGAGGCGCAAGACGCCGGCTCCTCGCCTAGCCTTTGGTGTTGGCAAACACGCAGCTGCCCCGTGCAGCAGGAAAACGTCCTGTAAGGAGTTCAAAAATCAACACTGAATGTATATATTCACCACCCACCTGCAAAACACTCCAGTAAAAAGGAGAAATTCCCCTCCCTCTGTGTGTGTGTGTGATTTTTGCCTCAGTCTGACAAGCTTCCTGAACGCCTTTTGCCCTATCCAGCTTCCCAGGCTTCACTGAAGAGAATCTCCAGAAGTCCCCTAGCACACTTGTCTGTGTGAGCACAGAGACATGCAGACATCCACAGTGTCGTGTTCTGCGGGTGAGCAGTCTGGAAACCTGGTGTGCAGGTCTCACAGGACAAATGATAAGTTCAGAAAGCGTCCAAGATCCCCCCCCCCCTTTTTTTTTTTTTTTTGGTTTTTCGAGACAGGGTTTCTCTGTGTAGCCCTGGCTGTCCTGGAACTCACTCTGTAGACCAGGCTGGCCTCGAACTCAGAAATCCACCTGCCTCTGCCTCCCAAGTGCTGGGATTAAAGGCGTGTGCCACCACTGCCCGGATCCAAGATCACTTCTTGTATTATATTATCAGAACAGAACCCTTTGAAGAAGCATTTTTAGGTAGTTGAAATATTTCAAAATCTCATCAGACAAACGGATTCTTAGTCATGGGTTGCCGGCTCCTTTCGGTCTCCAGGGCTTGGGCGCTGGGTGCAGGCGCTACCCTGATTCTAATTGACGCGCATAATAGCACAGGGTTCTCGGTGACTGGGGTGCCCCAGCTCAAAATCCCCTGAGAAGTCAACGCGAGGCAGTATGTGGTGGGAGGATGGGAAGGTCTGGATCTTTCTAGGTCGGCCTGTAGGCGGCGCCCTGGGAAAAGCATTGTGGAACAGTGTGTGTGGAGCTCCCGGAGTCTGAACCCCGGAACCTCTGGGTTTGGGACGCAGTAGCCCTGTGTGTACAGCTCTCTCCTGAGCTTGGCACTCATGTATCAGAATCCCAGCAGCCAGGATAAGCCTAAGAGGTGCGCACCCAGGGGCGGGGGAGAGGCACGCGGTTCCGACCCCCACGCGCAGGGCAACCCCGCGACCCCCGCGGACGACGGGGCTTGGCCCACCCCACCGGCGGCAGGTGGACAGTGTTGCTATGAAAGAGAAAGCGTCGATTGTCCCCACCGCGAACTGCCACACGCCAGACCTCCTCTTTTGTGTGCCCCGTATAGAAATGCAAACGAGCCGCGTGTGCCGGCAGCAATCTGCTGGTCCCTGCTGCCCGCGCCCCACAGCGATCTGCTAGGGGTAGAGGTGGGGGGTGGGGGTGGGGTGGGGGGGGCTTAGACCTTGCAGCCGCGAGCCCGAAAGGCGCAGAGTCCTGAGTCCCTAGTGGCAGCCTAGGCCTAATGTCAGCTGCAGTTGCAAACCTTTGAGTTTAAGTTTCGGTTTCGCTGTAACAGCCCCATAAACTTCAAATTGAAAATTAAAGAAAAATTAGAAAGGTCGCAAAAAATGCAAAAAAAAAAAAAAAAGGCTTTTACATTCTCCAACTGTGCATTCCACGAATTCCAGTGTCATATTAGCAAACAACGTGCTTTTTTTTTTTTTTTTTTAACTTTTTCCTTTTAAGGACTTAACAAAAAAGAAAGGCGAGGTGAAATCTGCAGGCTCCAGTCTGCCTGGTAACACTCTGACAAAAGCGGCAGATTTGAGGCTGTGTCATCCCCCCCCCCCCCGCACCCCTCCCCACGTGGCCTTCTGGCACGAGCCGCAGGCCTGCCGCCTCATTTGCATCAGAAAGCGGGCGCTGGCCAATGGGAGCGCAGCCTCCCGCCAGCTGGCGGCGGCGCGCCGAGCCGGTCTATAAAAGGGCTCTCCCGTCGGTGCCTGGCGCACTCGCTGGTGGTGGGCGCGCATCGTGTTTTGGGGAACTTTACCTGCGCTCGGGTTCCCTCCGCACTCTTCACTTTTGGATAACTTGCTGTTCGTGGATCGCACAATGACTCTGGAAGAAGTCCGTGGCCAGGATACAGTTCCGGAAAGCACAGCCAGGTGGGTTTTGGGGTGCCGCGAGTTGGTCTTGTCGGGTAGCTATCTCTCGGGGTCCTTTAGGAGAGAAGTTTGCAGGGCGGGAGCCATGCACTGTCTGGCTGCGAGGTACCGAGGCACGGGATCAGAATTACTACATTTCGATTCCTGTCTAGAGCTAGAGTTTGGGGTGCCGGCATCTGGTCGGGGTTGGGGAGCCTGGGATATGAGCGCCAGATCAGAAGTAAGGAACCGAGAGTGCAGGCGCCAGGTCGAGACTGGGTGATGGGGAATGAGGGCGCCAGATCATGACTAGGGTGCCAGAGGTGTGGGCGCCAGGTCGGGACTGGGGATCCGGGTGTGTGGGCGCCAGGTTGGAGTTGGGAGGCAGGAATGCTGGCGCCAGGCAGGTCTAGGCTAAGGGGCCAGCTGGGACTTGGAGGTCAGGGCAGGGATCTCTCTGTCGTGTCCCCGTGCTGGTCCCCACTCACGGCGCTTGTTCTTTCACAGGATGCAGGGCGCCGGGAAAGCATTGCACGAACTTCTGCTGTCGGCGCAGCGCCAGGGCTGTCTGACCGCTGGCGTCTACGAGTCCGCCAAAGTCCTGAATGTGTGAGTGTAGAAAGGCCCCGCGTGCAGGGATTGGGGTTGGCGCGGCGGGGAGACCTGGGGGTGGCATCGACTCTGACCTTGTCCTTTCCATCTGCTCTGCAGGGACCCTGACAATGTGACCTTTTGCGTGCTGGCTGCCGATGAAGAAGATGAGGGCGACATAGCGCTGCAGATCCATTTCACGTTGATCCAGGCGTTCTGCTGCGAGAACGACATTGACATCGTGCGCGTGGGAGACGTGCAGAGGCTGGCGGCGATCGTGGGCGCCGACGACGAGGGGGGCGCGCCGGGAGACCTGCATTGCATCCTCATTTCGGTGAGTGCCCCCACTGCCTCCCCACGCTAGTCCCCCAACCCGTCCTGGCCAACGACAGGCATGGCTGACCCTTGAATTTTTTTAATTTTTTTTTTTAAATTTCAGAACCCTAATGAGGACACATGGAAGGATCCTGCCTTGGAGAAGCTCAGTTTGTTCTGCGAGGAGAGCCGCAGCTTCAACGACTGGGTGCCCAGCATCACCCTTCCCGAGTGACAGCCCAGAAGGGACCTTGTTCTGAACGACTTGGTGACACTCTAGCGCGCTGCTGGCTCTGGAGTGGCCCTCCGAGGGCGCTCGAGTGCGCATGGAGACTGGCAGGCGATGTTGCCTGGAGAGCGAGGAGCGCGGCCTCCCAAGAAGGGGGTCTGGCGGCAGCGGGGACATCTTGTTCCGAGCCCAGGACTCTGCCAGTGTCCGGAGAGGCTGCTAGCACAGGAAGGCCTAGGCAAGGACGTTGGCCCCAGGGCCGGGAAGAACCGACCAGCGAGGCAGGTGTGACTCAGCAAGCAGCCTTCCAGTGAAAGGAGGGGAAAGGCAAGGCAGGCGGCCGTCTGGACTTGGTACAGATGCAGGAGCGGCCACTGCAGGAGCGAGCCGGACTTTGCAGACTGCAGTGCTCTTTCAAAAACCGGATCCCGGGCAATGCTTTCATTTTCTAAAGGACGCTATCGTGGAAGCTTTGAATTTCACAATAAACTTATTGAAACAAACTTATGCCTTTTATTGAGGGTAGGGGATTCTTATCTCAGGGGGAGGCAGTGAAAGGGTGTTTCTGGTGATTGATGGAGTTTTGTGGCACCTTTCTGTTGGGGCAAGAAACTGCAGCCTCCTGGGGCTGCCAGTGGGGGAGGGGTGCTGGCGAGTAGTTAAGGGGAGAACTTGGGCCTGAGTACTGTTTGAACCTTTCAGGAAGATTTCAAACTTGCAAGACAGGAGCATACTTGATAAGGCCTCCGGGTGCAGAAGGTCCAGGCTTGCAATCCAATCCGATAACAGTGACTTCTGCCTCCAGTACCGCCCCACCCCGCTCCGCCCCCTCCCCCACTTTTGCCTCGACAGCTGCTTATCTGAACAGCTTGCGGGAGGCCCTGTGCCTTCCAATACAATGAGCTTGCCTTCTGCAGCTCTGCCCTTGGTGTGGTGGCTGTGGATGGGGGCGGGTTGCTCTAGCTTTCAGGAACTTTCTCCTTTTAATTGCTCTGACAAAGCTACGCTACTAAAGTATTAATATCAAATATGACAGCAGTGAGTGCGTTTTACGTATGAATCATCGTTTTGTCACAGCCGTGATGGAAGTTACAGTATCTTAGCACAAGTTGGAAGGCACCGTCTATATAAATAGGAGTGAACCAGTCTGAGTGGGGTGGGCATCTGCTAGTTCCTATTCTCAGTGCTTCTGCCCACATCAGTGAGGGCTGCTGCTATCCACAATTCCTTTTAAAGTCGGAGGACAAATGCTTGGGAGCCAGGATTATCTTTTGAGAAGGATCTGGTGGGTTGGGGAGGGGTACGTCCCAGTGAGAGGACTTTTTCTGTAGCTTAGTGCTTCTGGCTTTCACTGCGCATTCCAGGCTGTGCAGACGGATGGGGGAAGCCCACGTGGGGCTTTCTTGCTGTCAGCTCTGCTGCCCGGCAGAGCACAAGCCTTCGGGGAAGGGCGGGGTGGGGTGCTGTTTTTCTAAGAAGGCCATTGGGCTGATTTACCAGCAGTGCTTGGGGAGGCTGGTTTGCCGGTTGAATGCCGCTTTAAAAAAAAAAAAAAAAAACTCCAAAGCAGATTCTGGAAGCCTGTGGAAGGCAACAGGAAAAGTGCAGGAGTGCGTGGACACTTCCTGAAAGGAGAGCATGCCCTTTCTGCTTCACACCAAGTTCACTGTGCCCAAATAGTATCGCCGTTTCGCTTGGGCGTTCATTTTTTTTTCTTTAGGTGGGGGAGTCTTGCAGTGCGGGAGTAGACCTGCATGCTGGTAAAAATAACCTCTTGCCATAGCGTTCAGCGGAGCGCTGCAGGCTGGCAGACCCTTGTAGGACCTTGAGTTGGCAGTCCGTAGGAAACTCGGCTTTCTCTCATTGGCCCTTACTTTGCAGCCACCTGTTTAGAAGTTTTAGGAGACAAGAATTCTAAAGGTGGGGGTGGGGTGGAGGTGGGGAGTAGGAATGCCGGTTTGGGCGGTTAGTAGCTGGGAGGGGATGATTGTGGTCAGAATTTGTACTGAATTCTTTATATATGTTAATATTATCATGGACTAATCAAGAGTGCATAAAATAAATGATATGTTATGCAGTTGTTTAGGTTGGGTCTTGGCCTTAAACTCAGCATGCAGTCAAGGCTAACTTCGAACCTCCTTTCCTGCTGCCTTCAGCTCTGAAGTGCTGGAATTATGAGTGTGAACCACCATACCCCATTTTGTGCAGGGTTTAGTATGAAACCCAGGCAAGCTCTCGGCCAACTCACACAACACCACATCCCCATCCTTCCAATGCATGGAGTTTCCAATCATTGTGTTCTATACTTACAGTGACCATCGGTGAATATGCATGGATAGACGCTAGATACATGCTAAGTATGACATGACATACATGTTCAGTCGAGGATGCTCCGCCTCTGGAAAGCACTGAATGAGTGTTAATAACTTAAAAGCTAATGGCAAAAGAAGGAAAACATAGGAGCCACAGAACAAATGGCTGGGCCACCACTGGAGTGCCGAGAAGCTTGCAGCTTGCAGGCTGCAGGCTGCAGGCCGATTCCAGACAGACACCTGCTTTTCTGGGAGATGTTTTTGGTTTTTGTTTTTTCGTTGTTATTTTTTGCATTTATAAAAGTTACAAATCAGCCGGGCGGTGGTGGCGCAAGCCTTTAATCCCAGCACTTGGGAGGCAGAGGCAGGTGAATTTCTAAGTTCAAGGCCAGCCTGGTCTATAGAGTGAGTTCCAGGACAGCCGGGCTATACAGAGAAACCCTGTCTCAAACAAACAAACAAACAAACAAACAAAAAAACCCAAAACAAAAGTTACAAATCAGCCGGGGTGGTAGTGGCACAAGCCTTTAATCCCAGCACTTGGGAAGCAGAGGCAGGCGAATTTCTGAGTCCGAGGCCAGCCTGGTCTACAAAGTGAGTTCCAGGACAGCCAGGAATACACAGAGAAACCCTGTCTCGAAAAGAGAAAACAAAATAACAACAACAAGAAGAAGAAGAACAACAAAAAAGTTACAAATCCATTTGGAGAAAACTTGCATAATGCAAAAACTAATTAAGAGACATTGTAGCCCACCGAGGACACATGTGGGGTTTTCCTCTGTGGTTTGAATCTTGCAGACACAGAAACAAGTGGTGTGTATCTGCTTTTGCCACTTTCCTTTCCAGTGGGAAGTCTCTTGCAGACCCCCTTGTAGTGAGTGACTTCAAAGACTACAACCAGCTCAGGGGTGACCACATGCATTCCAGTCTGTGATCTAGCTGATGAGTCTTTACCTGTTTGTAGTTTTTGCTGAATGAGGCAGACACTGGAGCTAGGGATATGGCCCCTTATTTTAAGTGTTATGGGCAAAGAATTCAAGCCCCACAACCCATGTTAAAACGTCTGAGCATGGTGCTATGGACTTCTACTCCCAGCACTGGGTAGGCAGAGACAGGAGGATCCCTGAGTCTGGCTGGCCAGCCAGTCTAGCCTCTGATGAGATCCAGGTTAGTAAGAGACTGTCTCAAAAGGAAAAGGTGGCTGGGGCTGGAAAGATGGCTTAGTGGTTTAACAATGCCCACCCAGGAAATTTACAATTCCTGTAGCCCTAGCTACAGGACCTGCTCTTCTCCTCTGCAGGATTCTAAATGTCCAGTGTCTAAAACCAACCTGTAGCAGTGCTTCAGAGTGGTAAAAGCCAGCCATGCTTGCCTTTTATTATAAAACCTGTCTCAGCATTAGATGATTGCTGTAAAATTTGATGGCACACTTCCCAAAGATGAGGTGGATACAGAGCTGGTGACTGGGCTTCTGAGGTAGCAGAGCAGGCAGAGTGCTTGCCACCAAGCCTGATGACCTGGTGACCTGATTCTGATCGCCAGAACCCACACGGCAGAAGGAGAGAACAGACGTCTGTAAGTGTGCTCCCTCCCCATGGGCACACACACATAAATTAAAAAAGATTAAGCTAATTGAAACTAAAACAGGACTGGGGGGTTTGAGGAGGACCAGGCAGCTCTGTCCATGCAGAGCACAATAAATCGCTGCCATTTATTGTAATTCTAAAGGTCTTAATTCTGGCATTAAGCACTTCATTAAAAGATTCACCTCAGTGGGAAAAAAGCAAAAATTAAAATTTCCAGACAAAGACCAACCAAACAAGGCTGGGAAGACAACTCAAAGAATAGACTTTTTTTTTTTTTAAATCATTAAAAAAACATTTTGGGGAGTTACCATTGGTTTTCTAGGCTATCAGTCCCCCAGAACTTTTCATTCAGGTATGTAGCCATTCTGACAAGATAGAAGATACTTTAAAAGAGATTCTTGTGGTATCAGACTACCGAAACTTCAAGCCCCAAAGAATCAAAATTTCCCCAAGAATTCCATGTTGGGGGAAGGGAAGGCTGAAGCCCTAATGCAGGAGGAGGAACTTGCCTCCCAGGAAGAGATTTCACACAGTTCTGATAACTTATCGGATCACCTTGAAGGACGGACTGGAGCCTAGAGATGGCTCGGTGATACGTGCAACCCCACCCAGGTCAGGCCCGCTTAGCCCTGCATAGCATACCTCTTGCCTTTATTGAAGTTAAAGGAAGCTAAACCTCATGCCAGGACCCCAAAGACAGGCACTGGGGGGAGGGGGTCACTAGATCTCTACTTCTCCCTCTCTTTGATGTGGCCACATAGAATAAATCTCCCTTTTATGCTTCTCATGACCGCTTGTTGATTTACTTAGCAGTCTCTCATGGCTGAGCCTAGCTTGCTGGGGCTGCTGGGGAGGGAGGCAGGTTCTAACTCTACCTACCAGCTCCAGTAACAGGTTGCTTCGAATGCTCCAGAGGAAAATTGTCCTTCCATAGGCTCCATGGGAGCTTTATGACTTGACTGGGGACCATGAAAGCATGGTTTCAAATGGCAAGCCTCAGATGCATGCCGGTTGGAGGAGCTGGCCTACCAGGCTGCATAGATGCCGGGACAATGGGCACTTTGGGGTGCTGGCAACCATATCAGGGCTTTGGTTTCTGACCTAGAGCAAATTTACATTTGGCCTTTGGAACTTAAGTTGAATTCAAGCCTTTATCTTCTAAGACTTGCCAAATTATTTCATCTCTCTAGGTTCAAAAAAAGCTCTCCAGGAAAGGATGAAGACTACCTGGGGGAGTGGGAATTCTAAGAGGAGGCTGGGTAGCCTTAGGGCACCTGGCATACAGCCAACTAAGGCTGCAGAGTTTAAAGTAATTTTTTTCCTTTTTTTTTTTTTTTTCAGCATCTGGGCTTTGATGAACACCGGCTGTCTTTTTTTAGCGCAGTGTTGAGCATGGTCTCCTCTTCAGTCCTTGTCAGGCTGGACCGTGTATACAAGGGAGTGTCTGGGGCAGGCTCCAGTGTCCCCAGGTCCACCTGCTCACCTCGAAGGCACCATGTTGAAAGCAGTGAGAAACGGGAGGTCTCCAGGGAGACCTTTTCCCTCACACAGTGGCTAATCGTGTGAGATTCCTGGAGGCCACGGAAAAATATGTCACCACTCACATTCCTGTCGTTTTAGTGTTTCGAGCGCCGTCTCCCATGTATCCCTGCTCCCTGAATTCTCTACAGTCCAGCCCTTCCCAGAATGTGGCCGCGTGCTTTCCCAGGAACTGATATTACCCCTCCTTCCGGATCCCTCTCCCTCCCGCCTTCTCTTTTCTCTATCTCAGCCCCTCCCCCTTTCTCTCCTGCTGGGTGCCAGGCTCCTGAGAAGTAGATCCACCCCGCTAGGGCTTGCTGCTGCTCTCTGAGCTAGGTTTGACTCCGGGGATCTCTCGGGCAGAGTTCGCCCCTGCCTAGAGCCCTTGCAGACTCCTTGCTCATGTCTACTCTTTTGCCTTGGTGCTCCCGAGCCGTCTCCTCTGACTCACCAGGGCTCTCCTTGTGCTGAGCTCTGCCCATATAGAGAGGTCCAGTCTGTGCTGGGACAGACAGTGACTCAGCCTCAGATCCTCTTGGCCAAAGGCCTCCTACAGAGCCCCACACTTATTCTTTCTCCATATCTCCTCTTGATTCACAATCTCCTATGAGGATTGGTGTCTTGACTTGTGAGGTGGACTCGGCATGGCATAGCAGTGTGGCAATGGTGACAACGACCAGATGAGAGGGGGAGGGGGAGGCGGTCTTCTGTGGGCTTGGTCGGTAGCGTGCCTCCTTGCCTCCAGCCCTTCCTGCTTTTTCCTCAATTGTTAGGATTGCAGATCCCTCCCTACACTTAGGGTTGCTTAGGTTACTAGGCAACGGGAAGTCTCCAGGTGAGAGCAGCCACAGAGCTCGTGTACAGAGGAGGTGGGTCCGGCCTGAGGTGGCTTCCCGGCCTTGACCTAGGAGAAATGAAGGAAGTCAGTCTGATCTCAGCATCCATGATAGAGGCTGGAGGCTTCCAGGCTGTACAGCTGCCTGAGGCAGGTGGAGGGCTGAGGAGAGTAGCCAGTGGAGGGCTGTGCCAGGGGAGGTGATGGAGTCTCTCAGCCCCTGCCTCTCAGTCAGCCCTTGCAAGAGGCAGGAGGTAACATGCACACAGAGGACCATGCTGGCCTGAAACAGCGCCAGGTAAAAATCAATATTGCAGTTGCCAAGTGAGTCTTAGAATTTTAGGGGAACAGAACATGGTGTTGCCGGGAGAACAGAGTGGACTGGCTTCCTGGCCCTTTCCCACAAGGAACAGGCACTTCTGGACATGAGACTTTGTGTCTCAGGCTGACAACAGATCTTCCAGCAATACTCTTGTACCTGGCTAACAGCGCTAGGCTGGGAAGGTCACGTGCAGGGTTCTCTCTACCAAGAAGCACAGTCAATAAAATCTGATTCAGAGATGAGTAGGCTTCGGGACAAATGTCACAATCGAGGTCCTTGAAGTCCAGGAGTCTCTTTCTCCAATCCTGTCATTATCAGGACAGGTAATGATCTCTGAGCATAGATGAGAGGGCAGCTGCTCTCTGTGCATCTGTTGCTGTCGGCTGGACCTGAAAGCCAGGTTGGACAGATGACACTGTCATCAGCACAGTGGCGTCCCAGGTGATACTCACCAGGAGGCAGAGCTCTGTCATGGGCCTGTGAGGAGAGCCAGCTCTGTGCATTCTTCCTCAGATGATTAAAGGGCTTTCCAGATATGGCTAAGGTTACTGGGCAGTGTATCAGAAGAGAGAGAGAGACGGTCTGCTGGGAGAGGCATCTAGTCACATGCACCCTAAAGAGCAGTGGTATGGAAGGGAGTTGGAGGCTGTAGGATGCAGCCATCACTGCTGGTTTGCAAGACCAAGCCAGCAGCAGCTAGGAAACAGCGAATGGGGGTGGTTCTTAGAGGCAGGATGGGTGTTCTCTAGCTCATATCCCACAGTGTGAAGAGGATCTAATTCCTACCCACACAGGTAATCCATACATGTCAATAATACAGATGAGCTCCAACTCAAATTCCCCAGAGCCTAGCACATAGCTTGGTCTTTCCTAGAACTCTGCATAGGTATCTTCCCAGCCTGGAATCTGACCCATGGCATCATAAGCAACGGCACAGGAACTGTTCAAAACTGAGTTCGTGGCAGTTTGTTTGGCGCAGCATGGCCAGAAGCACCAGTGTCCTTTTATTTTTAATTGTGTGTGTGCATGAGTGTGAGTGTGTGTGTGTGTGAGTATGTATGTGTGTGTGTTTGAGTGTATGTATGTGAGTGTGTGTTTGAGTATGTGTGTATGTTTGAGTGTGTGTGTGTACTTGAGTGCACTGCCTGCACAGGCTGGAAGAGTGCTGTATTCCTTGGAGCTGGAGTGACAAGCAGGTGTGAAAGACCCAATATGGGTGGTAGGTATAGCACCCAGGTTCTCTGTGACAGCCGCAAGCACTTCTAAAGGCTGAGCCATCGCTCCTGCTCCATCCCCTTAGCTGCCCTCACAGTTTGTTGTCCATAGACCTCACCTGTACTGTACCACAAACCTCTGGTGCTCCCCCACCTGCTCCTGCACCCCCACGCTTCCAGGCATCTTTGTTTTCACACTCTGGGATAGGGGATCTCTAGGGTCTCTATACATGCTTGTTGTGTTTTCTTAGATGATCTGCAGATGAAAAGAAAAACTAGCATCAGAATTCAGCCAAGTTTAAGAGATAACAGGAAGCAGGCTCTTCTGCATGTACTGTGGAGTGATTGCTTGAGCACTGTATTGGAGAGAAGACACTCAGGGCCAGCCACAGAGATGACAGTGAAGGCAGCATGGCAGCCCCAGGCCAGCATCATGGCTGGCTCCCTCTTAGCTTGTTTTAGTTTCATTCTATTACTCTGCTGAAAAACAGTGGGAGAAAAGGGTTTGTCTGGTCTATCCTTCCAGATCACCATCCATCATGAAGGGAAGTCAGGGCAGGAAGTCAAAACTCCACAGCAGGCCTGCCTGCCATTCCAGGTAACATGACCTCCAATTAGGGAACTCACTCACAGTCAAGGAAGAGCAAGCAGAGACCTTGGAGGATGCTGCCTGCTTGCTCAAGCTGGCCCATTACCAACTAGATCCTTACACAGGACCACCTGCCCAAGGAATGGTGCTCCCGACATGCCCACCCTCCCAATGATGCTGCCACCCTTGATGCAGTTCTTCATGTTGTGGTGACCCCAGCCATAAAATTATTCTGTTGCTACTTTAAAACCACAATTTTGCTACTGTTATGAATTGTAACGTAAATATCTGATATGTGGGATTTTTTGATTATATGACCCTAAGGGGGTTGCGACCCACAGTTGATCACCACTGAACTTGGGCATGCCTCAGTTGAGACTCTTCAAGAAGATGACTGTAGGCTGTGTCACATAGACAGTTAAAGCAAACTGGGATGGCAGCCAAGGGCATGGCCATAGGAAGATGAGTTGGTAGTCTCTGTCTCTCTCTCTGTGTGTGTGTGTGTGTCTCTCTGTGTGTCTCTCTGTGTGTCTCTGTGTGTCTCTCTGTGTGTCTCTGTGTCTGTGTCTGTCTCTCTCTCTCTCTCTGTCTGTCTCTCTCAGTGTGTATGTGATATGTAGTGTGTGTGTGATATTTCAACATTACTGGGGGGTTGCTGGTCTCTCTGTCTCTCTGTCTCTGTCTCTCTCTGTCTCTCTCTGTCTCTCTCTGTCTCTCTCTGTCTCTCTCTGTCTCTCTCTCTCTCTCTCTCTCTCTCTCTCTCTTATTTCAACTTTACTGTGGGGTTGCTGGGCTGTTGTGCCTTGGAGCCCAATCACCCCTACAAGAAACATCACTTCCTCTTATTCTGGGAGTGGTGGTAGCATTCCACGAAATGAATGCCTGAAGCCACAGATAGTACCTGACTTTACATATGGTGAGTTTTCTTCTGTATGCATCCCTGTGGTGAAGCTTAGTTTTTAAATTTGGTACCAAAAGAATAGAGTAACAATAGCTAATAATGCCCAACAACTTTAATGATAGTGTATAATAAAGGTCATTTAAAAACTTTAAATAGCTTTGGGGATTTTTCATGCAATCTTTTTGGACTCTGGCTGAACTGGGAACACAGAAACTGAAACCACGTGCCCTGGGGATTGCCTGTGTTAGGCGGTCTCCTTCTCTCTCCCCTCTCTTCCTAAAGAAGCCTTCCCTTCCCCTTAGCTCATTTCCGAGTCTGTAACCTTGCAGGTTCTGGGTGAGGGAAATGTTACATTGTCCTCATTTTGCGAGTGAGGTCATTTGCTGCAGTTATAAATTATGGGCTTGACCAGATCTCCTCAGTAGCTGGGGCCTCTCTCATGCACATAGGATCCTTCCCTGCACTCTGCCAGGGGACACTCTGGCCCCTGAGGGCCACCCCAGGGTGTTCCCAGAGCTTGGGAATTCTCCTGAGAAAGATAAGGACTGGGAGGAAGAACTAAACACAGGAGGTTCTCTTTCCTGGGACGTTTGCAGCTTGGCCTAATTTTCTTGTAATATAATCGGGTTAGAGTCCAGCTCTTAGCGCCGTTGTTGTTCACGGCTTCCTGTGACGAGGCACAGACGCATTTGCCTGGCTCTCTAGCCCCTGGATGTGGGGAAAATAGATCAATGAGCTCCAGGAAGAGCCCAGGCCTCACTGTCTGGAAGTCCAGGCGGCAGAACCCAGACAGTTATGGGAACATTCACAGAAAGGATGGCAATGCTTGCTGTCTCCTCCTGTGGGGCTCTGATCCTGTAACCACTGACTGAGCCGATCACGTACTGAGTGACTGATGTGGCTTTACTCTGTCACTTCGAAGGGACGTGGGACGAATTGCCTGTTTTCAGCCTCCAGAGCTGGTTGTGGGTTGAGGTTTATGACTTGTTTGGTAGTTTGAATTGATCCCATTTTAATACATTTTATTATTGTTGTTGCTGTCGTGAGCCTATTGTGTGGTTCGAATTGATCCCATTTTAATACATTTTCTTCTTATTGTTGTTGCTAATGGTGTGTTATTGTTGTTGTTGTGTGTGTGTGAGTCACTGTGCACATACAGAGGTCAGAGGACAAATTTTTTTTATAATTTTTTTTTGTGGGGGGAGAGGAAAGAGTTTATTTCATCTTATATCTTACAGTACATTATGAATGGTAGTCAGGACAGGAAGTCAAACATGAACTTGGAGGCAGGCACTGAGGAAGAGGTCATGAAGGAATAGAATTACTATCTTGTGCAGGCTGATTTCTGATTCCAGCTGTTCAGGGACAGCACTTGCAGTAGTAAATCATCAGTCAAGAAAATACTTGCCGGGCAGTGGTGGCGCACGCCTTTAATCCCAGCACTTGGGAGGCAGAGGCAGGCGGATTTCTGAGTTCGAGGCCAGCCTGGTCTACAGAGTGAGTTCCAGGACTACACAGAGAAACCCTGTCTTGAAAAACTAAAAAAAAAAAAAAAAAAAGTTTCCTTTTTCAGTTTGATTTCTGTTAGACTATATTTGATAAAAAAAAAAAAGAACAAAAGAAAGAAAGAAAGAGGGAAGGAAGGAAGAAAGGGAGGGAGGAGAGGACAGATGTTTGGGGGCAGTCTTTCTTGTTATTGTCTATCCTGGGCACTCTTGCTGAAGCTCTCACGCGCTTCCAGGTGATTCTCTTCTCTCCACTTATCTTCTCATAGAAATGCTGGCTTTACAGGTGTGCAAACCCACTCCATCAAGTTTTTTCTTTTTTAAGCACCGATTGCAGGGACTGAACTCCAGTCTGCTAGCTAACACTTTTACCGATCTATTCAGTCCTTTGATTCTAATTCCCGACATTAGCGTCTATCTTCACCCGATCACGGTGACCTGGTTCATTTACCTTGTGTCCTTCTAGATTTGTTATTTTATTTATTGTGTGTGTGTGTGTGTGTGTGTATACATCGAAGGGTATGTGCCTGAGTGCAGTGCCATCATTATCAAAGGCCAGAAAAAGATTTGGTTGGCACTGGGGTCACCATGCTTGAGAACCACTTTGTCTAAGTGCTGGGAACTGAACTTAGTTCTTCTGCAAGAGTAGTTTTCATTTTTCCTCTCTTTGATTTATTTTTATGTGTATATGTGGCTATCTGTGTGTGTAGGACAGAAGATGAGTCAGATCTTCTGTAGCTGGAGTTATAAGGCAGTTCTTAGTTGCTCAGTGTGGGTGCTGGGAACAAAACTTTGGTCCTCTGGGAGAGCATTAAGCACTTTTAACTCTGAGCTGTCTCTCCAACCCCAGTATGCTCTTCCTTGAAGTGGGAGAGTCAGATGATTCGAACTTGCCTGGAATATCATTGCCATGAAATACAAACAGGCAGAATGACAAGGAACAGCAGGACTGCAAGGGTGAGAGGCGCGGTGGAGAAGGAAAGGCTATCCTCCAAGGCAGGATGACTCAGGGCAGCTGAGCAGTTCAGGGAACTGCAGTCTGGGAGCAGGCGTCTGATGCAGAGATTCCAGGAAACAGGAGGCCAGCTTTGTGCTCTGTTGTCAGGGATCTATTGAAAGACATCGGTACTCACGTTCTGTCCTTAGATCTCCACAAGTCCTGACTCTGTGAGGCCAGAGCAGTGAAGCGGACCAAATCCAGGGAGCCTAGGTCATCAGAAGGTCATCTGGGCTGACTGGGAATTTGGAGGGTGTTGTGGTGTGGATGCTGCCTGTCCCCCAGAAGTTCATGTGTTAGAGACTCAGTCCCCATAGTGTTGCTATTGGAGGCAGTGGGTCCTTTGGGGAATGTTTCATGAAAGATTTTTTAGGTCACTGGGGTCATGTCCTCCAAAGGTATTATAAGAGTCCAGCCTCTCCTTCCTTCCTTCTTTTTGTGTGTATGTGTGGTGTGTGCACGCATGTAGAAGTCAGAGGTTGACATGGGGCATTTTCTTCAATTGCTCTTTGTTGTTAATGAAATAGAATCTCACCTTAGCTAGGGATCACCTAGCTGCCTTAAAACTCTCTGTAGAGACTAGACTAGCCACGAATCACAGAGCTCTGCCTGCATCTGCCTTCCCAGGGTTGGGATTAAACCATCATAGTCATGACTGTGCCTTGCCCTCCACCTTACTTTTGGAGACAGGATTTCTCACTGCAGCCTGATGACTCAGCCATACTGGCTGGCCACCAATCCCCAGGGACCCGCCTGCCTCCGATTACTGAGATGCCTTTGGCTTTTTACATGGGTGATGGGGATACAAACTCAGGTTCTCACGCTTGGGTGACAATCATGTTATCTGCTAAACCATCTCCCCAGCTCTCCTTCTTGCTTTTCTGATGTCAACATGAACAGCTTTTCTCTGATGCACATGTCCTCACAGTGGAGTACCCACCATAGGCCCAGAGAACAGTGCCAGTCTATCACAGACAGGAACCAAAGCTGGAAGCCGAAATGAACCTTTTTTTTTTTTTTTCTTCTTACAAGTTGGCTACCTCCGATATTTTTCTTACAGCAGCAGATAGCTGACTAACACAGGGGAGTGCCAGACAGTGCAGATGCCCAAGATTCCTGGACACGGCAGACAAGAGAAAGGGCTGACTTTGGTTTAACTGGAGGGTTTCCTTCTAGGTGGCCTCAGTCCTCAGGGGGTGCTCTGCTTCTCCAGAGGAGCATAGTGGAAGCCATCAACCATGAATATGGAGCTGCAGGAGCCAGAGTGGAAGGGTGGGGGAGCGGGAGCAGCAGGAGCCTCTGTGAAGGGAACCCAGAAGCAGGTAACTAAGGCAGGGAACCTCTTCATCTCAGAGCTCCTCCCCATAACATGAAGGCTCTGGCAGCTGGGGCTGCGTCTGAGACAGGCTCTACTCACTCTCTGCTTGAGTTCCACCCACAGCATGTATAGTCTGTGTGCAAGAGGCTGGATAGCAGATGTAGGGGTTCCAGGCTTCAGTGAGAACCACGGGTTGTAACTATTCAGCAGCAGCCGTAGCAGATTCAAAGGTCAGCAGCCAGTAGGAGGCTGCCCGTTGTGGTTTAAATGCACACCCTAGAGCAGTGGTTCTGCACTCTCCCAACACTGCCACCTTTACTACGGTTCCTTCCATAGTGGCGACCCCCACTGTAAGACTTTCATTATTACTTCACAGGTGTAATTCTTTTGTTATGAAGCATACTGTAAATATCTGATATTCAGGGTAGTCTTAGGGGACCCCTGTGAAAGTATCATGTGACACCCCCCCCACCCAAAGAGGTCATGACCCACAAGTTGAGAACCGCTGCCTTAAAGTTCTGTATTGAAAACATAACCTTTGGGCTATGTTGGGACATGGGGACCTTTTGGTAGCTTTTTATGGCAGTTAATGTCTATTAAAGAAGAGCAAGATGGGAATTCGGGGCAATTTCTGGCTTTTTCTTCTTTTATGGTTTGAATGTGAAATGTGTCTGAGGTTCCTTATTATGTGCCTTCCTCTTCAGCCCCCGTGATCATGGGCTTCAATGCCCGGCTCTCAGCAAGGGGTGCTCTTTGGAAAGGCTGTGGAACTGTTAAGAGGTGTTGTGTCACTGGAGGAAGAATGTACTGGGGGTGGGCCTTAAGTTCTTACAGTGTAACTCCACTTCCTGTTCCCTCTCTGTTTCCTGACTGAAAATGCAACACCCCCCCCATTCCTGCTGCCACACCTTAGCTGCTGCTGCCATGATGTGATGAGTCTCCTTCAGATTAAATATCAGAATAAAGCATTCCACCTTAAATGCCTTATTAGAGAAATGTCAGAATAAAGCATCCCACCTTAAATGTCTTGTTAGATAAATGTCAGAATAAAGCATTCCACCTTAAATGTCTTGTTGGATATTTAAAGTGACTAATACTTGTTCCTCTTGCCCTATGAAGACATGGTATTTTTTTTTTTTTCTAGACACCCATATTGGAGAAGGCCTCATTGGACATGAAACCTGATGGTGTTCTTGATATTGGATATGTAGTGTACAGAGTTGAGAGTCACAAATGTTATTTCTGAGTTACCCAACTCAGGGTATTTTATTTAGCTATACATTCCTCAATAGGACAACAGATCCTGGTCAAAGTCTACTCCTAGGTGCCTTTTGTGGTGGGGAAGCAGGATGCTGCTGTATTGAAACCATAGTTATCAACCAGGATGATACCAGCAGCTATCACATAGTGACTGCACCAGGCAGGGGAGGTGGTGTCTGCTGCTGGGCATCTCAGGAGAGAGGTTGACTTTTTGGTTCATAGGTCACAGCAGTGCAGCTCTGACTGGAAGGTAGACCTCACTTTTATCAAGTGGCGTGGGACCCAATGGGACAAATGCACACCGAGTGGCAGGACAGCTTCTGCCAAGCCTGAGTGTGGTGAGGCCTGCTCTGGGTTGCCATGGTCACTGTCAAGGGGTTTTGAGATGGGGAGTGCTCATTTTTACCCAAGATTAGAATTGGGGTGTCTAGGAGTCTCCTCCATGCACACTCTTATCACTTAGAGAGAAATGGGAACTAAGTGAGAAGATTCCCCAAGGCTCGTGCATAGGCTTAGAATTTTTAAAACCTACTTTTAATAAGGGTTCTTAAATGCTTTAATCTCTCTTCTAACCCACCAACCACCAGAGGTAGTGGGAAAAAAAAGGTTATTAGGATATAGGGAAGTGGACACGTTTGGAAATAGTTCTTTGGAGCAAAAACAATCTGTATTGTCAGGATATCAGCAGTTCAGTTCAGATGCATCAGCAGCGGCAGCTCCATCCATCTGCAAACACCGTTCATGAATCAGCGATGACGGCAGGTTGATCCAGAAGAAGCCCAGAGGCTCTGCTGTGTGCTGTGTAGAAGTAGCTCCTTGGGAAAATTTCAATCTCCAGTTGTCAGGATGGCAGTTTACTTCAGCAGTGTCAGGACAGAGAACACGAATAAACAGCGGTGGCAAGACCTAGCAGAAACAGCCAGGCCTCCGCTGAATCAGCACAAGACAGCGGAAGAAACCAGGACCAGCAGGGATACTAGAAGTTCTCGGTCACGCCTTTCTCATGAAGTGGAGATCAGGGAAGAAAAAACTGAGAGACCGATGAAGTGTCGCAAAGCTAGCTATGCCATCCTGCTGTCACTGTCTGCTGAGTTCTATTTACACTCCCTCCAAACATCATGTGTCTTCCACGGATCTTGCGTCAGCAAAACAGCACATGAGTCTGTCTTAGCAAAACTCCACATGAGTCTGTATCAGCTGACATATCACTCTGCCAATCAGAGTGAAATGGAAGTGGCAAGAAGCCTACAGAACACCACCAGAAGTCTTTTTTTTTTTTCTTTTTTTTTTGGTGCATTTCTTTCTATGAAGTCATGTGAAGAGCTCTTGGGGCCCACTTCTAGAAAATTTGGCAAGAATTTAATATTGGGCCGGGACAGGAAGTAGGCTCAGGCAGGAAGCTGACTCTGGACTAGGACTAGAAAGTAGGCTCCAGGTGAATACAGCTGAGGAATGTGTTCTTTGTGTCTTGATGGCTCTTGTTAAGACCCTGAATACAGTAATCATGGGACCTTTGTCTCTGCTTTGTTCCTTAACTACTTGGTTTATGCCTTAGGACTGACTGTTCTTTGTATGGACCTAGAATGATATAAAAGCAGACTGGAAAAAAACAAACCTGCTTCGGCCTCAGCCCTGGCTGGAGTCATGTCATAATGTTGTCTGTCTTTTTCTTTTCAATCCTCACTCCCTCCCTGGAGACCCTGTTGACTGACTGAGCCAGCTTGGTCACTCATGACAATGACCAGTAAGGAATGGCAAGGAGAAGGAGTGCCAATGCCATCAGCATTGTTCACCGTCTGTTGGGTTATATTCTATTCCTTGTTAACATCATGCATTCTTTCATGTGTCTGCTTTAGCAAAAACATCATTTGACAGAGCTGTCTTTCCAAACAAACTAGAAGTTTCCACTTGACTCAAACCAGATGCAAGCATGAGATTGCTAAGCCTAGGTCCTAGGTCCCTGCAGCCCATTCATCTTCCCCTTGTTGGTCAGATCAGCGGAAGCAACTACAGAGACCACTGTAGGCCTCCCACTGTAGCACAGAGAGACCTCCTAGGAAAGGAAAGGCCTGGTATCTCCCCAGGGCTCTTTCCAGGGGCTGGAAGTATGGATCCAGAAGTGGGCCCTTCTTCCTGGAGGATATGTTTATCTGGCTCTCTCTGGCTCTGGCTGACTGTGGCCTTGTGGTCTCAACTCTGGCTTCCTTAGCCTGTCCAGAAGCATTTCTGCTATGTGAATAGCATTCTAATGAGACGATGTCCTTGGAGAGCAGGGACTGGAGATTTGCTCAGTGATCGCTGTCTTGGTTACTTTTCTCATCTCTTTTGGAAAATATCGACAAAAGCCATGCAATAAAAGAATGGTTCGTTCTGGCTCACAGTTCAAGGACAGGGTCTATCATGGCAGGAATGTGAGACAGCTAGTTGTGTTACATTCACTGTCAGGAAGCATAGAGTGATGAATGCTGGTACTCAGCTAGGGAGGGCTCTTCCCACCTCAGTTAACCCAATCCAGAAAAATCCCTCCCAGGCATGCCCAGAGATGCGTTTCCATGGCGATTCTAAATCACATCAACTTGACAGTCAAGGTTAAACATGGTAGAGGCCATTTTGTTCTCTGGCTATGCCTCATTCTCAGTGTCTTCTGATGACAAATGCAGGGGCAGCTGAAAAATAGACAGGCCAGATTATGCCTGATTAATAAGCTTTCGCCCAGCAAAGAAATAATCAGTAGGTTGAAGAGAATGTAGGGTGAGCTTTGACAGTCATCCAGTTGACTGAAGACTAATACGCAGAACGCATCTGGAACTCAAACTGCAACCGCCACCCCTAGTGAGCCGACCGAGGAATGGGAAAATGGTGTAGATAGATGAGGATGGAAGTTCCATAATGAAAGCCATTAGTTTGCATTATTTTGTAGAATAAATAAGTACGTAATGGGCAGATGAAATGAGTAGACACTTCTCCAAAGAAGAAGTGCAAATGGCCTACAGAGAATATGAAAATTTATTGAATGTCAGTGATCATCAGAGAAGTATAAAACTGCAAAAGGGCCGGAGAGATGGCATAGTAGCTTAGAGCACTTGATGCTGTTCTGGAGGACCCAAGTTCTGATTCCAGCACCACACTGGGTGGGTTCATAAATACCTGTAACTCCTGCCCCAGGGGATGCCATGCTGTCTTCTGGCCTTCATACGCATCTGCGTGCAAACGCGCATGTACATACATACACACACAAAAGGAGACCCTCCCCACAGTCAGTATGGCTGCTATCAGAAAAAAGCAGCTGACAAATTAAGCAGAGAATGTTCCATGCTGTTGAGAGGAATGTGCATGACTGCAGCCATGACAGAGAACAGCATGGAGGTTATTCAAACATTGAAAAGTTGAAGCACTGTATACCCGAGCATGCGCACATGTGGGTATGGTACCAATGGAGATGAAACGGTTTATCAAAATGAGGTCTGTGTGCCCATGTTGACCACAATGCTTTCCACAAGAGCTGAGGTATGGAATCAATCAGTTGTCCGTGGAGCAATGAGTGGCCAGAAAAAAAAAGTGGAATCTACAAAATGGAATATTAATTATCCATTAATAAGGAATAAAATTTGTTTTGTAATTTGAATCAACATTGTCAGAACTGGAGGCCATTATGTTAAATGACATAGGGCAGGCACCCAGGGACAGATACTGTATACATGCATATATGTGTGTATATATGTATGTATGTATGTATGTATGTATGTATGTATGTATGTAGAAGCACAAGAGGTTGATCTTGGTAACCAAGGGTTTTTCCACCCATGTCCCAGTTCCTGACTATTGACTTGAGAGCTTGTAATTAATAAATGCTTGGGCCTTCAGCCTTGGCTTGTTCCCTGACTAGCTTGTAACTGAACTATCCCGTTTATACTGCTTTTTGTCTGCCACATGGCTGGTTATCTCTCCTCAGTTTCATAATCTGACTTCCTCCAAGTCTGAGCAGGGAATCTCTTCCCATGCCTGACTCTTTCCCAGAGTTCCTCTCTCTGCCAGATATCCCACCTTCTATTCTACCCTTTCTCATAGGCCATAGGCTTTTTATTGGCAGGTGATGCGTCTACACATTATACAAGAGATTATTGTACAGTCACTGGAGGCTGGGAAAGAGGAGGACAGAGCCTTGACAACAGGTACCAAGGTACAGTTAGACCAGGGCAAGAAATGCTAGTTCTCTGAAGAACAGGTGGAGAACCATGCCTAACACAACTTGAATATTGTGCAGAGAGCTAGAAGTCAGGAGTTCAAAGGTTCCAAAGGTAAAAGAATGTTATTTAAGGATGAAAATATCAAGAACCCAGATTGATTATTATGAGATTGTACTAGTCAGGGTTCTAGGTCACAGAACTTACGGAATGTCTCTATATATTAAAGGAATTTGTTATGATGACTTACAGTCTGCAGTCCAACTAACCCAACAATGGGCAGCTGTGGATGGGAAGTTCAAGAATCTAATAGTTACTAAGTCCCACAGGCTAGTTGTTACAGCTGGTCTTCTGTAGAAGTGGGTTCCAACAGATGTGCTGGCAAGGAAATGTGAGCAGGCAAAAAAGAGTGAATCTCCCTTCTTCCAATGGCCTATATATAGGTCTCCAGCAGAAGGTGTGGCCCAGATTAAAGGTGTGTAGAACCATACCTGGATCTGGGACTTGCTTTGTCCCAGGCTGACCTTGAACTCAGAGATCTTCTTGCCTTAGTCTCCTGGGATTAAAGGTGTGTACCACCTTGCCTGGGCTTAAGCTTTTCATGGTCACTATGCCTCAAGATCTCCATACCAAGATCCAGGTCAGAAATTTGTATCTTCCAGCTTCAAGATCTGGATCCTTGCAATTCTGGATTGTAATTTATTACAGATATAGTCAAGTTGACACAGGAATAGCTATTACAGAGATATGCATCACCTAAGTATACACAGATATTACCAATTAAATATGCTCTGTTACTAAGTGTCAAAGAAGACAGAGGAAAAAAAGAAGAAAGAATAAGATCAGTAGTGGTGGTCAAGGATGAAAGGCCAAGAAAAGGGGTGCTGATGTGACCCTTTGGAGACCAGAAAAGTGTGGCAAGGGGGTCCTAATGGCCAAGCATGATGGCTTAGCACAGCGTCCTGGCCATGTCTCTCATAGCCTTCTGGACATCCCTGTCAGTGTGTTGCCAGTAGCTATCCCCACCTGTTTTGTCCTCCCAGGCTCTGCTTCAGGGTTCCAGGAAGTTCTGCAAGCACCTGCTGACAGATAGAGTCCTGCCATCTTCCCCAGGTTCTGTCCTCATCCAGCCAACACTGGACAAAAATTAAAGGTAGTTGAAATTAAAATTAAATTAAAATTAAAGGACTTGTCCCTTCTCCTTCCCACCAGTCTTATGTGACACTAGTCTTTGTGTCTCCTTAGCAGAACAAATATGAACCAAGCATCCCTCCTACAGCCTTATGTCCCTGGCACTTGTGATATTTACTGCTCTTTTTGTCCCAGGGTTGCAAATTACTTCCAATAAACAGGGCAAAAAGAATGGCTAGTGCTTGCTTCTTGCTAAATGGCTGTGCTGTGGGAACAGTGCACCTTGAGGAATTCCCGAACAAGGTGAAGGGCATGCAGCCTGCACACAGCATGTTCTGTTCTGAACAGGAACCTGGTGGCTCCAGCCTTTGCTCAGTCTTGCATAGGTCAGCAATTAGTGGGGGGTGAATTTCAGCTCTCAGGTTCTCCCAGAGCCTGTGCTGTTTGCTGTGGGGCTTGGATCTTGGCAGCAGAGAGCAAATGTCAGCCCTCAGCAAGAAATCTGCCAGGAGCTGGCACAGACAGGGGAATCTTTGGCTGTAGGTTGCCTTCTAGGCCACACCTGCTGGAAAGCTGGCTTCTAATCTTTGTGGGTCCTGACCTATCCCGGGCTCCTCCTCTGTCCAGTGAGCCCACAAGCCAGTGGCTTCACAAGGTGTTTGCATGGAGACACCCTGCAGTGTGAGGCTAAGGGCTTCCCCATTCTGCCTGCAAGACTCCTGTCCCCCTGTTTCCTGTCCTTCTGTGTGTGAGTGTGGGGTGTTCCCTGGAAACTCTTGCTAGAGTTTAGTCCCTGTTGTGAGGGATTAGTAAGAAGACTGAAACTCTGTCTATGGAGCTCGGAGGTGGACCTTTAGGAGGTGATTAACATTAAATAAAGACAGTAGAGCAAAACCCTGTGTTGGAATCCTGGTGTCTTCTTAACACACACACACACACACACACACACAGAGAGAGAGAGAGAGAGAGAGAGAGAGAGAGAGAGAGAGAGAGAGAGAAAGAGAGAGAGAGGGAGGGAGAGAGAGAGAGAGAAAGAGAGAGGGAGAGAGAAAGAGAGAGAGAGAAAGGGCTACAAACACATTGCCTTCCTGTCTTTCACTCTAAGATACTCTGGCTGTCTTGGGATTTTGCCAACAAGGCCATCAGTTAATGAGGCTCCTGCATTCCGAAACCACAAGACCAAAGTAACGCCTTTCCCTTATTTTTTAGAATTAATCCTTTAACTTTGGATCACGTGTAGGCCAGGCTGGCCTTGAACTTGTAGATAAGACTGACCTTGAGCTTCTGAGTAGCTTGTCTTTACCTCTCAAGTGCTGGGCTTACAGGAGGACCTGCAACACCAAGTCTATGCAAACCGAGGGCTTCAGACAACAAGCTCTACCAAGAGCTACATCCAGTCCTGAACTCTGTGGCCTTCAGTTATGGCAACAGAAAGCAAATGAACACATCTCCCTCTTTTGAGTTTCTACCACTTGCAAGAACCTGTAGGGGTAACTTTATCTAAAGGTTGCTGTCGATCCATCCTTTGGGGATGGGTTGGGCTCATGTTTTGGTTCCCTACCTTTCCGTGAGGCAGACAGGCTCCCAAGGAAGCCTCTGGTCCATCTTTCCCATCCACACCAGCACCAATTAGGGGAGATGGTGTCCAGAAGCCATCTGGACCCTGTCTATATGTCATCTCTTGGCACAAGGTGAACATTTTAAACATAACATAGAAAACATTTTAAGATAAAATTTATAGTTGTCCTGAAAGATTCACAGGAGGAATGTCAGATGGGGTTGTTGGGACCCCCAACAAGTGGGCTCATGACATAGGGCTGTCTGTCTAGTGTGGGTGGAGGGAGACTGATGAGATGGCTCAATAGGTGATGGTGCTTTCTACCAAGCCTGACGACCGGAGTTCAAGTCTAGTACCCACACGTGATGAAGGGAGAGAGGGACTCCTGTAGACTGTCCTCTGATTTCTACACTTGCACCCTCTCCCCACACCCCCGCCCCTGTGCGAGTGCGTCCCTAACCCTTTTACACTCTCCATACTCTCTCCCACAGATAATAAAAATCTAATTAAAACAAGCAAGTGGGATGAAGGCTCAGGCCTGACAGCTTCAGGAAGTCAAAACTGAGCTGCTTACAGAATGGAAGCTTTTTGATACGTGTTGAGACATTTTTGAAAATAAAAATGCAAGTGGGGGGAGGGAGGGAGGATGAGGGGAGGAGAGAGAAAGGAGGGGGAAGGGAGAGAGTGCTAGCGAACTGGGGTATCTGTAGGGTTTTTCTGATTAAAAGTAGATGCTGGACAGACTCGTGGTGGAAATCCTGTTTTGGTTAGTTACAAGGGGATTTAACAAGGACTCTGGGATACAAGCTGCAGAGCAAGGAGCCTCGGCTAAATTGACATAATGGCGTTGTCACCTGGGACAAGAAGGCACAATCTTAGGCTCAGTTTCCCACTTTGGGCCCAAGCTGTGCTTGGCATTGGCTGTGTTGTTGTTGCTCCGCCTGGTCTGGTCACCAGGCCAGGGTGGGGATGTTCTGACCACTGCAGCTGAGATTCATGGGAGGAACTGCACACCCTGGTTCCCTTGTAAACAATCTTCTTGGAAGCACAGGGAGCCAGTGTTTAGGGGCCCACACCCCCTTATCCTGAGAAGCACTGCCCAAGGAGCCTCCCAGAGCAAGGTGACTGACTCAAGGTCCCACAGCTGGGGATGACTCCCAGCTTGGAACACTCCCAAGATGCTGCTCTGTGGTCCTTTAGAGCTGGCCTGGGAGCTGTTTACAAGGCTGACTGCAGTGTGCAAGAGTCCTATGTCCCAGCTGAACTTTTGCAGGAGCCAAGGAGCGAGATCACAGAGAGTCAGCCAGGAGGGAGCCAGCTCACCTCGGCTGCCTGGGGCTCTGGGCACCACTGTGTCCTCAGCCTAGGTCTCAACCCCAGGCTCCCAAGCGATTGGAACCTGTGAGCACAGCCTCCTTTTGGCAGGACCTCCTGTACCGTTGTTATTTTTATCTTGGTGCCTGGTTGTAGTTTACTCTTATTCTCCTGCTGCCCCGTAAACACAGCTTGTAGCCCTTTCTCCTGCTTGCTTTCTTGGCGCATAAGACAGACACCTGTCTGCCTTTCTGTTCTTTCTAACCAGTTCAGTTATGAGGGAGTGGGGGGGGGTGGTACTTCCCTGCTGTGGGCTGAGATGTTTGACAAGGTGGGAAAAAAAAAAGACGAATGAAGTCCTTAATCCTCTGAGCCCTTTCACACTCATCTCTGGCATGGCTAGGCTCTGCTCAGAGAGACAAGCCTGGGAGGGGAATGAGCCCAGGAGGCCCCAGCATGGGTGAGGTGACTGCCGCCCACGTGGTTTGATGATGAGACCCGTTGGCTCTCCTGAGCAGTTTATCTGTGGTCAGAAGCCCTGGGAATCTTTGTTTCTTGGAGGTGATGTCTTTTCTACTTGGATTTATTATGCAGCCAGATCCTGTTAGTCCAAAATGCATTGCAGGCTGCCCTGCCTGCTTCCCCCTCTCTGAGGGCCTGCCTACCATCCAAAATATAAAATAAAAGGTACTTGCTCGTGGCCTTAGGTGTGGGACTGTAGTTTGCCTGCTTGGGACCTCTGCTGGGGGAATTGACTTTGTCATGTAGGACATTGGGCCTGACCAAGAAGAGTAAAGCTGAGAAAACACTGAGTGCTAGGGGACCTCGGCTCTGGGTTTGCTCCAGGATTCTCTGCTCGGGGTACAGAGTCAGGCACCTTATAGCATGGTTTCTGAGACACACACATTTGAAATTCTGAGTTTATCTGTCCCTAGTCTATCAGGAAGAGAGCCTCCATTCCACACCCCCCCCCACCCTGCTTCCTGCTCCCCTCTGAGTTCCCGAGATGTTCAGACAGGTGCATAGAGAGTATGTTTGTGTATTGGATCTTACAGGTTCCATTGACATTTCTTCCTAAGGGGCTGTAAATCCCTGTGAGCAGGGCCAGTGACATGTTCCTCCCAGACACATCCTGGACTCAACAGGAACAAGAGGTGCCTCAATATATTTATGAGAGAAGCAAGAACACTCAAAAAAAGTCAGGGCAGAAATCCCTTTTATTTTTTCCAGACACTGGACAGTATTCCCAGCATGAAAAGTATGAATCCACCTGTCCTCTCCCCCACGCACTGTGCAGAGCCTTTAGTAAGGAGGGCAGGTAAAGGGCAGAGGCTTGGACATAGACCTCAAGCCTATAGATTTACTGAAGATCTTAGCACAGGGAGCAGGTGGGCTATGTTCTTTCAGGGTTCTCCAAGGGCTTTTCCCTTATGGTACTTGGAAGCACTGGAGGTCTCCATGGAACATTCTGAAAAAAGGTTCTGTTTGTTCTCAGTGGGCACTTACAGCCACATGGGCTGATTCTGTTTCAGGCATTTGGGAGATTTCTGCCTGCTGGGTTCCTGGACTGGCAGTGCAGGAACTGGGGTGGGTCAGAAGATGTTCTTGGGAAAGCTGGAAGCCTACTGATGGCTATAGTCTAGGATTGGAAGGGTTCAGGGATGCCGATGTGTGGCTCCCCTGAAGTTGGATATGGATATCGTTGGGGAAAGACAACCCAACAACCATGTCCAGTGGCTGCATTCTCTTAGATTTGGGAGTATAGAGTCAAATTTGAGGTGGACACAGCCCATGGGGGCTTAACTCATATTCATTTTAGCTGAGAAGGACTGGATGGTCACTGTCTTAGTTATGGTTTCCATTGTTGTGAAGATACACCATCATGACCAAGGCAACTCTAATAAAGAATAACATTTAATTGGGGCTGGCTTACAGGTTCAGAGGTTCAGTCCGTTATCATCAAGGCAGGAACACAGCAGCATGCAAGCAGACACAGTGGTGGAGAAGGGGCTGAGCGTTCTACATCTTGAACCAAAGGCAGCCAGGAGAAGACTGGTTTCCAGTCAGCTAGGATGAGGGTCTTAAAACCTACCCCCACAGTGACATACTTCCTCCAAGAAGGCAACACCCACCCCAATTGGGCCACTCCTCCTAATAGTGCCACTCCCTGGTCCAAGCATATTCAACCACAGTCACCATAGACACATGGATAAAGGTGACTAACCTATTGCATGAGGAGGAAGCAGAGCAGATACCCTACCCCACTGGATTCCATGATTTTCACACCCCTATGTGGTGGGTAGATCCTCTAGCCATGGTAAGTCCTTTCTCCGGAGCTCAGAGCAACATGGCACTAAATTGTTCTTGTTTCAAGTTGTCAGTGATGTGTGCTGTTTTAGCTTCAAGCAGAACCGAAGCTCTTGTGTGTAACCCTTTCCACTGGGTCACTGGGCTTGTCTGCCAGCGTGCACTCTGGCATATTTGGCTGCAACCCAAGCTAACTTTCAGTAAAGCCATTCATGATGCTGTAAGCGTGTGTCCAGATGATGTCATGGTGAAGGACTGCCCAGTGCCCTAGAGGTGGGGATGCTGCCTGCCTGTTGACCTCTCTAGTAGCCCAGTGGTACATGGCTTAATTCTGGGGAAAGGTTAACACATCAGACTGTCTACAGCAAAGAACCCCAAGAGACTGAAGTGTATTCTGGGAGTGGGTAGGGAGATGCAGGAGACTGGGTAGGGTTGAAGGCTCAGCAAGGTCCCTCTGTCCAGTGTCCAGCTTTCCTTTCCTCTGAACATTTTGGCTTTCCTTATGGATCCCTTCTTGTCCATGACAGACTCTCTGGAGGTCTAAGGTCATATGGACAATGGGTCAGCAGAGACTGTTGTTTCTGTGTCCTCAGACGCATCAGCCTGCATGTGGTCATTCATATGCATTAGGACCACCCCTAGGCTTTACATGAGGTTTCTTACGTAGCTGATAGTGTTGTACATTCTGGAAGACTCCAACATGAGCCCTTGCAGTCCCTTAGGCTGTGTGTCAAGCGCATGCTTGTTGTTGTTGCTCATAGACAGAGGGTGACCGTAGTGTTACCATCCTGCCCTGGGTGCCTGGTGTGGGAATAGCTGTACATTGTAGCTTTCTCCTGATGTTTTTGGGCTCTTGTTTCTGAGAAGTCTTCCAGAGGGGCTGGGACTGATCTCCTGTAGGGCTCTCTAGGCCTGGCAGACCCTGGACCTGTTCCAATGGGGCTCCTGGAAATCCCACCATCAAGGCAGCCTTTGGTTGGTTGGTCTAATCCTACTGCATATAGCTCCCCGTGGGTACTCTCCTTGTCATTTGCCTTCCCCCAGGGCAAGACCAAGCTCCCTTCCCCCTGGACCTGACTAGGTGTCCTCTGGCCCACTTGGCATTCAGCAGGGGTTGGCTGATATCCTGCTTTGCCCATTGGCCTAAGGCAGCTAGCTTCTAATGCAGTCTTGAGTGGAGGCTCCCAGGAGCCTTGGAAGCTTCCATTCAAAGAGGTCAGTGGGAGCAGGCTCTGTCTACTCCTTCTTCCTGTGCAGAAACACTTCCTTGGTCTGCCAGCCTGGGCCATTTGCTCTGGCCAGGAGCATCAATCTCCATGACGGATCCTTCGGCCTGGCCAACTGGACAGCACTCACCAAGATTCCCACACACTTGTGGGGGAGGGGGCGTCTCAGGACCACCAAGAGGCTCCTCAGCTTTTCCTGTAAACAGCGGAGAACACTGTTCAGTGGGGTGCTCAGGCACCTCTGGCCTCCAAGAGCAACCTCAGGCCAACAGAGCCAGTTTCTTTTCAGAAAACTCAGCAATGTGCCAAAAATAAGAGAGACATTCCCAGGAACCTTTGGACTCAGATGGCAGTCTTCCTGGAGATGAAGATCCAGAAGAGGAAAGAGGAAGAGGCCAGGTCTGCAGCCAGGTGTCATGGGATTGCAGCCTTGCCCAGGGGGACAGCTGCTTCCAGATGGGCAGGGAGCCTTGGGGAGTTAGGGATCCACCTGATAGAGAGTGCTTGCCTGGTATGGAAGGGAAGCTGGAATTGACAGATAGGAACACAGACAGACAAGCAAACAAAGCATTCATACAGCTCTGCATCTCTACAGGTGCAATCTTAGGCCTTTGCTCTGTGACTTGGGGCGAAGATCTGACCTTTAACCAAGACCAGAAAGTAGAAAGGAACACCTGGAGGGGCTGATAAATGACCATGAGAAGAACAAATACCCACTGCTTAAGACTTAAGCTTCAGGGATACAATGTGAGTAGCCAAAGAACAATGGAGTGTGGGGTGGGGGAGGTCTGCCACCCCTGTGAAGCACCAATGATTAGGACAACAATATAACTGTTTGCAATAAAGGAATGCAAAACAGAAAGAAACGGAGGCAAAGATTATGCAAACAGAGGCAGAGGCCAAGGTCACATGGAATGCAGATCAAGTTAGTGGAGTCAGGTACATGATGATAAAAGTCCCTACTGGGAGTTTCCATGTGTCCGAAGGGTAAAGTGTTTGAAGACTGACCATCCCAGGGAGTGAGTTTATGGAAGTTGTTACATTCAGACATTACTGCTGGGGCCAGAGCAGCAGCGGACATGAGCCCTGGGGTGTTCATCAGGGCAGATGGGCCTTGACGTGCTGACTCAGAGGTTCCCAAGTCAGGGACGCCCAGGGTGTCCATTGCAGCCTTTGTGCACAAACAGTGGTAGGCCAAGCCACTGGATGGTCTGAGCAGAAGAGGATGCTGGAAACAGTAGGCAGGTCTCTGTGGATTACTGTGTGGCTTCAAAAGGAGGGAGATGAGTCTTCCCATATCAGTAAAGCAAACCAAGAAAACCCTTTGAGTACATGCATGGAGGTTTGTCTCCATGGTGACTCTAAGTCCAGTCATGTTGAGGACTGAGCATCACACCCTGGATGGGCACGGGGAGTGAGGAGAAGGGAGACACTTGCTTCCAGCCTGGTTGTGCTGTATTCAGATGCACTGATGGTTTGAGAAGGCCAAGTTGACCACTTGCATAGGGTCTTTGTCCCCAAGCCTTCAAAGAGACTTCCTGTCTGATGAAGTGGGGTCACTGGGAGTGAGGGTCGATCAGTGCCACGGTAAAAGCCTCTTGTGCTCCACAGCCCCGGCTCACATCCAAGACCACAGGAAGGCAGCCTTTTCCATGTCCTGGTCTCTTTGACTTGGATTTTTAGATCAGATGGCTTCTCTTTGACCCCAGTGGGTTCCTTAGAGAAGCCATCTGATCTAAAAATCCAAGTTCAGGTCACAATAATGAGATGTAACTCAGTCATGTCTCCATGGTTCACTTGTTCTGTAGAAGGCCTTGGAGCAGGCCAGGGTCTCCGCGTGACATCAGGTGAAGGTGCCTTGGAAGGGCTTCCCTTCAGCATAGAGTGTGTGGGGGAAGGCCAAGAGGCCATGTGGAATGACACTGTAGTGGTTAATATTGCCAGCGTGGCAGGATCTTAGAATCACCATGGACACAAACCTGGATCTGTGAGAGAGTTTCTAGATTTGGGGTGGGAAGACTCACCCTAACCTTTGGCTGCCTTATCCCATAGCCTGAGGGAAAGTACCCAATATACACTGTCATGTCCCAGACATTTTTCCACACCCCAGGTATCTCAGTAGACCCTTTGGCAGTAGAGGGGCTGGACAGTCAACTCAATGAGTCAACACCCACAGGCTCCCTATCAATGTAGTCTATACTATGCCTCCCCTAATGGGTTGATGTCGTAGTCCAGGGGTGTCCAGCCTTTAGATACTGTGACATGAACTCACCATCTACAAATGACTGGGGCCACATTCATACCTATCCTTAGACTCATGTGGCCCCAGAGATGTAGGCTGCATGCATCTCGGATCTGTGAATGTGATCTCTCTCGGGAGTAGGAGTACAGGGTACGTAATGAAGTCATGATGGAGTTCCCAGGGTGGCTCCTGATGCAATGAATATTGTTCTCATGAGAAAAGGAAAGGAAGAAAGGGGTGTGTGAAAGCATGAGCTTGAAGATGTCCACCTATGAGCCAGAGGATGTTATGACTTGGACACCAGTCAGGGGCCAGGCAGAGGCAAGAGATCTTACCTGATGACTTCCAGGAACTAGGCTGCTGACACATTAGTATCTGGGCAAATCATCTATAAACAGACATTTGCAGGGTCTTGCTGTCTAGTCTGTGGGTCTTTGTAACAGCAGCCCCTGCACGCTGCACTGTACTGTGCGTTCTGTCTTCTTGTGATCTTGTGTTTCTCCTGCTGTCATGGCCGTTTCCTTCTGAGCCGATCAGGTTTCCAGATGAAGGCAAAGTATCTGCTGAGGGCTGTTGCTTCACGTGGCAGAAGGTGTGACGCCCTCCCCTCCCCCCAGACATCCAACTCATGTTTCATGTCCCTACCCTGCAAAGGAAGAAACTGAGGCTATGCATTCCTAGACATGCCCTAGGCTTCCCAGGTAGACAGATGGGACTCCATCGCCTGTGATGGCATCTCCTGGCCTCTTGCTCCCTTGTCACCTGCCCCTCCTGATTGTGAGCTTAGGGGCAAGGCATTCCCATGGTGGGAAGAGCAGGGTCTGTAGAATCACACCGCTGAGATTGGGATGTTGTGTGTCAGTGTGTTAAAGTTCTCAGGGTAGCGGGGCAGAAATGTGGAGGACCTTTCAGAGGTAGGTCAGCTGGATACAGTGATGCTTCCCTTTAATTTCAGCACTCAGGAGGCAGAGGAAGGGAGTCTCGAGAGAGGGAAGAGTCTACGGGAGGTCCTTGGGTCATTGGGATGTGTTTCCCCAAGGGGATGATAGCATCTTGATCTTTGCTTCACTTCTAAATGAAGCCATTCGCTCCCACTCCCACCGTGCAATGACGCCCCATCCTCTGTCATACTTGGGGCCAGTAATCCTGACTTTGAACTGAGAGCTAAGCAAGGCCATTTATAGTGAGCAGGTAACCTATGCCTGGTATTCACTGTAGACAACGCTGAGCAGTCCACACAGCCTTCTACCACCAAGAAGTTCCTGGTTAACTGTGACCTGGGCAAGCATCCAGTGCCCTGGTTTCTCCCACCTATAAATGTAAAACGGGGAGAGAATGAGCTTTGGGGCACCGACAGCTACCCTAGCCACTATGGCTGCATGCCATTTGCAGTGCTATGCTCTGAGGCTGTCCTGTGGTAGATAATTACACCCAAACGTGCGTCTGCTGAGGAAGGGAATGACGAACGGTGGGGACGACGTCTGCAAGCACACACATTCCTGATATCTTGCCGAAGGCATTTGGACTTGGTGCTGTTTCTCTGTGCTGTCTGCTTTGCTTTTTCAATTACGTCTTTTTCTGGAATTCCAGAACATCGAATCCATCAAGTTGACATCAGTGCCAAGTGGCTCTGATGGCTGGGATCCTGGTGAGAAGTCAGGGAGAGAACCCTCTGCCTTTCCACTGCCTTGGAACTCATGCATACTGATATGTACCAAATGGCTTTCTGGAGGCCCTTTGATGGATGAGCTCCTGAGATATGGCAGCTTGTCCGAGACCTTTCAGCATCAGAAGAGCAGAGGCATTTGTGGGCTCCCAGGGTTTCCAGGTACCCATACGTGTGGTCTCCCCATCTCTCTTCCTCAGCTAACTCACATGATGACAGATGTCAATTGTGACTGGGCAAGGGTCTGAAAACCTCACTTGGGACATCCAGTTACTGGAACTGAGAGGCCTGTGCTCCAAGAAATGTTCCGTGGGCAGAGGTATCTGCCTGAGCTTTTGGAGGAAGTTTGGTATTAGGACAATGGCTTTCTTTTTTCTTATTATTATTTTAATTATGTCTATGGATATGTGTTTGTGTTTGGGTATGTGTATATATATAAGGACAGGTACCGAGGGCTAGAACTCCTATCCTGGAGTTGGAATAATAAGGTATTTGCAGCTGCTCAATATAGCTGCTGGGAACTGAACTCAGGTTCTCCGCAAGAGCAGCAAGGGCTTTTAACAGCTGACCCATCTCTTCAACCCCAGGGTGGTGATTTTTGTAGACACAAACAACCACCTCTGTCCCATTTCCTTTGTAATCAATCCTGGTCAATGGTGCTCATGGACAAGGTCAATGCTGGACACCGTGGCGGACACAGGTGGGCACTGTTTCTGACTCCTTCGGCTCTGGCATGAGTCCCAGGCAACAGTCATGTGTTGCTTAGCAGTGTGAACTGCCCATCTTTTTATTCTCCTTATTTTTATGTCCTCTTTGCTTTTAACTGCAACTACCAGGAATTTTAGAAAATATGTCCCAGCGCTGGGCAGACAACTCAGTTGTTCAAGTGTATATCTGAGTTCAATCTCCAGAACTCATGGGAAGAAGTCAGGCATGGTAGCCCACGCTGGTAACCCCAGGGAGATTCCGATGGATTCCTGGGGGCCCTCTGGCAATCCAGTCTACCCTACATGGCAGGTTACATGCCTGTGTGAGATCTTTTCTGGGAAAGAGGGTAATTTGTACCTAAGAATGATGCTGAAAGTTGCCTCTGGCTTCATTTTCAATGGGCAGTCATACACACATCTGTATGCACATGTGGTCCCCCCTACATACACACACACACACACACACACACACACCACCACCACCACTACCACCACCATTGTAGAGGGCAGTCCTTGCCGAACGTAATCGCTGTGGGCACAGGGTCTTAGGGCACGCCTACTTCCCGGCGTCACGCCATTGAACTGCGCATGTATATCGCAAAGGAACCTGGGAATTTGAGTGAACAGCCAACCATGATTGACCACGCCCACGGGCTATAAAAACGAGACGCGCCATGCGGCGGTCTCTCTTGCGGGTAACCCTCTCTGTATTTCTGTTCTTCCTCTATCTTACTCTTTCTGTCTCCCCCACTCAGGTTAAAAGAATAAAATCACCACGAAAGGATTCCCCACGTGTTCGTGTGAGTTCCTGCGGGCAGGGATACCACGCGCGTTACACACCATCACTACCACTACCACACACTGGGAGGAAAAGAGGAGGGGGGAGGAAAAAAGGGGGGCAGAATCAGATATGGGAGGAGATGGGGGGAAGTACAGAGGGTCAGGAGATTGAATGGAGGTGTGTAGCAGTGGGGGGTGGGGGAACTGGGAGTAGTCACTAGAAAGTCCCAGGTGCCAGGAAATCAAGAGGGTTCCAGGACTCAAAGGGGATGACAGTAGCTGAAATACCCAACAAAGGGGAGACAGAACCTGTAGAGACCATATCCAGAGGTTAGGCATGCCCCGCTCCCCTGGTTGAGGGATGGGGCCACTCACCCATCTCAAAAATATTAACCCAGAATTGCTCCTGTCTAAAGGAAAAAGTTCGAGGTCGAAGTGTGGAGCAGAGACTGAAGGAAAGGCCATCCTGAGACTGTCCCACCTGGGGATCCAGCCCATCTGCAGGCACCAAACCCTGACACTATTGCTGATGCCAAGAAGCGCTTGCTGACAGGAGCCTGGTATAGCTGTCTTCTGAGAGGCTCTGCCAGAGCCTGACCAATTTAGATGTGGATGCTCGCAGACAACCATTGGACTGAACATAGGGAGAAGTTAGGGGAAGGACTGAAGGAGCTGAAGGGGTTTGCAAACCCATAGGAAGAACAACAATATCGACCAATCAGACTCCTCAGAGCTCCCAGGGACTAAACCATTAACCAAAGAGTATACATGGAGGGACCCATGGCTCCAACTGCACATGTAGCAGAGGATGGCCTTGTCTGGCATCAATGGGAGGGGAGGCCCTTGGTCCTAGTGTAGGGGAATACTAGGGCGGTGGGGCGGGAGTGGGTGGGTGGATGGGGGAGCACCCTCAAAGAAGCAGGGGGAGGGGGAGAAAGGATAGGGTGTGTGCAGAGGGGAAACCAGGAAGGGGGATAACATTTGAAATGTAAATAAAATAACCAATAAAAAATACCATAGTATGCATACAACCTCTTAGATTCTATGTCCTGCTGTCCAAGTCTTTTCTGCTTCTCTTTCACCTCTGTTTCCAGAAGGGAAAGATGAGTGGAATCACCATTCAAAGTGTATCAGCATCAAAATAAGAAAAGTAAATAGCTCTGTATCTATGGGCAAAATTTGCCCAGACGGGACCTAAAGTGGAATCTTCATCCTGGCTTTTCAAACTCAAGGGTGAAGTCGCCTTTGATCAAATGCTAACAAATGGCAAACAAAGCCCAGAATGTTCTTGGGCAAAGCTTTGGAATTATAGTCACAAGGCATATAAATAGTTCTCCACAGTGAAGGCCAGGCCACAAAGCTATGTCCCAAAATAGCAACCAGCTCTCCAGCATCGTGATGTTCTGCAGAAGCCGTACAACCCAAATCCCACCATTATCCACGGAGAAAACCCGAGCCCCACCTTAACTCCCCGCAAAAGGCTCCACCCTGGGCTCTTTCCATTATTCATCTGGCACGCTTTGAATAGGAGAAACAAGAGTAATTGAGCTCAGGAGGCCGGAGTTTCCTTTCCACAGTGTGGGATGGGATCCCCTCCCCTTCCCCTTTTGCTAGTGTTTGTTGTGGGAAGAAGGAGTGTGGGAAAGTTGCCGTGGTCGGTTTTCAGGTGACACCTCAGTTGACAACAGAAGGGCAATGTTTTCAGAAAACAACCCAAGAGGCACAGCACTGCAGGGAGAAGTAGTGTAGGGGGGTCACCCAGAGCCATGTGCAGGGGCAGGAGGAACGCAGCTGCTGCTGGCTGAGGAGAGAGGGACAACCCAAGAGCCGTTGGATAAGCCAGTTCTCACATGGTCCACCAGAGGCTGGCTGTGCTGTGGTCTTTTGCTCAGACCAATGCCTGAGAGCTAGAGTTTAGGAAGGCAGGCTTATTGAGCTCACTGGTTCTGAGGTCTTGTTCTGTGATTGGCTGATCCTGCGCAGGGGCTTTGTCTGTGGTGAGGCGGAGCTTCACGGTGGGCAAAATATGTTGGAATACAGCTACTCACTTCGTGTGGGGAAGCAGGGACACCAAGAAAGGTTTGGGAACAATTAATCCCTTTTAAGTCATACTCTCCCTGACCTACTTGCTCTAAGTAGGCCCACCTCCTAACCTTGCTGCCACCATCGGGTGATGCCTTTGAATCGCAAGTCCATCACTGGTTGAACCCACTCTTCCTGTAAAGGCTCGTGTGCTATATAGGCTTATTAATAGCTGATGGACCTTTGAAATGTGATTGGGCTATGAGAGCTCAGACCTAGTCAATACATCTCTAGATGATGTATAACAGCTCATGTCAAGTGGAGACTAGTCCTGTCATATAATCTACACACACTTAATGCAGATACACCCTTCTTTCCCCCCCAATAATTTCAACCCAGGGTCAGCTGAAGCTGTAGACGTGGACCTGCAGAAACAGACTAACTGTATAGCAAGGGAAGTCTGCAGGGGGAGGGCAGTCATCAGAGTCCTTGCCATGCAGACCCACATCTGCATGGAACAGTCGCTGGACCAGGAAGAGGATTGCCCTGGTTCACACATGGAATAGCTGGTGTCCTCTTTTGAACTGACAGCTGCCATCAGCACCAGCAGCCAAGCAGCGATGGATCCTCAGAACTTCTCTGGGTACCCATGGACAGCATCTCTAGGGGCGTGGCCAAATGATAGTGCAGAGCAAAGACCCAGCTGCGTACTGGTGGCCATCATTATCCCAGGACCCCCGATGGTGTACAGAACCAACACACATCTTCCTCTGTGGTTTAAGGAAGACTCTCATGGCCAATGAAGGACAGTGCACAGAGCTGCCCAGAGGTGAGCTGTCGCCCTCTGAAGTGAGACTGGAGGTCGTTCCTCCTCTTCATTTTCGCTTGGTGCTCTCCATCCAGGGCTTCTAACACACTTCACCACCTACCTATGGGACTCCATGATCTTACCCACCAGACCATCTCCCCAGCCTTGTGTGGGTAGAGGTCTCACATCCCTACTTTGATCAGATACTCAATACTAAGGAAATGTATAACCTTTTCCTTGACATAGAAGAAGAACTTAGAACATAGTTTGAGTTTCAAAACTTGAAGGAAGTTTCTCTGCCTGCTTTGCCTTTTCTCATCCCGGAACTTTCTTTGTTGCACCTCAGCACCAAGCAGAGGCACTACCTTGGGACTTTCATGGAGGTCCATACTGGGGGAAAGGGTTTCAATGCTTAGATTTAGCCTTGGAGTATTTACCAAAGGCCCAGATGTTGAAAGGTTGGGTACACGTACCAAGGGGCTTGGCTTTTGCTAGAGCATTGGGGATCCCTGTTACTTTATTTGACAGACAGTTGTGTCTGGAGGAGATATGCACAGGCATCATCCCAGGACAATCCTATGACATCCTGAGGGACATAGCAAGGATACAGACAAGGATATGAGTCTCAGTTACTCTGCTTCTCCTCACCCTCAGGCAACCTTCTCTTCTGCTTGCCAGCGAGTAGGTGTGCACTCACATGGCTCAGCTTATTCTCAGCCGAGTCTCCTCCACTCCACGGCCATTTTTAGCTGCTGAGGAATTCCTTCCTGTTTAGTATCTTCCTCCCACTCAGAATCTCTTCCTCTCTAGCACATGTGATCCCATGGGCCCACAGAGGGATTGGTCTCTTCAATGTGAAGGCTGGAGCCTCAAGCTGTAAGAATAGAGAAGGGCTCCCAGATGCTAACCCACCCATGTGACCCCAGGACTCTTGCCAGGAGCTCAAAATGCAGGAAAAGGTGAATAGAACTTTCAGCACAAACTCTGTGGTGGGTAGCCACAGGGAGGGCTGCTTTCTACATGCCTGCTTTCTGCAGTACTCTGATCCCAGGGCATGCCTTACCTCTAGTGGCTTGCTGTCTGGGGTCACAGTGGCCATTGTCTCATAACCCTAGCCACACAGGAGCAGATTTTGTTCCAATCATTCTCCATCTCTGTAGCACAGGGCTCCTTTTCCATCCCAGGACACCCTTGCTTTCTAAGCAGCCCTGTTGCCAACAGCTGGCATCTTTTTTTAGGGCAGCTCAGTTTTTGTCTCCTTGTCGGCTTGGTCCGACCCTTGCCTGGGAGGGGAAGTGAGTGGCTTTGAGGCCGGAGGTTTGTGACATTCCCCTTGGCTGCCTGAAATACTTTCTCTCCAGACATCTTTCTCAAAGCAGCTGCTGCCTCACCCCCGCTCAGCCTTTCTTGTTTCCTCTTCTGAGGTCCTTACTACCCTGGATCCCTCCATACCTGTCTTGTCTCTGGAGGAGTGAAGATCAGCCTGGATCACCCTTGAAACCCAGGCCCATCCCTGAGAGATCCACTCTCCCAGCCTAAAAAGGCTTAGGTGGTAGGTCCTGAGATCAAGTCTGGGAGGTGCTTAGTCCGGTGAGTCTGGACTTTACCACTAAGATGATTTACAGGTGAGGCTCCTAGATCACTCGGGGATAAACGTCATCCTCACCAGAGAGGCAGATTCTAGTCCTATGCCATCGATCCTGTGTCCCCCCACCCCCTTCTACTCATGTTTGCTCCTCTATGTGCCATTAAAGCCAGGAAGCTGACTGTGGGAGTCTTTCTGAGAAGGTGCTGGCACAGGCTCTGAGTTCCCAAGGCTGACCAGCTAGACACTACTTAGGGATCCTGGCAGGCACTGAAGGCTCTCACTGGAGGTCTCTGAATTCACAGCCAGTCCCACACTGGCTTTTTGGAAAGCAAGAGTCTGCTGCCTTGCTGGAGGTCAGATGGTAGAGGGCTTAGGTTGGTGTCCAGCATCTGAATGCCATTGCTATTGTTCTGGAAGGCTCTTGGGCCCTTTTCTACTCACATGGTATCACGGACATGTGAGCAGAAAAGGAGACAGTCACTCAGTTACCGAGGGCACCCCAGGCAAGCATGCAGTCTTCTGCAGATAGAGTGTCAATATTTAAAGCTTTTTCCTCCCCTAAATCTGTGATAGTTTTCAAAAGACCATCAAGGCAGTGGGGGATGGGCAGTAGGGGAGGGAAGAAGAGCTAATGGCTCTGTCTTTTTCCTGTGATCCAGTGGGAAAGGTTCTTGAGACTACGTTCCTTGGCTTCTGTCTTAGTTCTCTTTCTTTGCTGTGGCAAAAATGCCCCAACCAAAGCCATTAGAGGGAGAAAAGATGCTTGGCTCAGGGCTCTGGATTGCAGTCAAAGATGGCAGGGAAGTCAGAACAGGAGCTTGAGGGAGCTGGGTCCAGCGCATCTGTCATCCAGAAGTGTCCTAATGTTCTGCTCATGTTCTCTGTTTTAGACAGTCCAGGATGCTGCCCAGAGCAACAAGGCCACCGATCTATCCCAGTGTTCCCTCTCATTAACCTAACCTAGATAATCTTCCACTCCGGCCCAGAGGCCTGGCTCCCAGGTAACCAGGTGACTTTAGATTCTGTCAAGGTGACCCCCAACCCTAGACACTACAGATTCTGATTCTTATTGTTTCAGGATCCCAGGAGGCTTAGGATCAAGAGTTCTCTCTTTCTGAGGCCATTTCTCTACCATTCTTTCCACGGTCTCCCTAACATAGAGAAGTACCTAGGGTCTGAGAGAGGGACAAGGGCTCAAGCCACAGCCAAGCAAGGCTTGGACCCTGTGCAGGTCAACATATCACCAATGCCACATGTAGTCTCTCCCACTGGCCCTCGGCAGGATGCTCTCTGGCAGTGTCTGCCCTCTAAAAAATTTCACTTCATAAAAGTCTCCAAGGATTTTTTTTTTCTCTTGCTCTAAAGTACATGGCATTCTGCATCAGACCTTTGACCTTGGTTGGAGGTCAGACTGGGGGCAGGTGGTCGGCTCTGGGCTTGTGTACTTATCAATTACAGTGTTGCTATTGACACAGTTGTTTCTACTGTGAAGCATTGCTTGCCTTTGTCTCAGTTCCAGTCACAGGGACAGAACAGGCCTCCGGCTGCTTCCAAGCTCAGAACTTAGTAGGCCCTAGGCAGCACCTTTTAAAGTCAGAGTGCTTTCTATCAGGGTGCTGCAACTGCCTGTAACCATCCTGGAAGTCCCTTGGCTTGTGCTTTGCAACTCCTGCTAAAAGACTCTTGAAATAACGGTACCCACAGAAAGAAGAATTTCCCCAGGAGTCTCATGCTGAAGGAAGGAAAAGGCTGAAGCCTGGACTCAGCCAGAGGTGGATCTTGAGTCCCAGAGAGAGATTTTTTCATAGTTCTGACGACCTGTCACACTGGAGCTCAGAGATTCCAGATGATGGACAGGACCACACCTTGGCCAGGACAGCTTAGCTCTGCATATCTCTTCTCTCTATTCAAACCTAAACCTCATGTCAGAACATAGAAGAAGCTGGACATAGGGGGTCATGGGACCTCTTTGTTCTTCCCCATGTGGTCCCATTGAATAAATCTCCTTTCTCTGCTTTTCCCTCCTGCTTGTCTGTTTAATTGGTCTATTGAGGACCAAGCTGGGACTAGCTTGTTAGGTTTGCCAGCGCCCAGGCTCTGACCCTAACAGCTCTGGTAACAACCCCTGCTTCTTTCACCTTCTGTGTGAGCTCAGCTGGGTGGGGTCACCTTTCCAAGACACTGCTTTCCTAGACTGTGTTTCCAAAGTCTCCCCATGTCCTCTGCCAGCTTTCCCTGCCCCCCACCCCCTGTGAGGTACCTCTCTGTGGATTAAAGTAGGGGCTCTGTCTCTTTTCCTGAAGCCTGGCATCCTCATAGAGGACTGTGACACAAGCTAGGCTGGGTGACTCTGTGTTATCACAGAAGGCAACAAAATTACAGTCCTTACCTGTTTTGTGTCCCCCTCTTTCTCTTGGTCCAGAAGATGACATTAACATGCTGTGGGGACACCTGGGTGTGGTCAACAGGCAGCATCTTCCATTTCAGTGACTGCCAGGGAGGGGTAGACTGGGGACGGCAGATGAGCTCTTGCCCTCAGAAACTTTCTGAGATGCCTCCTCTTCTCCGTTTCCAGTCACTAGGCTTAGGGTGGTTCAGTTCCCAGCCACTGACCCTGAACAGGAATGTCGTGCTGTATTGGGCAATCTTAGCTCTCAGGCTGCCAGAAACCTGCTAGCTGGGCCTGTGTTCTACTGAATGAATAAAATACTCCTCAGACATTGCAGGTAGTCAGAAGCCTGCCAGCCTAGTGATGTTTATTTACTCAATTTCAACTCTGTATGACCACAGTGGGCCCACTGAGCATTTAGGTAGCAGCATCTGAGGGTCTGGTTGTGTTTATTTTGTCTTTGACACAGCTGGCTCCAGCACAAACCTCCACCTGCCTCCTGCGCACACTGGGCTCCATGCTCATCTTCTTCCCTTCAGAACAGCACTGAGACCAAGAGAAAGGCTTGAGCCATGGCTTTGTCTGGACATCTGGAAAACAACTTTAAATATTGACATTTGGTCTGCAGGGGACTGCACGCTTGTCTTGGGTGGCCTGAATTACTGAGTGACTAGGGCCATTAAAGTAACACACACACATAAATACAAACACCATACACATATACACCACACATACATATATACACATACACCATACACATATACAGACACCACACACATATACATACCACACATATACATACACATATGCACCCCAAACACTCACCACTCATATATACACACACACATCACACAGATACACACACATACACACCACACCACACAGATACACACACATACACACACACACATACACATCACACACATACACACACATACACACCACACACATACACATACACATACACACACACACATACACACACATACACACCACACACACACACACACACACACACACACACACACACACACACTCATTGACTTCACACTGTCTGTGGAAAAATTACTTTATCTGCCTGTTCTGCAATTTGTACTGTGTTGGTGAAAGATTAAAAACATGTGCTTTCTGGATTTGTTTGTGAGTCTGAGGAGCAAAAAGGCTTTGCTGTGCAGGGCTCAGTGGTAGTTGAAGCACCACAGCAGACAAAGGTGATTGTGTACAGACTGGGGTCACTGGACTACTGCGACTGGTGTGTCCACGTGTACTGTGAGTGTGTGCCTCCAAGCAGTGGGAGTGTTTGGTCACATGTGGTAAGTGTTCATACACGGTGAGTGTGTGCTCACATGAGGTACAAATGCCGAGTTCATATGCGGTGGGAGTGTGTGAATTCACATGGAATACACATGCGACATGAGTGGCATGTTCATACATGGTGTGTGTGAGTGACCAGTTCACATGTGGTGTGAATTCACCCATGCCGAGAGCATGTTTACAGGTGGTAGGAGTGTGTGCTCACACACATGGTATGAGTACGGAGTAGTCAGTGTGAGTGGTGTGTTCACACCAGGTGGGAGAGTGTTCACACATGTTCTTCTTTTACCTTTTCCTTCATGGGTATCGATTTATCTGCACAGTGCCCTCCTTGTAGCTGTCAGTCGGTATGGCTCTGGGCTGAGGTCTATATCTGGGCTGTGGGTGGAAGTAGCTGGTTCCTAAATGCTGGGTCTCTATCTCCCTTTATGTTCTTTCCTTCCTATATCTGTGGGTCTAATGAAGACAGACTGAAAGCCAGCTATAGCACCCACCTATAATTCCAGCACAGAAGAAACTGAGACAGGGGAATCATGAGTTGAGAATATTGTCTCATAAACAAAATAAAACAAAACAAAACAAAAAAAAACAAACAAAACAAAATGTCTGCCAGCCCCAGAGGCTCTGAGCATCTGTGTGGAGTAGGTCCCTCCCACCTGAGCCCACAAGGGACTAGAAGAGGGAAAAGCTGCAATCACACTGAGTCACTGAGTCCAGTGCTGTTTTCACAGGAAGTGAGTTCCTTCGGTTCTTATGTTTACGGACACCTTGGGGACAGGCACACTTCTTTGTTTCTCTGGTCATTGCAGAGTCTGGCTGGTGACAGACACATCTCCACCTACAGGTTTTATGGGAGTATATGAGTGAGGTATAAATACACCATCATGGGGTGACAAGAAGTTGTGAATTTGTCCTTATAAGATGACAGAAGAAAGGGCCGAGATTAAACTCTGAGAGGGGATCAGCATTTGTAGGTAAATACACAGATAAAATTGAGACACAGAGAAGCTCAAAACTGCACATGGACTTAATTTTTGGCCTTGGCCACAGGTCAGTCTGCTTTAACTAGAGTTAGCAGCTACAAGTGTTCAGATATGATCAACAGATTAGCAGGCTCTTGAGAAATTATCCCAATACCCTTTATAAATGGAATTCAAAAGTGTGCTGTGTATTTATTTTCAGCCCCAAGAGATAGCTTGGATGCCTTTCTATCCGGTGTACTGGGTTTGATTTAAAGGTTTGATTGCGAAAACACCATGCCACGGATGCTTAAGTCTGCACATAATGGGATGGGCACCCAGCCATCGCCGGCCACATTTCAATTCTGGATGTTCAAGAGATGACGTGGTAGAGTGGCTTACAGGAGTTAAGGCTTTCTTCTGAGCCTCTGACATGTCAGACTGCGGATTCCAAGTTTATGGCTGTGTTTGCTAATGTCTTCTGTGAAAGATGAATTTCTTTCCCAGACATGAGCATGCTTGGCTGTGGAGCACAGTTTGTTGGGGGAGACTTGTTTTGCTCAGGCCTTGGATGGTGGGAGCAGTGGTTCTGTCTGTGGTGAAGAGGTTGTATTGCCCCATGTCTCCTCCTCTCCTTCCCTTCCTAGACCTGAAGTCATAAAACCATGGTAAACATGAGCAAAAGAGACTCTTTAGTTTAGGCAGGGTGATTCAGAGCTGAGGGTCTGAGAACACACAGGGCAGACAGTCCTCATGGCCAGGACACCTAGCTTGGGGCACCTTCAATGCTATGACTGTCTTCTGTTGTGAGATGGAGGTCCGCTTCCTCTCTAATTTCCATAAGCTCAAGACACAGAAAAGATTAGCCTCTGGTTGGTACACAGCTCTCCGTGGCTCACATGGGTGACAGTTTCTTTTATTAAAACCTTGCCCATTGGGCAGACTGAGGCATCTGACTATAGGGCACAGATGTCTGGACCGCAGCTCTTATAGATCAGAAGAAAGAGATGTGAGTGGTGTTATCAGGGAAGAAGATGCAGAGAAAAGAGACCACTTCCTTTAGACTCAGCAAGGCACCACTATTCTTGGTCCATTTGTAATACTCTAACAGAATACCCAGGGCAGGGTAGTTTATAAAAAACAGAGAATTATTATTTTACTGTTCAAGGTTCTGGGGAGCTCAAGATACTTATCTGGTGAGGAGGGTCTTCATGCTGTGCCACCCCATGGCAGAAGGAAAAGGTCCACATTCAGTGTTGACTTTCCAACATGTGATTTTGGGCATCGAGTCATAGCGAGCATCACTCCCATTAAGCTTGCTCTACCCACCCAGGCCTAGTCTTGTATATGATTGCCAGACACCATGGCCAGGCAGGACCATGATCCCCGTAGCAACCTCCTGTTCTATATGCTCTCAGAGCTGGATGCTCAGCTCTGGGCTAGGTCAGGAAGCGTCTGCACATCCTCTCTGCTTAGGAGCCTAGCACCCCTGTCTGATGAAAGAAGAGCCAAAGTTGCCACTACAGCTATGAAAGAATGGGGTGGGTGTGCTTTGGTATTCTTCAAAGAAAAAGGAAGGTTCTGGCTTCAGGGCTCCGTGTGACCCGGCATCCCAGTTCCATCTTTGTAAGATCAAGCAAGGCAAACAAAGGCTGACTATGTGTCCAGATGTGAGGGAATCAAGAGACCTCAGGGGAGGTTTGTAGGAGTCTGGACTATGAGAGTTTGAGTCTGCAGTGGTCCCCAATTGGAGACACATGAAACCAGGTCAGAACCTGTCTGTAAGCCAGGGGTAGGCTGGCCATACCGTCTTATTTTAGTTACTACAGGGAACACTGCCCGAGACTTATTGGCTTTCTGCCTCCCTCCATGATTCCTAATGGTTGGTTTTGAGGTGGGAAGAGAGTGACCAGGAGGGGACAGGAACCTATGCCAGCCACCCTATGCCTTCAGAAAATGCTTCTTCTAGGCTCTTGCCCGATAGTTATGCCATGCATGAGGTCCCTAGGGAGTCCAAGTCAAAGAGGGAACAGGGAAGAAGAGGGAGGGAGAGCAGAGAAAATCTCAGCTTTGTCCTTCCAGGCTGGGTTTCTGGAACCTCACCAGAACCAGAAGGCAGCTGGTATAGCTGCCCTTCCTATCCATCACCGACTCCTAGCAATTGGTCCCGGCCAATGTCCACTCCCATAGGTTCCTTGGCAGACAGACTGGTGTGGCCAGACCTTTACAGTGACGATTCCACCGGGACCAATGTAACCAGATACCTCCTCAAAATCAAGATGGGGAGACAGTTCTTGCCTACACTGCCCAGGTGTTGGGGGAAGGAAGAAAAAGACTTTGTAGGGTGACCTCTGTAGTTCTAGCAGGTAGAAGGTTTGCATAATATGTGGATAACTCTTGCAGTGAGCAGTCCTGGCTGGGGTGGTCCAACCTGAGCATAGAAGGTGCATACCTTCCAAGTTATATACTTGGGTCCATCCTGGGAACTGTGTTCACTTGGATCTGTAGTTGTGACTTAGAAACTTCCTGTGGCAAGGGTTCTGGCCTTCAGCCTCTGATAGACTTTTTCCAGCTGTGCTTGGTTGAGGCAGCAGAAGTACTAGCCCTGCCTTGGAACAGCACAGATTCAGGGTGATTCCATGCTAGCAGCTGCTAGTCTGGTGCAGCTCACGGGACCCAGTGATGCTGCATGAGAAAAGCTGTCTCCTTCCCTGTCCCCAGGCTGAGCCAGTATCACCACGGCTGTTACAAACTTCCAGGACAGCCTGGGCTAGCATTTGGCTCAAGCCAAGCTCTCTACTGGTTCTCTTGAAATAGTCAACATCTCAGTTTTTTGTTCCAGAACCTGCCATTTAAAAAAAAAAAAATGACTACATAGTTTAAAGCTTGTGATGATCTCCCACCCCTCTGCTGTGCTCTTTCTCCTTGTAGCTGTAGTTAAGGCTTCAAGGACTGTTACATAAGAGTCAGGGGAGTGGACACCTTGTCTCACTTCTCATTTTAGAGATACAGATTTCCCCACTTACTAAAACTCTGCCTGTAGGTGTTCAGTATATGTCCTTTACTATGTTAATGTATGTTCCTTCTATCCCTAGTTGCTTCAAAGGACATTAAACACCGTCAACAGCCTTTTCTGCATCAACTGAGATGATCACGTGATTTGTGTCCTCATGTCTACTTTTGTGCTGTGTTCTGTTTATTGATTTGTGTATTTTAAACCATCCTTGTATCTTTGGGGGAAAAAATAACCCACCTTGACCACAAGGTTATTACCTTTGTGATGTTGCTGTTGCTGGTAATTATTGACAATTTTTATATCTGTGTTCGTAATGGCTCTGCTTGTGTATGTATGTGTGTGGTGTGTACCTATGTACCTATGTACCTGTATGTGTGCATGTCTATGTGGGTATGTGTGTGCACGTATGGATGTAAGTGGGTGTGAGGTGTGTTTATTCATGTGTGTATGTGTTCTCATCTACTTTGAGTATCAGGCTGCCTACACTGACTGAGCCTCTGGTGGAATTTAGCCGTGAGTCCATCCTGGCTTTATGCTTTCTTTGTGGGGAGACTTTTTATTACGGCTTCAATCTTGTTGCTTTTATGGGTCTGTTGAACTTGTTGGTATGCTGTTGGTTTAATTTTAGTAGATCACACGTGTTCAGAGACTTGTTCATCTCTTGTAGATTGTCCAGCTCTTTGGAAATACACATTTCCAAAGTGTTCCTTAACAATTCTCTGGACTTTGTTGGTGTCCAATGAAATGTCCCTTTCTTCATCTTTAATTTTGTTAATTCAGACCCCTTCCATTTTTGGTTAACTTGGCCAAGGGGTTGTTGATCTTGTTTTATTTTCTCAAAGAACCAGCTCCCTGTTTCATCGATTCTTTGCACTTTTTGTTCCCATTTGTTGGGACTGCTCCTTGTTCTCAGGCCTCCAGGGTGTTCCAGTCTTATGCCATGGCTTGTTCTGAAGATGGTGCTGGCCACACCCTCTGAGACACAGAGAGTAATAAAGGAGTTACCATTTCACCAGAACCTGAATCTGGACTGGACACTTACTTATGAGAGCCTGTCTGTCCTGGGTGTAAAACCGGCAGCCTCTCTTCAGGGCCATCTGGTATACCTTTTGGATGAGACTTCTGCCTCACTTGCCTGTGGTCAGAGCTGGAACTGTCTTTTCTTTTCCCTTTGCTGTACAGCCTTCTGTTTCTCTGCACTTTGCAGCTGTCCCATTGTCTGATTAGTGAGTTCTAACTTCTTCCGCTCTCAGAGTCTGTCCTTCATTAACCCAGATTCATTCTCATGGAGACAGCTTCTAAGTGGCTTTTGTACCCTGGAACCAGAAAACATTACATTTGTGTGTTAGCTACTTTTCTCTTTGTTGTAGCAAAAGCAACTTAAGGAAGAGATTCTTTTAGCTCACACTTTGAGGGTACGGTCTGTTGTGGTAGGGAAGTCTTATGGTAGGGGCTTGAAGCAGTTGGTTACCTTGTGTCTACCACAGTCAGGAAGGAGACACAGATAACAGGGGCACCCAGATCACTTTCTCCTTTTTATGCAGCCTAGGATCCCAGCCCATGGAATGGTATCATCCACAGTTAATGTTAGTTTTCCCATGCCAATTAGTTAATAGATGATCCCTCACACACATGCATGGAAGCTTGTCCTAGGTGATTTTATATACTGTCAAGTTGATAATATTAACCATTACTACAGTAAGGTATTATCAACAATAAAGACATGATTTCAAGCTTGTGGGCAGATAGATATTGGTTACTTGAAGCTCTGGCTCATTGTGTAGAAGGCTTCAGAATGCTCAGATTCTGGTTTTGGAAGCAAACTCTGTGCATACCTTGAGATAACTGAACACCCATGGATGTGGCTGGTGGTATCCATGAAGCTTGCTATGTGATTCCTTCCCCTTTCTTCAGTCACTGAGAGAAACCATGACAGAGCTGAGTGGGACAATACCACCTGGGGTAATATGAGTCCAAGCCTTGGAGGCCAAGAGAAAAACACACAGGACGTGAGTGGCCACAGCAGTCTAAGAGCCCTCTGGACTCACATCCTCATCTTGATGTTTTTCTTTATTTTTCCTCTTCCTCGTGGTTCTCTTGAGGCTATGAATGGGAATGTAAGCCAGTCTGACAGGGCTTTGTAGCAAGATTTGTCCAAACCTCTTACAGTACCAAGTATCACACAGGGTGATTTCTCTCCCAACAAGGCCAGGATTCTGTCAAGAGGGATAGGCTGGGGTTGTTTTGTCCAGAAGTCATGAGGAGCTTTGCTGAGTCACCCCACGCTGAGCAGAAGTTGAAGAGATCCAGGCTTATGATGTGGTCTGAGCACTTGTTTTCAATCTAAAAGTCCCGATTGAAGTAATAAACCCCGAAAGTTCACCACTTCCTAGCTCGAACTCACCATGGTGGCCGGTCAGCCAATGGCAAGTCTTTGGGTGACAATGGGCACTGCTCTGTGGCAGAAAGAGACCTCACCACTGCTAATTCCTGGGCTTTGAAAGGTCACAGTTGTCCTCTCACCTTCCAGCCATATCCTGTAGCTTCCTAGAAGCTTTCTGCAGCCCATTGAGAAGCCACTTTCTGTTGAAGCTGTCTGGCCAGGCTTCCATTATGAACTAGAAGTGAGCTGTAAGTGCTGTGCACTAGAGCACTGTTCCCAATCCCACATGCACAGAAGCAGCCAAAGGTGACATCTGATACAGGCAAAAAGACTCCTCTGTCCTTGATATGGCTCAGGGGTAGCACCGGGCATACTCAAGTTACTGCCTTAGATTTCCTGAGACTCCAGGTTCACAAGTTCAAAACTACATAGAAAGCTTTACTACACTTTCTGGTTAAGATCTGCACACTGGTTGTATATACTGTCCTATGTGCCTAAGTTACCACATAGTACATAGTTACATGTAGTACATGGACGACAAAAGGTATGAGCCAAAGAGGCATGATAGACATAGCAGAGCAGACAGGCCAGCAAAACCAGAGGAGGGGAAAGTGAGGCTCCACACAAAGGTATGTGCTGGGGGAGATCTCTGTGTGGGAAATGCATGCACATGTGTGTGTAGTGTAAGTGCGTGTGGTGGGAAGGTGTGATGTGTACAGTGTGGTGAATGAATGCAAGACGTATGTGGACAAGTACCCGTTAACTCGTGCATTGTGTATTGTTACATGTGATGTGTATGGCAAGTGGTTTAAGTGTGGCATACATGGTGTATGTGTGGTATGTACATAATGTGTGAATAGGGTAGGTGGTGTGTATATATGTGGTATGTAATATATATGTATGTATCCATGTGTGTGTGTGTGTATATATGTATATATGTATGTGGTATATGGTATCTATTGTCACTTGTATAGTGTGTGGCATGTGATACATATGATCTTTGTCCATGTGGTGTGGTATATGTGGGATGCAATATATGCACATGAATAAATATCTGCTGTGGCTCAAGATATAACAAAAGGGAAGTTCATGTTCACTTCACTTCCTGTTGGTGCACAACAAACCAAACAAGAGGCATGGAAGAACCATTTGCCATGCTCCCTGCTCTGTAATGCAGGTTACTACAGGGCCAACTGGGGCTTATCTATGTGGAGAGACTCATAAAGGGGGTGAAGGGCTAGTTCAGCAGGAACCATGGATCCCAGGCTCAAATGTGGCCTCCTTTCATGGCTATGTCTCCCCCACAGCATGGTGGAGAGTGCTCCAAGGCAGCAGCCACACCTCCAGGTATTTGCTGGGTACCTGTCTGACCTTACTTTCTTATTTGTACTGAATTGCTTTTGCTGTAACTTGTTGTCCCCCAACTTCCATCACAGACCCATTGGGGTAAGGAGAGATTACCAAACCTGCGTTCAGTGGGAGACCCTGGAGCAACTCAGAGTCATGTGATAGATGCATTTATAGCTGTGGTCACACAGATCCCCCAGGACATGGATTCGGAAGGAGCTGGGAGTTGGAGGCTCTGACTCTGAATGGGAGATCCAGTCAATGGTGTGGGCTGTAGCCTAGATTGTGAGTAGGTGTATTAAATATACATCTTTGTAGAAGTAGCCACACTTTCATCCACTCTCTCACCCCACTGGACCTTGGAATATTGTACCTGTTCCATGTTGTTCAGAGAGAAAGCTGAAAGACTCTTATTTGGTATAAGACCTGTGGAATTAATATTTGAGTTACTCAAGAGTCTTGCCAAGTATGCACCTGAGCATCCTTCAGGGAAGCTACAGCAGGACAAGCACTCACCCATACAGAACTTTCTATCAGCTACTGGGGACTTGCTAGACAGGAAATAGTAGTTGTCTATGAACAGTGGGAGAAAAGTTCTCTCAGAAATAACAACAAGCAGAAAAAGGACACAGGGAAAGGAAAAAAAAAGGCAGAAAAACCAAGACAGCTCAGATGCAACATAAAAACAAAGACAAATCCAGGAGATAATATTGGGTGGCTCAAATGGGGCCATTCAGAGTGCAAGAAAGCACTCTTAGAATCAAAACTATGTCACAAGATAAAAAAAAATAATACCAGTTTACAAAATAATTGAGGGAAAACACCCAGAAAAAATAGACAAGGGGAAACATAACGACATAGATAGACAAGAGGAAAATGAAAGAATAAATCAAAGAAGTACGTATGACAAAAGAGGAATCCAGGAAAAGAATAATCATAGACATTTGTCAAAATCTAAGAGGGTTCTCCAGATCAGAAGAACCCTCAACTTCTCAGTACTGTGTAGATTCTGAAAATTGTGTAAAAAAGTTGTTTTGCACAGCAAGCCAGACATCAGCTATAATCCCAGAATTTTATACCTAGCCAAACTATCTGAAAGATGTGCCCTACCAAAGCAAATTTGCTGATAGAAACGTTGGTTGACTTCACAAACATAGAATCTTCAGGAAGCAACTGCAGCCCATTGAGTATATCATTAATTTCATGTTTACACCCATCCTCCTGCATGTTCTGTTTTCAGGGTCCTACTTTTCTCTGTGACCAGATTTCAGGACTAGGTTTCACACATCAGTGCTTATTGGGTCCAGGGTCTACTTCAGAATTGAAAAGAGCCACCTCTTTCAGAAAAAAAAATTCAACAAGTGAGATTGTGCTGAGTGTTCTGGGGTCTCTGGGGTCCTGGAAACACTCACCCTCTGTCTTCTCTTCCTTCACTCCATTCTTCACGGGCATATATACATTGTTAGACTTGAGTTTCCCAACTGCCTTAGGTTCTCTTCAGGGAAAAGAGAGAAAGTGCCAATTCACCCACTTCCTACTTGGAACATTGGACCTTTGGTGTTTTGATTTATAGTTAGTATAGATTCTTCCAGGAATTTTAAATATGTTTACAATTATGCATTTGCATCTATGGATCTACGTAGTGTGGGAGGGTTCTTACCGAGGTACCTGAGCAATCTCATATCCATATAGTATGTTTAAGGAAACCCATTTTTATTATCTATATTTTATTTATAATATATATTTTACTTTTAACTATGTGTGTTTGTGTGTGTCTTTGTGTAGCATGTGCATATGAGTGCAGGTATCCATGGAGGCCAGAAGGAGAACATTAGATCCCCTGGAGCTGAAATTACAGTGGTTGTGAGCTGCCTTATGTAGGTGCTAGGGAAGCAAACTTGAGTCCTTTGCAAGAGCAGCATGTGCTTTTAATTGCTGACCCATCTCTCCAGCCCACATACTCCGTATTTTAGGTTATAGCATAACTTTTCTGCTGCATGGTTTTTCACAGGATGAACTGTGGATCTTCACCTGTATTCACAGAAGCAGCTTCTTCTCACTGGTTTGTCTCCTCTGACATGGTCTTTGGAATGAGTGCATTTTCATTAACCTTAACAAGCCTTGATCTTAGCCAGTTAGGTTGTTTGAACTTTCGTACACACACACATACACACACACACACACACACACACACACACACACACACACACACTACAACTGGAGGAATGTGTATATGTGTGTACATATGTGTACAATGTATAACCACTAGGAATATGTCTATAAAATAGATTTTTCTTTTTTCATGTGTGTGTGTGCTCATGCACAAGTGCAAGTGCTTGTGTATATGCATACATGTGGAAGCCAAAGGCTGATGTCACAATTCGTTGATCACTCTTCCAATTTATTGAGGCAGGGTTTCTAAATCAAATCCAGAGCTCACTGATATGCCTGGTCTCACTATCTGACTTCCTGTGAGGATCCCATGTTTCTCTCTTTTCTGGGTTGAGTTACAGTCAGGCTTCCACACCTACCTGGGGTTTATGTGGTGAAGATACTTGGGCCAACTTGAACATGGAGGGCAAGACTCTGGCAGGCCTTCTCTTCTCCCTGATTCCCTCTGCCTTGATAAAACCCACTGGATTACATTCCTAAAGCTAGCCACCAAGATCTACTCCCTTATATAGTTACTCCTTTCTCCTGAGACTGACTACCAAGGTTCAGATATCAAAATATTGAAGTCCAGCAATCAAAAGCCCCCTGTGGCTCATCTAACATGCCCAATCAAAATTAAACACCTCATCCTAACATGAGGTTTCCCCTTTGTCCTTTATAAACTGCCATTTGCCTATGGGCTGATGTAAATACTTGAAGCAGAACTGCTAATTCAAGGGTATGCATATTTTCATTTTAAAAAAGTCACTGTGAAGTTATTCTTCAAAAGTGCTTGCTAACTGATGCCTCCACCCAGACAATGTTGGGGTACCAGTTTGCCCACATGCTTATAATGTACTTATATTTAAATAATATTAAAGATAGGACAGAAATAATATCCCAAGTTTACTTTAATCTTCATATAAGTAGGGTGAACTTGTGTCTTTTGGCCAATTTATTTATTTTTGTTTTTGAGAGCTGCAGGTGTGTGTGTGTGTGTGTGTGTGTGTGTGTATTTTGGACAGGGTCTTACATAGTTCAAGCGTTTTCTCTACACAGTGCATTCAGATTTACTTCTTAGTAAACTCTATAACATGTTAAGGTAAACTCTACCTTAACTCAGTAAAGCAGAAGAAACTCTTGTACTCTGGGACACATAAACTCTTATGTTCCTTTAAACTCACTATGTGGCCAACACTGTCTGGTTTCCACTGCCTGTGCTGTGATTATAGGTAAATGCTTATCACATTCTGCTTATTTTATACAGGGGATTAAATCTAGGGCATTGTGGATGGTGGACAGCACTCAACTGAGTGCTGTCGACTGAGCTACATCCCCGCCCCTCCTTTGCGTATATTATTTGTTCGCTTACATTAACGCTAATAGCTTCAATAAACAGACTCAAAATCGAAGAATCAAACAAAATCAAGGTCCATTTCTTATTTACTATGAGTCTCCATCCTGCAGCTGTATCACGGACCCTGAGGCCTTTGGGGTGGCAGCAGTGGAGAAGGGAGGAGTCAGGTATGGGCTGACCCAGATCTGTGAGTTATGTCGGCTGAGCTGTCTGGTGACCAAGAGCTGGTGGGTCTCTGTGTCACCTGCCAGGGAGGCAGGAGACTGTTCCTGCTGCTGGAGTTTGTCCTTGTTGGTAAAGCTTTGTCTTCCCAGTGGCTGCCAAGTTAGGTAATGTCTGGCAAGGTTTGGCTTTGCCTACATTTTAACAGAGCTTTCTTTTCATTATTCATTGCACAAGGGTTTTGATATAGCATGGTCGTTAGCCCTTAGTCTTGTTGTGGAAGGTTTAAATATTTCCCCGTGCTTTTCTGCTCTGTTTTATAGCTCTTGCTTGTCGCAGCCTACGCATGCTTTCTGTGTGACTGGCTTCTGGGTCTCCATCCTCTCCTGATGCCGTCCACATTCTGAGCTCTGCCTAACAAGGTTATATCTACCAGGGTCATGAACACCTCCACCCACACCTTCCTGTAGCTTTGAATGCACTTTCAGAGATGGAATCCTAGTGTTGTTTTGATGTACGTCTTTGGGGATTTCTGTAATGGCTTTTACCTCTCTCCTAAGTTTGCTGTTGACAACTAGGTGACCAGATTCTGGGGATGCATTTGTACCCAACTTTGGGGTGCTCTCTCTAACCACTCATTCTCCATCTCCTTCCTGGGGCTGATTCTGACTGCCAAGCATCCTTCCAGGGCTGATCCAAGAACCATGCATGATTCTTACCTGGCTCCTTTTCACCTCTGGCTCTTGTAGACAGCCCCAGGCTCACTTCCTTGTTCCTAATTCTCTTCTCTCTCACCAGGCTCTAGGATTCCTCTCCAGATGTTCACAGCTCCCTTGGTGCTCTTGGCTCTTCTGGCCTCTCATCTACTGCCGGACTCCCTGGCATTTGCCCATATATTCTCCCCGCCTCCAGATCTACATGCTCTGAACCTTTGCCACAACCTCCACCTTGGAACACGCCCTGTTCATTTCTATCTTAACCATCCTGAAGCCCTGGCCTTGCTGAGAAGTGACAAGTGAACTTTTTTCCACCATGTCCTCAGGGGACCCTTGCCTCAGAGCAGCCATGTTTCTCCACCCAATTCCTCACTACAGAATACTGTTTGCAGATTTCCTTGACTGGTAATGGCCCCCTTTCCTTAGCAGCCAGCTTTACTTGTGTCCCTCTATGGCCCCCATTGCACACCCCTGCCCAGACTGTATCCTGTTATGTTTCTGCAGGTTGGTGTAGGAGACCTTGAGCTGGGTCCCAGGAAGTCTTCTGTTATCCTGAAACTGGACTTGTAGCAAGGCCTTGATGAGACTCTAGCTGTGAAGTAATTTCAGGAAGTCAGGCCCAGGCCCAGGCCCAGGCCCAGGCCCAGAACAGGTGGGAATTTAGAAGGATGACTAGCTAGTGGCCTCAGGACAGGCTAGAAGAGAAGGTCAACCTGCCCGTGGCTCTTATCAGGCAGTTCGAGGGCGACATTTACTGAGCTCCAGGCTGGAAGCTCTGCTCGGTCCCTTCACAGCTGCCTCGAAAAAGAACACATTTTATTCTTTAAATTCCAGAGCCTCATTCAGTTCTGAAAAAAAAAAAAAAATCTGGCTTCAGCCACTGTTGTGCTGTGCACAGCTACCCAGCAGTCACTTGGAGGGTGAGACAAGTGTTGAGGGTGACACAGGGCACGGTCTCTTGAAAGGTCTCATGTGGTGCTCTAGCATGGACACACACACACACACACACACACACACACACACACACACACACACA
>JANHMN010000006.1:11574337-11614017 GCA_030674055.1 Rhabdomys pumilio | reverse complement strand
TCATCCATCCATCCATTCTGTCCATCCAGCCACACATCTACCCATCCATCCACCTGCCCACCCATCTATCCACTCATCCATCCACCTTCCTTTCCCATTCTCCCCTCCTTCAAACTACCCATCTACCCACCTCCCAGTCCTAGCTTTAATCCCAGCCCTAATCCTACTTGGACACTCCTGGGGTTGATGCGGTAGCATAGGAGAAGCATACCTGTTCAGGAGTTGGCAAAGGGGATTGAGAGGGTCTATAGGTGGCCCATGTCAGTGGCTTAGACTTTTCTAATGTGAAGTCTCAGGAGCTATGATGGAATGTGGGTGGTTACTGAGTTTCCAGGGAAGCTGCTGAAGCCCTGCTTCAACCCACTGAGGGACTGGGTTCTTCCCTCCGTGGTTGTCCTCAGAGAGAGAGCGAGTGCCTCACAAGAACCTGTTAGGAATTTTTCAGGAAGGTTTTGAAAAATGGAAATAATGCCCCAGGGGTTGCTGGCCTTCTGTGTGCAGAGCTAAAGCGGTTTGGAATTTTCTTAGGGACAGTGTCACATGATCATATGGCTGGCTCGGTGGCTCTCTAGCATGAACCGTCAGCCAATCACTTGGATGAAGGGTCTGCATTGAAAGGCAGCCCTGTGGACTGGAGAGATGGCTCAGCGGTTAAGAGCACTGACTGCTCTTCCAGAGGTCCTGAGTTCAGTTCCCAGCAACCACATGGTGGCTCACAACCATCTATAGTGGGATTCGATGCCCTCTTCTAGTGTGTGTGTCTGAAGACAGCTGCAGTGTGTATGTGTGTGTGTGTGTATATATATATATATATATCTTTAAAAGGAAGAAGAAATAAAGAAAGACAGCCCCATTCCCACCTCTGGCCTAGTTACATCATGCATTTCTCATGATGCCACAATAAACGATACTTTCCCAGCTATGATGCCCATCAAGGAATGCTCTAGACTTTGTATTGTTTTTAGCTTTCACACACTTTTACACACACAAAAATATATGTAGCACTGGTGGATGCTACTCAGAGCCCCTGAACTACTGAGACAATGCCTGATGCCAGTTGTATCTTTCAAAATTACATATAATGTCAGCATTTAAAGAGTTGGCATGTCCTGTGAGGTGATTGTACCTAAATGTTTGCTATCTGAAGAGATGTCATTATAAATGGTAAACACATTTCTCTACCCACACACCTGCCAGTTCATCATCACCTATCCGTCCATCCATCCATCCATCCATCCATCATGCATACATCCATCTACCCATCCATCCATCATCCATCCATTGTTATCATCTCTACATCCACCTAGCGTCATCATCACTTGCCGGCTCATCCGTCACCATCAACAGTCCATCTTTCACTCATCTATATACTGTTTATATGTATGTAATATTATCCAAGAATTTCATTTAAGGGTAAAATAAGTGTTAAAATGGTTGATTATCAAAAGAGATTGTTCAGTCCAATCTTCACATTCAAATTGCTGGTGGCATGAGGTCTGCAGATTAATCTTCTGCCACTGAGCTGATAGGACCCTGCCTCAGGTCATCCATGCCTGTGTCACTCTGTCCTGTCTGCCGGTGCTCCACCTAAACCCAGGTGAGAGAGTTCTGGCCCTGTGGCTCACCATCTGGGGTATGCACGTAAGGTTTTCTACTGCCTCAACAGAGGTGATGGTCTTGTCTGATGTGCCTGCTCCCATCAAAGCCTTGTACCCAGCAAGTTCCCGGAGGCAGGAGAATATTTGCTTTCGGGACTCTTTAGCACTGTTGGGAAATGTGTGTTGACATAGGTGATAAGGCAGCAGGCTGGGAAGCGGGAGGGAAGGATGAGCTCTGCTGAGCAGGGTGGAAGATCTGTGGTCTCTGGGTTCTTGTGTCCTTGGCTTGGCTCAGTGCAATGGGGGAGGAAGCAGGGAGAATCCCCAGCATCCCTCCTGACTGTGGGGGTGGGGGGCGGGGGGCAGGGAGGGATCCTCAGTGTATGAGCAGGTGTCAGCCCTCAGCTGTGAACCTGAGTAGCAGAAGGGCAAGCTTCCAAGTCACCCTTTTCCAAGTTCAAAGAACCTCTACACTTCCTTGAATTGCCCTCCTCCACCCTGTTCTGGGCTCACAGAGGAGCCGCGCCCCTGCCTGGTTGCTGTCAGCTTTCTGTGAGGTGGCCTTGGGGTTTGGGATCCCTCTTTGAGGGGCGAGGGCTTTGATGTGCGGCTGCTCTTAAGCAATCTTTTAACTTCAGTTTCCACACCATACGGGTGTGCTGAGGAGAGTTTCTTTGTTGACTCTGAAATTACCTTTGAGAGTGATTCTGAAAAAGGAGAGTCAAAGGCATCTGGGATAAAATCCTGGAACTGAGTACAGGGACTTCCCCTTGGCTGGGTAGTGTGAGTTCTGCTAGGATTGGAGACCAGTGCTGGAGAGACCAGAGTTTTGGTCACACAATGTTCATGTTGTTCTGTACTGGGGCAATGTAAAGGCTAGTGGCAGCTCGCTGCTGTGGAGTTCTGTGGAGAAAGCCTCTAAGAGAATGAGTACATGTGTACATGAGCCTGTGTGTACCTATGTGCTTGGGTTGTACACATGTGCACTCATCAAGGACTGGAAGGGGACAGACAAGCCCCTAGAGCCTCCCTTTCGGAGGCAGTCAGTCTGAGGGAGTTACAGTATTTGGGCCCAGAAGGAAGAACATTCAATTCATTGTCTAGAAGCTTCTTGAGTTGAGGTCTTGCCTGATTCTGTTTGACTTAATTTGTCTCTGCAGTGCTCTGTGGTCAACCCCCAACCATGCCCCAGGGTGAACAGATCACTGAGTGGTGGATTCTGGGTAATGGCCCATCCTGGGTCCCAGGCTTCCGTGGGAATGTAAGTACCCACTGTCTGTGCATGCTAGCTGTGGGTGAAACCCTTCACCTGTAACCCTGAAGCCAGATAGGATTTGAGCCTGCGGGTGTTTTGGATAGCGTGTGTATCACATGCTCCACCCAACCCCACTGTGTGTGGGTAGCAGCCAGCAGGCAAAGGTATTAACGTTTTATAGCAAAATTAAGTCAGGCAGAGAATGTCTCACGTGCATTCAGGTTGAACCCTGCCTCCAAACGTGTTATGAAACAGTGTCTTGTTCCCAGGGATTTCTGGATTTGGAATGGCTGGCTAGGAACCACAGAACTACAAGATAAACAAGTCCATCCGACATATTAGACTGGAGAATTACTCGGGGCTTTGCTGGCCTACTATTTCAATGTGTACACTGGTGGCTGTGTGTAATGAGTGTGCTTATGGAAGTGTGTAGTGACTAGTACATGTATATACATGTGTGTACATTTGAGTGTGCAACAAGTGTGTGCATGTGGCTACGCATGGAGTTGGATATGAGTGTGTATGTGAGTTTGTGCATATGTATGCATGGATGGAGATGTGCGTGTATGCACACTACACTCATTTATGTGAGCCCAAGACAGAAAGGGAGGAGGTGGATTGATTTTCTAGACCATAGGGTCAAAGTTAGGCCAAAGACTGAGCCTGCCACTGTGTGACCCTGGGAAGGCATCCTGCTGCTCTCTCCACTTGGCTTTTAAGCAAATGGGCTCTGGGTCCTGGAATAGCAACTAGGTTGCAGCAATGAGCTGAAGACTTGCACTTTCATCCTGCAGTTTGTCAGCGTTGTCTCTGTCTCCCCAGTTTCTCCTGGCTTTGATTGCTCAGTAATGGGCACAAGGAAGAAGAGGGGGGGGCGGCAGGAAGAGAGAAAGAAGGGATTGGGATCTGGGAGGGTCCTCTGATGAGGAAGAGGTAGAAGTATGTTACCATTCAAGACCTTGAGTGGAATGTTGATAATCTGGAGCTTCAGAAGGAATCCACTTCCTAGAAGAAGGTGAGGGGAAAGTTTGCCCTTCAGAACAGGACCCAGGGAGAAAAAAAAGAGCCTTCAGAGGGAGAGTCCTGTGTGTGTCCTCTGGGAAGCCCCTGACCCTGCTCTGGCTATGTGGGGAGCTGTAGGAAGTCCATGATCCACACCGGGAGAGCTATTAGATTTGAGTGGCTAAAGACTCTGGTATATCTGAGGTGTGAGGTTGAGCATCCTGTCTGTCCAGAGGATAGGCAGGGCCAAGGGTTAGCTTTAAGTGAATTTAAACAACAAAAATAAAAATGTGGTATTTTGTGTGAACCAAGATTGGTGCTTAGTGTGTGCCTCAATTTCCCCACATGGGTCAGGCTGCAGTGGTGCTGGGGTCAGTGTCATCTGGGAGATGGAGAGATGCCCACGGGTCTTATCTATAAGTTCTTTTAGGCTTGGGTAGAAATGCACAAGATTGTGGCCATAGCCAGAGATACTCCTTAGAGAGTGAAGGGAACACACAGATCTAAAATGCACTGTGCCCATAGAAAAGAACCTGTAATTTCAAGTCTCTTTCTTCCTGTCTCTGTCTGTCTGTCTGTCTGTCTGTCTGTCTGTCTGTCTGTCTGTCTGTCCATCTATCTCTAGTGCACACTTGCCACAGCATGCACGTGGAGGTCAGATGACAACTTCAGGTGTTGGGCTTTGCCCTCCATCCTCTTGTTTCTGGAAGCCTCTTGTTCACTGCTACATACTAGGCAAGCTGGCCTGTGAACATCCAGGGATGCTTCTGTCCTTGCCTCTTGTCTTGTCTAGGATCACCAGGATTGCAGACACGTGCCATGGCTTCAGTTGTGTTCTGGGGATGTGAGCTCATGTCTTTACTTCCATGCAGCACACACTGAGTCACCTCCCCAGCCAATGTTGTGCGTTATAAAAAAGGGGAGAGCCCAGATATGTTTGATAGAGCCAGATGTGGTGAGGTGGGAGGGGTACCTCTGTGGGCCCATGCTCAGGCATCTCTTCCCAGACGATACCAGCCATACGATGGGTACAGAGTAGAATGGAGTTTATTTAGGGCATGGGTAGGGGAGTTGAGAAAGGAGTAGAGGCAGGGAAAGACAGAGAAGAGAAGAGAAGAGAAGAGAAGAGAAGAGAAGAGAAGAGAAGAGGAGGAGAGGAGAAGCCATCCAGGAACACGTGGAGAAAGAGAGCCAGGAAGGGGAGAGAGGGAGAAAGGGGTCAGAGAGAGAAGGGGCAAAGAGAGTAAGATAGTAAGAGGGAGAGGAGGGGGCAAACAGTTCCTTTTATAGGAAGCCAGGCCTACCAGGCTGCTGCCAGGTAGCTGTTGGGTGGAGCATAGAAGTAATACCAACACTAGTATCCATAATCTATATGTTCATATGAGACAGTCTTAACAAATGAAGATACCCAGGTTAGCAGCTATGGCACTACCCAGAAACCCAGAGAGTTCCACTGTATGCATCTTTCTTCTGGCATGCTGGTTGCCATGGCCTGAATTCTGTGATTTTGTCACATTGCCTGAAGTCTTATGGTGTATTAGTCACTAAAGTAACTGACAAATTTTTCTGGTTTTGCACTTTGTGTGTGTGTGTGTGTGTGTGTGTGTGTGTGTGTGTGTATGTTGGCACAAGTGCTTTACTACTGAGCCATAAGCCTAGCCTGGTGGTTTTTGAATCTTTATAAATAAATTTGCACTGCATAAAATGTGTGGCTTCCTTTTATTTTCTGCTTTGGAGACATGCTTGGCGAGACATAGACCTACCGACCAATCATTTTACACTGCTGTCTTGCAGGAAGTACTTCTTATAATCAGCCCTTTGCTACAGCGAATAGACAATGCCCACCTGAATATCTCTTCAGGACGATGATTCCCAAAGCCTCATGCTGCAGTTTAAATCTTGCTTCAACCCGAGGGGCCTTTTGGGTTTCAGGGACATCATTTGTAAAACATAAATCATCGTAATGTGTGCATCAGTGGCTTCAAGCAAAATGCTTAATTGGTAGCTGTCCTGAAAGGGGACAGTAGGGCTGGTGACCATGATGGTGGTGATGGTGACCGTAACGGCTGTTATGTAATGATGGCATTGGTGAAGGTGATGATGGTGATGTTTTTGATGATGATGGTGGTGGTGCTGTGTAGGTCTGTGTCCCATGCACCTGGGGAGGCTAAATGTGGGGAGTTAGAGCTTATTTTATGCCACCAGGCAGGACAGGTGCTGGACTCCAGGGAAGCACAGAAACATTGCTCTGGGGGTGGGAAAGCACAGTCTGAGATGTGAGAAAGCTGAGGCTGGTATTCCCTGACTTCTGGACCCTCAGTTGCTGCTGAAGAACCACACAGAGAAGTTGGGAGTGAAGTGTCGGAGGTCCATAGAGGAGGCTTGCACACTGGATCTTGCTGGATCTCTCTCTGGGTTGCTCACAGACTCACACTTAGCTAGAATATTTATTCAGCTCAGGATCACTTGCCTAGGAATGGTGCTGCCCATGGTGGACTGGGCCCTCCTACAGCAATTAGCAATTAAGACAATCCCCCTCAGACATGCCCACAGGCCAATCTAATCTAGGTAATTCCTCAACCGAGGCTCTCATGTGACTCTAGGTTGTGTCAAGTTGATAATTCACAAGCTAACTAGGAGAGCAATCTGAAGCACCTGTACCCACTCTGCAGCACTGATGGTTGTACCATCAGCTAAGTTAAATCTGAGTATTTGCATAAAGGTTTTCTTCAAGTACTGATTTTCAAGCACAGAGAAGGTGGGAGGCAGTGAGGCAGCCATGCACAGGAGGGGAAGGGAGGGACAACCTCTCTATGGATTGGGGTCCCCTAGACACAGCTGTGGCTGATGGGGATCCTGCAGATTTGCTCACTCGCCAACTGAAGCACCCCTGAAAAGTACCAGATTCTGCTGGGACCATCTGGAGGCAGGAGGCACAGAAAGCACAAAGGAGATCCTTAGGCAGTAGAGCAGGATAGGACTTGTCCATCCTTTTGCTTTGGCTGCTTTTTCCCATTGCAGGAGGGAGAGGTGCTCTTTCATGGAGGGTGACTTGTAGGAGGGACAGTGGTGGCCACCTCTCCATAAATTCGGGGTGTGGGGTGGGGAGGGGGCACGAAGCTGCGAAGGCGCCTCCTGAAGGAGGACCTAATTGAAGACTGCCTGAGAGACCAAGGATTGCTGACGCAGACAATGCCAGCCAATCGGAAACTGCTGTTTAGAAGAGATGCTTCCTTGGGGCCAATGGGTCACGGGTGGAGGGTATCAAAGAAGCTTGCAGCAGCAGCGTTCAGACGAGCTAGCTGCAGCATGTCTCACCTGCTCCCAGAGGAGTCTGTGTTGTTGACTCTGCGCCATCTCACCTCCAACCCCCAAGTGAGTAATCCAGGGCACAGGCAGCAGTGACCAAAGTTGATGACAGTGCTCTGTAGGCATCAAGGGGTGGAAGTACCTGGGACTGTGTGTCTGAACTCCCTATGTGCTCCCCTGAGTGGGCGCATCAGCTGGAGTGCAAACCCTTAGTGCAGTCTACTCCTGTGTGCTACTCCCCTCTGCCAGCCTTCCCAAAGGTATTGATGCAAGTTTATCTTCCGTGTCCATTCAGAATTTTTTTTGCAGAGTACAGGGCTACCTGGGCAGAAGCAAGGAGGAAAACTAACTGTGGGGCTTATGCCCCTCCAGGGCTCCCACCTCCTGTCCCTAGCCTCTGAGCTCAGTTGGGGAGGGTTTGTAGGTCATGCGGGTGCTCCTGAGCACACAGTCAGGGTCCTTTAAAGCCCTGGCTGAGAACACACAGGTCTTTGGTCCTGTCAAGGGCCCTAGGAAGTTCATTGCCTAGAGAGCCTTAGGGGACCGGGCTGAGCTTCTCGGAAGAAGCACTAGGCCTCATCTCCTGCCTCCCCTTCTGGAGGTGCTGGGTAGCTCGAATTCTGCCTGGCAACCAGGCCACCCTCCATCTGCTGTCTGAGTAATGAACCAGCCCTGCGGCTGGCACAGGCTGACTCCCATTCTTCTCTTCTAGGATTACTCTTTCAGACCTCATTGTTCTCTGCTAATGGCCTTAAAACGGGCCTGCCTGTTACCTTCCCCAGCCTGCTGCTGCTGGAGGAGAGCCTCTCCTCAAATTTGAAGGGTGAGGGAGAGAGCACAGGGCTGGGGGTGGGTACAAAGGGACAGGAATACAAGCCTCAGGATGCCCAGGCCACCTGCCTTCAGCTGTGACCACTAGCCAGACCTCAAAGTGTCACAATAATGCACCGGGTGTCCCTTGTTCAGTGTCCTTGTTGTGTTGCCACATGGCTTACCTTATGTCCTTTTCTGAGACCTATCTCCATGCACTGCATAGCTTGCTCCATGCCTGGACAGATGGCCGAGGTGCCAGAGGTGGTTTGAAGGCTACAGGTTGGCTATGGGCCATCACATAGGCTGTGTGACATTCACTGTGATTATATTGTCACCATCCACAACAGCAGCAGGGAGGACAGTGCCAAAAGGGCTACTCTGACTTTTCACCCTTTTCCGGGGATGAGGACCAAATCTAGCAGGGCAGGGATTCATGGACAACACCACCCTACCTGCCCTGCCCCCACCTCCCCGTGTCATGCCCTGTTGCAGCAGCAGAATGCATGGCTGATAGAAGGAGAATTAACTTCTTGCGGGTTGAGTTGGAGGGCTCAACCATGAAGCGTGGCTGCTAGCATTAGGAAGAGAAATGTGATCATGTGATTGCCATGTGATCGCAGGGTGGTCTGCTCATTTCTTTTTTGCTCACTAAAGAAATGAAGAACACAGTGGTTATCTAAAATGAACAACAGTGATAGCATCTAGATTCACATGAAGCTGTCCCTGAGCTAAGCTACTTTGGGTCACCCTGGCTTGTTTAGGTTGCTGGACAGCTGAGCTCTGACCTCTGCAGGGTCCTGACTCCTGCAGTACAGTCTGCTGGCAGTGGGTCTCCAGGGTTTGTGTCTGCCTGCTCCCTTTTTTTTTGGGGGGGGGGCAGCGTGTGTCCCAGACTGGCTGCGGCTTTGTTGTCTGGGCCACAGCTTTCTCCAGATTTGCAGATCTTCAAAGCAATGACATGCCGTGTCAGATCTGCCCAAAGTCCAGGCACGTGGCAGGCGTCCAGCATGCAAATTAATCGGACGCTTTGCCCGTGGCCTGGGGCACCAGCTCCACACCCTCTGGAGGCCCAGCAGGTGCTCCACTGGGCAGGTGTGCGCCTCACCATATGCTCTGGTGAGCATCGGGTTTCCGCCAGAATCTTTGAATTGCTCACCAGGTGAGATAAAGTGAGTAGAAAGAAGCCCGCATCAACCCGTGGTTGCACGAATCACCTCTGGGCAATGACAGCCCTGAGCCCCAGCAGTGACAGGCAGAAGAGATGGACAGATGTCGAGGCGGGGCCTCAGTGCAGCCTGCCACTCAGGAATCCTCAGACTGGAGAAGTGTATTGAAAAGTCTTCCGAGATTGAGAACGTGGCTCAGTGGGCAGAGTGCACGCCTACCATTTACAAAACCCTGGGTTCTGTCTCTAGCACCACATAAACTGAATGTGGCGGTGCAACCCTTAATCCCAAGGTATTTGGTGGAGGCAGAAAGATGAGAACTTCAAGGTTATCTTAGGCTACATAACGAGTTTGGGGGCAGCCTGGACTACATGCAACACTGTCACAAAGTCTTCTGTATTTAAGAAACCCAGAAGCTTTCAAATGCAGACTGGAACCCAGATGTAGGACAGGAAATCTCAGCAGGCGATCCTGACTTATCAGGAGATGCCTCATCAGAGCTGCCCTGGGAGCCTTAAGACTCTGCATGTGCCATTTGTTTCAGGAATAGTTAAATCAATAGCTAAATCCTATACGGTAGCCCCGAGCCACCCCAGGCCATGAAAATTCATTGCAGTCACAGCTACAGTTTGCCCTGTCACTCTGGCTATATTGCTGAGCTTGGTGGCTGAGCTGATCCCTGCAGACAGTGAACCTTCCAGCACTCTCTCACAAGACTACCCAGAGTAGTGTGCTGGGAAGCCTCCCTGGCCACTGATTCCCAAGTTGAAGGTGTCTTGACCATGAGAAGGTGACTTATCTCTCTGGGGGGAGACTCCTGCTATGCAGGGTAATACTAGTCTCCCAAATATTTGTGCCTCAGAATTTTTGGGGGTACAGGTGGGAGAGAATAATCAAGTTCTCTCAGCCCCATAGTGCCTCAGCCTCCTTTCTCCCAAGCTAGGCTAACCTTGACCCTGACCTGGCTAATGGGTGTTTCTAGGGCATCCGCTTGAGCTCTGGTTATTCACACCCCGCTGAACTCTTAGATCATTTCAGACTCTCTGCAGGCTCCTAGGCAGTCTTTCGTCCCCTAAGCGGTCCTGTAGCCTTCGCACCCCAGTGTCCCAGGCTTCAGGAGCCCCAGGTGGGCACACACTGGTGCCCAGAACCAATGCGGGGCCTCTTTGGTTCATATGTAGTTTATCAAATGAACACTGGCAGCAAAGGGACCATGCCACATGCCAGGGATCTTTGAAATGGAGAGATTGCTTCTGAAGTGAGCCCTAATATAAACCGAGAAGGGTGCAGTGACGTGATTGGGCGCACCCAAAACCTGACTTTTTAGGAGGGACACAGTGGCTCTAGGAGGACATTTCATTTCACAGCACGTATTGCCAGGTGTTGATGGAAGAAAAAGAAGGAGAAGAAGGAGAAGAAGTGGAAGAAGAAGGAGAAGTGGAAGAAGAAGGAGAAGAAGGAGAAGGAAAAAAGGGGGGCGGGGAGGGAAGCTTGTGTCCTTACAGCCTGAACTTCTTTTCATTGTTCCAGGAGTCGGCAGCAGGCCCGGCCAACAGCTGTGCAGTGCCTATATCAGTAACAGCTGCCTTCTCCTGGGGTGAAATTAAAAGATTAGGGGGTGTGGGCACGTGCTGGCCCCAGGAGCCCAAACAATGCTTGATTTAGGGTGAAACTCGTCTGGGAGGCTGACAAAGGAGAAGGCTCTGAGTTGGCTAGGGGTCAGGATGGGGGTGGGGGGCTGGCTTTGACAGAAACAAAAGGAGGGGAGCGGGAGGGGTGAGGTTGGGGGAGACAGGGCCCAGTGAAAAGAGGCCGGGAGCAGCTGCTCCTGCTCCAGAAATTTGAGACGGGTCTTTTCACAAACACAAACCCCGGAGAAGAATGGGGAGGCAGGCTTAGCTGAAATGGCCCCTTTTAGAAATGAAAAAGGAGACTGAGAGCCCTGTCCGTTTTCCAAGTTTTTACCTAAGAGGGTGGAACATGATTAGTGCAGAAAGAGTGTGCGGAGCAGCAGATGGGCGAGCCACCCCGGAGCTGGGCTCTGTGTTTACATAACAATCATGGCCACACTGGGGTGCAGGAGCCAAGCTCCCCTGCCACACTCCATAGAGGTGGTTGCCCCTGACTTCCAAGAGGGCAGTTCCAGCATGGCCCCAGTGTGGCTATTAACGGATGCACTGGGCTAAAGCAAATATATTTCATTACCACGAAGAGACCAGGTGCCTGCCAGCAGGAGGCAGCCAGCCTTGGAGCATCCTGCAGTTTCACCTGGACAGAGCTGTCTGTCTGAATAGCCTAGCATGTCTGACAGACTCCTCCCCCCGCCACCCCCCTTTCAACATTGTGGAGAGCTGAGATTGACCTGTTGGAGAGGCAGCCCTGGCTAGACCTCATTGGAGTTTGAGGTCAAGGATCATTCTCCACTGAGTGTGCCAGGCCTTTCCTCAGAGTCACGACCTCCCAACCTCCCAACCTAAGCAGAAGTTCCTGGCAGCGTACAGTAGGAGCTTGGGTTTGCATGTGTGCCCTGAGCTCTACTTCTGAGAGTATCTGTGTCCAAAGGATTGATGCAGGGGTGGCATCAACCTTTATAACACAGATGCTGAACTTACTCAGTCTGTGCTCCCTGAGATGCCAGGATCCTGGAAAACAGAAGGGCTAGGGATGTACAAAACAGAGGCATCCTTCTGGCAGCTCCCTAACAGCTCTGCTTATAATAGTCTGCTCTTGTGCCGGTGCTATCTGAGCAAGACCTAGGTTGGAGGTAGTATGGCACTGTGTCAGCATCCACGCCTCTATGACTGTGGGTGTCACAGTAGATACTTGCAAGAACTTAGGAGAAGGGGTGCATCATGTGGGCCTCTAACTGCTTCTCAGGGGAAACAAGAGAGAGTCACATGTGGCCATGTCCCTCAGAATCTTTAAATCATTCCAGGATCCCCTGACATACCCAAATCCACCTCTACATAAAATGTTATCTGCATGTCCCTGTGCATACCTTTTCATATACTTTCTTTTAATCAATTAATTAGACAATCAATTAGTTAATTAGTTTTTCTGTGGTGCTGGGGTAGGAACTCAGGGCCCTGTACATGCTAGGCAAAAGCTCTACTGCTTACTGATGCCCCAATCCTTGCCCACAGATGAAATCATCCCTAGGTAATGCACAGTACCTAACTCAGTGCAAACACTGTGGAAATTAGTGTACGGAATTGTTTAGGCATGATGCCAAACGGAGATTGTACGTGTTTGGTACAGTGTACCCCATCCCACATTTTAAAAGATTATTTTGTTTCATTTAATTATATGTGTCTCTTTCTGTGTGTGTTTGGGTATGTATGTGCAGGTATCTCTAGAAGCTTTGGAAGACAGGATTAGATCCCCTGGAGCTAGAGTTATAGGTGATTGTGAGCCGCCAGGTGTGGGTGCTAGAAACTGAACTCCGGTTCTCAGCAAGTGCTTTTAACTGCTGAGCCATCTCTCCAGCCCCTCTCTTCCCTTCTATTTTAAATGTGAGACTGGGGAAGAGGAAAAGAGAGAAGGCCAAAGGGGTGAGATGTTAACATTTGAGAAATCTGGGTGAAGGGCAGACAGTAATTCTCTGTACTGTTCTTGCAATCTTTTTCTAAGACTGAAAAGGTGTTAAAATCACACACGATTAAAATGGATAAGAGCCACTGAGATGCACGGCCCATGAATGGCCATTCTGAATCCTCCAAGTAGAGTGGCATCATGGAACCTGCAGGCCCTGGTAGCTCTGCCAGCCTGATGGACTAACCAGTTCCCAGTTCACCTATCACGAGAACCTGGACCTGGGCTGTGTCCCTAAAGAGGATTGTGTGTGTGTGGAAGGAAGCAGTAATGCTTTTGGGCACCCAAATGGGTGTCTTGATGGAAATCCCCAAGTGTCACCGTTTCCACAGTTCAAGGGGACCAGAGCCCACAGCTGACCTGGTGGTAGGCTGTATGTGTGGGTGCCATTTCTGACAATAACCAGAGTGGTGTGTGTGTGTGTGTGTGTGTGACATCCCCTGGTACCATTTCCTAGGAGGCACTGACATTGTTTTTTGAGGTGATGTATCTTACTGACCTGCCAAATAGGATAGGTTGAGTGGCCAGTGAGCCCCAGGCATTCAGCTGTCTGCCTCCCTCCCCAGTGCTGGACTCACAAATGCATGTCCATTTACTATGAGTTCTGGGGGTCAAATTCAGGTCCTTGTGCTTGCATGGCAAAGCGTTTGCCGACAGAGCCATCGGCCCAGCCCCTTTGTATCAATCTTACACGACTGCAGTAAGCAGCTGCCTGTCCCCAGGAGTCTCATACTTCACTTCTACCTATATGTCATTTTGCCACTTGTGTGTAAGGTGTGCACAGACCCCACCAAAACACTATGTCTGAATCCCTGGTGAAGGGGGTCCAGGGAAGACCCTAGATATTTCCACTTACAAAAAAAAAAAAAAAAAAAAAAAAAAGCCCTTAGGAGTTTGAGTGTGCTCTGGGGCTTAGAAAGGCTACCTGGGAGTTTGTACTCAAGGATCTGTTTATGTTTTTAAGAGAGGTGTGAGCTTGGCTACCTGCTAAGCTCCTTGAGGTCAGGCTACCTTGAGGACCAGAGTCGGGTGCAATTCTAAACGCATAGGCCTGGCTTCAGGACACCATGTAGCCACCCTGAGGTCAGAAGGACGGGATTATTTTCAGGCCCAAGTTTGCAGCTGGCAAAGGCAGAGAGATGCATGCAAACTCTGCTTCCTGTATCCAGAGAGTGGTTGTATGAGCACATTGGCATCACATGTCACAGGTAAGAAGCCCGTGTCTTCTTACAGCAAAGACTGTGATGGCATAGAGCATGCTCACATCGTCTTCATCTTCCAGAGCCCCAGGACTGGCGCTGTGCAGGTCGCCAGAAGACTGAAATCGTACTTCCTGGCCTGACTATGAGCTATATCTCCTTGGACAGGTCACGTTGCAACTTTTTCCTTTCCTTGGGATTTTAGAGGGATGCTTGTACCATCTGCTTGCTGTGCAGGTTGTCGTGGGCTTCATAAAACATACTCCCATCTGCATGGTTTCCCTCAAGGTCAAATGCAGGAGGCTGGCCTCCAGAACGGAGTGTGGGTGGAGCTGACCCGGTGATGACTCTGGTCCTTTCAGTGGTTTAAGTGCACAAGCCTGGCTTTGTGCAAAGTGGAGGGGAAACCAGGGCAAACAGGGCGAGCTACAGCTACTATTTTCCAACAAGTCACTTAGAACCTAGCACCTCTGCCACACTAGGTCTGCCTCTGCTGGGAGGAGCCAGCCTGTCTCTGGTATGCTAATCACTGGAAGTTTACTCTGTACCTGAGCCTGATGGAGACCTGGCTGGGAGACACCTTTTGGTTCTTTTGTTGTTCCTTTTGGATTTTATGTCTGTGAAGAGGTACTGTGGACACCAGAAAGCCTGGGGAAGCCTGTCCTTTCTGCTTGGCAGCGTGTCCTGCTGGCCCACCGCGCTTGACTGCAGAGGGTAAAATGTAGGTGCTTTAGGGAGAATGGACATGCAGCAGAAAAGTCTGGGTTTCTCTCTACATAGCCCTGGCTGTTCTGGAACTCACTACAGAGACCAGACTGGCCTTGAGCTCATAAAGATCCACCTGCCTCTGCCTCCCCAGTGCTGGGATTAAAGTTGTGTGCCACCATGTCCAGCCAGTCTCTGCTGTTCTTAAAAGACCACTTCAACTCTCCCGAGTATCTTCAAATACTCAGGACTTAGTTTCTTCTTTGTTGCTGTGATAAAATACCTTGGCAAAAAGAACGTAGAGGAGGAAGGGTTGACTGACTTCTTAGCGCACAATTTCAGATTTCAGCCTGTCATTGTCAGGGCAGCTAGCCACATCCAGAGTCAAGAGAGGAGAGAATGATTGCCAACAGTTTGCCAGCGGTCAGTTGTCTCGATGAAATGGAACTACCCACATGTAGGGTGGGTCTTTCTACTTCAGCTCTATCCAACTAAGAAAATCTCTCTCAGCCATGACCACAGATCAAGCTGACCCACACAGTTCCTTCTTGAGACTCTCTTCCCACATGATGCAAGAGTATGTTAATGAAAACTGTCACACTCAGCTTTGCTGATCTAGACAAGACCGAATGGGTGTTTTTGTCAGCTCTGTTGTCCATCCTTGGTCTGTCTCGAACCTCTTCTTTAGTGGAAGTACGAATCCATTGCTGGGAGCAGTTGGGACTTCCTTGCTGTCTTGTCTTTCAAAACAAGGAAAGTCTTGCTTTTGACAACATGGCTGAATATGGAAGCCATTAAATGAGATAAGCAGGCTCAGAGAGACAGACACTACAGGGACCCACTCATGTGTAGTGTAGAATGAGTGAACTAGCTAGAGTCCTTGACAGCACCCAGAGGATGGTGAATAAATGGGATGTTGGTTAATGGTGTGAAACCTGGTTAGACCACAGCAGTCAATTCAAAAGCTCTGTGGCTGGTTTTGGTGCCTGTAATTACTGACTATACATTGAATATTTGAAAATTGCTCAGAGAGTAGGCATTAAATGTTTTATTTATCGATTGGTTGTATGATTTATGTGTGTTTGTGTGTGTGTGTGTAAAAGGCCAGAGATTGACACTAAGTGTCTTCCTTGCTCTATTTCTACCTATTTGTTGGTGCAGGATCTCTCACTGAACCTGGATCTCACTGATATGGCTAATCTAGCTGGCCAGCAAGCCACAGGGATTGTCCTATCTCCACCTTTGCTGTGCTGAGATTACAGGCATGTGCCACCGTGTCTGGCTCTTTATACAGATCCTGGGAATCTGAACTCAGGTCTTCAGTCTTGTATAGTAAGTACTTTATGGATTGAGCTATTTCCTCACCCCTGATTTTAAGTTCCTCCATCAAAAATAGGTTTAAGGAGCAGGAAAGCTGGTTGAGGTCAACCCAGAATGTCACGCTGCATAGTGTAGATAGATAGCTTTTACTTATCAACTGATACTAATAATCTTAAATTTTTACTAACACTTATTTATTTATCTCTTTGTTTATTTGGGTGTGCACGTCCTGGAGGAGGTCAGAGGACAAGTCATGGGGGAGTCAAATCTCTCCTCTTAGCCATGTAGATTCTGGGGATTAAACATGGGTTGTCAGGCTTGGCAACAAGTACTTTCTCCTGCTGAGCCATCTCAGCAGTCTCAACAAACTAATGAAACTAATGTTTATTTTTTAATTCAAAATAGACTTTTTTTTTTTTTTAAAAATGCAATAATGTTTTAAAAAGGAAAGAACTAGAGAGAGCTGGCACAGATGATGGCTTCCACAGATTTGGTGGCTCCTGTGACCCGTGACACTGCAGTGTGGTGGTGCTCCTGATCACTCAGCCCCTGCCTCTGCCTCATGGGCTGGAGAGAGGGGCAGGGGGTCAGGGGTTTTTGTGGATCACAGGACATTGGAGGCCTCTGAACAAAGGCCCAGCTGCTGGGGATGACAGAGGCAGGAGCCTGTCTGTGAGGCTGTGGCCTCTGGCCTCTTGGGAGGCAGGTGAGACAGCTGACCCCGAGGCTTGCCCACCCCCAGCCAATGCAAGCAGCTCCAGTCACGTGACCCTGGGTGGAAGGGAGCACCTGCTATCAGTCGATGTGGCCTCGAGGGAGGACTCTAAGGAAGCTGCCCAGGCATAGGCGTCCTCCTCACCCCCCCAATGCCGCTATTGATTCTGTGGAGCACAGGGGTGCTCCCTCTTCCTCCATCCTGTGAATCCCAGTTGCTCTGCCCTGTAAAATATTGGTGCAGCCTGATACCTGAGCAGGTGGTAATAGCCCTAGAAGTTTTCAGTATAAAAGTAAAAACTAAGCCATGATCAGTGGCATCTCGAAAGCTGAGACACACAGGGCCCAGGAGTTAAGGACCAGCCTGGGCAGCACAGTAGCGAGAGCGAGTCCTTTCTAAAGACAAAAGCAAAGTAATCAGGGCTTGTGATACAGGCTTGGAATCCCAGCTACCCTGGGAGCTGGAGTGTAGGTCTGCATGTTCCTGACCAGTCTGAGCTACAGAGTGAGTTCAAGGTCATCCCAGGAACTTGACAGAGAGCCTGGCTTAAAACGAAAGATAAAAGACAAGTTTAGGGCCCGGAAGTAGATCACCAGCAGAGCAGTTGCCCAGTGTGTGCCGATGTCCCTGCAGCAAAGCACAACCCATAGGAGACAAACTTTATAAAAAAAAAAAAAAAAAAGGTTCTCCATCACAGTCAGATGGGGCCAGGGGAATAGGGGCCGTTGGAGTTCTGAAGTTGTTTAGCCTTTGAGCACCAATTCTCCGGTCTGCAGCTGGGGAACAAGGATGGACTCACTTCCTGTTTAAACACAAGCCTGCTACCTAGAACCATCTATGGCTCCCAATAGCACTAATGCCTGTCCTTGAGAAGTATCAGGGTTCCGCTAGAAAACAACAAGACTGTCTTCCATCAGTGTTTTTCCCTGGGTATGGTTTGATGTACGTGAGCACCCATGTCCAGGGAGCTGAGGAAAGAGACATCAGTTAAGGCAAACTGAAAGGAACAAAATGCTCATTCTCCAGGGTGTCTCTGACTCCATGCTCGCCTGAAGGTGCTCATAACTCACCTGTGTACACAGCCTCTAATTTTGATCTAACCCGGAAGGGTTGATAGCACCAGTGCAATGAAAATCTCCCCCCAACCCCCCAAAGGATATGTGAGGGATAGCTGTGTCTCAGGAAGGGCACTGACAGTGCTACCACTGTCGCAGGTCAGCTCTGTGGTAGCACTGCTGTGGTATGGCATCTTTCGTTCTGTGGGGATTCTGAGCTGCAATGCTGGAGTTCTACTCTAGGCTTTTGTGTTGGGGCAGGGCAGCCACAGGTTTTCTCTGTGTGGAAAGAGGGGGCTTTTCACAGCTCGAGGTAGAGAGAGAGTGGGGATGCCTGTCAGCGTGACCAGCATTGACTGCTCCAGGACACAGAGCGAGACGGAGACTAGAGCTCCAGAGTGGCTGAGGCTGGAGCAGAGGCCTAATGACTCCACACAGCACAAGGCTCGCAGCAGTTGGCCAAAAGGAACATGGGGATTCTTGAAACCCAGGCAGCACCCAAGGGTCACAGCCATATTAGTACAAACAATGGGTTCAGTAGGAACTCAGCTTCTATACTTAAACTTGTTTTCAGTTTTCCAAACAGGAAAGCACATATTGTGTCCTCTCAGTCCCCTAGCCAGAGGCTAATTAAACTGTAGTATCCCCATTGTCCCCAGGAGAACAGGGAACAGGACCACTGTGCTCCTGGCAGGCTGGCGCACCAGTAAAGCCCCTTTCTCAAAGCGGGTTTTTTTTTTGCCAGCAGCCTGGAATATGCTTGGCTTGGTGGATCAGGGCTGGCAATGCTTGGGGGATCTGTGTGGCACAATCCTCATGAGCCAGTGTCCCCACAGAAAGGTACACTTCTGCTCCTGAACTGTTTCTTCATTCAGGCGTGCTCTGATGCCCTGGGCCACGGCAGATAAGCTTAGTCCACTGTGTGCATCTTTCTCTTCCAGTTATGGTTGGGGCATGCTGACTTGGTGTAGCAGGGTTTTTTTTTTTTTTTTTTTTTTTTTTGGTTTTTTGAGACAGGGTTTCTCTGTGTAGCCATGGCTGTCCTGGAACTCACTATGTAGACCAGGCTGGCCTGGAACTCAGAAATCCGCCTGCCTCTGTCTCCCAAGTGCTGGGATTAAAGGCGTGTGCCACCACCATCCAGCGGTGTAGCAGTTTTAAAGCCCACACCTTCTATGATCTTTGCCCCCTCCCCGAATTGGGAAGGCTGTCTCCTCTCCCAGAACTCCGGGCCATTTTCAGTTCTGATAGGTACATGGTATCTCACAGAAGGAAAGGCTCCTGCCTCCTGCAGGATCCTCATTGGCAGCTGGCAAGTATTTTGCTGGACTTCCAAACTAACACATAATGTGTCCTGGGTCCAGTGGCTGCCATACTGTGACAACACGCAAACCAGCCTATGGTGGCTACCATATTGTGAGAAGCAAAAACTAACCAGATGGGAAAGAACAGCATGCTGGGACTGAGGCTGCAAGAGGTGACAGGTACCTTCCTAGTTTCCTGCAGCTCTAGCTGCTACTGATCACAGTGCACAGAGCTCCAGACCACAGCTATCCAGCTCAGCCTCCCCCAAAACACCAGTAAGGACAAAATAAATGAGGTTGTTTGAAAATCAGGTTGTTCGGTTTGGGGGTGACTTATTCCACTGGGACTAGTAGTTATCACACCTGATACTCTTTCTTCCTCCTCAGAGAAGCTTCAGGCTTCTCTGTCTGGCCCCATGGGCACAGTCGGCCCGTTTGTTGGTCCTTGTGCAGCCGGTTCTAGGGTTCTAGCTCCCAGATTGCTCTCTTCAGATCGCCAGATGCAAATGCCAAGCTCTGTGCCAGTTTATTCACCAGCGTCTTCTTGTTTTTTTTTTTTTTTTTTTTTCCCAAAAGACTGGCTTGCAGGTGCCTTGGCACGCTCTCACAAGAAGCTAAAATGAAGCCGGGGACATTGGCAGACCAGTAGGCAACTGCAGGGAAAAACAGCAGTGTATACCAGGAAGCTGACAGCGAGCAGCGATGCCTCTCAGAAGAAGAGCAACAGCTCTGATTTGTAAAAGAAACCAGTGCCAGTCTTTGGGGCGAGGCAAGTTGATTTTCTGGCATTGTTGGTGGGGAAGGTGAGGTGCCTGAGAGCCTGTTGCCCACAGGACTGGAAAAAACACAGCCTTCAGTATTTCTAGCAGTTTGCTTTTGAAAAGAAAAGTTACATGTTTTATCTTCTTTTATTTTCAGCGACAATTCTCAGTGCTATCGCCTATTGGGATCTTTGGGCAATATGTTTAGTTCTCCTCTGGGTACAGTGTATCTCTTGGCAGCCAGAGTCCAGGAAAGCTGGGAGACAGAATCTGCCTGGGCAGTCTGTCTCCTGTGGACCTTGCTTGGCAGCCCTGGTAATGCTTTTGGCAGGAACAGGGTGCTGCTCCCAGAGCGCCAGAGGCAGATTTTCTGTGCTTGTTGACGGAGGCCAGATCCACGTGCCCTGGGGCCTCCACACAGGCAAAATGCTGACATTTTGTTCTGCACACTCCATCTGAACTTTAGATTAGGCAGGGCAGTCAGCACCTGCTTCTCCCTCGGGGCTGTGGGGCTGGAAGAGTTGGCTGGTACCAAATAGACTTCTCCAGGAGCTGATCTGAGCTCAGTGGGTGGCTCTGTGAATCTACAGCTGCGGACTGGGGAGGGGAGGAGGTGGGACTCTCAGTGTAAGGGGTGGCTGAGAGTCGGGTCATGCTTTCTGAGTACTGGCTACATGTTCTTGTTGATCATGGGACTAAAGCTTTTTTTTTTTTTTTTTTGCATTTTAAACACAGTCTCTAAGGTGTGTGTGTCTGTGTATATTTTCTCTCTCTCTCTCTCTCTCTCTCTCTCTCTCTTCTGTGTGCCTGAAGCCTAATTCTCTGACCTGACCTCCCAGGGCAGGACCTTTTCATCTGTGGGAGGTTACACTCTGAAATTCTAAACTATCTGCCCCTTTCTCTCTTTCCTTCAGCCTATGCTCATGGAGAGATCTTGCATGGGAGAACATGGAAATTTCCTCTGAGTTCCCATGTCTGCAAAGTATACGCTGGAGCACTCAGCCCTGCCTCCTTTGGCGTTATCCCACAGATCAGCCTTGTATCAAGTCCAGGAAGCAGAAGGAACAGATTCTAGACAGGGAGAAAGGGGAACTTCCCATCTGTGTGGTACAGTGATCTAGCTTGTGATCTACAGGGAAACAAGACAGTTTATGTTCGCCAAGATGCACACTAGCCCCAAGGGTGCTTTTTCTTCTCCCCACTGTGACCTGGTATTATCTCCCATATCCATCTCTGACCATCTCTACCCAAGGTTGACTCAGCATCCCCATCTGAAGCCCTGATGAGGGATCACCTCACAGCATCCATATCCCATGGGTGGTGCCAAAGTCATCTCAGACAGAGCATGGCCCAGTGACATGTGAAGGGCGAGTTAGAATTGGTGGATTCCATACTTAGGACCCCTCCCAAGCTCTTCCACCAGCAATACCTGCTTCTCCTACAATTTCTCCTCCACTCATAGGAATGGGTGGAAAATGACTTTCCTCTGGGTAATTTTTATTATGGGCATGTGTAAGTGTCCTTGGTAAATTATTCAGATGTAGGATGCCCAGAATGCATCTGGTCAATGACAGCTACTGCACCTTTGAAGATGACATCCGCTTTCTAAAAGTCATGTTGGGCTAGGTCCTCCAAGTCCCCTTCTAGGAAGAACCCACAAGCCGGCTGCAGGGGATGCTCCATAGATGACTTTCTGTTGTTCCCTTGTAGGACCAAATTTCTGGAGGTAATGACTTCCAGAATTGGTGGACATACCTGGTACTGATGAAGCCAGGGGTATAGGGTTTTTCCTTACAGGGGAAAGTCTACAGGACCTTCCAGCCTCAGAGCTCCTGGGAGGCTAACCCAGGTAGTGTAGAAACTACATTCTGTCGCCCACTGCAGTCCTGCAAAACTGTGCCTGCCAGGCATTCCTTAATCCAGCCCTGTGTGTTAGAGCTTCTTGTCCCCAAATTCTATCTTAACTTCACTGTTGCAAGGTCAAGAAGACTGGGTGAGCCGGACGCACACCTTTAATCCCAGCACTTGGGAGGCAGAGGCAGGCGGATTTCTGAGTTCGAGGCCAGCCTGGTCTACAGAGTGAGTGCCAGGACAGCCAGGAATACACAGAGAAACCCTGTCTCGAAAAACCAAAAAAAAAAAAAAAAAAAAAAAAAAAAAGAAGAAGACTGGGTGAACAGGTAGCTGCATTCTCATAATATCCCAGGATGTCAATCCTTGGCATGTTGGAGGAATTCACTGGAGAAGATGGTGGGTGTCATGGCTGACTCAGGGACTAGCACTTCTGGAAATTCAGTCAAGGCTACCAATGCGGTACAATCACAGGGTGCCCAATGTCATCCTGCTCAATGACAGGCTGTTTGTGGATGGAGGCTTTGTGAGACTGTCATGAAAACTCTCATTGCCTGGGCATTTTTAGGTATCTTTGTGATTTTTTAGGATACATACAAACCCTTGTGGTAAGGTCATCTTCAATGTCACATCGACTGTCATTTGTACCAGGGATACACCTGCAGAGTATGTCTTCAACATTAAGTGACCCACAACTGCTCTTCCTCCTGCCAGGACAGGATTATGAGTACCCCCAGATTATGAGTGAATATCAACCTTTGAGTTCTTAAGTTGTTTTGTCAAATTTTTTTTTGTCCCAGCAAAGAGGAAAGTAGCTAGCATATTGGTTGAGTACCCTCTAAAGGATGCTGGGTGGTGGGAAAGAGGGCTAAGAAGGAGACAGACTGTGCCTTGAGCCTGGAGTGATGTTGAGGCCAGAGTCAAGGAATAGGTCATGAATGGAGTAGGGAGAAGATAATCTTGAAATGGGTCAAACCAGTCAGACCTCAGGCAGAAGGATGAGCAGGAAGTGAGCTGAGGAGTCTTGAAATGAGGATGAGAGGATGGTTTGATCCAACACTCACAGGTCACTTCTAGTCTGCAGCGTGTGGTACTTGTCTGTATGGAGGAAGCCCCTCTGAAGAGCTCACAATGGCACACAAGTCCCTCGCTTGAAATCTTAAGGAGAAATGTGGCTGATTCGTCACTAATGCTGCAAATGGCAAGTGACACAGGTGTGGAGCGTTAAATGGGAAAACAGCCTCACTAGTGTGATCCTGGAAAGCAGTGTCTCTCAGTCGGTGGCTCACCACCCTCCTGATCACCCTCTGTCTCCAAAAATGTTTACATCAAGATTCACAACAGTAGCAAAGTTACAATCATGAAGTGGCAACTAAATAGTTTTATGGTTGTGCGTCACCACAACCATAGGGACCATGACGCGAGGGACTGTTATTAAAGGGTCTCAGCCTTAGGAAGATCGAGAGCTTCTGTAAAGACTGACATCAAGAGTTGCTATAGAAGTTGATGAGAAAGGAAACAGAAATCATGTATGGTATGTGCACATGAGCATATTTGTGCATGTGTGAGAGTATGTGGAAAACCAGGGTTTAACATCTGTGTCTTCCTCTATTGCTCTGTGTGGTTGTCTGCCATATATGTGTATGTGTATGTGTATATGTATGTGTGTACACACACACACACACACACACACACACACACACACATATGTATATATATGTATGTATTTATTTTTGAGAGAGGATCTCTCACTGAACCCACAGCCCAACGCCCACCTCCGAGGAGAAGGAAAGTGTTAAGACAGGGGAAGCCATGGGTATCACAACCCTCAGGCTTGCGAGCTGAGATGTGCAAATCATACTTGTAGAAAGCCCTGGGTTCCAGGAATCGCAGTAGTTTCTTCTGGGAGGAGGAGATGATGGGTGGGGGATGCCTTCCTTCTCATCCATGGGCTCTTTCGTTTTATTGGCTGTTGGATAAGGGAAATAAGAAATAAAGGAAACATTGGTAAGAAAACTTGGGAGACATAGAAAAGGGCAAAGGAATTGTCACCATAGATTCTGGTTTGGAAGACTGTGACTCACAGAAATTATCTCTGAGATTAATAATTATTCTCATTGTTGTGATATTCTATCATGTTAATTTTTCTCCATTTCCAGCTTACATATTAGATGCGCACATACATACATGGATATATGCCAAGTTGTTTTGACCCCAGCACCGCTCTGATCCCACATGGGGTTTCTCTTTCTCCAGTGTTATCTGGACATCTTCTGCACCGCCCTGCTCCAGGTGCTGGTGCCCGGTGCCCCTCCCACTCCTGCTCCGTTTGGGCACACTGCTGCCTGCTTCAGCGGAGCATGGGGCTCTTTGCTTTCTATTTTGCTGCTGCATACTTGTACACACACCCTGATCTCTGCTTTCTTCATCAGTGGAGGGCCCCTTGTACCCTCATCCCACTCCCATCAGCTGTATCTGGTGACTTAGATACATGGTACCTGAAGGTATTGCCTGCAGGGAGAGTTTCTGCCTTGGGTGCTTTCTCCTTTGCCTTAAAGAAAAGGAATTGAGAGCATTCAGTATTGGTCCGTTATTGCTGTTGTTATTGTTGTTTTTTTAAATCCCACCTAGTCCCCATAGCACCACCATAAGGTGGTACCATTGCCTGTAGCATTTGGATAAGATGTAGAAAAGAATCCCTGTTCCCCACTTTCTTTTAAAAAGAGGTCTTTGATTAGAAAACTGAACTTTAAAAACGTGATGTGTTACGGCCCGCCTATCATCCACCACTGGGGAGGTGGAGGCAGGGATGGTCAGGGGCTTAAGGTCATCCTCAGCTACATGGCCATCCTGGGCTACATAAGGCCCTGCCATAAAACAAAGCAAAGTAAAGCAAAAACAAACAAGCAAACAAACACAAATAAAGACCAACTCGTTGGTTCCTCCAGTAAAGGCTCTTGATGACCTGAGTTTGATCCCTGGGACCACACAGTGGAAGGAGATGAGTGATTCCTGCAAGTTGCTCTCTGACTTATAAACATACTTTGGCACATATACCCCTCCACACCTGTGCATGTGTATGTGTGCACACAAAATAAATATGTATAGTAATAATAAAACAACAACCAAAACAAATTTAAAAAGCAACATTTAAAACAGTCTGGTGATGCCGAGGGATGGGGCTGTGCCTCGTGACAGTGACCCCTGGCCACCCACCATGTCTAGCCAAGAGGCTTTCCAGTCATTTGAAAGGTGACTTAGCTCCATTACTATGATGAAATGCTTGATAAAGAAAGGAGGTTTCTTTAAGTCACAGTTTTCAAAGACTAAAATAGAGTGGTCCGCTTGGTTTAGTCTCTGGAAGGACGTCACAACAGGAGAGCATTTACATGGGAGAGATCACATGTTTTGGGGGTGCAATGGGGTTTCTCTGGGTAGCTCTGATGTCCTGGAACTCACTGTGTAGACAGGACAGGTCTTGAATTCAGAGATCCACCTGCCTCTGCCTCTCGAGTGCTGGGACTAGGTGTGCGCCACCATGCCCAGCCAGAGACCGCATCTTAGGACAGGAAGTCAGAGTCAGGTTCAGAAGCGTTTGACAACCTATTCTACTTGTCACTTTAGGAGACTTGTATTCCTGTCCACTATCCACTTCCATGGTCTTAGAGTGACTCACCAGAGCCCTGCTGCTTAAAGGTCCCCCCACTTCCTAACACAACTGCCCAGCGGGAACTAGGCTTCCAAAACACACTCCATGGAATCTGGAGGTCTCATTATCAACACCAAGGGTATCAGAGCCCAGTATTCCACAGCCTGTTGGCCTGGAGTCCTGGATAATGAGAGGCCCTCCAATAACCTTCAGTTGACTTTCCAGAGTGCTCCAAACTCTGTCTCTCCACCACCGTCTGTCTTATGCTGAGAAGCTTGCAGGGTGCAAGGCTCACTCCAAGCAAGGGAGCAGCTGCTTGTTGCTGCCTGGCTTTCTGTCTGAGGTTGGTGGAGCCGAAGCTGCAGTGGGGGTGGAAGAGTGTGTGGTGCTAGGAAGACAGGAAGTGGAGAACATGCTGCAGAGCATCATGGGGGCTTGGTGGGAACGCAAAGCCATTTCAAGGTGGTGCCCTGGGACGGCGCTGTAATTTCCCCAGTCGAGGTTGGCTTAGCCTTTCTTAGAAAAACTCAGGTTTGCCTGAGCCTGGGGAGAGTCCAGGGGAGGGGCTGTGTGGAGCTGGCAGGCTGGGGGAAAATTGGGCCCTACGGGTCCTCACTGGATGGCAGCTGCCCAGGTGTCTAATGTGGATCTATCCCTGGTTGCAGTGCCCTGTGGTAGAGGCCACCCATCTGGAATAGCCCTTGTGGAGGTCCATCTGGTCGCCCGTCAGGGAAGACTCAGAGGACAGCCAGTTTGAATGCTTCAGTACGACCCTGAATTGATCTCCTTCCTGACTTGATTCTGCTGCTTGCTACAGGGTGATTCCCACTTGACCCAGTGGATGTCTGGGAAACAGTGTGTGGCCCGTGAGACTGTGTCATAGGTACCCGATGCTCTGTGGTACTTCCTGGAAGACCAAGTGGGTGTGCCTGAACTTCTTGGACCTGCTACTGGGGGCCTCACAGTAAGAAGGGTACAACATTATAGTCACGACTGCCTGTGGTACCTGGTGGGAGGGGAAGTGAGATTTCAGCCACCCACAGTGTTAACTCACAGTTCCAACCACCTTTTGGTGAATACCTCAGGGAGGATGGTGACAGTTGTTGGTGGAGAAATCTCTCAGTAGTGAGGTGGTCTGTAAGTGGAAGGGACTTTTAGGCTCAGGTGTGATTCCTGTCAGGAAGTTCCCTCTATCACTGGTAACTTGGCCCAGAAGTGTTTCAGAGGCATTGATAGTGCACCTAGGCCTATAAGGCATTATCTGGGGCTGAAGGATGGCTCAGTTGCTCAAGTGCTTGCCGTTCAAGCATGAGGGCCTGAGTTCAAATCTCCACCACCAACATAAAAGCCAGGTGCTGGGCTGGAGGGCTGCTGCAGTGCTTAGGAATGCTTACCGCTCTTAGGGATGACTGAAGTTTCATTCCTAACAGGGGTCAGGTGGCTAATCACTCACTGCCTGTGACTCCATCTCCAGGGGATCTGAAGATGCCTTTGGCATCTGCAGGCACCTGCACTCATGTGAACATAGACCACCTCACCCAGACACAAACACACAGGTATGTGACCAGACACTAAACACATTTTTTCTGAAGGAAAAAAAAAAGGTCCCATGTGTGTCTGTACCCCAGCCTGGTGTCTTGGGACAGAGACTGGCAGATTTAGAGAACTCTGTCTAGCAGTCTAGAAATAAAAGCTCCAGTCTCAGTGACAAAGTTGATATTCTGCCTCAGAAACAGTGTGGAGAGTGATAGAGGAAGACTCAGAGACATTGACCTCTGACCTCCGCATGTGCACACATGGGCAACTTCACCCACTCATGTATGGGCAGACAAAGCACACCCGCCTATACAGAACCACACACACACAAACACACACACACACACACACACACACACACACACTCTGTTGTACAATAGAGAGAAATTACATTCTCTAATAAGTGGCATTATCTAATTAGATCTCCATAGTGGGAAATCATGTATTTTTATACCTACCTTCCTTTAAATTCAGAATGAAGTACCAAAAAACTGTGACTCTAACTTCAAAAGACAGAACTAATAAAACTTGAGAGAGAACAGGTCTACATCACCTTGGAGAACACATTTGTTCCCTAACCAGGATGTTACAGGGGAAAAGGTTAGTCAGGAGGACTCCATGAGAAAGGCATTCCTGGGGCTCTGGCATCAGGAGTGTGAGGGGCAGCCTTGGAACAGGAGGCATTTGCAAGATGAGACTCTGACAGAGGAACTTTTTTTCCCGCCAGAACACACAACCATTACATACCATCAGGAAAAGACAAAAATGTCCCAGGAAAATAGGGACTGCTCAGAAAAGGACCCGTGTCCTCCAGCCCACAGGAGGCCACTGAGGGGTGAGGCAGAGCTGACAGGAGCCAGTTATTGGGAGAGTATGGAGCAGCTAAACCCATTTACTGCCATTGGAGTCCGCACGGATGCTCTTAGAGGCCTGAGTGTACCTGGGGACAGGCTTCACTGGGGACCCTGTTAGGTGGCTGGGAGTGTCTAGAAGAAAGTTAGAAAGCTATACAGTGGATTTACTGCACACATGCCTCGATGCACAGAAAACAGTTTAACGAATGTCCTAAAAGACTAAACTACACCGGAGGTTAAAATGGGGCACTGAACTAGAGGTACGGCCCTGGGGCAGAGCACCTGCCCAGCTTGCAAGAGTCCTTGAGTCTGATTTCCCTGTGCCATAAATACGTCAAAGCATAAGACATTTTAAGGTATGAGAAGGGCACCTTGGCATTTTCTACCAAAACAACTGAAATCCCATCTCTATTACTACACAGAAACTTGGGCAAGATGAGGTCGCTGATGCATAAAGCATAGCGCTGGAGATGTCAGTGTGAACTGCTAGGTGGCTGGTTATTTGCACTTGGTACTTTCTGTAGTGGGTTGGTTCACTGATGAACAACTCAGTCAGGATGTTCATGACCTATGGGGGTAGGTGGTCTCCATGGCAATAGGAGAAACTCTGCCATAGTTCATATGCCCTCCTGTGTTTTTTGTCTGAATTATAAGAACATATCACCTGTAGAAATATACAGATAAGAACCACAAATCATCATCATAAATTAATCTGGCTCTGTATTGCTTTGCAGCTTGCAGTTCTGTGTTTTCTTGCCAAGGTCTTGTCTCCCTGCTTTCTTCAAATTATGATACCTTAGATCTCTCTCTCTTCTCTCTCTCTCTTTCTCTCTCTGTGTATGTGTATACACGTGTAGTATATGCGCTCATGTGCTTGTGTGCAGGCACATGCATGTGTTCCAGACTGTGAAGAGTAAAGGTTGATACTATTGAGTGTGTTTCTTAATCACTTTCACTATAATTTTTGAGATGGGGGTCTCTGTATGAACCCAGTACTCACCAATTTGGTTACACAGACTGGTCCTGGTCAGTGAGCTCCAGGCATCTTTCTGCCTCTGCCTCTGTCTCTCAGTGTTGAGATTAAAACATGCACTGCCATGCCTGGCTTTTTACGTGGCTTCTGTGGATTTGAAACCAGGTCCTCATGCTGAGCCATCCTGCCAGGCCCATCTTAGAGTCCTGTGTCATTAAGCTGCTGTGCTCTCATTAACCCCTGATTGTCTAGATAACTTTCACCTTCTTGAGTCAAATGGTCCCCTTTGACTTCTTTTCTGGGGACTGTCATCTTGGTAATGGACCCCAGGGTCATCCCTGACCCTTCAGGCCGATAGAGCAAAATTCCACAGCCTAGGGGCTGACAAGCAATCGAACTATCGCCTTCTGGCTCTGAAGCCTGAAAGCCTGAGGTCAAGGGACTGCTTGAGATCTGGTGAAGGCCCTCATGTAGGCTGTGGACAGCTGTTGTCTCCTTGAGGCCTTGCCTAGCAGAAAGCAAACCCACCCTATGGGGGACTGTACTAGTCAGGGCTCCTTAGAGTTACAGAACTTATGGGTAGTCTCTACATAGTAAGGGAATTTGTTGAGGACTTGCAGTCTGTAGTCCAACTCTCCAGCAATGGTCAGTAGCAGCTGTGAATGGAAGTCCAAGGATCTAGCAGCTGCTCAGTCCCACAAGGCAAGCAGGTGAAGAAGAATGAGCCTCCTTTCTTCCAATGTCCTTATGTAGGTCTTCAGCAGAAGATGTAGCCCAGATTAAAGGTGTGTTCCAACATGCACAAATCTGGGACTTGCCTTAGTCTCCTGGGATTAAAGATGTGTACAACCTTGCCTGGGCCTAAGCTTTTCATAGCCACTATGTCTCAAGATCAGGGTCACAGGTGAGCCTTCCAACTCTGGATTGTAGTCAAGCTATAGTATTCTAGAGATAGTCGGGTTGACAACCAGGAATAGCCACCACAGGGACGATAAGAACACTCACCCCACTCTCAAGGCTCCACCCTCAAGCCCTAGTTATCTCTCAAAAACCTTCTCTCTCTATCCTCCTGGGGGTGATGGTGGTGACGATTTCTATCCATGAATTTTGGAGAGATACAGATTCTCAGTCCACAAAGGCTTTGCTTCTGGGCTTGCAGTGGTCACCCTCACCCTTGGCTCTCATCTTAGCCTCCTTGGTTGCCAAGGCTTCAAGCAGGATAAGCTTGTCTGCAATGATTTAGCAGACTCAGCTAGACTCCCAGATCCCTGCTTTCAGACTAGGGAAGACTGTGCAGATGAGGTTGGTGCAGATCTTGACACACTCCCAGGCACACATCTCCCTGGACACACAGAGTGTCCAGAAGAACATCTGGACCCAAAGCATACACGAGAACTCAGAGTGCAAGTCCCAGCTTGTATAGCCAGTGCTGGAGGAATGTGGCAATACAGTTATAGACAGGGACAGTCTGGTCCCTCTTTCCACAGGCTCGGGGCAATGTGGTCACTTGATGGTTTGCATGAGCTTCTGCTCTGCTCTGAGTAGATGTTGTGTTGCAAGAGGGAAAACGCGCAGTGATCCAGGGAGCCTCCTCAAGGATGCTACATGGACTCACATCCCTAATCCTCCCTCCGCTCTCCTTGTTTCTCACCTGCATCACCTACCGTTTGCTCACACTGCTGCTGCTCCAGGGAAATGGAGGACCCATCCCACAGTTCTTTGTCTTGAAACCAGGTCTCACATTGCTCAACCTGGTCACGGGTTCCCAAAATAGTTGAGACTGGCCTTGAACTCTCGATCTTTCTGTCTCTTCTTCCCCAGTTCTGGGATTACAGGTGTGCACCACTTCATCAGGCTTTTACCATTCTCTATTTGGCTCCTCTGTGGTAGAAGAACCTGGTTGGAGCTTAGTATCTATGGCTGTCTCCCACCCACTCTCCCTGTCTTCATCTCTCCCCCTCCTTTCCTTCCTTCCTCTCCCCCTTCTCTGTCCCCCTTGACACTCCCACTGTGTCCCTCTTTGTCTCTATCTCCCTGGATTTTCTATCATTGTAAGGGTCTTGATTCTGTGCTCCATCTCTTTATAGTCTACCAAAACTTTATTGAAATGTAAGTAAGTCAAGTGAGCTGAGAAAACATCCAGGTTAGTAATCATAAAACCAAGTTAGTTTACTTTTTTTCCTGTGTACTTGTGGAGATCTCTCTCTCTCTCTCTCTCTCTCTCTCTCTCTCTCTCTCTCTCTCTCCCTCTCTCCCTCTCTCTCTTCCCCCCCCCTACATGCAGAGGGCACAGGTGTTGCTCCTTGGATGCACTCTATTTTATTCTGTGCTGAGACAGAGTCTCTCACTGGAACCTGGAACTCACTCATGTGCTTCAGATGTCTAGACTGTGAGCCTGAGCATCCGCCTGTCTTAGTCAGGGTTCTCCAGAGTCACAGAATTTATGGTATGTCTCTCTAGATTGAGAGAATTTATTGTGATGACTCACAGTCTATAGTCCAACTAACCCAACAGTGGTCAGTTGTTCATGAGAAGTCCAAGGATCTAGTAGTTGCTCAGTCCCACCAGGCTAGTTGTTTCAGCTGGCCTTCTGTAGAAGTAGGTTCCAACAGCTGTGCTGGCGAGGAAATGCGAGCAGGCAGAGAGGAGTGAATCTTCCAAATGTCCTTCTGTAGGTGTCCAGCAGAAGGTGTGGCCCAGATTAAAGGTATGTACTACCACACTTGGATCTGGGACTTGCTTTGTCCCAGGCTGACCTTGAACTCAGAGATTTTCTCGCCTCAGTCTCCTGGGATTAAAGGTGCACTATCTTGCCTGGGCCTAAGCTTTTCAAGGCCACTGTGCCTCAATATCTCCCATGCCAAGATCCAGGTCAGAAACTTGTGTTTTCCAGCCTCAAGATCTGGATCACAGGTGAGTCCCGCAATTCTGGATTGTAGTTCATTCCAGATATAGTGTAGTTGACAACCAGGAATAGCCATTGCACTACCTGTCTCTATATTTCTTCCAGCAACAGGATTTATAGCATATTCCACAATACCTAGTGTCTTATGTGGATGCTAGAGACCAAATTCAAGTCTTTGTGCATTAGCTCTTTACTGACCATCTATCTACCTAGTTCCCCAGATGTCAGATTTCTAGGTGAAAATATGTAAGCTGAGCAATTGCTAAAGGAGTGTTCGTGTGTGTGTGTGTGTGTGTGTGTGTGTGTGTGTGTGTGTGTGTGTGTTTGAGAGAGAGAGAGAGAGAGGAGGGAGGCAGGGAGGAAGGGAGAGAGAAAGAGAGAGAGAGAGAGAGAGAGAGAGAGAGAGAGAGAGATTGCTTATCCAGATACTCTTCTGCAGCAGTCAATGCCAGTGACTCTCCAGATTATGTTAAATAATAATTAAAAACAATGCAAGTGTCTGCAACCAAAACATATTCAAGAGTGCTGGATAACATTCAGCTGACTCATAGCTGTTGTGTGCTCCCCCAGGCAGATCTCTGAAAAAGCCCTGTCTTTAACCTTGGTACAGTCAGTGGTGTGGACACATTTGACCAGAGTTTCCACATTGGACAATGTATCTTCTGCATCCCATAATTTGCAGCTGTATGGTGTTGGGTCAAATGCTTATTTTCACATGTCAAAGTTCCTGTTTTGTGTGGGCTGAATCAAGAAGGGCAGTGGTGGGGGACTAGGGAGATGGCTCAGGGTCTGAAGAGCCTGCCATACAGGCACAAGGACCTGAGTTTGCATCCCTAAAATCCATATAAAAATCTAGCACGGTGAAGCATGGCTAGAACCTCATCACTGACACACACTGTGGGATGGAGACAGCAGACTTCCTACGCTCACTGGCCAGTCAGCCCTAGATAAATCAATGACCTTCAAATTGAGTAAAAGATACTGTCTCAAAAGCATAGACTGAGGGGCTGGTGAGTGGCTTGTGGGTAAAGTGCCTGCTGAGCAAGCTTGCGGATCTGAGTCCCATTCCTGAAACCCACAGAAAGGGTGCAAAGAGAAAACCGACTCCTTGGAGGTTGTCCTCTGACCTCTACACATCTATATACATCACATGTATGCAGTAACAACTGAAAAATGAGATAAAAATATAAGTGGAGAATGATCGGAGCTAGATGCCCGATACCAGCCTCTGGCCTCTACGTGCATGCATGAATGCACACACATGCACAAACACATGCATGCACACACAGGCACAAACAACCAATGCTCATTTGTAAAACCTACACTCACAAGTACATACACAACACAAAGAAACACCACACCACACAAACAAACAAAGATGGGCACTCTTGGCAGGGCTGTGACTAGTCTGGGGATAAGGTAGCTCAGGCTCTAAATGGGGCAAGCACGGGAGATGGAGTTGGTCTCAGTATTCGCTTTAATTCCCTTCTTTGGGTTGGACCACATTAGCTACTGAACTTCATGATGGACATCTGGATATGTAAGGTGCTCAGGAGATTACATCATTAACTCTCTCCAGTGTGGAAGAAAGAGTATATTCTTGTTCCCCTAGCTGGGTTAGCAGGTCAACACCCAGCCTTGCAATTGCCAGACTGAGTCCAACCAGGTCTAAAGTGCTGTCTCCCTGGAGGCTAGAATCTCTCATCTCCATGTCCACAACAGGCCTTTAAAGCTCTGGTTGACAATAGAAATGATCTGGTTCTGGCTTCTGTGTGTTGTGTCCTGTGTTTACCGCAGGAGCAATGGGTCAGAGAAAAGGCATATCCTGCCTGTTGTAAGTTCCACTGAGTTCTGGTAGCATGACCTGTTTGGGTGTCCATGAAAGGTATACTTCTTCCTGAGGTCAGAGAAGAGTGGAAGTCTTTCCAGGCACTTCCTTTAAGAAGACAAGCTCTGAGAAAAATGATATAAACCACCTCCTCAAGGAACTGGAAAGCAGAAGTCAGCATCAGAGATGCTTAGTGGGTGCCTGTGTGGAGAACAGCATTGCCATCCAATCTGTGCCTCTTCTCCACAGAGTGTCCCTACCGAGTGCTTTGATTTGAAGCCAGGGCATTATGGCCTTGTGCCCCTGGTGGGAGACCATTTCTGTTTCTCCTCCTAAGGAAGTGCTCACCACAGGGCCCAGTAAAAGTTGTGGTGAGCTAAGCTCTTCAGGGTAAGATGTCCCCTACAAACCATGCAGAATTCTTGTCCCCAAATACCCCTCTTCTTAATGCTACTGCAATCCCCAAGAGATCTGAGCTCCTGAACAGTTTATATATCCCGAACAGAGACTATTATGACTGAGGAAAAGGACCTTGGAGTCTCCCCCCTCCCCTCCACCGCACCTGTGTGGAACTCCCTACTCCCCACCTACCTGGTCCTCAGGACGGGGCCCCTTTAAAAGGCCACAGAGAGGACAAGATGTCAGGCCATGACATTTTCTGTTTGAAACTTTTGGCAGACTCATCATTGTGCTTAGAACGCCTGCCGCATTTGTGTGGTCAGCGCTGTGTGACCTCTTCTCTTTTGTCCTCTCAGACTCCCCTCCCCCACTGTCCCTGTCTGGCCCTCATGCCCAGGGCATGCCCCACAAACTCCTTGCTATAGTATTCTGTCCCAGACTTTGGGTTCGTGGCTTCTTGGCTCCTGTCTCTTGATCTACTTACCACCCAGTTAGAGACGTAGTCTCTTCTCCTAACACACCTAGAGCCCATCATGCCATTGATGCCTTTTGAAGTGATCTGCTTGGCCATTGTGGCGTATAGAAGCGCCCTCCAGCATAGAGGTCTAAAGCGACAAAGCACTGGACTGTGCTATCTCAGCACAGGTGAGAGTGCTTTTTCTACAGGCATGAGGACCTGAGTTCAAGACCCCAACATCTCTGTAAAACACCAGGCAAGGGTATGTATGCCTGCAGTCCTAGCATTAAAAGGTAAGGGCTGGAGAGATGGCTCAGTGGTTAAGAACACTGACTGCTGTTCCAGAGGTCCTGAGTTCAATTCCCAGCAACCACATGGTGCCTCACAACCATCTGTAATGGGATTTGATGCATTCTTCTGGTGTGTATCTGAAGACAGCTACAGTGTACTCATATAAATAAAAATAAGTAAATAATATTTTAAAAAAAAAGAGGTGGAGACAGGCTGATTCCGAGAGTTTGCTGGCTAATCAGCCTTGCCAAACAGCAAGCTTTCATTTTTGTGGGAAAAATGGGCCTCAGGGTAGACTACAGTAGAGACTAATAGAGGTAGATTCCTCATGTCCTGCTCTGACCTCTACATGTATGTACATGAGGACACAGGCACACATGAATGCATCCACGTATGCAGGCATTCTACATAAAATAAGACAAGCAAAACTTAAAACTTAATGGTCTGTAATTCTCTCTCAAGTGTTGTCTGCCTTGGTGGCCCACACTTAGGGTCCTCGATAATGCCCCTTATTCTGGAATCATCTGAAGGCTTGGAAATTGCATCAACCATGGCTGCTGGCTTTCAGTTTTCAGCACCCTGCAAGTCGAGGGTGCAGAGTCCTCACATGCCCTCTGCCTACTGCTTCGATATGTCATAGCACTGCAGCTAGTCCTGAGAGGGCCCAGTCCCCAGAGCTCCCAGAGAGTTGAGAAACCTCTTATAAACCTGGCCCCAGCAGAGCCAGAGCATCTATCTCTAGGGCAAACCACTTAGGTCCACCCAATTTCAGAAGGCACAGGATACATGGCTGTGTCTGATCACTTCAGCTTCTCTGTAACAGTTTCCATCCCTGTACCTTCCGGCCCACTCCCCTGCAGCAGCAAGCTCGAGTCAGCAAAGGCCTCAGATGACATACGTCCTTACAGCCCGATACCCAGAACCCCCATACTAAAGTGGAAAAAGCAAACGAGCCATCTCCAGTGCATTTGACACAAGAAAAAATTCTATTAGATCAACAGCAAAGCAATAAAGCATTAAAACCACTTGATTTTGTGTATAGGCGTTTTGCCTGCATGTCTATCTGTATACCATGTGGGTACCTAGTACCTTCAGAGGCCAGAAGAGGGTATCAGACTCTCTGGAGCATGAGTCAGTCACAGATGGTTGTTAGTTATCATGTGGGTGCTGGGAATAGAAGCCAAATCCTCGGGAAGAGCACCAGCTTCTTAACCACCTCTCTACCACCTACCCACCCACCTCTAGTCCCAGCAGTAACATTTTAGCAGAGAGAAAAGAATGAGTAGTCGAGGTCACTGTTAGTTACCGAGAGTCAGGCTGCCCCTCCTTCTCATTCACTTTCTCCACCTAATGAGTATTAAATCACATTCCTGGCTCACAATGGAAACAGCACCAGAGTTGAGGATTTCACAAAACCCTGTGTTACCCTCACTGCCTTTGTTGGGGAATTTCCACGTGGCCTTTGGCCCAATGACATTTATCCCTGATTGGACATTCTCTCAATGTTGTGTTATGCTGGCTGTGTATGGACCTTTCTTGGCTCATTAAATCCTTTGCGCGCGCGCGCGCGCGCGCGTGCGTGTGTGTGTGTGTGTGTGTGTGTGTGTGTGTGCTGTCTTTCCGTGTGTGTAGTGGATGTGTATGTATAGTGTGTGTGAGGTGTGTGTGTGTGCATGTGTGGTGTTTGTGTGTATGTGTTGTGTTTCTGTGTGTGTGTGTTGTATGTGTGGTGTGTGTGTGTAGTGTGCATGTACGTGTGTGATATTTTGTTTGTGTGTGCATGTGTGCTCATGATCAGGAGCCTGGAGGACAATTTTGGCTGCTGTTTCTCAGACTCCATCCACCCTGTTAGTCTTTTTGAGGTAGAGTCTCTCACTGGGCTAGAATTCCCCAAGCAGACTAGAATCACTTCCCACTGAGCTACAGGGGTCCCTGCCCTTTGTCTCTGCCCTCCCAGTGTTGGGATTACAAGAGCAAAGAGCCACACTGTGTGAACATATCTGACTTTACAGCTTTTTTAGTGTGTGTGTATGTGTGTGTGTGTGTATGTGTGTGTGTACATGTATGTTGGGGGTATGTGTATATGTGAGTATAGGTGCTCTTGAATGCCATAAGACAGAGCCATGCTCTCTGGAGCTGGAGTTATAGGTTTTGCTTGCCATGGGATATGGGTGCTAGGACCGAACCCAGATTCTCTGCAAAAGTAGGGCCTACTCATAACTGCCAAGCCATCTGTCCAGCTCTGAGTCTTGTCTTTTTTTTTTTTTTTTTTTTTTTAACATAGATTGTGGAGATTGTACTCAGGTCTTCAGACTTTTAAGGTAAGTACTCTTCTGAGTATCTTCCCAGCCCTCAAATTCAGACAACCTTACCTAGTTGACTGTCCACATTCCCACTCAAAAACAAAAACCAAAATAAACAAAAACAAAAATACCCTGCCCCTCACAGATCTGAGTTCAGATTAAGTGCTGGGCTCATGCTTCGAAGTTCACATTCCCCACACCCTACCAAACTGCCACCAAGTAGTGGTAACTCCTTGGCTCGTGACTGTCAATGGCACTGGGCCTTTGGTCTCTACTGCTGCTCCCAATATGGACTCACACCAGGCAAGACTGAGAGGAAGGGAGGTGTCAAGCCACAGGGTCTAGTCTGCTGGATGTCCTGTGAGCGGGCAGGCGGGTCTACCATGGACAGTCAGTCAGGCAGTCAGTCAGTCAGTCAGTCAAGAGAAAAGTGTTAAAATAAACTCTGGCCTATGACTGAGAAGCCAGCAAAGGCTAATGGGAGCTTTGTGTGAAAAGCCAGTGTGGATAGAGCCAAGTTTATTTGCACTTGGCTAGTGATCACTTCCTGTTTCTAAGAAAAGAGGCCCCTCCCTGGTGGACATAAAGCATTTCTTACAAAACAGCGTCTTGCTGGTCTAAGGCCAGCCACTTGGCAGCATGGCACGTGGCCTGTACTTCCAACAACATGCTCTGGGCTGAGCAGTAGAGACTGAACATGATGGATGAAAGGCTTTGGGCAGTGGGCTGTCTGGATGTCAAAGCGGCTTGGCTGTCTTAGCACACTCCTTTCTGAGGAGATGGGCCTGTAAGAGCGGGGATGGCCTAGTTAGGGGGAAAGTGGTTGGTGGTCCTTTCCCTCTGTACTTGGGTGTTGGCACAGGTCAGGTGTGTGTTCAGGTATTGTGTGCATGAGTGCACAGGCATGTGAAAATGCAGGTGCATTTAGAGTTCAGAGAGCAAGCTTAGCATGCTTGTTTTGGAGCCAGGGTCTCTCTTTGTGCTGAGACTTACCAGTTAGGCAGTGACTGACTATCAAGGCCCAGTGGTGGGTTAACTAGTGCTTGCTGCTACACTTGACATTTTGTGTGGGTTTGGGGCCTTTGAACTCAGGTCCTCAGGCTTGCACGACAAGTATCTTACTGGCTGAGCCATCTCTCCAGCCCAGAGTGGGTTGTTTTTTAAATAAGGACAATTGTCGTATTGGGTTAACAGTCTCTCTAAAGTCCTTATTCTAAGCTGACCATGTGCAAAGACCCTTGTTCCAAATAAAGTCCCAACCACAGGTTCTGATTCCAACACTCTCTTGTAGGGAAGCAATTTAGTCCTAAACAGAGGAGATTTTGAAAGTCTTCTTTCTAGTCTGTTTCTTTACAAACCTCCCATGCCCCGGGGTTAATTAACTTCCTGCACAGATGAGGCAGGGTGCGGGTGAAGTAACAAAGGTGTCCATCCACAGCAGGTGACGTCTTCCACAGTTGCAGCGGGGGAAGATCAGCTGCTCTCTTTGTCCCACTGACACACCCTGGAACTCAGTGTGCTGGGCCTTCTCCTGTCGCCTGTAAACAAGTCTTCCTGAACTGGAGGCAGCATCCATGTGCTCTGAGCGGACTCCCAGGACAGACACAACATACTGGGTCCACTTGGAGCCTTCACATGCATAAAACCTTTGTTGGTAGTAGAAGACATGGATGCTCTTAGTAGGCTTCAGGTAAAACACCATGAGGAAAAGGTTTCTTGACAGCTGCTGTTTTTCTGCTTTTGTGACTGTCCCTGAGAGCAGGACATGTGGATAAGCTGATCTGGGCACACTCTGAGGGCTGTGGCTTCCTCAAAGGACACCTCAGGTCACCGCAAATGCAGAGGACCGACTGGGGCCAGAACTTTTCTGGACTTGCGTCCTGACAGCGTCTCTTCTCCCTTCACTGTAAGTGCTTTCTGCCTTTGAGCAGAAGGCTGCCCCTTTGGAATAGCCAGCATTCACTTCAGTTCTGCCTCTGGGACCCTGCCTTACTGGCACTAGCACAGGGCAGGCATAGAGCAGGTTCTGAGGACAAGGCTGAGTGGACAGGAAGGAGGGAGAGTCAGCTTTCTGGGGCCTCTTTGGTCTCTGTCAGATGGCATGCAGACTCATCACTACCCTGAGCTTGCCGATTCCCTCTCCTTTTACAGCAGGTTAACTCTAGGTTGTAGGAACAGGAACACGGAGTCAAAGATAGTGGCAACCAAGGGACCCCCAACTATAGCTGTGTCACTGTCAAGTGTCACATGGCGTTGTATCATTCCAAAGCTTGCACAGTGGTCCCCATGGCCCGTGGGAGGGCTGCTCCTCTGTGAATGGAGAGCCCTGCTTGTGGAGAGTTCACGTATCCACAGCCAGTGGCTTCTGGCATCCAATGATCATTAGTGCCTGAGGGGGCACACTAAAAGAAATTTGTGTGTATACATACTCTTACATGTATGTGTACACCCAAACCACATCCACATGCACACTGAAATCAACCTGCACTCTCACATACAAATCCACACCCATGCATATATGTGAACATCCATGTAACACAGAGGCACATATGCATACCCAAACCACATGCAACCCGTGTACAAACACAAGAATACACACTCAAACTGCCCTACTGTAGTTTGAACAAGCCCACAGGCTCATGCACACATGTATGCAATACACCCAAGCTACATGTACATGCTACATACATACCCACACACATGAGTGCATATGTAAACCACACTCACATGCATTTGCACAGTTCACATTCAGCCCATATGTACCTGCATACAAATACATGCATACTTAAGCGCAACACACACACACACACACACACACACACACACACACACACACACACA
>JANHMN010000006.1:11535771-11574327 GCA_030674055.1 Rhabdomys pumilio | reverse complement strand
ACACACACACACACACACACACACACACACACACACACACACACACAGCACTCACACAGATCCAAGCTGCTCTGGCTAGAGAAAGTGCTGATTTTTAAAGAAAACTCACAGCCTTACACTTAGTGTCATAAGTCCCTGGGGCCCTGATCCCTTTCCAGTCAGCATGGTGGGAACATATGTATAGCAGAAGCCATTATGCTTAGCCCTGGTATTCAGGACTCATGGAAAGCAAACGGTCCAACCCTGGGCACAGTGCCAGGGATCCCACGGTGGCCTTATTTGGGGGCACCTCCATCTGATTCCTTCACTTACAGCTACCTGCTCTTTGGCTGACTCTTCAAGTGCTGAGAATTGCTTCTGAAGTCCTGTGAGGGACAGACCCCTCTGGAGGTGTTCCTGCATCTCTGCAGCTCAGATGCATTGTCAGAAGCAGCAGCTCTGCCTGAGACTGCTGCCGCCCCATCACTTCAGGCTCTAAGAGACCCATACCTGTAATTTCCACAGCATACTTGGAAAATGCTTCCACAGCTCTGTCCCAGGCATTCCAAGTGGGTTGATGGCATGGTCTGTGGCTGTCAGGCAGTCAAATGCAGGCTTCTTCAGTCAAGAGTCCCAGGCATTCCAGGTGGGTTGACGGCATGGTCTGTGGCTGTCAGGCAGTCAAGTGCAGGCTTCTTCAGTCAAGAGTCCTACATAGACAGTTGTACACTCCTGCTTTGGAGCCTCAGGCCTCAAGGTTCAGACAAGCCAAGGGGTGAGTATAGGCAGGATGGCTCTCTTTGCTTATAGACACATGTCTAGGGCTTTTAGAGACCAGACAGGCAGTGTCATTGGTCTAGAGGCCATTAGATTAAAGGCATACATAGGTACAAGGTGTTATGTACCATGGAGTCCCATAGGTCGGAGTCGGAGGTCACCACTTGTCACCTTTAGACCCTACCCTGTAAGTTCTGACTGAGAAGTGCTGACTCAGCCCTGGAGCTCTTTCATTTTGTCTTATTTATTTCACTTCATTATGCTGTTGTTTGAGACAGGCTTTCATCTTTCCCAGACTGGCACTGAACTTAGTATGTAGCCAAGAATGATCTGAACTTCTCTGATCCTTCTGCATCCACCTCCCAAGTGCCGGGAAGCCAGGCATGTCCCAACATGCTTGTTTTTCAAGCCTCATTTTAAATAAGCATGCTTAGTGATGCTGGCTCCTGGGAGCCACAGGTGACCCTGGACCAGGAGCATTCCTGACTCTCAGAAAACTGTTCCTTTGGGGAGGGAATTATTTTTACCTCCTATGGCTGCCTAACCACTCTAATCCTAGGGGGATAAGAATAGAAACACTTAGCACCACTAAGTCCCTGTGGTCAGCAATCTGGGCACACGCATGTGTATGGTTCAGCTGGGCCTCTGCCTAGGGTCCTTGGAGGTACTGGGTGGGGTTGTGGTCCTTTTAAGGCTTGGCAGGACTTACCTTTATCAGTGCTGTGACTCATATACTATAAGGGAGGGAAGACTTACACAGTTTAGCTCACAGTTTTAGAGGGTTCTGCTCACAATTGCTTGGCCAGTGTCCCCCTGCAGGACATCAGGAGAGCAGAAGTGTTTGAAAAGCCGTTCTTCACCTCTCAGCAGACAGGAAGTAGAGACAAGGAGCATATAGAAAGAAGCCCACACAGGATACAGCTCCCAGGGACACACCCCTCCAACAGACTTCCTCCAACCAGGCCCCACATCCTGCCTTTCACAGTCTCCCACTAATGCCAAGATATAATGACTCCATCAAGGGATCAAGCCATTCATGGGATCAGAACCCTCCTGGCCTAATCATCGTAGCTAGAGAGAGGTGAATCTCCTAGATCTCTAAGATCTCTAAGGCACTCCTTGATCCAATCAGACAGAGAAGCAAAATGAGCCCTCTGTGGAGGTTTCACACCTCTGTGGAGGCTACTCAAGCAACAGGCATCAAGTCCTAACAGTCTAACAAGGCACTGGCAGATTTGGTGTCTGTGGAGAACCCACTTTTTGGTTCATAGATCCTCATGTGGTAGCAAGGGTGAGAGGCCCCTTGAGGCCTCCTCTGTGAAAACACCATCTCCTCAGGACTTGAGCAGTCTCCAAGTCTCCACCTCTGGGAGCCCTTACACAGAGGGTGGGGGGGTGTCAGTATGAAATTTAGGGGTGTGAGTATTCGGTCTGTTGAACTCCGACCCACTCATGGCAGATGCAGTTCCTCCCAGGCTGGAGTTGGGGTTTTGGTTTCCTTTTAAAAATGTGTGTGTGTGTGTGTGTGTGTGTGTGTGCGCTTGTGTATGTGTGCGTATACTAGTGTGCAATTGTGTAAGTGTGGAGGTCAGAGGATAGTTCTAAGAAGTCATTTATTCCCTGTTACCTGGTGGGCTCCAGAGCCTGAGCTCAGGCCATGGTACTGAATAAGTACCTCTGCCTGCTAAGCTGTCTCATTCACTCTGTGTTTCTTTGGATGGACGGGAATGCTTACATAGAGCTGCTCTCAGTCCGCAGACCTGGGCATGGGAAGACAAGCTCCCAGATGGGAGTGCGGCTCAGGTAGTAGAATGCTTGCTTAGCCTGCAGGAAGCCCTGGGTTCCATACCCAGCACAGTGCAAAGCTGGTGTGACAGGATAGCCCTAGAATCCCAGCACTGAGAGGTGGAGGCAGGAGGATCAGAAATTCAAGGCCATTCTCAGCTACATATCGAACTGGAGGCCTGGCATTCACTGGACTTGGTCATGGGGAGGGCAGGAGGAAGAGGGAGGGAGTGAGGGAGGGAAGGATGAAGGAAGGAATGGAGGAAGAAAGGGAGAGTGGGGGACAGGCATGGCCTAAGTGGGGAGATAGGATGCTCAGGGGACCCTGACTCTGTGGCTTTGAGGTTTAGTTGGAGGGAGTTTTGCTGATACAATTTCCTTAAACACTTTGCGGGTTTTCTGTGAAGCTCAGTAGGACCCACTCCATTAGAAAATGCAATAACCACAGATCTCTTTGATAGACGTTTTTCTCTACCTTGGGCTTTTGCTGTGACAGTCAGAACCCACGAGCTTCCTAAAGGCTCGTTGGTGACAGCTGAGCTTTGATGAACTGGGAGGCAGGGACAAGCTGAATCTCTCAAGAATGTTTGCGCTCTATAGATTGAATTAGATGCTTCGGTCGTCCTAGGGTCTTTAGAAGTGGACAGTCGTGTGTGTGTGTGTGTGTGTGTGTGTGTGTGTGCGCGCGCGCGCGCGCGCGCATTTATCTGAAGCTATGTAGACTTCTGAACCGTGAAAAGTCATTTCAGGTCTGGGACAGAGACAACTTCATAACCTGTTCTGCTTGCTCCACCACAGAGACCTGCCACCCTCCCAGTTGGCTTCAGTACACTGCCATAGAGAACTATCTTTGGGGGCCTAGGACATGGAAATGAAGTTTAGAATGTCATCAGAGTGACCTTTACCTCCTTTGTATCCAAAGCTGCCAGGTAGCATGTCCCATTGTGGGGGAGGAGCCTTGAGACCATTTCTGAAGCCGAAGGACCCCAAATCTTGTCCGGAGCTGTGTACCGAGTTTTTTCAACAGTCTTATCTTGTACTGAGCAACCCAGTTTGGCCTCAGTTCTGGAAGAGGGTAGACAGATTCTAAAGGGGTGTGTGTGTGTGAAACTATGTTAGGCCGATCTACAGAAAATCTCTTCTATTGTCAGTGATGGGACAGGTGGCTTATGAGACCAGAATGGGGACAGATGTGCAGGGCTGAGCCTGTCTGAAGTGTGACACAGGCTACTACTGTGGTGACTTTGTCCTATCTTTGAAGACTGTGTCCCACTGCCTGGCCATCCCAACATTCTGTGGCCACTGGGTCTTTGGCTGGTGAGCAAATTACTAACAGAATAGGTTAGGTTGTAAAACATGGGTGCCAGAGAACTTTGTACTGGTTCCTTCTCCAGGGCTGCCCATCAAAAGATAAAAGCAAATGGCTGATCGCACCCACTCATTCTATCTGTTACTCCCGTGGGTCTGATCTCTGGCAATGCCTAGATGGCAGAGACCACAATCCATGCTGTTAGAGGTAACTTACAGGCACCTCTGCATGCCACAGGCTATTAAAATGGGTGCTTGGTTCCACACATCAGTTCTTTCCAATATCTTAAAGTATTTGGGGGAGGTAGCAGAAGGAACCTCTAGGAGTCCTGATTGCAGCCCCTTCCTTCTCAACTAATAGCCCTAGCTGATGTGCTTATAGATTGTGACAGGACAGAGCCTAGTTCATCTCTGGTCAAGTCTCTTGGAGCAGTCATCTGAAAAGCATGGGACAGATACATTAAAATAGCAGCTGAGGGTGTTGGGAGTCACTGAATTCTACATTGTCAGCACCTAATTACTAAAGTTAGCATGCTATTGGCAGCCTGACAGGATAGGTAGGCCTGAGGCTTCTGGCCTTTCCTGAGAGATGTGCAGAGTAGCCTGAGTAGAAACTGGCTTGGGCAGCTGTCAGATTTTCCCCACATGAAAGGGGCCCAGGTACCACCAGACATGGTTCATGAATTATGCCCAACCTGTTTCCTGACAGCCATAGTGGCAGGCCCACCTGCTGCCCATAAAGGAGTCTCGAGTTTCCTTGGTCAGCTCTAGTCTTAGGGTGATGTGGGACTTAGTGCCCTAGGCCTTTGTCAGATTATCTGCTAAGTCTGCAGTCATAGCCCCAGGTGGTGGAGGGAATTCTACAGAGAAAATCTAAAAGAACACTTAATGGAGCCATCTTTACTGCAGACAGATAGGCAGCTCTTTAGACTCCTGGTCTGGCTGGCTGCCTAGCCTGGGGGGGGGGGGGGGGGAAGAAGAGGTCATAAAATTTGATGGGCTGATGGGGCTTGTGAGACAGATGGGCTGGGCGGGATAGACTGGTGAAGGTGAGGGAAGGGGCCCCAAAGGTCATGACCTGAGTGGCATTCAGACTTGTCCTGAGATCTGGGAATCAGACACACGATAGCCACCCAGGAACCCTTTCCAGAGGAGACTCAGGGACAAGCTGACTGCAGTTCACCATGATAACAGTGAACTGGTAGGGAGTGAGCCATAAATGTTGTATTTTAGGAGGCTGGAGGATGCTAGGCCTGGTAGGGAGGGACAGGGGTTGATTGCACCACCTATGATACAAAGTGTCCTTTTAGCTCTTAAGAAGCCTGTAATTGTGCGTTTGTAGCACACTTTGAATAGCAGAGTTTGGCAGTAGCTTGGGAATGGGCGCCAGCTCCAACCAGCTCTAAACCACCTGGAGACAGTGTTGATACTGTCTGGGTCAGAGGGGAATGCAGGAGTGGAGGAGGCCACTGATGGCTGCACTCCACCATCTGGATGAGATGAAGTCCATGTATGTGGGCTAACCCCTTGGCTACCCATCCTCTGCATCTCCAATGACCATCTTTCTGCTCTTGGTTTGCTCTGTGCCAACCCAGTGGCTTTTCTACCTGAGTGGCTACAAGCTGCTGTCCAGGTTTTGGGCTCCAAATTGGCCCTGGCTAGGCCTTTGATACAGGCGTCCAAAGCTCTCAGTAGAGCAGACCACCCTAGTGGATAGTGAGAGCCCTTTCTTTTGGGTCCGTGATACCTCTTCTTTAAGAACTCTTTTCCCTCTAGACTGATTGCATAGACGCTGGAAGCTCAGAGGAGCTGCAGTCCTGACTTAGACACCCCTGTGAAGGTTTGGCATACACAAGATCCAAACTGCCTTACAGAGGGAATCGGGGTCAAAGCTGATGTGTTAGGAGAAGGGCAGAGTTGTATTTTTGAGTCAACCACAGAGCCTGGGGTGACTCTCGTGAGACTTTTGTCTGTGTATGGTTAAGGATGGGTTAATTTAAAAACTATTATTGGGGAGGGGGAATCACACAGGACTGAAAAGGTATATGCCAAGTGCTTCACCCCTGAATCCAAGGAGAAGGCACAAGCAACAAAAGGCCAAAGGAAGGAGAGAGAAAAAATAGAGAAAGAACCCATCAGCTGGAGACTATAAAATCTAGACCCAAGACTTCCCTTCCCTGGGACCATGTAAGGTGCCCCTCACACCTACTGAGAACTTGACAGAGGAAGGGAGGGAGGGAGAGGCCAGGTGTGGAGATGACAGGGTTTCAGTGAGAAGATACATCAGTTTGCTACCCATACATTTTAAAATACATGCAGAGTTAATTCCCCTCCACCCCACCCCACCCCCAGAAAAAAACAAAAGCAAAAACCAGACTTCAAGAATGAGGTGAAGTAGATTCATAGCCCACAGGGAACACAGCCTCAGAGTGGAGCTGATCTCTTCGTTCTTGGGTTGTTTTTTAGAAGACCGAAGGAAGAGGGTTTAGAGTTGTCCCTGGGGAAAAGGGCTGGGAAGATCAGACGTTCAAGGTCATCCTTGACTAGGTTGTGAACTCGGGGCCAGCCTAGATTGCAGGAGACTGTTTAAAAACAGAACAGGAAACAAAACGAAAGCTACTGCTTTCATTGCAGAGAGGAACTGCACGTTAGAACCGGGCTAGTTACCTCATCATTGAAAACTTGTACTGTCTTACAGTAATGTTAAAGGACACTGTGGCATGTGTGTCCCCAGTACAGATGTGCCTGCCAGTACCTCCAGATGAGTAGTTAGGATGCCCCACTGGAGTGGGTGGGGCCCTAAGCTAGCATGGCTGTAACCTCATAAAAAGGAGGAATTTGGGGACAGTCATCAGACAGGGAGACTGTCGTGTGGAGACAGAGGCAGGGATTGGACAATGCGTCTCCAAGCTAAGGACAATAAAGATAAAGCAAACCCCAAGAGGCTTGTAGACTCTTCCTTCCAGCCTCAAAAGGACTTCACCTTGCCCACACCTTGACTCTGGAATCTGGTCTTCAGGATGGCAAAACACTGGATTTCTGCGACGTAAGCCATTTGCTTTTCTTTCTCAGAGCATTTTTTTTTTTTTTTTGTAAGCAAATGCACCTACATTTAGGACACAAAACATGCTGACTGAAAGGCTGGATTAATGACTTTACTAGGTAATGGACTCGTCTTGCAATATGGCATGCCTGAGTTCAAATCCCCAAATATACCTAAATCCAGATGCTGGAAGCCTGTCTCAGTGAACCCAGTACTCTTACAAAATTAGAGCTATGTATTATTTTATGTGTGTTTTGTCTATGTGTATGTCTGTACACCACGTGTGTGGCTGGTGCTCTTGGAGGCCAGCGGGCACCAGATTCCCTGGAACTGGATGGTTATGAGCTGTTATGTGGGTGCTAGAAACTGAACCCTGCTCCTCTAGAAGAGCCCCCAGGGCCCTTAACCAGTGAGCCACGTCTTTAGCCCCAACCTGGGGCTCAGAAAGATGGGAGGTGGAGATAGGGGAATCTTCAGAATTTGCAGGTCAGATGGCCTGTGTAGGTAGACAGCAGCAAACAGGAGACCTTGTCTCAAACAAGGTGGAAGGCAAGGAGTGATAGTTGAGGTGTCCTCTGCTGTCCACATGTTTGCCCACACCTACAAACACATGTGCCCTCCCCCAGTATACAGATAAAGGTTAAAAATAAGACAAAACTGGAGTGTATGTGTGTGTGTGTGTGTGTGTGTGTGTGTGTGTGTGTGTCACGGCTTGGGAATGTGATGCAGCGTAAGAGTCTCAGTACTCTATAGAGGCTTGCCAGGCATATGGATACTCTATTCCATCAGGTGGACAGTTGGTCCTGTGTCCCTCTTAGGACAGGGAGCTGCCTGCTCTCCACACCTAAACTCCCCCTCAGGGATCAGGAAATTCTAATAGGAGCTCTGCCTAGGCATTGCCTTTTGAGGATGGGATCTGGCTTCTGGCTGTTTGTATCTGTCCTGATCATTTTTGGTGTGGAGACTGGGGTAAAGGGTTGATGCTGGGTAATATTCCTCTGATTGGCTTTTTTTTTTTTTTTTATTTAAAAGCTGTATATGTATTGTGTGCACGTATGGTGTATTTGTGTGTTCTTGTGTTTGAGCACCAGTGAGTGCATGTCACCCCTCTGTGTGTGTGTGTGTGTGTGTGTGTGTGTGTGTGTGTGAGAAGATACCCTGTAGGCCTTGGTCTTTGCTTTCTAGCTTCTCTGAGGCAGCCATCTATTTGTCCTGGTATATGCCAAGCCAACTGGCCTGTGGGATTCTGTGGGATTCTTGATCCCCTCCATTTTATCACAGGATCCCATGGATTACAGATGTGTACTGCCGTGTCTGGCTTTACCCAGGTTCTGGGGATCTGAATTCAGGTCCTCATACTTGCTTGCCAATTGCTTTACCCACTGAACCATTTCCGTAGGCCGCTTGCCTGGCCTCTTTCTCTGACATTTCCCATATGGTTTCTGCAGAAGCCCTTTATCCTCCTTAAAAATCTCATCTTCCTGCCAGGGCCAGCTGAGCCTTTGCTGCTCTTTGACTATCAAAACCTGGAGGCTTGGGGTCAGCATGGGTTCTGTTATCCTCCCAAGGTTGACCTGAAGCCAGGCACATAGCCTGGAGCGCTCTCTCTCCACCTCAAGCTAAGGAGCCAGCTTTCTTTTCTTCCCTTGTCCACAGCATGACTTTGAGCCCATCTTTCAGAGCACCAGGGCTCACTTATACATCGTTTTTAGTTGTTTGCTTCTTCCCTTTGGGGATCTGTAAGCAGAGCATGCTGGGACCTTCCTCTTGTCACAAGTCTTACGCTTCAGTCTCTGCCGTGACTCAGTCACTTTGGTATGCATCTCAAGCCAGGTATGGTGGTGCATGCTCGTAATCCCAGCACTTCCGAGGTTGAAGCAGGAGTATGGCGAGTCCCAGGTCAGCCTGGGCTACATAACTAGATTCTGCTTCAAAAGCCCAGAATTCCAAAGCCCAAACTAGAAACAAATGACAACAAAGCCCACCGATATCCAAATCAATCAATCAATCAATCAATCAATCAAACAAACAAAGCTATTTTTGGTAATTTGTATGTTTGAAGTAGAAACAAATTTGAAAGGGTTCACACTGCAGGGAGGAGACCTGATCAGGAAGGACAGAGGGAGGGGGTTAGAAGGGGCTTCTTTTTGGTGTGTGTGTGTGTGTGTGCTGGGACTGGACCCAGGGCTTTGCACATGCAAAGTACATAGTCTACTACTGAGCTACATCCCCAGCCCACAAGAGTTCCCTTTTATTCTTTGAATCTCAGTTTGATTTTTTTTCCCCTATAAACAAGCATTACTTTCCTGGTTTAAAATCTCAATTAAATCTGTGGATTTCTAAGCACTGGTTTCCCCAGTGTTTTTAGTTCAATAAACAGTGTTTGCTCAACAGCTATCAAGCTCAACACGCTAGACTGGGTGCCAGAAACACAGCAAGTGCTACCTAGAGTCAGACAAAGCCTGGCCTTTGTGTTGCTTATACTGTATACACAGACAGTATTTCTACTCATATTTTCAAGGGAGAAACCAGACGTACTGTCTCTGTCTTATTTTTTATATGTCTATACCTACATACGTGTTTATGTACTATGTATATTGGCATGTGTGTGTGTGTGTGTGTGTGTGTGTGTGTGTGTGTGTTCCTGAATATGGAAGCCAGAGAACAAACTTGGTTGTCATTCCTCAGATATTGTCCATCTTGTTTTTTATGTCAGGGTTTCTCATTGGCCTGGAGCTCCCCAAGTAGTAACCTGGCTGCTCAGTGAGCCCTCAGGCATCTGCCTATTTCCATCTCCCCAGTGCTGGAAGTATAACTCATGCTAACTTTTTAACTACGTGAACTCTGGGGGTTAGAACTCGGGGCCTCACACTTGCAAGGCAAGTGCTTTGCCAGCTGAACCTTCATCTTCTCAGCCTCCACTGTCTGCTTCTCAAAGCTGTATATAGAAGGATGGGAAGGATCACTAGACTATTTGATGCTCAATGACACCTGGCTAAGCAGCGCGGGGGAGAAGCTCACATTTTCATGGCAGGAAGGCATGGTAGTATTCTTGATGGTAAAGGACCTGGTCCTCCGTGGTCTGAGATGGCTTCCTCACATCTCAGAGGACAACAACCAAGAAGCAGAGATCTTGGGCTAGAAAGAGCAGGCCAAACCTTCTGCCTTTATCCCTATAAGCTGCGTATCCACCAGCGAGGCTCTATGTCCAAAATGTTCTCAGATCTCCTAGCACTATCTGCTGTGATGAAGTGTTCACAGTGTGTGTGTGTGTGTGTGTGTGTGTGTGTGTGTGTGTGTGTGATTTCTATTCAAGCCATAAATCATGGGTACTTTAAATCCTACAATGAAGTGATTTGCACTTATAGTGAAGCCAAAAATTCTACTTAGAGGTTCATGAAAAGACAATGCAATTTTTGGATTTCTTCAAATTCAGAGACCGCCCCCCCCCCCCCCAATCTCATCCATAGACTCCTTGGTAAACTTCTTAGAAAGTGTGTGGAGGCCAAGATCGGGGTGGGTGGGCGGCATAGCTCCGTGGGTTGCTGCAAGAACTCAAGAGACCTAAATTTGGCCCCCTAGCACCCACATGAAACCTGGGCATGTCTGTGCATTCTTGCAAGGCCAGTGCTGTAAGGTGGGGTGGAGACAGGAGGATCACTGGGCTGGCTTCCAGCCCAGCCATAAATTGGTGAATTCTAGGCTTAGTGAGAGACTGTCTGGAGGGAAGAAGGTTTGGTGTGGTAGAAAAAGACACATAACATCTTTTTCTGGTCTCACGCTTGTATACAAAGGGCACAGCTACACACGTACACACACATGCACACGCACACGCACACGCACACATACACATTAATTTGAAACAAAACAACACCGTCTCTATGCCGTCAACAGCAAATTATACAATCATAGACTGGTTCAGATAGGAAAGTAGCTCCTTGGGTAGGTTTGAAAACTCCAAAATCAAGGTGAGTAGAAGAGATGCTGTCTAAGACAGAAAAGCCACCATCTTTGAGGCTGCTCAAGGATGTGTATGCAATTGCCGATGCCCTCTCACTTGGGAGATTAGCCCAGGGATACAGTGCTTGCCAGGCATGCACAAGGCCTGCCTATCACCCCTAGCACTGAAGAGTAAATAAATAAAAATAAAGAAACTGTCCAAAGTGCTGACAAGGTTAGCCCGAGGCACAGTCTGCAGAACTTCCTCTGAGAGTGAGAGAAGGTACCAAACCTTCCTGACTCCTGTAGCTCCATTGCCCCTGCTCCCACTCCTGCTTCTGGCAGTCATATGGGACAATCATGCCCTTCTGTCTGAGAGACGCTTGAGAAACAGCCCTTTTGAGCAGTCCACGAAGGGACCTTGGTTGGCAGCGTTTTGATGGCATTACCACATTATCAGATCTTGCTTGGACCCTGGGGTCTTCCATTCCCAGTCTGAAGGGACAGAGGTCACACATAGCCAGATGGGGCTGCTGGAGCAATTCTGAGGATCCAGTGACACTGGGAAAGCCTTCTGAACTCAGAACAAAGACCTTACCCAGGAGTAAGGCCTGGCATCCTTGGCTGAGGGACATTTTTCCTTCTCCTGCATGGTCAAGATTCGTCTTTTGTTTTTCCTGTTCCTCTCATTGGGAATTGCAGGTGTGGCCCAAACAGGAGGAGGATCCCAATGTCTGCAGATTCTGTGGGAAACTGTCTCATGAGGCTGTCTGACCTGGGGCACTGCACACAGCTACGAGCAGCTGTCACTGTCTAAAGGTCCCTGACCCAAATCAAGGGGTATGAAGGTCTGAGGTCTGGCTGCTTTAAAAGACAAACAGTCTCTCAAGCTTCGAGGCTAGGGCCGAGACACAAGAGTCTGTCACCTGGCAGCTCCAGATTAAGGTGTCGGGGGATGTGGTGTGGCTTAGTCTATGTTGGGTGTGTCAGTGTAGTCATGTATGCAGAGTGTGTATGTATAGTATGTGAGTGCATGTTGTGTAGGTCTGTAGAGTATGTTTCTCTGTAATGTGGGGTGTGTATGGTATGTGTGTAGTATGTGTGAATTGTGTGTGTCTGCATAGAGTATGTCTGGGTATATGGGTTGGGTGTTATGTGTGTGTGTGTGTATGTGTGTGTGTATAGTATGTGAGTATATGTTCTGGGTTTGCATAGAGTGTGTGTACTGTGTATGCAGAGTATGTTTTGTGTACAAATGTGTAGTGTGTATACTCTGTGTTGTGGCCTATGGGGTGTGTGGAAGAGGCAGGACCTGGGAGTCACTGTGGCAGAGCTCCATACCCCTCAGGCCAGGGTCAGGGCAACGAGTCCACAGTTTGTTTACCTGGTGTGAGCCAAAGAGAAGGGAGAGGCAAAGAAACTCCGTCCCACGGTGAGTAGGCCGTTAAGTTTAGGAAACTTCTGTGTCCTGCTTCCTGAGATTCTGGGAGAGTCCAGTGTGGCCCTGGCAGCTGGAGTCTGTTTACCCTGTGAGCGGGGTATGCAGTTGCAGTTTGGTTCCACAGCAGGGTAGTGGTGACACCCTTTTAGGTCAGGGGCCTCGTGGGTGTCAGCAGGCGTTTGCCCTCAGTTAGCTTTTCGGTCAACATGGAACATTTGTGTTTTGCAGTCCCTTGGGAGCAACCCTGGCAAAGGGCAGCCAGGCAGGCCTTTGAGGTCTACCTCACCTGGCTCAGCAGCTGCATGCTCTGAGGCCATGCTCGTCTAGTGGAATCAGTAACTCGGCTGGGTGATGAGCGACTCTCCCTAGTAACTGACAGAATCATCTATGCCCTTTAGGCTCCTTCAAGCACTTGCGGTGTTTGATGGCTGCAAGTTGCCTTAGTCTAAGAAGAATTCAGTTTGGGGTTTTGAAGCCTTCGGCCGTTGGAACTCCATGCATGGGTGCTGAGAATTTCCTCCTCTCATGCCCCGTGGGTACAGTGGGTGCTCTGCTTCTGGTTCAAGGACTTGTGTGAGAAATTATTACACATGAATCTGCCAGATGCACGTCGTATCCGCTGTTAGCAACCTGGACTGAATGAACTCTTCTCTCTGCTCTTTATCTCATGAAGATGTCTCCATGTCAGGGGCTCGGGGCTCTCAATTGCCCCTCACTCTGGATGATTAATGTCCACAGCTGCTGAATGCTGCTGGCTTTCTATTGGTTCTTGTCTGACCCTTAGCTCACCTCTTCTCACAACGTTGTTCCGGCTCTCTGATGCCCGATCAACACACTTGCAGTCCCTCAAGAAAGCTGGTGTCTTCTCTTTCCCTCCTCTTTTTTAGTCAAGTGTCATGTTTTTCATGGCTGCCTCTCTGAACCTTCCTTTGTCTCCCCATGAGTCCCTTCAGGGCCATCCCTGTCTGAAATGACCTCTTAGCTCCTTTTTTTTTTTTTTACAGTTCAGACTTCATCCTCCCTCCCTCTCTGCCCCCCTAATCACTCCCCATCCCATACCTCCCCCCCACCCCCAGTTTCTAAGAGGATGCTCCCTCATCCCCACCTCACCAAATCTCCCCACTCTCTGGAGCCTCAAGTCTCTGGAGGGTTAGGTACATCTTCTCTCTGAGGCCAGGCCAAGCAGTCCTCTGCTGTATATATGCCAGGGCCCTCATATCAGCTGGTGTATGCTGCCTGGTTGGTAGCTCAGTCTCTGAGAGATCTCAGGGGTCCAGGTTAGTTGAGACTGCTGGTCTTTCCATGGGGTTGCCCTCTTTCTCAGCTTCCTTCAACTTTTGCTCAATTTAACCACAGGGGTCCCCAACTTCAGTCCATTGGTTGGGTGCTAGTATCTGCATATGACTCTTTCAGCTGCTTGTTGGGTCTCTCAGAGGGTAGCCATGCTAAGCTCCTGTCTGCAAGCCCACCACAGCATCAGTGTCAGGTCCTGGGCCTCCCCTTGAGCTGGATCCCAATTTGGGCCTGTCACCGGATCTCCTTTCTCTCAGGCTCGTCTCCATCTTTGTCCCTGCAGTTCCTTCAGACAGGAACAATTCTGGGGCAGAGCTTTTGATGCTCATCTCATTGCCATTCCTCCAGCAGGCCAGTCACACAGAGCAGCCACTCAGTGCAATTCCCCAAGCTTTGTGACTAATTGTAGCCATACAGGGCTGCAGAGAGGATGGCACAGCCCCCCTACCCCCACCCCCCAAGAGCCCCACAGTAGAATGATCCGGAAAGCAAATTCCCATTAAATGATTCAGCAGGAAAGAAGAATGTTCTTGAGGCTAACTTTCTCTTCTAGAGTCCCTTTGTCTTCTAGGCCTGTTTGTGGCCTAGGCAGTCAGCTGAAGGTACTGATCTGAGCATAGTGTAACCTGGTCTCTCCACTCTCACTAGAATTTGGTGTTTGGGTTACCTCAGTTCCCGAGCTTTCTCTCCCTCTACAGCTGCTCTGAGCAGCTATGAGGAACTCCCAGGGTTTTGAGGAAACAAATTGTGGAGTTTGAGAACTTTCTCTCTAACAATGTAGGGCTGAAGGGCTCCCCTTCTTGGTGAAGGGTCAGGAAGCCATGTTAGGATAGGATTTCAGCTGCAGGAGAAAAGCTCCCCCAGCTGCAATGTCTTCCAGGCTTTTCCTTTCCTCTTTCTCCATGCTCAGGGAGGGTTCGACGAGGAAGAACTAATTTTTCTGTCTTCATTTTTCAGGTTAGCACACACAGCGGTGGTCCTTTCTGCAGCGCCAGTGTGTGCAGGTGGAGGAAGGACCAGGGGTGGCACAGGAAACAGGCAGCGTGCAGACAAAGCCTGCAGGGCCTGCAGAGAATTATGAAGAATGTCTCTTCCGGTGTGACTCAGCGGGCCTGGGGACCAGCCCACCCGAACAATCAGAACTGTACAAATCCCACTCTGGTCCTGGAAGGATTGTAAAGGTGACTTCATTTGGCGGAAGAGGGTGGGTTTTCTTTGAGGGTGGAACAGTGTGTCAGTTCTTACTGTGTAGACAGGGAGCCAGTGTCCTCTCTGCATGCTCCCTGCAGGCACCAGGGCCACAAGGGGTAGTGGTGCCTGGTTTCCAGGGAGTAGCTGTTCTGTGCGAATTCATCAACAGCTTGGTTTGCTCACAGGCAGATGTGCTCCACAGCAGGCCGAATGACTCTCTCTGCTGGAAACAGCCCTCCATGTAAAGAAAGGGCAGGTCTGTGGCTGTTAGGTAGACCTGCTCAGATGTTAGGTAGAAGTCAGACTCAGGAACATTCTTCTTTCTTAGTGAATCATTTCATGGGAATTTATTTTCCAGATCATTCTACTGTCTCGGGGTGCTTAGAACAAAGGGGATGAGTTAGTGGCTTCCAAAGGCTGTTTCTCCTTCCCTGGCTGTGGGCCTCATTCTGTCTACCTTTGCTGCGTTTGGCACCATTTAGGGGGTATGGGTGCTGGAAGGTATGGGGCTTTAGGCGGGGACGTTGAGCTGACCCTGGATAGCGATGGACTGGGGAAAAGATACTAGGTTACAGTGGGGTCTTTGTCAATGTACATCTGAGGGCCTGGTGAGAACCCAGTAGTCTGTACTGTCACAGGTCGACACCCCTGAACTTGGGATCTGTCTGTGTTTGAACGTCATGAGCAAGTGTTGTGTCCCTTTCTGTCTCTTCTTGGGGCCTTGTTTACTTAGTTGTCATTCTGAGGATAAAAACAAACAGCGCAAATGTTCCGCAAGCACTTTACCGGAGGGAGAGCCCAAGCCCTGACCTCTGTTTGTGAAATGAAGAGGCATGTTCAGTAGTTTCACTGTCTATCAATAGCTCTGTCCCTTTCTTTCAAAAGTGGGAACCGGGGACATCGGATGTCAGCTTGGCAGGGACACAGATGACTCTGGGCTTCACAATCACCCGTGAAGGGAAGACAGCTTATTATTATGATCAATTTCAACATTTTAAGGTTTTATATTTTTGTTATCTGAGTCAGGGTCTTATGTTGCCCAAGCTGGCCCTAAATTCTCTAGCTGAGGCTAGCCTTCGCCTTCCTTGTGCTAGGGTTATAGGACTGTAACATCATGCCTGGTTTATGAGGTGTTGGAGATTGAACCCAGGACTCATGCATGCTAGGCAACCACTGATCTGTACCCCCGGGCGTTTATTCTCTACTGATGACAACTCTGACCCCTGACCTCTGGTAGCACCACAGGGAATGTTCTTTTAGGGAGGATGTTAGAGCATCTTGGTATTTTTTTTTTCTTCAGCACTATTCCGGACCAGCAGTGAAAAGACTAAACACTGACTGTTACTCCATACTTTTATGAAGACTGTTCTAATTTTTTTTTTTTTAAAGTGTAGCTGTCATTCATTCCAACTGGTTTCCTTTGTCATGGCAGATATTTTGTGCATTTAAATATTGTTCTTTGAGGGCTGGAGAGATGGCTCAGTGGTTAGGAGTGCTAGCTGGAGAGATGGCTCAGTGGTTAGGAGTGCTAGCTGCTGGGGATCATTCAGTTCCCTGCACCTGTCAGAAGACTTCCAAATGCCTGTAACTACAGCTCTAGGGGCTACACCTAGCTCTAGGCCCAACACCCTCTTCTGGTCTCAGTGGATACTTCAGTTATGTGCATGCGTGCGGGTGCGTACACACACACACACACACACACACACACACACGCACACATGTTTGTAACTAAAAGACAAAAGAAAAATTTAAAAACCATTACTCCATGGGGAGATCCCTAGATGTTGCCACATTGTCCCATGAATCTGAGACACAGAGATAACTCCCACCTTCTGAGAGAGAAAAGCCATTGGTGAGGAGAAAGCTCACTGGACTCTGGGCTGGAAAACCTTCTGTCGCACAGACCAGAGTGTGTTCAAGGGGGTAGCACACCTTTAAGCTTGTTTCTTCATGCCCACACATAATGACATTGTGTCTAATGCTGACTGTGAGCAAAATTTCAACATAAATGAAATGGCATTTCAGAACACCTGCTCTTTCACTTAAGATGAGATCCTGCCCTTGAGGAAGGACAGAGATAGATAGGCGATTGGAATAAGAATCCGTTGTTCAAAATGGCTTTAGGAGGTCTCTGGCTGGTTTGTTCTGAGACAGGGTCTTGTGTAGCCCAGGCTGGCCTTGAGCTTGGTATATAGCCAAAGATGACCTTGAACTGATCCTCTGGAGTGCTGGGATCACAGGTGTGCACTGTGCACTAGGTTTCTGTGGTGCTGGGGACTGAACCCAGGACGTTGTACTCACTAGGCAAGCACTCTACGCACTGAGCTACATACAGCCCCAGTCCTTTCAGCCTGCTTTCGAAGGTAGTAAAACACTTCATTCTTCCATAGTGAATGGGAGTGAGCACTCTGGTTTGCCAATGGAGCGTAGGAACAGCTGTGGAAAATTCCCCCTTTCGATCACAGCATAGCAAGCTCTGGATACCAGGAGAAGATGGAGCTCAACACAGACCCAGTACAACCTGACAGGAAACCAGCCACTGTCAGGCAGGTGCCATGCTCCTAGGAGGCTGCAGAAAATACTTATAGGCTCCCTCCAGCCATGGAGAGAGTTCAGCTTCTCATGCTATGGGATAGAGGCCCCACGCTTTTCTGGTTACTGCCGCAGGCTGCTCTTGACTCTAACTGTGGGTTCTCTCTGCTCCTTGCCTGAGGCCCCTCTATGGCCTTCCCACCTCATGGCAGCTCTCTGTGCAAGTAGTGTGTGACTGGATCTTTCCTCTTGGGGATGCTCATTACCTCAAATTCTTTTTTGATAACCCCGTCAACTGATGGAACAACTAAGCTGTGGGCATAGCCTCTGGGCAGAGCACTTGGCTGGTGTGCATGAAGCTCTGGTTCAATGACCCCCCAACTCCAAATAATAAAAATAAATGGAGGGCAACTGAGGATGTCCTTTGTGGTCCCATCTCTTGTCTATGGGAAGCAAGCCCCAGGTTAAGTGGCTCTTAGGGACAGAGGCTACATGGGGTGGATCCCAGAAGATGAAGTTGCTTACTACCCACCCTACAAAGATGCCAGGTTAAGTTGTTCTCCAGAGAAGTTCATGCAAGGTTGAGGTGGCCTTGAGGTTGGCGTAGAGCCAGGTGTCTACCACCAGCCAGCTCACCACCAGCTTCTACAGCTGTCCATCAACTTTCCAAGACCCTGGCTTATGCACATTCATTGTGAAACACACCAGTCCTTTTCATGGGCCACTGGTGCCATCAAAGATGGAGGCACCAGGATCTGGATGTAGGCTCCTGTCTACCTTCTGGGGTCCTATTAGGGCTACTCTCCTGTCTTGTTGGGCTGGCTGTCCTATGGAGACTTTGGACCTCCAGACACTTCAGATACTACAGTCTTCTTGTCTAGACTGTCTCACCAGCTCCACTATTTGCCAAGCTCAGGACCAGGTTTCCTGTTCCCTTCATTCTCCAATACTTCCAGCGGGTCTGCCTTGGAGAACATCCTGCTGGATACACAGTACCAGTACTGTGGCCACAACGCAGGGTAGCTGCAACCTTATGCAACTACTGTGGCTCCTTGTCTGTTCCAGGACTAATTTCTGATATCTACTTTGGATGTGGAGAAGCCAAAGCACGTGGAAGATGATGGAGGGATGGGCAGCTAGGCAAGAGTTTGATGCCCATTGACTGGCTTAAGACCCCTCTGATGGTCACTGGGCACAAGAGACTCTAAGAGGGGTTACCCACAGGCTTCTACCTGTAACCCCAATACTTCTAGATTTCAGGAGCCAGCTTTTGGTAGCAAAGCTTCCCTTTGACCTAGCTCCTGACCTCTGCAGACTTGTATTCCTTTTTCCTCTGTTCCCCGGCACTCTGGGTAGACTGAATTCTGTACTAATCTTGATCATTGTTGCAAGTAGTTTGCATGCTGCCTCCCGTTCAGAGAGAAAGCTCCTTACAGGCAGCCAAAAGTTTCTACTCCAGCACACATTTATTACCTGATCCATCATAGGAACCTGGTGGATGTGTGTTGAATGACTAAACGGACAAAGAAAAGCTTATCACAAGTTGAATTGTTATTCTTGCTTTCTCCCAACATTTTGCTAATGGCTGAGTGATGAGCGATACTGGAGTCTGCACTCTTCCTGAGTCTGTTTATCCTCTGTCTTTCTGTGAGTGGTGAGCTGTATGGGTATATCCATGTTCGTGTGTGCATATATATATGTGGAGAGGCACATATGCATGTGTGTGCCTGTTGAGGCCGGAGGTCAATGTAAGCAGTCTTCTTCAATCTCTTTCCATCTTGGTTTTTTTTTTTTTTTTGGACACAAGGTCTCTCACTGGTCCAGCAGCTCCTTGCTTTGGCTGGTTGGTTGGATCAGCGAGCCTCAAGGATCCATGTGCCTCCTCCTCCCCAGAACTAGACTTACAGGCATGTGCCTCTGCACCCAGCATTCTCATGGGTGATGGGAAGTGGAACTCAAGTGTTTATGTTGTACTTCAAACACCATCCCTCCAACCTGTTTGGGGTCCTCTTGATCTAAAATGAAGTCACAGATTGAGGGGGGCAGTTGGAATCAAAGCAGGGCTTAGCCAGGCTTAGGCTTATGAATGTGGTACTGGGTAGCTTTCCTATTCTCCCTTGTTCTCAAATAAACCATACAGAGACCTATAGCTAGACAGACAATGAGCTATTCTAACCTGACCATGCTGGTCCAGACTACTTCCCAGTCATGCGGCTCTTTACCTGCCATCTGAGTCTTGCTCTGGCTCATTCTGCTCCATGTGTGTCCTCATGGTGACTCCCTTCTCCACCTCTCATGGTGAATCCTCATGATCCATCTCCTCCCCTCTCACCCCGTCACCCTGCTGCCCTATTCTCTTCTCCTGCCCAGCTATTGGCTGCTCAGCATTTTATTAACCAATCAGAGGTGATGGAAAACAATCCTTACACACATCACTGAGACAGGAGATGCTTCAGTGATCATGACCACACCGGTGCCCAGACTGTAACCAGATCTCTGGGCACAGTAACCAGCATCTGACATACACAGTGCACAGTGCACAAAACCATTCTCCAACATAGGCCTAAAGTTCGTTTTGGTTAGTCACCATGGTGATGTGTGGTGGCAAAATCTCCTGCCATAGCTCACCTCCTTCCTTGTTTGTTAAGAAAGTTTCGTGTAGCTCAGGCTGGCCTCCAGCTTCCTATGTGGTAGAGAATGACCTTGAATTTCCAATCCTCCTGCCTAGAACTGTAAGTGCCAGGTACACACATGTATCACCGCATCCACTTTCTGTGGTGCTTGGGGCTGCATCTTGGCATCTCGCCTGTTAGGAAAGCACCTCCCCCACAGGGTTCCATTCCCGGCCTCCCTCAGTTTACTTATTTATGAACGTGGAGTTCAGGCTGGCTACGAGGGCTGCTGTGCATTGGTTCTTTCAGCACACTCCGAGCTGTCCCAGGCTGCTTGCCCTAGGAGAGGCCATTGGAGGCAGATGCTAATGACCAGAGTATTCCATTGGGGTGGAGAAGCTGGAAAGCTGAAGAGAACCCTGGTCTGTGGGGCGACATTAAGCTTTTGGATACAGGCACTCAGCGGTTGGCAGAAGATGCAGGTTTGTGGAGCAAGTGCCAGAGAATCATGAAGTCTGAAAGTAAAGTGAACAGCTGGTTCCAGAGAAGTCTTAAAGATGGGGGCGGAGTGGGTTCTTGACATAGGCCAGGTTTTCCCTCTACTGTCATTCATGTATTTATAATCAAGGACAGCTAATCCTGTGCTTATGCAACTGTCCCATCCCAAAAGGTCTTTCTCAACTTGAACTTTACAGGAGGAAAGGAAAAAAAAAAAAAAAAAAAGAACAACACTCCACTATGCATTCTTCCTCAATGGTGCTTTAGATTTAAAGGGACAGGGCAGTAACGTATGCACGCCCTTTATGTCTGCAGGTAAGTTCTAAGCACTTGGGTGCAGAGCCAAGCAGAGTACATGCCCTGGAAGAGAGGAGGCCCTGGCCCTGGTCAGACTTTAATCTGCTCATGACGCCTTCGATGTCCCTACCTATGTGTTGGTATGCACAGTTGGTATGCATGGGTGTGCACACACATTTGCAAGTGCATGTGGAGGTCAGGGGAAAGACAATCTCTGTTCCCTGCCATTCTTCATGTGGCATCCATCCTGGGTTTTGAAACAAGCTTTGTCACTGGGGCCTGAGACTTAGCAATTAGGTCAGCACCAGGGATTTGACTGTCTACACCTCCCCAGAGCACTGTGGTACCTGCCACTGCATCCAACCTTTCCGCTTGGGTTGTCTGTCAAACTCGGGTCCTTATGCTTATACATGGCCATTTTATTGACACCATCTCCCCGGCTCTGCGTTTATTACTTACGGCTGAGCAGGCTCTGCCTTTCCAGCCAGGCCTCCTCCAGACATGTTCACTATGCAGTGCTGTGATGGTTCCTCCAGGCACGTCCAGCATGCAGCCATGTGACTATGGGTTTGTGAGCAGCCAGGACAGGCCTGGGGTCACCTCTTCGCACCTCAGAATGGTCCAGTCCTTGGTCTCATTCCTGGGGTGGTTCTGTGAGTCAGAAGATGCTTCTTCCCTCACCTCTGGGACTTTGCTAAGTGCTGAGCTGTTGTTGCCTGTCCAGACCACACTGTCTGCTTCTCCTCTGAGCCCCAGAGGTTGTTGTGCATGGATTCTTCCAGCCTGATTTCCTCCTCTGTCCTCCTCTGAGGGTTCAACCCTTAGGGAGCACCAGCCAGGCACAAGGTATTGGGAGTGTGGTGTCTGGTCTAACGAGTGGCTGAGATGCTTCTATGGGCTGTTGGGTACCTTCTCCAGATGTCTCATTAGGATCTAAGTAAGGTGGACCTCCATGTTTTAAGCCCAGGCAGTTCGTGGAGAGCGGCCCATCTCCCCAATCTTGTGTGACTTTTCTGTAGCCTGCTGGCGTTTTGCAGCAATCCCTGGTTGACCTATGGCTGCCTGCATGCCTCGAGGACCACTCTGTGTAGGTCTTCCCACGTACGTAAGACGAGTGCAGATCCAGCTGTATGAGATCTAAGTACCAGCGGACGGACAGAACCACGTTCCTGGTTTCGGTTCTCTCCTGCTTTCCTCTCTGTTTAGCATTCCTGGCACTCTGCTTCTTGTCACCTTAGATGTCCCCTTTCCCCTCCCTGCCTCTGATTCCTTCTTCCTCACAGCGACTGTTCACTTCCACAGGATCCCCACTCTTGCTTTCTTGGTTTAGTCGTCTGTTCAAGACAAGCTGATGGCACTCTAGCGTCTGCCACACTTAAGCTTCTCTGCGCCACCCACCCAGGAGCTCCTCACCGAGGCCTCCAGGGTGGGTGCTATGTGAGTAGCCAGTCCATTAAGGTGCTGTCCTCTGGTAGGCGCTACCCCAACTTGCATGGGTGCATGGTGTGTGTGTGTGTGTGTGTGTGTGTGTGTGTGTTTGTGTGTGTGTGTAGCTGTAGGTGGCAGGCACTAGAAAAGAGATGAAGGAATGCAAATCAGTAAGAAGAAAGGGTAAGGTAAGAGCATCCAGGGCACCCAGCGGAGCCAGGGGCTTCTGGCCTAACGCCAGCCACCATGGGTGCGGCTGTTTGCTCGGTTTCCTGGCAGGGCACTGGCTGCTTACTTTTTTCCCTTTCTCCTCTACCATCTCCAAAGTGGCCTCACATCCTTTCCTCTTCTCAGAGCCACGTGGGAGGTTCTCATGAGTCATGACTCAGGCTGACTGAGTTGTAGAGGGAGGAGGGTGAGCTTCCTGCTGACCTCTACCTTCCAGTAGTGCTAGGCGGGCCACAGCTGTATGTCAGTGGGCCAGCAATGAGTCACCGTGGCTTCCCTCTCCAGTTCTTGAAGATGGTTATCACCTGCATAGATATGTGTGCCGGCTCTCTTCCCTCCAATAATCTGAGATAGACTGTAATGCAAAGTCTAAAATACTGGGTTCTAGTAGAGATGGGGGTGTCCTTTTCTTGGAAGAACTGCGAATTGCTCTTGTCCTTGCTCCTCTGACTTCTGCTGACGGACGTAGCAATACTGATGGTTTCAAGGGTCTAGGGAAGGAAGGTGACTGAGACATAGACATAGGCCTTGGAGAAGGTTTCTGCAAACTGGGAGTCATGGGGCGGGGCGGGGACGTGAGCTGGGGTTTATAGACAGACGGGTGGGAACCTGAGGGGCTTGTGAATTATTGAATGTGTTGGGAGAGGGCACTGAGGGCCCCTGGTTACAGGGGAGGGGTTGGGGGTGGAGCGGGCACTGCCCCTTCCCATGAAGCTACACTGGGGTTGCTTGCTACTGTAGGGAGCATACGTCCAGGTGCTGCTATTGATCTAGAAACAGACTTTGTGACTGCTCTGGTCAGTGATGCTGGAGGAAAAGGTGCTGAGAGCAAAGCATTCATGAGAGTAAATCCCTTTCATGATTCAGCCTTTGGGATGGATTTTCCTTTTTTCAAAATTTGTATTTATTTATTTCACATATTTGTTGTTTGTTTGTTAACAGTTTCTCTTTGTAGCCCTGACTGTCGTAGAACTCTATCTGTAGACCAGGCTGTCCTTGAACATGGAGATCCACTTACCTCTGCCTACCTCATGTTGAGATTTAAGGCCTGTGCCACCATTGCCCAGCTATTTTCCTGATTTCTTAAAACAAACAAACAAGGCACCCAAAACCTTTACAAAGTGAAGGCCGTGGCATCGGAGTCAGCTCAGAGGGTAAAGGGCTTGAGGACCTGTGTGCTGTCCCCAAAACCTTTTATAAAATTGCCAGGTGTGCTGGTGTGCACCTGTTATCTCAGTTCTGGAGAGACAGAGACAGGTGGGAGGCTCCCTGGATTTCTCGGGTCAGCCAGACTGACCTGATTGGTCAATTCAGAGCCAGTGGGAGACTCTGTCTCCAAGAAAAGGTGATGGATGACATCAGAGGGCCCCTTCAGGCCTCCACACGCAGTGCACTTGCACAAACACATACCCTCCCTCTCTCAAACACAAATACAAACATCTAGAAATAGGAAGGCTGCCCAGAACTGGAGCTGATGCCTGCCTTCCTGCTCCCAGCAGCAGCAGCTTTTACTGCAGTAGCTGAAAGCCAGATACAGACAGCGTGCATATTAATGGATGGGTTAAAAAAAATGCTTCGTACAAGTGTGTGCCAACCACATTTCCTTTCTTCTGAGACTGCGCTGTGAGGCCTCACTGACCCTGCAGAGACACACAGCTAGTTCCTAGGAAAGGGCCTTTTGTCAGTCAACCAATCCCTCCTCTCCTCCAGTACCTTCCGTCTCAGGCTTCTCCACTCTGAGCCACTGTAGAGATATCTCTCCTCCTGTGGGTCCAGGTAGCAGACAACAGGGACATCTCTGCCCAAGAGCCTGCTCACCCTGTCTGACTGGTTTCTTCCCAAGGAGGCCACAATCAGGAATCTCGATGCTGTTTGCCTCATTCCTACCTTCTGACCTTACCCTGGGGCCTCCTGTGGGGTTCTGCATGGCATGGCCTCCTGCCACCGAGGAGGACCTGTGGGGGGTCACTTTTCCCTTCCCAAGCATCCTGTCCTAGACCTCAGGCTTCACTGTACAGGAGTGAATGAATCCTGGATACTTTAAAAACGTATACTAGAATAGTATCCAGCCACAAAAAGAAAGGGAGCTATGGCACACAGCCAACAGGCAAGAACCTTGAGAATGCAGGTGAAGCGTGGATGGACAGAGAGAACAGGGCAGATACCGTGCAAGAACAAGGAGTGTTACTGAGCAGTGACATGAAGAACTCGCTACCCACATACCAGTGACCTGAAGGAGCAGCCAGTCTCAAAGACTACGGTTCAAGCTAGCTGTCCTCACACCACTGAATACATCGTCGGAAATGGAAGAGACCACGTGGGGAGTTTGTGACTTGCCAGAAACTGTCGGTTTTTTATATGCTCAATATGCTGAGAACGCTTCTGTCAGCCCTGTGTCCAGCCAAGCCATAGCAAACGAAGCCTGTTTACAACAGAGTGCCAAATAGCTAGGTGAATGTGGGGTGCTGTGGGGTACCTTACCTGTTCCCAGGCAGTGATGGAACAGTCTGGAATATACCGTCTACACCACGGCCCTGTATATCACCCTCAAATCACACTGCATGTGGCTAATGAGAGAAAAGACTCAGATTCAAACTACCAAGTACAGTTGCCATTGAATTAGGTTGTGGTCATTAAGCAGGAACAACTTAGCAGTGAGCCTTGGTAGGTCACCAGCAGGCATTCTCAGACTGGAGTTGGAATGGTTGTGTTGAGTGTGTGAAGGTGAAGGGCAGGGCAGGAAACCTTTCTCCGAACTAACGGTGGTGGGACTCACTTCATTCTATTTTACGGTAGACTTTACAACTCAAAGAGCTCGAGTTATTGCCTTTACTGAGTGTTAATGGAGAAAAATAAAGAAAACTGAGTAAAATAACTGCACCTCTTTGACAGGACCGTCTTTAAAAACGGACCTTTCTCCTGGGAAAAGAGCAGAAGGGAATTAATTCCATCTGGCTCCATTCCACAAAGTTTTGAAAGTAGCTAAATTCATAGACCTAAAGGAGAGTGGTTTGCAGGGCGTGTGGGGGGAAGGGAGCCAGTGTTTAATAGGGCCTTGGCTTCAGTCTGGGAAACAGATTTCTAGGGGTGGGTGAGGTCAGTAGCAGTGGATATGCAAAAGAGCCATTAGCCTGTGTATTTAGAAATGGTTAGGAGGTGGGGTGGGGTGCAGCCCTGGCTCAGTCGGTAAGTCGCTGGCTTCACAAGCACAAAGATCTGAGTTCAGATCCTAGCATGCACATAGAACAGAGGGCACAGTAAATGCCTACAACCGGAGCACTGGAGAGACAGGAACAGGGGGATGCCTGAAATGTACTGGTCAGCTCATTTTGATGAATTAGTGAACTCCCCATTGGTTCAGTGGGAGATAGTGTCTCCAAAAATATTGAGGATTATGGTCCCTACCCGCATGTGCCACATACATACACCCACAAGAACACGCACACACACACAAACCATGAAATATTATATAAAATAGTATATATACATACACAAACCATGATGTAGTATATATCATGTATATTTTACCGCACTATAAAGAATCAGCTAGGCTGCTGGCCAAAGGTGGCCATCAGCTCAGTGTGTGGGAGATGCTAAGGGCAGGGTGCAGTACTTTCTGGTGTGACCCACGCCCAGCAGGTGCCTGGACTAAGTTGTTCTGAACTGGACACAGTGGTCTTGGTCAGGTGTGAGCACAGGTAAACCCAGGTCTTCATAGTTCCCTACAGTCATGAACTGCAGGAACCTGGCCTAGCAGTACTGTTGGAAGGCCTCCTTCTGACCAAACACATAAATGCAGCTTTGGCAAGCAGCCCTGAATAGATGCTGGTCCCTTGAGTATGGTGTCGCGTCCTGGAGGAAGTTTCCCAGCTGTCTCAGGCCTAGGGAGCCCAGGCACTCCTCCTTTGGATTGTTGGGTTATTTTGTTCTTTCTGCAACTACGTGTGTGCCCATTTGGAGGTGAGTCAGTCTGTGTGTTGGTCTACACTGCTTGAGTTTCTTCTGTGTCCCGGTTTGCATCCATCTGGTGGTATTGCTACCTTATCTGCCTAGCCCAGAGGCACCACTCACAAATGGAGTTCCCAGGCAGACAAGGCTTCTCAGTTGGAGAAGGCTCAGGTAGCATGCAACCAGCCTAAGCTTTGGTGCAGAACAGGAGAAACTACACTTTGGTGCTTATACTTAGGCTCCTGACTGGATCCCAGTGAAACCACAGCCCAATCCCCAAACAGGGTTCCCGGTGCACTATGAAGTTAGTTGCCAGCCCAGCCCAGCCCAGGCCTGAGGAGGCTGCAGACACATGTTGGCTCCCTTTCGGGGCTTGTGGTGGTGGTGGTGGTCTTCCCTCCCCAGGCTTGCAAGTTTTATTTGAAAGGCTCAAGCCTCAGCTTTCAACTCCCTCCTCAGCTCTCTGATAAAAAGCAAACACTGTCAGTAATCACAGCTCTACCCGGAGCACCCAGAGCTCACACACAAAGGCAGGCAGGCCATCAAAGCACCTGAGCTCAGGTGTGTGGCCAGAGACTAAGGTGCAGGTGGGAAGGAGACTGTATGAGACCCAGCACTGGCTCTGGCATCTCCCCAGGGCCCATTCCCTTCAGCTATGTTCCCTATGCCAGGCCTGTGGCCACTACCTGGTTGTGCCTGGCCTTCTGGCAGACCGGTCTTGAGTCCCAGCAAACCCTGCAGACAACCTGATACCTGCAGACAACATCTTAATTGCCCTGTAAGACAGTTTGGCTGCTGAGCCCCTTCTGTGGGCAGGCACAGTTTGAACTTCAAAGAGTTTTGTAATGTTTACAGCAGCCCTAGGAGCGACAGGATAATTTTGGTGTCGTTGGAGAGGAGGCTTGGCAGGGCTCCTAACTCTGCTCTGGTCTACACACCCCAGGGGCACCCCAGTCTGTGGGACTCACCCAATGAAGCCCTCTTCCCAACCCGGGAAGACCGCCAACTCTGCTCCAATGGCGCCTGACTCCAGTTCTACCACAAGGCTGGGCCAAGGCGTGGGCTGGAGACCTAGCTGAGTTCCCTGCTCCCCAGGGACCTTGGAACAGGCAAGCCACACACCCATGTCTGGAGAGGCCTATGCTAATTCTTGGGCTCACCCCAGGAAGAAAAACTGTTTGTGCGTTTTATATTTTCACCTTCCAAAGCAGTCCTCCGGGATGTCAGAAGATAAATCACTCACAAGCCAGGAGGCAGTAATCCTGGAGTCAGACCCTGCTGGGCTTTGGGAAGAGTAGCATCTAGTTTCCCTACCTCAGCAGTGAGGCTGGCATTTGGTAGCTTACTACCTCTCTCTGGGAGGAGGCATGCCCGCGACATGCCTGTCCCTGACCCTTGTGGGACCAGGGAGCACTGGGTGCCTTCTGCCTGGTGGGCTTGCAGCTCCTGCAAACAGAGGCTTCTGACTGGAGTTTGTGGAATGCAGGGAGGCCTGGGAGGAGCTACTGCAGTCTAGGGGAGCATTGGGGAGCAGCTGCCACAAAGTGGAGCAGGGCTGGACCTTCCTCAACTATGGCAGGAATGTCAGCGTGTACTCTTTGGGATAGGAAGGCTGAAGCAGCCATTTTTAGCAGCTGTGTGGCCCAGCCCTTCCCTTGCCAATGCAATGGGCTGGGTGGCTCCAGGCCACAGCTCTGGAATGTGACAGGTCACACTGTACTTCATGGTGATGGCTGGGGACAAAGTAGGAAGAAGCCAGGAGGCAGAGGGAGAGCATGCACCCAGGGGACCCGCCCTGTCCTGGTAATACTCTTACCACACTCTTATCAGCACACTCCAGCTGTGCAGAAGCTTGGCCCCCAGTGGACACAGACCCTCATGCCTGCCCTGCAGGCCTCTTGCCTTCAAGAACTCTCAGAACCAGTTGAAAAGCACCCAGTTCTGTGGGGCTGATGTGTAAGGCGAGGCCTTAAAGTATCCTGAGGACTACTTGTTGTCCCCATGGTCACTCTGCTGGCCAGCTGCCAGCCTCCTTAGGGTCCTTTGACTAAAACAGGCATTAGAGACAAGCAGGCTGAGATGTAATCTGACTTCACCTCCAACACGAATAGGATTTTATTGTTTTGCTGACGGTTTATGAGAAGGGGGTATGGAGACAGTGACTCTGAGGCGGGTCGGACTTGGGAATGGGCAGGCCTTCAGCAGTGAGATGCCAAGTTCCCAGCAAAAGAGTAAAGGAAGGGGGTTCCAGGTGGCAGGGTTAAATATCGGAGCCATGGGCTGCCTTAGGCCTTAGCAGGGAGCTGACACACAGAAGGTAACAGCAGGGCCTGCTCCTGCTGCTGGAGGGGACAGAGAGCCGACTGACAATTTGCTCAGAGCCTGTAGCAGCTTCCCTCTCCTTCCTGCCTTTCCTACCTGGGTCAAAGTGGCTTTTCTAGGTCACTTTCACAATTGCCTTCCTTGCAGCTGGCTCCAGAATGAAGAGGAAGGCTCGATGCTGGAGCAGCTGCTGCCAGGGTACTGTACACCCTTGTGGCAGGATAAAGCTGCTTCAAGATTAGCATACAAAGGAAGCTCTTCCCCACCTGGTGTCCTACAACCAGTGGAGCACACTCAGGCCAGTTTGCAGGAAAAGAGTGGAAGTCCTTTCTCACCCACGCATCACTCACAAACGCTGCATGGGCACGAGGCAGGTGCTGTGTAATGCCCTAGAAAGGGTCTGGTGCCCTGTGGCCCAGGCTTTATCTTTGGCTCACTGGCTCACTCTTAGCCTATCCTCAGAGGTGCTTTCCCTTTCTTAGCAAACAATCTCTCTACTTCTTATTTTATGTTTAAATGATGTGTGTCTGTGGTTATGAACGTGAGTGTAGGTACCATGGAGGCCAGAAGAGGGCGTCAGATTCCCTGAAGCTGGAGTCACCTGTGGTGGTGAGCCACCTGATGGGGGCGCTGGAAATCAGACTCTGGTTCTCTATAAGGACCACAAGTGCTCTTAACTGCTGAGCCGTAACTAGTCACTCTTAGCCACCAAGTCATCTCTGTGTCCTTAGTCCAATTTATTGCCTGCAGTTACAGACACTGGAACTTAATATATTGATAGTTGCATTGGAAGCCCCTTCCTCCAGTGGGTGCTTTGGGACTCTGATCCTTATCTACAATACCCACACATCCACTGTGGGTCTTGTCCATCTGGGGTGTGTGTGTGTGTGTGTGTGTATAGACAGGCAGACATAACCAGATGAGGGGTGCAGGGGATTGTGGGAAGTAGAGGCTTAGAGAGTCAATGTCTGGTGCAGTAATGGTGAGTACCATATCTTACTGAAGGTCTGAGAACCAGAATACTGAAGTCCAAAGACACAACTGGGGGCTCAGATCAAAGGCAGCACCTCTCCCGCAGCCCTTCTCCTCCACCAGGGTAGTCAGCGCCTGCAGTGTTGAGGACAGGTCTTTCCCAACCTTACTGAATCCAGTACCCATCTCTCCAGCAGTGTCTTTCCACATGTACCCAGAAATGATGCATTCCCTGCCATCATGGCACCTGTCAGCTCAGACAAGCTGATGGAACATCACCCTTTCCCCTCACTTCCCCTCTGAGGCCTCAGTAGTCTGAAGCACCAGGGGTTACCAGTCTCTGAAATGGATTTGGTACTTCCCAGAGTGGGCCACGGATGTTCTGAGTGGGGTAAATGCCTGAGACACAGGCTCATAAGAGACGTCTACAGACTGCATGTTGTTTTGGCTAAAGATCTGAATGTGAAACTTCCCATTACAGGCTTATGTGTCTGAGCAATTGGTCCTCAGACCATGGCGCTGCTGGGTAGGGGATGGGGCGGGAGGGGTTGTGGAATCTTTAAGAAGCAGGGCCTTGCCGGAGGGAGCTGGTTACTAAAGGTGGGTTTTGAGGCCTATAATAGCCTGGCCTACTTCCTGTCTGGTTTCTTCTTTATCTGTGGTTCTTAAACTTCCTAATGCTGTGTGATCTTCTAATACAGTTCCTCATATTGTGGTGACCCCCCCAGCCATAAAATTATTTTCATTGCTACTTTATAACTGTAATTTTGTTACTGTTATAAAGCATAATGTAACTGTCTGCCACACAGAATATTTGGTATGTGACCCACAGAGGGTTTGTGACCCACGGGTTGAGAACTGCTTATCTCTGTAGCTTCCTTCTTCAAGCTCCTTGTGCCATGATGCTGCCTGCCACTAAGCTTTCCCCACCACAAGGGACTGTATCCCTTTAAATCATGAGCCAAACAGAATCATTTTTTTCTGCTAAGTTGGCTTTTACCGACGTTTGATCATGGCAATGAGATCAACCAGTTAAATTGTGGGTCCATGGAAAGGGAAGCATGGGCGTCAGGCTCAAGCAGAGATTTCATAGCAGGAGGTCCCTGAAAGAAGAGTCAAGCTCATGACCATTTAAGGTCATCCACAAATTGCCTTGCTGGAGTCATAGATTGTCATGTGATCATGATAACATCCACACACACCCTCTGCTTCATCATGGAGTACTTAAGGACTGGTGTCCTACCATGGCCCCAGAGCCTCTGCAGGAGTCCAGCTGGGAGACACACTGTGTCTCTGGTGTTCTGTGTACATATTGCAGGCTTCTGTCCTGCCTCTTCTTTTATGCACTGTTCTGCACAGTACTGGGTCCTCTGGGCCAGGACTGTGACCTACAGGCATCAACACCCTGTGGTAAAAAAGATATCAAGGTCCATCACTGTATGCTCAACTGTCCTGGAGTCAGCAGGGCGTGGTGTTCCTGGACCATTTCCAGGGTGGCTTCCTGGGAATTTCTTCTTGCTCTTTCAGGGCATTCTAGAAGCTCATGCAGTCACCTTGTTCCTGGGGCTAACTTAGCATTCAGAGTCTGTGCTGATCTCAGACAGAAGTCCAAAGGCCTCCAGGAAAGGTCTGGGAGGTTAATGCCAGGTGGGTGGCAAAAGAAAGGAGGAGGACGAGGGAGACATTGTCAACTTTGTTTGGGACCCAAGGCTGCATGTGTTCACGTGAAAATGTAAAAGACAGATGGTGAGATTATTGGCCAAAGCAAACAGCATTGAAGAATGGGTGGAGACTTTTTCAAAGTGTGTGTGTGTGTGTGTGTGTGTGTTTTCATGTGTGTGTGCTCAGTAGTGCCCACAGGGTGTTTGTGTCTGTGACCATGGACTCTGTCTCAGGAAGAGACATGTGAATACAAGCGTATACATACATCTTGTGTGGATTCACACACATCCTGTAAACAGCATATACAACACACACACACACACACACACACACACACACACACACACACACCCTGTGAGCATGCACTCGTTATTTTCCATTTAGCATTGGTGGAAGTCTGTCCAAGCCATTTCTTGCCTCTTACATCAGTATGGCCGAGCAGACCACCCTGTATACAAATACACTGAATCTCACAGGATTGCCTTGTTGGAGGCCACACAGGATTCAACGCTGGGTGGCCATATCCTGGTTTTAAGCCCATATCCTTCCATCACTTAGCCCATGTCTTGGTGGTCTATTGGCTTTCCTGCTAAAGATAAGGCTGGGGCTGGGGAGGCAGGCTGGACAAAACAGTGCCATCTATCTGAGTGACTTCAGAGCCCATGGAATGCTGAGCCCCAGGCCAGCTCTACTCTGGCAGTCTGAGGAAGGAGCCTGCATGGCACCTGTCATTTGGCCATCTGTGTGGTGAAGGTGGCTGAAGCCCAGTTGTCAAGCAGCTGCTGTTGAGGGAGGTCTCTTGTAATAGGATGGGCACCAGATGTGCTTATGGAGTCAAGAGAGATTGGTCCTCCACAGCAAGTCCATTATCTCCTTTGGTTGACTGCAGCTGCTTCCCCACAGCTGGGCTGCTGGGACAAAGGGGAGGGCTGCAGGACCCCTGGCGTCATGTACTTTGTATTGAAAAATTGCCTGGAGCTGTTTGAACTCATTGAAAGGCTGGCTCAGAAAGCTCGGTCACCCCCACCCTCATCTCAGACCCAAGCATTTTTGTCTCAGAGTGTCCTCCAAGACCCCCTATCTGACAGTGAGATGCCCTCCACGCCCCACCAGCTCTGTGGTGGGGAAGGGAAAACAGCAAAGCCACCCGAGGGTAGAATCATAAGACTTTAAACCCAATTAAAAGGCAAACCATTTCCAACAGAGGTTACTACTGTATCGCGTGATACAAAAGTGTCTTCAGTCAGAAAGAAACTGAAGGTTAGCTGTGGGGGGGCTCAGTCATGGAGAGAAAGAAAGCTCAACCAGGAGTGCTAGCTGACTGCCTCAACTTCCCCAGTCAGTCTCTGCTTAATGCTGCGAATACCTGGTTGAATGATGTCATCTTTATTTGTGGCTATTTGTTCTGTCATTTGGAAGACTCATCTTGGGGGACACTCCACTCTGGCTGGCACTCTTTCTACTGGGAACTCCAGCAGACTGCCTAAGCTAGGCTTCCCTGGTTGATTTCTGCTAGATGTTTTGAGCATGTGATTTGATGATGTTCAATATGCATCATCTATCTATCTATCTATCTATCTATCTATCTATCTATCTATCTATCTATCTATCTATCTGTCATCTGCTGCTTATTCTTTTGCTTTGGCTTGCTGAATATTTAATAAATTAGCTCATTTAAAACCCAATCTCCAGACCCTCCAGAAAATATGAAAGCATTTGAAATCGAAGGCAGCAGGTCTTTAAGAGTCCCTGGATAGGCTCTGAGCTGGAGGGGCTCTTTGTGCTAGAAAGCCAGGCGGGATCCAACTTCTGCTCCAGGGAGCTGGGGACAATACTCTGACCAGCTGTCCCCTAGGCTTCCTGTTTTCTGTTCACCTTCATGGTGAGTACTTAGCTCCTTGAGTACACCACATTTCAATCAAGGCTTAGCATAGCTCTCAGAAACCACCTCCAGGGGTTTGCATTGCTAATGCCTAAATTTCCTCATGAATACTCACAATCTTGCTGCATGACCAAAGCAGGCAGGATGTACATCGAGGCCTGCACAAACCTCTCACCAAGCCTGAGGATGCTGTGCCCCTGCTGTGGACATGAACTACTGGCAATTTAAGGTGTCAGGGAGCTTCCTGGACACCTAGTATGAGACACAAATAAGTACCCAGGTCCTTTGGACCAGAAACTTTGATACCACAGAGTAGAGCAGCTCCTCTTTGGTCTTCTGTGTCTGGGGCCTGGGCTGGGATGTGTGAGTTCTTAGTCACTCGTTAGTCTGACAGGTTAATGGGCTGTGGCTGGGATTTTTTCTCCTTTCTCACACCTGCAATTTGGGTTTCTTTATAACTTGGAAGCTGTGTTTCTTGGGGCTCCTCAGACAACTGGAAGAAACTACACAGTGGTAACCCCATGGGCACCCCTTCTGCCATATTGTCCTTGCACATACCGTCTAGATTCAAGGTTGGGGGAACAGAGGGTCTCTTAGTGGGTCAAATGTCCGTTACACTGTAAGGCCATATGTGGACAGGATGTACCTACATGTGGACACACAGCTTGAAAATAAGTGGGCCCCAGTGGGAGGTGAAGATCCTCGTAAGGAGACCAGAGCAGGGAGAGGAAGCCCAGTCGGAGGAAGCAGCAGCGTGCCAGATGCCACATGATTCTTGGAAGCTGCATACTTGGTTACCCCTGCTGAGACCTGTGTTCCAAGGGGATCCTGCCAGGCCCTGGGTGCTCACTACTCGTAGAGTCAAAATGGTATAGTAGCTTCAGGACATCCTTCACAGAGAGTAAGAAAGGTGTAGGTGTAACTGGTTCCAGATAGTCTAGGACATTTGTAAAGACAGTTCCTGTTGGTTTCACGGCTCTCTGGCATTTCCTTATCCAGAGAGATTTAGTAGCCAGAGCACCAACTGTGCCTCCCTCCTGTTCCACTGGATGAACGAGTGCGTGTGAGCACACATGCACGCGTACATTCATACACATGTGTGACTTCAGACAAGTCTATAATATAAAAGCCCAGGAGGGCTGGGCTGGGGTTAGGAGAGGACGGAAGTGTTGCTGGTTGCTGGAAGTTTGCCAATGACAACAAGCTTAGTTCTACACCTTCCCTGAGCAGGGTTCCACGGGGACAGAGCCTTGGGACAGGTCCAGGCAGAGAGACAGGTGATCTTGGGACCTGTTTGTGGACTGCATCCTGACTTGTCCCGCAGGAAGAAGTGAGTGCAGAACCGGACCAGTCTATTCAGATTCTTAAGTACCTGCTGCCTGTGAAGACTGTCCTTTCTCTCGTCTCTGAGATCAGTGGAGATGAGGATTCCTACACTGTACCTGGTTCCTTGGTCACTGGATAAGCTGCAAGGATTGGCCGTGTGATTTGAACGTCTTCAATGATGTCCTTTGTCTGGTGGGCCCACACCTGCAGCATAGAACTATTCTGTTTCCAGTTCCCTTCCCCTCAGGAAATCTTCACTTTTTCCCCCTTTTCCCTGGCATCTTGACCAATGAACTCAGGGTTTGGGGAAGCATCAAAGGTGTCAACCAGAGTCACTGGATTCCTGTGGCATTCCTGGAACTCTGTGGTCTGCTCTGTAGATGGCCAGCTGTGCTGGAGTGGGGCTGCTGTGTTCTCCAGGGTCACGAAAACACCTATAGTCCACTTGTCTGAACATTCACATGGCCCCATCTGACTGTTAAGGACACTGAGAAGTATTCTCTTGTGGCACGTCAAGGGTCTGAAGGACAGATATTGTGTGGGACACACACCGGAGGAGTTTTATTCAAGTAGCTTTGTAGTAGTACACACCTGGTTTAGTTGAGGACAATGTGCCAGACCCACCCCAGAGTGTCACCTCCACCCAAGCTCACCAGGGTGCTCTTCATTCAGTTACTCCAAGTTCCCTGTGTTAAAACCTTCTTCCTATTTTTTTTTTTTTCTTAAATAGGTTCTGGGGTGGAACTCAGGTCTCCATGTTTGCAAGGTGGCCAGGTCAGCCACTGAGCCACCTTGCCAACTTGACCCTGATTGAAATACCGAGGTTGGTCACTGCTCATGGAAACCTGGTAATTTACCTGAAAAGGTAAATTAAGGAAAAATAAAAATAAAAATGAGCAGAAAGGCTAAAGACTGTTCTGGCTAGACTTTATGTCAGTTTGACACCAGTTACAGTCTTTTTAGAAACGAGAACATCAATGGAGAAAATGTCCTACCAGCTTGGCCTTGATTAAGGATTTTATTGATTAGTGATTGATGTGTCTGGGCCAACACCATTGTGAGCAAGGGGTCCTGGGTGTATAAGACAGCAGGCTGAGCAAGGCATGAGGAGCAAGCCAGCAGCAGCATTTCTCCACCGTTTCTGCTTCAGATCCTGCCTCCAGGTTCCTACCTTCTTTTCCCTTAGTTCTAAGCTGTAAGGTGAACAAGCCTTCCCTTCCTGTGTTGCATTTGGTCATGGTGTTTTATCACAGCGATAGAATCCCCAGCTAAGACAGAGGCAAAGACAACAGTTCTCAGAGCAAAAGGCTGACAACCCAAGTCAAGCTTCAAGTGTCCGTGGGGACAGACTTGCAGGAGGATCCCAGACTTTTGCCCTGTCCAGCTCTGATCTGAAGGAGCTTGCTTCACTTGGATGGCACGCCCACCAGCTACACAAGAGTCCAGAGGCCCCTTTAGGGTGCTTTGGGCCTTGAGGTTCTTTCTGGAACTTATTTGCCTTGCAGCTTGTCCTGAACTCAGGTGTGCTCTTGAAAGATTCGGGACAATTTCCATTTGGTGCTAATGTCTGTTCTCAGTCAAAAATCCAAATCCTTGGGCCAAGGATGGTGGAGAGAGGACTTGCCTTGCAAGCATGAGGCCCTCAGTTGGATGCTGAGGATTCATGTCAAAACAAGAAACTGTGGTATGGCGGTTGTTGGTATCAGGCTCCGAACCCAGTGACATACCATCTAGGTGATCTCCACATTGTTGCCAAGGCAACCGCCATACATTCTCAGGATCCACCTGGCTACCTCACCTTTACCTGGGAGAAGCTATGTCACCACTCATATAAAACAGGCAGAACCCCCTGATCTCGCTTTCTTTTTTCATCTTCTTCTCTCGACCTTTGCCCTCTCTCCTGAATACCACCCCCACCCCCACCCCTTTGGAACTATTTGGTCTGGAGTGTTCTGTTCTAAGCTGCACTCGGATGTTAAACACCAGACATTTAACAGTGGTGGGTACTTGTAATTTCTGCACTGGGGAGAGAGATAGGCCAACCAGGGCAAGTGAGTGTGTGTGTGTGTGTGTGTGTGTGTGTGTGTGTGTGCTTGCGCGCATACCTCTAAATTCTTAGCTCCTTAATCCTGGCCTTCACAGTCTCTCTGGGTGACATGTCCCCTAGAGAAGCATCCTACCTTGGTTGTGCTAACAGTTAGCACTTGTGTTTATCTTTCTTATGTTACTCAGTGTCTGAGTAGCCAAAGACGGCGCAGTAATGAGAGCAAATCACGGGCCAAATAAGACAAAACACCACTGCATTTACACAGCAGCAACTCAATGATTGTTTACTCTTTCTGCAGTGAAGGTTATCATGATACTGAAAGAGGAACAGAGAGCTGCCTGCCCTTTTCCCAGTTCTGCAGGAGCCAGTCTCTGACCAGACAGCACTGGACAATTACCGTAGATACTCTCTTTCTGGAACTCCTCTGTGAGCAAGATCATATCATTTCCTCAGAGTGGGAGGCGTTATATGGCCACAGTCCTTCTGAAAACACATGAGCAGGCCTAACACCCTCCCTGGTAATGATTTCTGTCTTCAGGGTTTCTATTGCTCTGATAAAACACTACAGCCAAAAGCAACCTGCGGAGGAAAGGGTTTATTGAGCTTATGTAGTCCTGTAACAGCCCATCATTAAGGGATATCAGGGCAGGAACTCAAGCATGCTAGGAACTTGGAGGCAGGAACTGAGGCAGAGACCATGGAGGGATGATGCTTACTGGTTTGTTTCCCATGACTTGCTCAGCCTGCTTTCTTATAGCACCCAGGACCACCAGCCCAGGATTGACACACCAACACTGAGGTGGGCCCTTTCAACAACCATAAGAAAATACACCATAGGCTAGCCCATAGATCATTCTGGTGGGGGCATATTTTCAATTGAGGTACCCTCTTCTAAATGACTCTAGCTATGTCAAGTTGATATTCAGCATATACACTGAATCTAAAGAGCTAGCATGTTTCTGGAGAAACGGGCTGTTGGTTTGAGATGGTATTTTGGGCCACTATGTCTGAGGTATGGGGAGCTATCTGGGGGTGGCTCATGGGTTCATAAGCAAGAGGATATGGCCGAGTGACTGGAGGGTTGTGTGAAGGAGTGGGTGCTGGGGACAGGCTGTTGACAGCCACTCGCACAGCTATCAGAAAGACAGCAACCACCAGGACCTGAGGCGGATGGCTGATTCAGAGTTGGGTAATCTTGTGGTATGTATTGATTTTTGGGTCATGCCAGACCCAGATTAATGAGTGTTTAGTTTCTTTCTAACCTAGTTTTCCTAAGGCTTCCAAAACAAAAATAATTGTCTGCAGGGGCAAGTATGGGAGAGGTCCCAACGCCATCAGTTCCAGAACTGTAAGGGCCATGCTATGCTTCACTTTGTTCTCCAGTTACGACCTCTGAAGTGCCCTTTGCTAGTGGCTTTGGTGTCTGTGTGCGGGATTATGTCTGGATTTTCTTCCATGAGCCCCATATCCCTATCAATATCGTCATCTGAGGTTCCCCTAGGTCCTGGGCCCTGCCTCTGCCCAGTGTCTCAAGCAGCAAACATTCAGATGCTGGGATCTCCTCTGCTGGTACAGGTCTGGTTGGCACAGATATGTGTGTGTGTGTGTGTGTGTGTGTGTGTGTGTGTGTGTGTGTGTTTACCCTGACATGCATGGGATTTCAGTTTTCTCCCACCACGTGGGTTCTGGAGACTGAACTCAGGTCATGAGCTTTTACCTACTGAGTCAGCCACCTTGCTGTCTCTGCATGTGTGTTCTGAGACAGGGTCTCTCAGTGCACCTGGCACCCATGGATTCTGCTATACCAGCTGACCGCTGAGTTTCAGAGGTCCCCGACTCCATTCTCCCAAGCACTGGAGACCCAGGCATCTGTGCTACTGCATCTGCTCATGTGTGGATTCTAGAGACATCAATTCTGGTCTTCGTACTCACCCAAAAATGTTTTATTGACTGAGCCACTTCCCTAGACCCTCAATGCCTCTATTATTATTATTATTGTTATTATTATTATTATTATTATTATTATTATTATTATTATTATTATTA
>JANHMN010000006.1:11516068-11535761 GCA_030674055.1 Rhabdomys pumilio | reverse complement strand
TATTATTATTATTATTATTATTATTATTATTATTATTATTATTATTAAAATCAAATGTGTCTCCTTGGTGACACTGGCTCCAAGGCTCACAGAAATGTTTAGAGACAGCTTGCCCATCTGAGTCCTCACTTAACCTGTCTCCATGGAGCTGGAGAGCTGTCACCCTCATCCAATGCCCTTCCCTCCCAGCTGTTTGCCAACAGGGAATAAACCGAACAAGATGTGTGAGGGCATTTGTCCCCGGGTCCCCTGCCAGCTGAAACTTCTAGCTTGGGGAAGCTGTTATGAATGTCTGCCCAGGTCTTCCTGCAAGATGCCTTACACACCTGACTGGTTTCATCACCACAGAACTGTACAAGCGAGTTTTTGTCCTTGTTCTAAGCGCCCCAAACCCCTGTGGCTGAGAATACAGAGGTGCGGAGGAACTCCAGCCTCAAACCACGTGACTTGGTCTTGGCAAAAAGCTGGTCTGCATGCGTTCCACAGACCTTTGTTTCCTTTAAGTTTTACCCAATGTCCTCAAGTGGCTCTTTGAATGGAAGTCTTATGTAAGAAAAACATTTGTTTTGTGGGAAAGACAGCTTCTAGAAGGGTGCGTTTTTTTTTTTAGCTCTTTTTGGACTAGGGCTTTGATGTGTGGACACTTGGCATCTCCAGTGACTAAGGTGTGTGCTTGGGTTTGGGGTCAGCCTCCTGGTACCTCATCTATGACCTGTGAGATCTGTGAATTTTGACAATGCAGGAAGCAGGTGCTGTGCTTCCCGCCCCTGCCTCGACATTCTAGATGTGTACTGTGGTAACTATTTCTACGAACACTTGAACAAAAGTTTATTCACCCCAGATAGGGCAGGCCGAAGGAATGACATCCACGCCCAGGTTGTTGAACTGCTGGATGTATTTAGGTCACTTCTAGGAGCTCAGCTGAGGGGTTATTTACAGGAATACAGAGACCTCCAAGCATTTCTTCATCCAAAAGTTCCACCCTGGCAATGGATGATGGATTCCTCATAGCTGCTTAGTTGGAACCCTCCTTCAGTTAAGCCTTTGCCCTCTGCAGACTCTTGTACCTTCCCAAACCGTATGCAGCTGGGTCAGAGTTACACACAGCTGGAAGGAGGCTGCAGGGGTGAGTGGCTGGAATCGCAGCTTTCAATCTATTCAACTTGTCCATTGCCCTGGTATTAGGGACTATTAACAGGTTTCATCTCATGAGGGTCTCCTGTGGGTACTTAGAGGATCTCCTGTGTGTTCGAATGATAACAGCCATGCTGTGCCCAGAAGACAGCACCTCACAACACTGTGGAACTGAAGCTGTCAGAGAACTTACCTGTGAGGGCCATTTTCCTCCTCAGCTTGTTCCCAGGAGCTTATGTTTCAAACTTCTGTTTCTTAGTCTTAGACAATGCTCCTCAGCAGTGAGGGTCAGGGACCAGACTATTATTACCTTGTGTATGAAAAAAATCCATTTGTAATCAGAAGGCCTATTTCTTTGTTTTTAAATTATCATCAACACCCATCCATAAGTTCTCAGGCCTCATTTACCCAGTGAATTCTGAGCAGCTACTGAATGCTCAGGCACAAACACTGGGAGTATGGCAGTCACTTTATAAACAGGCAGGCATGATGTGGGCCTGAGAGTTTCTAGATAGAATGTGTGTAGAAATTATAGCACCAGGGAAGAAGTGCAACTTAAGAATCGACATGGAGAGGGTACAAGGGTCAGATCATCACAAGGACAAAAAAGATGATGATGTGGGTTGAGCTGAGGGTGGTGGATCTGCAGGGCTGGTCTGAGAAGAGGCTGCAGAAATGGCACACCAGGGAACAAGCTCTCTAAGCACAAAGAGTATTCTGGGATGATATTTGTGAGCACCTATTATGTACCTAATTTCTGTCCAGGGAGGAAGAAGGAGGCTCCTAAAGATTCAGAAACTAAAGGAAACTTAGAAGGCACAGGAAGCTCCTGAAAGTTATAAAATTCACAAAGCCCCTGCCATGATGACATAAGCAGCAACAACTTCCAGGGGAAGAGAGTCTCCATCCAGACAAGCTTCCTGCAAGTGTGCAGGATGTCTTTCCTGAGTCATTACTTCTGCTGGGTTGGACTGCTCAGTGATGCAACTGCTTCTGAGTCACTCAAGCGCCTATAAGCAACCCTGAAAAATTCACTGGATCATCAACTTAGACTCTGGTGGAATTGGTTCTTTGAGATGTTGTTGGTATCCTATCTGGATCAAGTTGACATTTGTCTGTCCCTAGGAAAAAAACCATACAGTAAGACCAAGGAATGGGATGCTAGGTTAGTCAGTGGGGGGTGAGAATCAGGTCTAACACATAAGTACTCACAAACCGTGACAAGAAGCATGGGTTGTATTTAAGACAAAGAAGCCAAAGCTGGAAAGACAGTATAAAGTGCTTGGGGTATTAATACACAGACCTGAGCTGAGCCTCAGCTCCCATATAAAAATCTGGCCTCAGTGGCACATACCTATAACCCCAGCATTGGGGGAGGAACCTGAGAAATCTCCATGAGTTGTTGAATTGGTGAGTTCAGAGTTCAGTGAGAGAGCTTGTCTCCAAGCAGACAAACAGAGCCATAAAGGAAGGCATTTGATGTTGACTTTTGGGTACACATGCATGTGCACATACATGCTTTCGTACCAGTACACATCTGCATGCATACACATGAAAAATATGTACATGCATAACACACATACATTCATGGACACACACACACACTCATGCATACACACACATATGCAGTCTCTCTCTGTGTCTCTGTGTCTCTTTGTCTCTGTCTCTCTTCTTCTTCTTCTTCTTCTTCTTCTTCTTCTTCTTCTTCTTCTTCTTCTTCTTCTTCTTCCTTCTCTCTCTCTCTCTCTCTCTCTCTCTCTCTCTCTCATCAGTACCTCAAATGGACAGGCTAAAAGGTAAGAGTTTTCTTCCTGCCTACTTTTCTTCCTTCTGTCTGAGACAGGGTTTCACTACATAGTCCCCACTGGCTTTGAGTCTATGATTCTCCTGCCTTCGACTCCTGTGTGCTGGGACTACAGGTGGGCACAGTCATGCTAGGCTTCCTTTATGCTTTTAAAAAAGATCCTTCTAGTATAGTGACTTCCATTTCCTTCTTGCGTTCTGTCATACTGAAGGGCTTCTCCTTTTAGGGTGTGTGGAGGCAGATGGTTCTCAGGAAGCACCTCCTCTTAGGTGTCCCCCCCAACCTACCCCCATGACACTGTTCACGTCACTGATGCCTGGCAGTGGTTTGTAGTCATCAATAATTGAGGCATAGCCATGGCTTTCTGCAAACCAAGCCTAACTTCATGACATTGTTTAGAGAACATAGCTGTGCCAGCCAGCTTTCCTTCACTATGACAAATACCCAAGACCATCACCTTATAAAGAAAAAAGGTTGGTTTTGGCTCATGCCTTCAAGGTCAATCTGTGATTGACTGGCACTGTTGCTTTGGGCCAGTGGCAAGACATGACATTATGGTGGAAGTGTGAGGCTGGAGAGAATGATTCATTTCCTGTCCAGGAAGCAAAAACAGGAAGCCCAGAGTCTCATCATCTTCTCTAAAATTGGTCCCTAAGGATCCCACTGCTTCTCACTAAGTCCTGTATCCTAAAGATGGAATTCCAGGTGGCCTTTGACTTGGCATGGCTCATAGCGTTTGGGGCTATGTCTTCTTGGGATGGAGCCTGAAGTGTTGGCTGCTCAGATAACAGGTGGAAGCAGAGGAGACAGGGCACCAGTGCAGAGCTGCTGGGTTCTAATCCAGAGGCAGCATGATATTAAGTCTGCCTCTGTTCATGAATATTTCATCACATTCCTGCAAATCTACCTCCCTGTATCCAACTGGCCATGGGTCAAAACTATCAGGAAACTGTTGCTCCTGTCCCTATGCCCTAAACAACAGAGCTGACAGCTGTTTCTGTAACAGTCACACGGTTGTGGGTATTACATGTGATGCAGTGGTTGTAACGTCTACGGTGTGTGTGTGTGTGTGTGTGTGTGTGTGTGTGTGTGTGTGTGTAGGCTCTAAGTAGATCCTAGATGATTTTTATATAAGGAAAATGAGTGTGGGTTTTTAGACACAAATCCATGCCCTGCTCTTAGATGCTTTCCGGTTGCTGCGATAAATAACAACAAAAGCAACTTAAGGGAGAAAGGATTTCTTTTGGCTCACAATTCAAGGTTCCAGGCCATCATCGTGGGAGAGGCCCAGTGGCAGGTCCTTGAGGGAGCCAGTCCTGTTGCTCTCCCCCATTCCTCAGAGTCTCCTGACCTGGTAGCCTTAGCATAGACATTACTAAGAAGATATCTTGACCTAGAAAGGCTTGGAAACCTTCCTAGGTAGAACTTTGGCACCTGGACTTCTTATGCACAGGCTTAGGGGTCTCACTCCCAGGATTCTGAGTCAGGTGGAGAGAGGCATGCTAGGTCTGCACTCTGGGATGCCAAGTACTCAGGGCTGCCCCAATTTCTCATAGAACAGGGAGAATGCAGCTTTACCTACCAGTGGTCACAGGGAACGGTCTCTTTCCTGGGGGAATTTCTGGGAATGCCAACCAAGGGGACGCAGGGGCCTTGGGGAGACTGAGGGAATCAAGATCAAGGTAGGTTCTGGATAACCTACCTGAGTCTACCCTGCCTCTGGCAATTAGCATCTGGGTTAAAACCCAGTGGTTTCTAGTCTGTTTGGCTTTGCGATCGGAATGTGTCTGTGGCCCATTCCACTTCTAGCAGCTTGCCAGGCCTTTGAGTGCGGTCAGATTGTTGTCAAGGCCCTAGAATGAAGGCATGAGCTGCCCACTGACGTTACTGACCAACTTCCTCTGGATCACCGTGAATTTACAAGTTTGCAGTGCGAGCTTCTAAGAGAATACTGGGATAGCTTACAATCGAGAGTCACCTAGGAAGTCTGGGGCTTACCAGGGTTCTTTGGTGTCCTAGGGAAGGGGATCAAGTGAATTTTATCCTTCAGTTCTCATGCATACGTAGGCGTATTTAAGTGTATGTGAGTATATATGTGTGTGTATATGAGTGTGTGTTTCTGTGTGTGAATACTGCATGAATACATACCCCCAAACTTCATTCTCTGGCAGTTTGGACCCCATTCATAGCCAGAAATACCCACATAAAGGAACTCTGATCAGAATAAGCTCACTCTATGTGAGACCTAGGAAGACGTTAAGATAACAGGTGTGTCTGTTTGCAGATGTAAGGAATGGCTCTAGTGAACGAGCATGAAACATATTTCTATGACCCTGAACATACCAGAAGCACTCTGCTGCCTCAGGCACGGTCCTTGAAAAGTCATAGGGACATTCAGGATTGGTTCTAAACAGTCCCTCCCTGGCTGTTAGCTTTCTGCTTCCCTTCTTTGGAGCCAAGCAGAACAGCACAACCCCCAAGGAATAGAAGAAAAGGTCATGTTGACCTTCTAGGGTTTTCTCTCTACATGGCTGTCAATAAAGACTGGGCTGAAGGGACTTCTGGGAACCTGGGACCTCCCAGGGTGACATGTGACCCACCTGAAGGGAGGGCCCATCTGTTGTTAGACTACTGGGATCCATTCTACTTCCCCAAGGGTCAAGACTTATAATTTGTTCTCTATTTAGGAGAAATAAATGAGGCATGCTTTTGTTTAGTAGGAAGAAACTCTCAATGAAAAACAATGAATTGGACTTCAGTCCTCTGTTTGAAAAAGCACATATCATGGTTTTATGATCTCAATTGCGTTTGAACTTAAGATCTTCAAGTGTTTTAAAGTGAACGTTAGTTTTAAGCAACACGTGGACCAACCTGGCTCCCCAGTGCACATGGCTGACTTCCACCTCATGGATCAGAACACAAATCTGCCAGCACCACCTATGACCATTCTACTGGGGAAAGGTCTGTCATATTAATGACAAATCTGTGGCTGTCCTCAAGGTACCAATTAATGAATACTGTGTCTACTGGGGACTCTATTAAGCTGTGTGTGACTTAGAGTGTTGCTGCTTCCTGGGACTTGTGAAATGTCAAAGTGTGGAACACAAGCACAGATCCAAGAGACATGACTGTGGCAGGCGTGTGAGGGGCTCTGCCTTTGCACAAACACTCTGACTCTTTTAGGCTGGAGGTATAGAGGTATAGCCTCTGTGTGGGTAAGTGTGTACATGCGTGTGCATGAGTGTAGTGTGTGTGTGTGTGTGTGTAGGTCAGAGGTCAATCTCACACATAATTCCTCAGGATACTGTCCACTTTGGTTTTTGAGACAGGGTTTCTCACAGGCCTGGAACTTGCTGGCTGGTCTAGGCTGGATGGCCCCAGGAACTCTGGAGAGGCTCCACTCTCCACCTCCACAGCACTGGGACACATGGACAGCGCCACACTTCGATTCTTAGCATGGGTTCTGGGGATTTAACTTAGGTCCTTGTGTTTGCGAGGGAAGTGGTTTATAGATCCTAGAAACACCTTTTAGTCCCCGTTACCTGGAACAGATCAGTGACCAAGAGTACTCCACATAACCACACCATTAGATGCAGCTCCCCTGCAGGTTGTGAGGTCCTATGGGGACCTCACACGAGTGCGGAGGAGATGATGTTCTCCACAGGAAAGCCTGGGCACACAGACGTTTCAGACATAATCTAACGAAGGGAAGGCTCAGCTTCTAGCCTTACCCCTGAGACACAGCACTGACTCTGTAATGGCTGCATCGTAAACATCCCATGGAAGACCAAACACAGAGGGCTTGTTCCTCTGCTGATGGTGCCTTTGGAAGTTTGGAGGAGGGTTCTGGAGGCAGGACCTGGTAGAAGGACATTAGGTCATTAGTGATATCTTCCTGAGGTTAACTTTGATTATCGGATGCTACAAGGTGACCAGCTTTTGTGAGTTGCTAGGCATGATGTATCACTCTGCCACAGGTCCTGGTACAGCAGGGCCAGCCGACTATGAACCGTAGCCTCTGAAACCAGATTCAAAACAAACTTTCCCTACTCGGTTGAATTTCTCAAATATTTTTCATAGCCAGGAAACACGAACAGTCTATTATTTCCCTTTAACTCTGTGCAGAGGTTTTTTCAGACCATTCCAGGCATCCTATTACAAGCTGGCTATAAGGAATCAGAGAAACCGAGCAAGGCATTTGGCTTGGAGTAGGTCCACGTGTGCTTTTTTATCTCCAAAATGTTTGAACTACCATCTATGGAAGCCACTTTCCCTAACCATCAAAGGATCTTAGGAACTGGCCCTTTTAATCCCCCGGGATCTCTCTGGTCCACATCTGTGACTCATAAATACGAGGAACAAGCTTGGTTAGTTTGACACGTTCTTGTAGTGAGTCAGGGAGGGAACGAGCAACTGGTTATTTGAAGAGATCACTTACACAGCACGGTTTTTGGGAGAAATCTAAGGGTGATTTTATTGTGCCTAAAAGGAATGAGTTGTAGATTGCCAGTGTGTATATTTAGAAGCGTTGAGGATGGAGGAGGGTGTGGCCATGACAGGCCTGCTGCTTTGAAGACTGGGATGAGAAGGAAGGACAGCGAATGATCTGTAAACATACCCTGGGCTCATCCTTCAGTGAGCCAGGAGCATCTAACTACACTGTTGTGCTCAGTGCAAGGATGCAATGTAAGGATCCAGGAAAGAACCTGGGAGCTTTTGAGAATTCCAGGAGGCCTGCCAACTCTGATTGCAGGCTCCCTGGTGGGGACTGGGAGGGGCTGCACTGCTTTGAAGGGAAACCAAGTGTGGCTTGGTACCTCATTTTCTCGGACAGTGTGAGCATCAAACATTGCAAGAGGTTAAGAAGGAACCGCAAGATACAACTGAAACCAGCTTCCCCCACCACTCCAACCTTTGGCAAGCCGGTGGGAGCTTGGAGCCAGATCTGACATGCTTTAGAAAAGATAAAAGTCTTTCTTTCATGTCAACGGCTTAGTGACTTGTTTGGATTTTTCTTTGTGTGTGCACACACTTGCATGCTGGTGTGTGTTAAAATTTCAAGTATTTATTCATTTATTTATATGAGTGTACTTGTATTTATTTATTTGTGTGTGCATATGTGTATGTATGTACGTGTGTGTGCTTGTGTGTATGTGTGTGCGTGTGTGTGTGTGTGTGTGTGTGTGTGTGTGTGTGTGTCTGTATGGCCATAGACTGAATTGTATGTGGATATCAGAGGCTAACACTTTGTGAGAGACAGTTCTTACCACTATGTAGGGCCCAAGGATTGAACTCTGGTCGTCAGACTTGGCAGCAAACACATGCTGAGTCATCTTTCAAGTCTACATTTTGATTCCTTCCTTCCCTCCCTCCCTCCCTCCCTCCCTCCCTCTTTCTCTCTCTCTTTCTCTCTTTCTCTCTTTCTGTCTTTCCTTCTCTCTCTCTCTTTCTTTCTTTCTTTCTTTCTTTCTTTCTTTCTTTCTTTCTTTCTTTCTTTCTCATGAAATCTCTCATGGGACTGGAGCTCTCCAAGTAGCCTAGCTTGGCTGGCTAGGAAGCCCATCTGCTGTCTCTGCCTCTCCAGAGCTGGGGTTGCAAATAGATTCACCACATACAGATTTTTTTTTTTTTTAATGTGAGGATCAGGTCTTTTTTTTGTTTTTTGTTTTTTGTTTTTTTTTTTTCCAGACAGGGTTTCTCCGTGTAGCCCTGGCTGTCCTGGCACTCACTCTGTAGACCAGGCTGGCCTCGAACTCAGAAATCCGCCTGTCTCTGCCTCCCAAGTGCTGGGATTAAAGGCGTGCGCCACCACCGCCCGGCGAGGATCAGGTCTTTATGATTTAAGGGCAAGCATATTACTAACTGAGCCATCTCTCCTGCCCTGTAACTATACAGAATGAATGTCTCCTATTCACCAATTCTATAGTTGGTTGGGAAATTCCCTTAATCCTTTATATGAAGGCTGGGGGAAGGGGAGCAAGCTTGTTTCAAACTCAGTGTTAGCTGTGGCTCCTTTAAGGGAGGGCATTTCCCAGTCAATCCTACTGCTACCTGGAGTGTATCTAGAGGATGGCTTTAGGGGAGGCATGCTGCTTTTTCTTTCCCTTTTCCAGATGAGATGATATTTCTGCAGCCTGGTGCTACAACAGCCCCGTTAGAGCACAAGGCGAGAGTGGATACCCAAGCATTTAGCAAACTGCACCAGAAGTAAGGTGAGGCTCCTGATTAGCAAATATTTATTGTCTGAACCTCTGAGGGGGTGGGGAGGAAGGCCTCTTTGAGATTCTGAAAACCAAGCATAGCTGTGGAGGAATGGGAGACCTGTGGTGCCAAATCACACCCACATTGCCATGATTAAGGTCACCAGGAGATCAATGCTCCTGGCCCGATTCAAGAGGTAAGGGATTGTATGGATTGAATCCCCACACACCCACATACCAAAGTTGTCCACAGGAAGGAATTCTCACCCCTAGGAGGGCTGGGTGGCATGGGAATAGGTGGGCAGTATTTGAAAGCAGTTTGCTCTCATGAGCCCAGTGTTCCACGGGAAGAAGACCCCTGTCCCCTGTCCCTCTTCACCACCATTTAAAAGAATGCAGGCACAGTGCAAGGAGTTGTGGTTATTTAGTGATATGGTGTCAGCAGTTTTTCAGAACTGGGTGAACCTTTCCTGCACAGGACCCAGCTCAACTTGTGCACACACGCTATCCATACAGCGCAGCTGTCTGTTTCTAAGGATGTGGCTATTTTCTGCCCCTGTCTTGCCTTCCTTCCCTTTTGCCTCGGTGTCTTTTATTTCCTCTGACTTCTCCACAGCCACACAAGGTTGTGGCAACATTGTACAACCTCAGTCCCTGATCCTCCTCTTGGGCTCCTCTTGGCTGGCTGCTTCCTAGTCACACACTGAGTGTGCGTGTGTCCGGGGCAGGCTCTCCAGCCTCTCTAGCTCCCTGGCCACGTGGAGCACTCATCCTAAAGCAGGACTCCCTGTGGCTAACATCATACTGGCCTGAACCTCGCAGGAAAGGGCCCCTCGCCTTTGATGAACAGGTGAATGTCCTTGATCTTCAAGGCTTGTAACCTTCTAAAATACCTTTGATCCTCAAAGCTGCTTTCAAACCAACCAGCTGGGAGCTAAGGGGCAGATACCAGAAGCCTTGATATCTTTCCAAAATGGCTTCAAGGTTGGGCTTCTAAGGGAAAGGGGGCCATTCCCACACTGATGGAGCTTGTGCCCACCTGCACCTGAGAAGGCAGTAGCAGACAGAGGTGGCTGCCAGCGTATGGTGGGGTCAGCACTATGCCTCCTTTGTGACTCCAGGCCCACTGAGGAGTTCTGTAGGTAGACACAGCCCACAAAGCACTAGGGTGAGAGATGGCTAGTAGGAACTGGCTTCCTTTCTCCTCATTTCCTCTCTCCGATGTTCATGGAAGGTTCTAGAACAGGTGATATGTCCACACATTGTGATTTGAATTATCTTCTGCATTATTATGTGTTTGAACACTTGGTTCCTAGTGGGCGGTGCTGTTTGGGAGTATGGACTTTGTATGTATGTGTGTGCAGCTACATGTGTATGTGGGTATATACACACTCACACACGTCTGCATATGTATGTGTATGTATGTATGTATATATGTATGTGTGTCTGCATACTTGTGTATATGTTTGTGTTTTCAAGCTGGTTTGTGTGTGCATGTGTGTGTCTGCATGCTTGTGTGTGTTTGTGTCTTTAAGTTGATATGTGTGTGTTCACAAAAGTTATCTGCATGCTCGTGTATGTGTGTACATGTATGTGCACATGCATGTCTGCATGCTTGTGTGTATATTTGTGTCTTCAAGCTGGTTTGTGCGTGTGTGTGTGTGTGCAAATACATGTCTGCATGTTTGTGGGGGTGCATAGACTGTACTCTAGTTCCTCAGTCACAATCCACTTTTATTAAGTTTTGAGACAGGGTCAGTCTTTGGCCTAACTGCTCTGATTCAGCTAGGTTGGCTAGCCAGTTAACCCCAGATACCTTGCTGCCTCCACTTCTCCAAGGGTGTGCCACCATACCTGGTTATTTCTCTTTTCCTTTTTAATGTGCATTTTGGAATTAAACACAGGTTTTCTTGCTGCCAAAAAAAAGGGGGGGGGGAGAAAGAAAACGCATCCCACTTGTGAGAGAGCCTGGAGGTAAGGCCAGTGAGAGTCAAAGGCTTGGGAACCCCCTCCCGTTTACTTGGTGACTACTGAGTCCCTAGGCAGGATGGGGGCTGTCTTAGCGGATGTAATTTTCAGGGGCTGTTGCTCACGTCAGCCCACATCTCAAGTGGCTCTCTGTCATCTATCCCCTAGAGCATCCACGCAGACTGAAAGCTGACTGTGGACTGGCAAGGAAAGTATATACCCTGGCTTTACCCATGATGAACTTGAGAAGTTCATGCTACTTGAGAAGCCCTCTTTAAGTAGAGGCAGAGGGATGGGCAAGCAATAATTTCAGCTGGATCAATGGTTCTGGAAGTGGATCACTCAGGTTAGAAGCATCACCTCTCCTGTGAAGAGATTCACTTTAGCAAACCTCCCCTGTGTTCCATCTTGAGATAGCTGAAATTTTAGCCTTAGCAGGATTTGACCTTGAGAGTTAGGAGCAGCTGCCCAGTGAGCTGACTGGATAGAGGAGACCCCAGTCCCCCAGCCAGTGGGCTTTAGCTCAGTCTCCCTCTCTCACCAAGCAGTGTCTCCTTAGATGTGTTCTGTTCTGACTGGGCCTCTGATGCCTTCATCAGACACTCCATTTTCTTTCTTTTTTTAAAAGATTTATTTACTTATTTTATTTATATGAGCACACTGTAGCTGTCTTCAGACACACCAGAAGAGGGCACTGGATCCCATTACAGATGGTTGTGAGCCACCATGTGGTTGCTGGGGATTGAACTCAGGACCTCTGGAAGAGCAGTCAGTGTTCTTAACCGCTGAGCCATCTCTCCAGCCCACCTCCCCAGACATTCCATTTTCAAGGCCCATGTCCACCCGCCCCTGGGCACCCCTCCCAGCTGTTGTCCTCCAGGTCACCAGAGCACTCACAAGACACTAACGAGGAGGTGGGTGGAGCACACTCCAAGCATCAACTTCAGAAACATTTCCCCTTTTATCTTTGTGAACTTTGCTCAGTTTCAAAATGTGGGCCCCTGCCCCACATTCTACAGCATCACCTGGGGCTTTTAGTTCTTTTGAAATAACCCTTGGCTTGCCTGGAGGCATGGCTGCTGCCCATTTTGTCCCTGTCACTGTAACAGAGTGCCTGGCAAAAGCAACGTAAACCGTTTAGTTTGGTTCCTGGTTTAAGGCACAGGAAGGCAAAAGCGTGCACAGCTGGTCAAAGTGCACCTCAGCCACGAAGCAGAGGGATGGATGCTGATCCTCAGCTAGCTTTCTCCAGTTTCCTTGTTTTATTCAATCCATGATTCCAGCCTCCTAGAATCTGCTGCCTTCCTTGAGGTGGGTCTTCCCTCCTCAGTTACACCTCTCTGGAGATATCCACACAGACACACCCTCCCACGTGACTCCAAGTGGGTGAAAATGAAGGGTAGCCATTTTAGATGTCATAAGCCAGTGGTTCTTCTTGGCCAAGCTGACAGGACTTCCCTGATGGTCACTGAGCCTCTTTGTCTGCCTTAAAGTAGTACCAGGAGCAAATATTGCACCATGATGCTAAGGGACTAAGGTCCCTACCAAGTGCTCTTTCTCAATTAAATTCTCTCAGCTGCCTTGTCTTGCTTCCTAGTTCCATGATGGCATGCACAGGTGCAGAGTCCTGGTACAGATGCTTGTCTGCTGTGCCAGCCTATGATGGTGACCAGCTAGTGGACCAGTGTCCAGGCCAGCAGTTAGTCTCTTAGCTGAGATCATCAGTTGACTTGGCTAGAGATCCCTAAGGTCATCATGAAAGAAACTGTGGTATCCCTTGACAGTGGGTCCGGAAGCAGTATCCTCAGGTGTCCTGACCCCTAAATATGTTGGAAACTCCAGGTGTCCAGCATCCATGTGAGATCAAATCCTTCTGACGATCTAGATGTTCATTCAAATTCAAGAACCACTGCCTTATAAATAATTCCAATGCTGGTATCAAAATGCAGACCCCTGGGGAGGTAATCAATAACTCAAGTCCCTGCCTACTTTATTCCCACGTGCAGCTCTATGGAGGACTACAGATCAGCCTTTCAGTGTATTTGTCATTAGAGAACCTTCCTCAGCTAAAGACTGGTAGCCGGAGCTGCTTTCCTGCCCTGATGTATCCCACACTCAGATTGACATCTCTAAGGGTTTTCCTGCAATCCAGACTAAGACTTAGTCACAAAGTAGCTGTGGACATGAAGTCTAAACTGTGCTCATGATGTTATGATTCAGTTATTGTGGTGGTTTAAATACGCTTGGCCCATGCAAAGTGGTACTATTAAGAGGTGTGGTCTTGTTGGAATTGGTGTGGGCTTGCTGGAGGAAGTGTATCATTGTGTAGGTGGGCTTTGAGGGCTCTTAGTGGTCAAGCCCCGCCCACTACAGAAGAGAGAGTTTCCCTCTGGCTGCCTTTTGAACAGAACTCTCTGCTCCTCCAGCACCATGTCTGCCTGCATGCTGCCATGCTCCCACCATGATAATAATAGACTGAACCTCTGAAACTGTAAGCCAGCCCCAAGAGTCGCCTTGATCATGGTGTCTGTTCACAGCAGTAAAACCCTAAGACAGCTATAAAATGAAACATGTCCTCAATGAACAACAGACAGATTTTCAAACCTTAAGATTGGGTGAATGCAAAATGACAGTACCAACTGAAGGCATCAGAGGCGTCTTGGTGGCCCAGGTGTCAGGCATGAGTATGGTCATTAAGGGGCCTTGTGTTCCACTACTCTCCTGAGCTGCCAGGGCAGGACTGTGACGGCTCCTGTCCTGTGTAACAATGAACCTAGAAAGTTTGCTCACACACTGGCCAAGAGCACTGTTTGGCACAGGCATTGACAGGCTACTAACCTGTCATCTCTGCTGTTTTCGTGATGACTGTGACTCACAACCTTAGGTTCTGACCTACGTGTTCATCAAAGTCTCATGCAGGGAGAGAGCCCAGGACTGCCCACTCCTTGCTGCTGAGTGTGTTTGGCCTGATGTCACCGCCACTGCAGCCCCTCTCCTTAGGCCTCCCGATGTGGGTTGAAGACCACCCTTCAGGAATGCTCCAGCCCTCAACTCTCAGATGGGGAGAGCTGAGGTGCTCAGCCCCGAAGACTAAAGCAGTTGTCATGTTCTCAGCCTTTCCATCATAGACTACTTGGTCCTAACCCGGAAACCAATAAATCTCTCTGTAACATACATTCATTCTATTCTTCTGTTCTTTTAGGGAACCTGACATGGGTCTGCTTCCTTAACTTAAAAAAACATGCTAAAATACATGTAATACAAAATCAACCATTTTCAGTGTTTATGGGGGTGAGGTGGGTGGTATTAAGTGTGTCAGCATTTTAGAGCAGTCATCCTCCCTGTGAGCCTCCTGAACCTTTGAATCATCCTGAACTGAAGTTCCACTCTCCCCCCAACCCCGTTAAAAACTGAGCATTTGTTTCCACTCCCTCCATCCTCAGCTACAAAGAGAATTTGAGGCTAGCCTGAGCTCCATGTGACCCTGTCTCAATGGTGCTGATGGTGTTGATGATGGTGTTGTTGATGGTGGTGACAGTGATAACAGTGATAGCGATCGTGGTAGTGGTGACGGTGACCATGGTGATGGTGATCGTGGTGGTTATGATGGTGACAGTGATGATGATGGTGATGACAAAGGTGATGTTGATACATGAGTCTTTCTTCAGAGGAAAAATCACATTTGTATAACTTTTATTAAGTATTTTTGTGGTCTTTCTATTTCATTGCCATTTTCCATCTCTTTCTGTGCCTAATCTATAAATTAGTTTTTGCTATATGCTTATATATTGGAAAAAAGAGTCTACACAAGATTCTTTACTATGCATGGTTTCAAGGCTTGTGCTAGTGAGCCTTGGATGGTGTGCCCCATGACTCTTTCTGACTGTGTGATGTTTCTTAAAGAATAATTGTTTGAAGCTTCTGTGTATATTATTAAACTCTGCAGAACTACCCTGTTTGGGACACATGTGTCTGTAGACTCTGTTTTGTCCCACCAGCATTCAGAGTCACCGATGCGTGGTGATGGCAAACAGTAGGCTACTGGGGAAACTTTTTGGTTGGGGATTCTCCAAAGACAGCAAACCTGCCCATTGTGTACAGGAGGTAGTGGCCATCTCTACCTTGGAGTCTTTCCAAGAGTCCCTGGAGTGGGGCGGAGGCAGGACTGAGGTCAGAGGTATAGCTGAGCTTTAGGTGGCACAAGAGGATCTGTGGCTTTCCTGAGGGCTCAACCCTCTACCTGTCACACCCTTTCTAGTGCCATATCCCAAATGTCTTCCTTGTGTGCAAGTCACTAACCCCGGTCTGGCTTCTACAGGAACCTGATTAGGATGTAAAGGACCATAGTCCATGAGTTCTTGGTCTGCAAAGATGCTCACAAGACTACACAAGCAGGTACATTCTTGCAGGTCTTTGTTTTCCTATGACAATCTTAAAAATGATTTAGAAACCTGTTGTGTTACCTGTCACCATCACCACGGTCACCATCACCACTACCACGATTGCTGTCACTGTTATCATTGTCACTGCCATCACTGTCACTGCCATCAGTATCAACAACATTGTCAGCACCACTATCATCATTGAGACAGGGAGGGTCTCTTGTAGCTCAGGCTAGCCTCAATTTTTTTTTAATAGCTGAGGATGGTATTGAACTCCTGATCCTCTTCCCTCTGTGCTCCAGTGCTCGGATTGCAGGAATGTACCGCCATAACTGGTTTAATGCCTTGCTGGAGATGGATCCAGGGCTTTATGCATGCTAGGCAAGTTTCCTTCCAGCTGAGCCACACCCCCTGCTCTCAAGTAGTGTGTTAGAACTGAAGCTGATTTCAGGGAATGGAGCCATAGAAAGGGGACCATGAGTGTGGGAACTGCTGTCTTCACAAAGACATTAATTTGAAGAGCTCTCAGCTGTGTGGTGGGGTAGACACATATCCTCCTTGTTCACAAGGGAGATCATAATGTCCTGAGACTTAAGTTTGCTCCAGGTGTGTGACATACGATCTGCCCTTGGTATCACACATGTCCCTTATGTTTCAACAGTGGTGTTTTTTGTTTTTTGTTGTTGTTGTTGTTGTTGAAACAACAAACAGGAGTTAGAAACAGGCAGACCAGAGATACTGCAGCTCCAACTTCGGGAAACACTGACAGTGACCCAGCCTGCAGACCTGGGCTGAACATTTTTACAGAGTCAAATTTCAGTTCTCGTCAGGGTATGAAATGGGTTTGTTTCACGTCCCAATTCCTTCTGGCATTTTCTCATCAAGGACAGAGTCAGGTGACATGTTCAGCTCAGGTCTTGACTCAAGTCTTCCCTGTGAAGTAGGCGGTGTGTTCTCTCTGGGCTTGAGTAGTTGTGCTATCTGTCTGGTGGAGGTTTGAGCACAGGGCTGTGATAGAGAGAGAGAGAGAGAGAGAGAGAGAGAGAGAGAGAGAGCCTCTGACAAGTGACTGCCATTCCTGTCAGGCCTAGTTGCTCTGTCTGTGGTAGGAACTGGGTCTGAATGGGTGAGGGAGCAAGAGAACTGATAAGATCTCCCCCTCACCCCTGCTCTGTCTGTCTCTGTGTGTGTGACTGTGTGAATGTGTGTGAGTGTGTATGAGTGTGTATGAGTGTGTGGGAGTGTGAGCATGTGTGTGAGCATGTGTGTGAGTATGTGACGGTGTGTATGAGTGTGTGAGTGTGTATGCATGTATAGGTAGGTGCACAGGTATGAACATGCATGTGGAGGCCAGAAGACACACCCTCAGGCAACTGTTCAACTGAGTCTTCTGGTCAAACTCAGGTCCTGGTGTTTGCAAGGCAAACGTCTTGTTGATCTAGCAGTCTCTGCTGGGAGGAACTGGTGGCTCTCAGGTGTGCCATGTTGCTACCAATCGGACAGCTCCAGTGTATCCCCCAGCATCTCATGTGCTGAAGTTTAACCTCAAGGCAAGGAGCTAAGAGGATAACAACCGGAATGATTATAGGGCTGTCATTGTAGTTGTGGAAGACCACTAAGGTGGAACCCCATGGCTGAATCCTGGTGGCTTTGTAGGGAAAGGAGGAAAGACCAGAGGCTGTTACATGTCTCGTTGAGTTGATGCTCTGTGCCATCTCAGAATGCTGTCAGCACTAGCCTATCAAGAGATACGAACCCTTCAGACTGGTGAGCCACATCCCCTTTTATAAATAAAGTAGCCTGGTTAAGATATTTTATTACAGTAATTAAAAAGCCCAGAGTACCACATATCACCAGAAATTGGTCCTAGAATAAACTTGTTTGTGAAACACACATTTACTTACTGAACTTTAGCCTGAGCAAAGAATTGTCTTAGTCATAGGACATATAATAAAGGTAACTTCTGTGCTGAGAAAGTTGCCATGGAAACAAAACCAAGGCTTCTCCCTCACTGTCAATTGAAGCCTCCTCCAGGAGGTGTGGATGCCCAAAGGTGGCCAATTCCTGGATCTTTCTTCACTCTTGACGATTTTAAACCTCAAGCACTCCTGGCCACAGGCGCTGCTTAAAGGGCCTCGGCAGCTGTTCACGCTCCAGTCCTGTCTGTAGTGGCTGCTCTGTGACGATAAGTCTCCATTTTGCTCATTTCCTCTGACTCCTTCTCCAGTCTCTAGGGTCCCAGCTGCTGTCTTTGGGATTGCAGACTGTTCTGTCTCCTGCCCTACCAAGGCTGTCATATATCTACACTGTCAGGATCCTGTGTCACCTTCTATGTGGAGCCTTGGGAGCCCCCATCCCTCTGGGATTTGGCTGTACTACTCTGCCCTGTGGGGTGGGCCACATGCGGCCACAGAACCCAGCTGGAGTTCTGGATGGTTGTTGGCCATGAATGTTCTACTCTGTGACAGGTAGCTTCATGGCCAGGGTGTTTCTTACCCATAATACCTATTTGCTTTTTCTCAACATTTATGTGTGTGTGTGTGTGTGTGTGTGTGTGTGTGTGTGTATACATGTGCATCCATGTGTGCCACGGTGCATGTGGAAAACAGACGATGACTTTCAGGAGTCAGCAGTTCTTTCCTTCTACCAAGTCTTTCCCAAGAATCGAACTCGGGTCATCAGGGTTGACAGCAAATACCTTTACAGGCTAAGCCGTCTCACCAGCTCTCACCTGTGATATCATGTACATATGCATGTGATGCCAATGATTGACAACCATGGAGTTTGGTCACGCTTTTGAGTCACACCACAGAGTTTGGAGATGGACCCTCAGCTACACGCAAAGTCACCATAGTGACAGGAGCATGGAGAGAGCATGCGGGGAGCCTTGGACAGGCCGTTCGCCCTTGTCACTGTGAGCTTCTGCTTGGCTTTTTGGTGATGGAAGACTTTTCTACAAAATGGTTTCACACTGGGCGAAGGCTAGTGGGGGCGGCTGTCACTCCCTATACCAGTCCTGGAATAATAGTCTATAGGTCATCAGACCTCTCTGTCCTTTCCAGCCTTCTAGAATACTCTATGCTCCTTGAAGTAAAGATTTTACATCAACAGACAGACCCTGCTTTTATTATTACTCTGTAAACTGGGGAAAGACCATTAACAAGGAGGCACCCTGCTGGTGCCCTGGCCTTGACTCCATTTACATAAAGAAACACTTTGGAAAGCAACAGGAATGTTGTTCTTCGCTCCCTGGCTCACCCCCCACAACCCCCGCTGGCTTTTTTTATTCTGCTATTTAATTATTATTTTTCAAGGCAATGGCTTTGCCACGTCTTGCAGACTGGAGGTGGGAGGAGGCTGCCTTCCCCAGGGGAAGCAGCAGTTCTCTGGGAGTAGGGATGGGTCTGAGCCCTGGTAACAATAGTAACCAGTGTAGCAAGGCCCTCGCCTTTGATGTGCGGAGATTAAACAGCATGTCAAGCTGGTGCTGCAAGCTTGGGTGACACAAGATAATATAGAAGCCTGATACCTTCGGGCGCCAAAGCCCTATAAAGATAAAAATCAGATTATAAATGACAGTTTCCAGGTTTAAAAAAAGAAAAAGAAGTCTTAAGATGTGTTTGCGCAGCAGCAGCCACCGCCGCTAGCTAACAGACACTCTGCTGGCAGCCATGTGTGCCCCACATGCTGCTAGGAGGAGGGGAGGAAGGAGGCAGGAAGGCAATGTCAGCCTGGGGCTCCTCCGGTCCTCCTGTGCAGGGTCTTTCCTTGGCTGTGAGTAGGAACCCAGATGCTGAACCCCAGCTGCTTGCTTTCAGCCCTTTCCTGGAGGCTACAGAGAGGCTTTTGTGGTGGAAAGAGGGTGGGGGGCACAGAACCCTCAGAAACCTTGTGCTTGAGTGGGAGGTTAGGAAATATGCTACTGTCCTCCTGATTGAGATTTGTTGGAGACTGAGACTCGGATCAGGGGCCTTCCATGCACGGTGGGACCCAGCTGAATACTGTAACTCAAGGAGGGAATTGCCGCTGGTGTGGTTACCACCAGGCAAAGATTTTAGACAGGGTTCATGTAACTCTAGCTGAACATGAGAATCTGGATAAGTCAGTCAGTTAGTTGGTCAGTCAGTCAGTCAGTCAGTCAATCTGACTGTCTGACTAGTGTGTGTGTGTGTGTGTGTGTGTGTGTGTGTGTGTGTGTGTGTGTG
>JANHMN010000006.1:11429219-11516058 GCA_030674055.1 Rhabdomys pumilio | reverse complement strand
TGTGTGTGTGTGTGTGTGTGTGTGTGTGTGTGTGTGTGTGTGTGTGTATGTATGTTCCACCATGATCAGTTTAAAGAAGAGATGGTGTGTCTGGGTTTCCTGACTGGGCAGCAGGAGGGACTGAGGACATAATGTGGTAAACAGGAGAGTGGTTAGGAGGGAGCAGGTGAGTGGAAGATGGCTTTCTTAAAGCCTCCAGGACACACTGACCTGGAAGGGAGAGGCTTACTTGAAGGGCTTCTTCAGCAGAAACAGGACTTCAATGGGATCCTTCAGACTAATGGCTGAGTCTTCACACCTGGCCCTATCCTGTGCCATTTGGAGTTTAATGAGATGGCAAATCCACCCCCAGGTGGCCTGGGCCAAGGAGTCTGTAGTAGTTTGAATGCTCCCAACGGGCTCCTGCATGACAACACTAGGCCCTCAGTCAGGGACGCTGTTTGTGAAGGTTGTGGAACCTTTAAGAGACAAGGCCATGCTGGAGGAAGTAAGACACTGGGGACAGGCCTTTAAGGTAAAAAATATTTTAAAAATTATGTGCGTGCACGCGTGTGAGTGGGTGCGTGCGCGCGTGTGTGTGTGTGTGTGTGTGTGTGTGTGTGTGTGTGTGTGTGTGTGTATGGGCGCACAAGCCATAACGTGAGTGTGAAAGTCTGAAGACAATTTGTGGAAGCTGCTTCTCTTTTTCCACTCTGCCAGTCTCAAGGATTGAACATAGGTCATCAAGTTTGATAGCAAGCCCTTCACTCACTGAGCTGTCCTGAGGGCTCTGCCTTTAGATCTTACAGCCCAGCATCATTTCCTGCTGAGCTCTGTTTCCTGAGGGACCAGCTGGCCTTCCTCACCTCCTGCCATGTCTGTCCCGCCATGATGGAGTAACCCTGTGAACTCTAAGCTCTGGAGTTAAGCCTTCCTTCCTTAAGTTGCTTTCATGTATTGATCACAACCAGAGGAAAGTATGAAGCCAGGATCCCACTGGAGGGGTGGAGGCCCCTTGGCTTTATAGCACAGTGGCTCTGAGAACAGCAGGAGGTACCTGAGGGTAGGAGAGGAGGCTAGGACAGATCTTAGCACCCCAGACTCTCATCCACACCCAGGCTTCACTTCTCTGTGCTCTGGTCATCTGTATTGGAAACTGTGGTGACTTATCTTCACCGTCAACCAGACTGGATTTGGAATTGAGTCAGCGACATACTTCTGAGCATGTCTGTTAGGGTGCAACCAGAAAAGTTTAACTAAATGTGGGTAACGCCATCATCCCATTGGCTAAATAAAAAAGGAGACCACGGGCTGAGCTCCAGCATTCTTTACTCCAAAGGCAATGGGATTAATTGCCTCCTGCTTCAGCTCCTCCCAGCCCCCACCCCATGCCCTCCCTACCATGGTGGCCTGTACCCTCAGACTGTGAGCCAGAATAAACCCTTCTCTTCCTGAGGGTGCATTTGCTTTGCATTTTGTCACAACCATAAGAAAGGTAACTGATGCAGAGTGTCGTGGTCCTTCCCTGTCCTAGAAGTTGCTGAAGGGGGAGAGTTAGTGCAGACAGTCAGTGGCAGAGGATGCACTCAGACACAGGGCAGCTGCCGTCTGCTCGGCATCTCTCCCTGCGATGGGGTCGATGCGTGAGCTCCCAGGAAGGCAGATGGAGTTGTGTCTGCTGTAGTCTGTGCTTCCTGGACACCAGCCAAACCATGCAGAGACTCAGTCCTGCTCTGTGCAGGACCGTTCTCAGTTGTGCCTGCAACCCAAGTCCATGTGGAGGGTCCTTCAGAGGCAGACACACAGCATGTCCTACATGTCACAAGAGGACAGAGTCCTGGACGCATGTGCCTGGCTCCTGGAGAAGGTGAATAGGGAGGTACCACTTGCCCAGCTGTGGTGACTCATCTAAGGAGCAGTGCCTGGGAGACGGGGAACCAACCAGAGGCTGGGCTCATCTATTGCTGGGCTGCACCATGTAACCAGAGGGGCAAGTCTAAATGTCTGGGCTGGTCAGGTCCCTTCAGTGGATCTGAACAAATACCTACACATACAAAAGATTGAGAGTTTCCCATGGGATTCTGCTGTAAACCCAGCACCGGAAGCTTACCCCTAGGCCCTCATATTCTAAGTCATAATAAATTCGGGTCAATGTCTGCCAGTTGCCTACTACCCGTCACTCAGTACATGCCCCAGATCTGACTATCAAAGCTTCAGCCGGAAGAGTTACAGTCAGGCAGGGAACCCAGGTCCTGGGGAAGTCTAGTTGGTATCCAAGGTCTCCAAAGCCCCTTGCAAGGATCCATCCTCCAACCCTCAACTCCCAAAGGCTTTGCCCATTTTAGGGCAGTAGTAACATACTTGAAGGTTAAGTCTAAATGTGACCTTAAAAATCTGTTGTTGTGGTCTCTTCATGGTGCTGATGTGTAGGGAGAGAAAACTTCACTTATCAATGGTCCAAAGGTGTATTAGGGTTGCTCCAAAGATCTATTGAATGTCACTGTATCTAGAAAGAAACCATGGCAGCGCACGCGCGTGCGCGCACACACACACACACACACACACACACACACACACACACACACACACGTGAGAGAGAGAGAGAGAGAGAGAGAGAAAGAGAGAGAGAGAACAACCCTTCAGAAATCCTCCATTAGATGTTAATCATGAGAGATTGGCAATGTTCCATTGATCAAAACTACCATGATGACATGGAGGTCACAGCCTGGCAGTCTGTGCCTTTCAGCCTGGCGGGGACACTATGCTGACTCCGTGGATCTCTGTTAGAGCGTGTCATAGACTAAGATGACAAGTCAGGCTATCATAGTGTCTATGCTGTGGGACTTCTAAGGGTGTTAGCCAGGCCCTGGTGGATGGTGAGCAGGACCATGACCCAGAAGCGACCTTGATCACTTGGGTACTTGTGTCTACCCTCAGGACATTCACACTACTGACATATATGTGACCTCCACTTTTCTCTGCATTCCATGATTGTCCCACCTCTCTCTTTAGCTGCTGCCCACCAGGTCACACTGTTGCCTTGAGAAAACTGGGCCTGCTCTCATCTAAATAAAATGGCCCCTCTGAAATACAGGATGAACCAGGATATCGTGGATTCAGACAGAATCGGGAAGGGGGCCCGAGGCTTTATAAAAGTCTGTGATTCTCTAATTTAAACCTCTAACTCCAGGTTCAGTCCAGTATCCCCTGAGTCACTTTCAGGGGACCAGGTCCACTTACATATAGATGCGAGTCATGCAATGGACCCCGTGGTTCTTTGTGCTCCTTCTCATTGTGCAATGAGAATCTGGTGAGCAGTCTGTTGGCCAAGAGAACTTATGAATGCACGATTCGGGAAGAACGCATCTGCCTCCAATGGCAACAGATGAAGAACTGCATTCCTAAATCACCAGTGCTCCAATTTTGGTTTAGTACTTCTACATGGGCATTTAGGAGCGTTTGATATCAGCCACAGAACATACGACCAATGACAGACATACAAAAATAACACCCTATTTATTTCAAAATAGTAGCATGTGTTCTGTCAACCGCACGTCTGGCCAAATATAGAAAGAGAGGTCCCCTTTGCCAACTCTGTGATGGGGACCTGAACAAGGCAATGCTCTGTGACAGTCTTCGTTAGGCACATGCTCTTCCGTTGGACCTTATGCTGTGCTTGATCTTTGCGAAGGCCTTTCATCTCTGCTGCTGCTAAAGTGCTTGGCACTCCCTGTGGTTTGAGGTGACCACTCAGCTGGACGGGGTTTCCCAAATGAATGAGAGCTGACAATGTGGCTGCCAATGGGAGGCAGAGGCTGCAGGATCAGGAGTTCAAGACCATCCTTGGTTACATTTTAAGTTCAAGGGTAGCCTAGGTCATAAGAGACATAGTATCAACCAAACCAGGAAAATAATAGCAGGGGCTTTAAGAGATATAGCCATTACTTTCCTTGCGAGATAAGAGGACCTGAATTCAACCCCTACAATGCATGATAAAAAAGCCAAGCTGTGTCAGGACCTGATATGTCCCACTATTGGGGAGGTAGAAACAGGCAGATCCCTAGAGCTTGCTGGTCAACCAGCACAGCCTACTCAGTGAGTTCAGGCCAGTGAGAGACTGTTCTAATTTAGTTTCTGTTGCTGTGATAACACAATGACCAAATGCTATTTTGTGGAGGATGGGCTTTTTAATCTGGCTTGCAGGGTACAGTCTATTATCCAGGAAGCCAAAGAGGGAAGGAATTCAAGGCAAGTCCTTGAAGCATATACTGCAAGGGAATGATGCTTAGTGGCTTGATTTTCCCCGTCTCCAGTTTGCTTTTTTTATATATAATCTAGAACCACCCATCAAGTGCTGGCACTGCCTACCATGGGCTAGGCCCTCCCACATTAATCATCCATTCAAAAAAAAAATGCCCTGCAGACATGCCCATGGACCAGTCCAATACAGGCAACTTCTCAGGTGAGACTCCCTGTTCCCAGACGACTCTAGTTTGTATCAAGTTGACAAACAAACAAAAACCAACATGAAGACTTTGTCTTAAGTATCAAGGTAGATGATGCTTTGAAGAAGGACACTTTGGGCCTCCACATGCACATCTATGTAAGTACACGTATGCTTGCATACACACACACACACACACACACACACACACACACACACCTATAGCCAGAGATACTGAACTGAAGGCGGAAGTTAGAGTGGAGCTGGAGCCAAGGTGCACCCAGTTTCTCTTGCAGCCGTTCCTGCCTTCTATGGACTCTGAGTGAGATGTTAGGTAGATAGACAGCTTTCTGAGAATTCCTGCCACAAACCAGCAATCCAGGGACCATGGCTCTGGGTGCAAGGCCCGTCTGCAGAGCCTGGGTGGCCGCTGCATGCATCTTTCTGTGGGGTGAGGCCGTGTGTCTTTCAAAAGCTCGTTAGAGACACCCTCTCCCTTTGAAGGGGGCCGTTTCATGTGCCGCTTTCAATCTGTCATGAAGCTGCTTTGCTCCAAAAGAGCTGGGACTACAGGAGGGTATGCTTGTGAGGCCGGAAGAGTGTCCTGGATGTCCTTCTGGGGACAGAGTCTCTAGGAGCACAGGATGAAGGAGCAGGCAGGAGCAGACAGCAAGATGCTGTTTTCAATCGCATCTGGCTGTGTGTCTGAGTGTGTGTGGTGCTTACCCAATCCCAGGAGGAATAGCAAGATCAGTGTCAGCGCTTTGATGTTGGCTTACAGAAGTGGTGGAAATCAAACACAGACCTCTGCAGCAGCAGCAACCCTGGGGTTTGTACTGCATTGTTTTTAAGTTTTGGAAAAGATGATCCGGGAAGTGGGGATGTGACTACCCTGCTTCTTAGCGGATTAATGCTTGCTTTCTCCCTTTCCTACTCTTCCACCCGAGCCCTGTCTGACATTCCCCCTTGCCCTGAGGCTGTGCTGTCCTGAGATGCCTCTGCAGCTGAGGCTTCAAGTTGGACTGAGGCTAAGGGAATGATGGAAATTTCGTTCCTCCCTCTTCTCTCTCTCTTCTGGGTTGGGCTAAAGTGTTGGGGGCATGCAGGAGCAGGTTGCTTGTGTGTCTGTTTAGCTTGGCACCCCAAACCTTGCAGCCTCATCTCTCCTGTGTGAAAACACTGACAAGCTTCTGCCTGTTTCCATTCCCAGTGTTTGCCCCTGCTGCCTGGCTGGCTTTTTCTTGGAAAACCAGATCCTGTGACTTCAGTGACCTAGTGCTGGCAGCAGGGACCTTTGTGTGACTGGCAAGGTGCTCGGTTTCCCATGATTGCATCATGGTTTGGGGGGGCACAAGGTGAGCATGGGAAGCTGCAAAGGGGTCAGGTCCCTGGGGAAAGGTGCCTGTCAGTGGCTTTGGAGTCAATGCTCCCTTAAACTCGTGCCCGGTTTGCATCAGAAAAAAAGGTTGTGTCCAGAGGAGACTGAGCAACGAACTTGCAGAATGTCACCGACCCATCCTGAAGGTCATGACCTCTGTGCCACCAACTTCCCAGTGGCACGGGCATTCTTCCTAAGTACATTTGATGTATAAGAAAAGGGAGGGCCGGAGACATTTGGTTGGTCTGAATTTCTGTTTCACTATGAGTTGTTGGAAGGATTAGAGCTCTTGTCTAGAAGAGTTATGCCTTCAGCTCAGTTCTCATTGGGTCTCTGTGACTGATGGTGTGTGTGTGTGTGTGTGTGTGTGTGTGTGTGTGTGTGTGTGATCAGAACTGAACAGCCGTGGGTTCCCTATCTGTTTCTTAGTCAGTGTTCTGGTGCTGTAAGACAGTGCTCCAGGTTGGGTAATTTGTAAGTGAAAAGGTTGATGTTAATTTACCGTTCTGGAGGCTCAGAGACATGGCAGCAGGGTCAGTTTCTGATGAGGAGGAAAGGGCCAGACACTCCAGAATGATCAACACTGTGGTTGAAAGTTAGAGCACTGAGGTTCGCTGTCTGCCCCTTGGGGGTTACACAAGAGGATAGAAGGAGGCGGGTGGGGTGGGTGGAGATTGTGCTCAGCATGGCCATTGATCCAGTCAACCACAGGTTCATATGAGATTCCAGGGGAAATTGGACACACGACAGTCACATACATTAATGAGCCAGGAAGGTGACAAATCCCAGGAACACAGAAGCTTCTTATTTGAGACTCTCTGAGACTCTGAGACTTCATTTGGGTTGTACCCTGCATGACAGATTATGACAGTGATACAGTGCTCCCTGCCTTTTGTGTCATGACCAGGCTGGGGACAGTGTAAGAACTTGACTGTGCAGCCAGTTTGTCACAAGTGCAAGTGGCCTGAGGAACCCTGAGTTCTGATCTGGCATCTGAAACAAAGGTATCTTGTAAAGCATAAGTTTTTTTGCTGAATGCCCACTAGCGCCTGTGTATGTGTGTGTGGGGGGTGGGGGGGGTGGGGGGGCATGCGTACATGCAGAGGGTAGAGGTCAACCTTGGCTGTCATTCCCTCACTTTTGAGATAGGATCTCTGAGTGACCTGGAACTTCCCTGCTAGACTAATCTGGTTGGCCAGCGAACCCCAAGCACCCACCTGTCTCAGCCTTCTTGATGGTGGGATTACAGGCATGTGCCACCATGCCCTGCTTTTTACACGGCTTCTGGGCATCGAGCCCAGATCCTTATGCTGACAAGGTAGAAACTTTGCTTACTGAGCCATCTCCCAGGCCCTTGGCATGTTCTTCATTGACCCAGGTGTCGTGAGATCCCGAATAAGAAGACCCACCTTGTATGAGGGGTTGTGGTCACAAAGTGTCCTTTAAAATAGCTTTTGTAGAGTTAGTTTGAGTCTGTCAAGGTTCAAAAGGTTTGTATTGACAAGAAATACACAAAGACATTGTCACAGTGTCTTCTGTGAGTTGCTGGTGTTTAGGGCCAGGAACTTGTATTACTTGTCTCCCAGTTCATAACGGACTTGACCATACCTATTAGAGTCTGCAGAGTTGCCTTCCTGTGTGGGTTGCCCTTCTCAGCCCCAGGACTTCCTTCACTCATCTTTGCTTTGCCTTATCTCTTTATGGACTACTCTTGCAGACAGCAGAAGACAGGGCTTGCTTCTGTTGGTCCCTTCCCTAGCACTTAGTGAATTGCATTAAGGAAGACATGGCTTTGTTAAGGCCCCACCCACAAAGCAATGTAACAATTGGCCCAAAGCCGCAGAGAGCTCAGCAGACCACTGAGATCTGCACAGGCTTCAATTCAATGACTTGTTCCCTTTGAGGCCTCTCAAAGGAGCTGAGTCAGGTGAACCTTGGGATTCCACAAGTTCTCTCCTTGCTCTCCAGCCTCAGAAGGTCCCTTTCTGCAACCTGCCGCAGAGTGGAGTGTCACTTCCCGAGAGAGCAGCCTGTCATGGCTCAAAGTCCTCTGAGGAGCAAAGTGCTTTCTTTACCATGTAGTCTGGGCCTGGACTCCTGCCCTCAGATCTCTGCTTCCTGCCCATCTAAGAAGCTGGTGATACAGGCAGAAAAAATGGCTAGATGCCAGTGCTTCCGTTTCCGTCTCGCAGGGAACACTCCTACCCACAGCAAATGACCTCCCTCTGATGGCTGTTTATTACTTCCCACTATCGAGTTCCCCCCAGCTGTGGAAGCTGAAGTTCAAAGCTTTCTCCTTGTAGTACAGTGTGTCCTTGGAGGACAATCTGCAGAGCTGATTAATGCTTGCTGGGTGGTTCCCGCAGCCGGCGGCCCCACGTGGGGGTCTCTGAGACAAGTATGAATCTGCCAGAAAGAAGTCATCCATCGTTTCTTGGGCTGCACCATCAGCCTTGGGCCTTGTCGACTTCTGCAGACCCAGGAGAGGAAAATCTTGTGGGCGTTTGCTAACCCAGAGTCCTGTCCCAATGCACCACCCACTCTCCTCCTGGGCTGTCTACACCACATAAGACAAAGGTCCACGGACCAGCAGCCGAGCAGCAGGCTCTGACCTCACCACTTACAGAGGACCATGAACAGCCTTGATCTATGTGTCTGTGTTACCCGATCTCAAACACTGACAGACAGTGAGGAATGACTCCCTGCTTGGGGACACGATGCAGTCTGTTAGAATGGAATTTTGGAGTTGCGGCCAGACAGAGCTCAGTGAAAACGGCAATTAGTGGGTAGACAGAAAAGCCTCGTCACCTGGGCCTGGTGCTTGGGGAACTGCTGAGCCACACTCGTCATGCATGGAACCTCACATAGGGGTGGCTCAGGCTGAGATCATGGCGGGCCACGCACCTGATACACAGCCTGCCGGAACAGTGACTGTTGGAGTGTCTGGCCAGACTGAGTGTGGTCCAGGGGAGTGGCTTTGGCCACATGGTATGACTGTAGAGGCAGTTACCCAGGGCGGGATGCCACATGGCAGGGACTTGCATAGTGGGCAACTGGACAGTTGATGGGCATCTCCGCAGGATAGACTTTGTGCATGGTGAAGCAATATGCTAGTAATTGCCTACTGCATGCCCTGAGAAGGAATCCCAACTTACTGCCAGCAGCTGTTAGCGGAGAGAGTATTCAGTAATAATTCAGAGGCCACCTTGAAGGCATGGATGAATTTTCTCCCTTTAAAAAAATCTGGATATGAAAGAAACATGAAACAGAAAACATGAAAGCAACCTCAGGAGATTGCAGAGGGGAGATGTTATTCCCTGGGCAGAGTCATCTCAAGAATGCGACCTTCACTTAAAAGTAGACACAGAAGAGAAAGCAAGAAGAGACAGACAAGTACTGCAGCCAAGTTGTGTTGGCAGGCAGGGCACTGGGCCATGCTTGCCCATCACTGTGGTTGATCGCTTCTTAAGACAGTCACCCTGTGGATGCATCCCTGTCTCCTCTGAAAGTAGGGAAGGCTGCTCCATCACCATAGCTACGCTGCACCTTTGAGGCTGTCGGGAGATGCTGTGGCAGAGAGGGCAATATGTGCCTTTAATGGAAACCCAACAGCCATCTTGTGAGGAGTCAGAAGCCACTTCTGCCTAACTGAATTCCTAACCTGTGAGAATAAAGGTGGTTGATAGAAGGTGACAAATTCAGAGTCACTGAAAAGATAATCTTCCAACATCTGGGGAGGCACGTGGGGAATAGGAACACCACTACTGGCACCATGGTGACCGGAAGTAGGCTCCTAAGTGGCAGGAAGTGAGCTCCAAATGACAGGAAGTGAGCTCCAAATGGCAGGAAGTGGGGTCCAAGGTAGAAGGAAGTAGTTCATGGGCACCACATTCTTTTTATTTAGTTTATTTTTCTTCATGTGTACGTATGTGTCTGCAGGTCAAAGATCAACCTAGAATATCGTTTCTGAAGTATCATCTATTTTGTGTTTTGTTTTGTTTTGTTTGAGACAAGAGTTCTCATTTTCCTGAGCAATCTGCCTGGGGCAGGCTGGCAGTCCAGTGATCCCAAGGATCTTCCTGTACCTGCCTCCCATCAGTTGGAATTATCAGCATATGTCCCTACTGTCCAGGTTTGTACATGGGGATCACACTCACGCCGAGTCTTGTAGCACTTGACTGAGCCATCTTCTCAGCCCTTTGGCACCACTTTCTGCTTGCTGTTTTCTTTAGCTCCGTGAGTATTTGTTACAACTGTCTGGGAAATCAGTGAGGGCTTATTTACCTTTATGGAAAACAATAACAACAACAACAACAACAACAACAACAACAACAACATCAATGACAGAGCAGGCAACCTGTGGAGAGAAAACAGATGCAGGATCTCCACAGCTGCTCAAACAATGCCTTTTCTTAGCATCTCTTTTCTGTGTCCTCAGGATCAAAACTAGAAGCACATCTGCTTTCCATGGCCAAGGCGGTGCCCCAGGCATCTGCCACATTAGCTGGTGGCTTCCGGAAAGATTCTCCTAGAACTGTGAGTAAGCCCAGAAATCCTCCATGCCCACGAACCCCCCTGCCAAGACTTTTTTGTCCTGCTCAGCTGTACCTTTGCACAGTTGCAGGGCCTGGGTGCCTCGCAGCTTCAAAGAGACTGTGTTTCTTCTCCCAGGCAGCTGCTGGGGAATGAGGTCAGGCATGTGGAGGATGGATAGAATTTCAACTTGGAGATATGCTGAAGAATCCGACTCAAAGTTAATAAATTGTTCAGATCAGCTGCCGGGCATTAGTGGGGGGACTTCAGGAGTCTGAAGATAAATCCTAAAAACATGTGGGACCTGTTTGGGTGACCTCTTGCTGGAAGGGGGGTGGTTTGTCCCTGTTTGGAGAGCTGGGAATGTGGGTTTGAACCCCATGGGAAGATAGATGCAGCTTTGCTGGGCTGTATTGGAGATGGATGGCACATCCTGCCTACTGCATCCTTCTGTGTGTGGTAGTTCCACTGCTTGATTTCTGACTCAGGGTCTTCTTCTGGGTGGTGGTTGATGCTCTTTTAGGTGGATACCACCTCAAGCAGTTTAAACTGTTCTCCTCTTGGTGGTCCCTCTTAAGAGAAGCATTTCTTGGGGTGTGAGGGTCAAGGTAAAGGTGGGTGGTAGCATATAGGTCTGGTGGCCACTGTAGAGGTCAGGGAGGTACTGGCCTGGGAGGCACTCTGAGGTTGGCGGTCAGTCTAAGGATCTGAAGGATAAGCACAAGGAGGGATATTTCTAAGCCATGATAGGGTGGTAGCCTGGGCAGGAAGTGGGTTTCACCTGGGAGGGAATCCTTGGTGGTCACCACAGAAGCTGGGTGGCCTCTTACCATGGTCCTGACCACAGACAGCAGGCGTCCGTCCTAGGTGGTTGGGTGGAAAGAAAGCTCCATGATTTATTTCAGAGCACAGGCAAGGGTAGCCTGGGTCCAGCCAGAGGTCCTGAGGTATGAAAGCAGGGGCGTAAGGCGATCTATACCAAATAGTGGGACAGAGGTGGAGACAGAGAGGAAGAGTTGGGGAGAACGTGGAAAAGAGGATGGGAGCGGGGATAAAGAGAAAGAGGGCAGGGAAAGAGGAAATATGGGGAAGGAGGATTGAGGAGGGAGATGCGATAGGGTAGGAAGGGGAGATGGAGAGACAGGAGAAGGGTAGAGATGGAGCAAGAAGAGTTGACCTCTGTACTAAGGCATGGAGGGAGGATGGGGCTCAGGAGAAAGTGGGGGTTGGGTGGGAGGGGGCTTGCAGAGGAGTGGAAAGGGGGAGATGGAGAGGGTACAGGAGGAGTTGGGGGGGTAGTGGGGAGGGAGGGAAGCTAATGGGGAAATGAGGTAGCTGGATGGGGGAGGGATACTAGGAACAGTGGGAAAGAGGAGGGAGGTGATGTGGGATGGTATTCAGGTGAGCCCAAGGCCACTAAGACAGTTCTCCCTTGTTCCTCTGACTGAGAATTTAGCTGAAGACCCACAGGAAGCACAAATGGAAGCCAAAACCATTGGTGACTTGCTGGTACGGGAACGGCAGCTTCGGTGCCAGCCTTGATCCACTCAGAGGCTTGCAGGCACTTACTGATGCATTTTAAGGGCCAGAGACTCTGTAGTCTCCTGGTGTTTGCCCAGGAATCTAGCACAGGGCTCTACCCAGCCTCCCAGCAGCAGACACTACTAACCAGTTTATCCTGGCGGTTGAACTGCCTTCCAGGTCCAGAGGACTTGCTCTGCATATTCACAACCCTTCCTGCCTCACCCACAGCCGACCACCCTTAGAGATGAAACTGCCAGAGCCTAGGGAGGCCATGATCATGCTTGGTCCTGCTGCAGGGCAAATTCCACTCTGAGCTGGCTTGCTGTTGCAGCATCAAGAAGCCTTGGTACTAACTTCTGCTATTCCCACAGAAGCAAATGCCAAGGAGGGATATAGAGAAAGTTTAGGGGCTTAACTAACTCTGTAATCCTGGATACATGTATGCAGAGGGGTAGAGCATCACCATGCCCAGTCAGACCACAGGTGCCCTGTGTCTTGGAAAGGTGGGCACATTCTGGGGATTTCCTCCTCTAGTCTGTGGATAGCAAATGACCCCCCCAGCCCCCCATGCATGTGTGTGTGTGTGTGTGTGTGTGTGTGTCTGTGTGTGTCTGTCTGTCTGTCTGATTGACCTCTGGCCTTCAGTGGAGAGGCAGGCTCCATGCTCAGTCACATTAGGTATAGGATTGTACTTGGCTACAAGTATACCTGACTTGTCCCTGGCGGAAGGATGGAGAGTTAGCCTCAGCACAACCAAGCTGGGCTAACTGCTCATGAGTAGAAAGCCCCAGCCACAGGGGCACTGCATGAGGTCTTATTGCAGCTAGCACAGGAGGCTGCTTATCTGAGTCTGCAGGCATTCAATGCTCTGCCAGCCTTCAGATGGAGTGACCTGCAGAGTCCTGCTAATCGGGTAGCATTGAGGGCATCTGGTGACCAGTCATGCTCTCAGTAAGATGAGGAACTGTAGGAATCAACTTGCCTGGGTCACTGGGTGTCCAGATATTTGGTTGTGTTATGTGTGTATATCAGGAAGTTTGCAGACAGTCCTCACACTTGAGTTTATGGAGAGAAAAGCACCCGGACCTCTCCAATATGGCAGACCTCATGTGATCAGTTGTTGGTTGAGCAAAACACAGGGGTAGAGGAAACTAACTCCTCCTGCCCACCCACAAGAGAGCTTCACCACTCTTGGATCTGTGCAGGAATAGCAGCTTCTTATTGCTGCTATTGCCGAGGATGCACAATTGCCAAGGATGGGATTTTACAGACTGGGTAATAGCATGAGCCAGTTCTCTATCTAGATTCTTACTCTGTGGGACTTGTTTCTCTGGAGACCCTGACTACAGTTGAGCTTGAAGCCTGGCCCTGTCACTCATGAGCCCTCTGTTTCTCCTTTGGCACGACAGCATCAGGCTGCACCCCTGTGGTTCGCTGCTGCTCTCAGGATTTCAGAGAGCATGCAGCCACAGGCTGTATGCTCCATGAAGCTGTCGCTGACTTGTGATGTATGTCACAGAAGTGTAAAGGGTAGCATTGGTTCCCACCAAGGGAGGCCACAATCGGGGCCCTGTGGTGACCCGGAGGAATCCAGCATGTGTGACTGTCACACTTCACCTTCAAAGGCAGCCAGAAAATCAGCTAACCTGAACCCCTAAACACACTCCTAGCATGGAGGCTTAGTCTCTGAGGATGTGTCCACATCCTCCTGCTAAAAGGTCTCTCACATTTTATGCAGTTCAAGCATTAGGTGTTCTTCCAGATTCATACTGTGACTTCATTTGGCAATAAAGTCTTTTTGGAATAACTAGAGGTAACAGAGATCTTTAGGGCAGGTTGTAATCAGTCTGCTTGGTGTCATTAAGAGAGGGGCACATTTTTAGGAAGGTTTCGGACCAGGTGACCTGGAGGAGTCATATGGAGTAGATACCATCTTTGAGGCAGAAGATCACCTTTGCTCCATGTCAGGACATCAGTCCAGACCTAGATATCCACCCTCACAGGCCAAGGTAAACAAACAAAACAAAACAAAACAAAACAAAACAGCCCTATTATTATTTTCTGTCCTTTGCGTTCTCCATTGTGACACTACTACCTTCTTCTTTGAGCATTTTTTTGTAACAGATCATGGCCATAGCTTATTCACCAACTTTAGAACATCAGTTTCCTCCAAGACTGAAACATTCTCTCCTCCAGGGAAGCTCCTTTGGTTATAAAGTAAACAACTTGTAACAGCTTCAGGAAGTTCCTGAAACTAACAAGATTCACTAGGCTCCTCCCTCTCAATAATAAGAGTTAAAGACAGCTGAGATTCACTGTCAGATGAGTCAAACTGCAAATAAGCTGCTAACTCCCTGAAAGAAGCAGAGGTCAGATGAGCTGCCTGGAAGAGGCTTAGACCAGAGTCAGTTGAAAGGGACACTCTCCAACCCTTTGAGCTGACAGCAGACTGTGCAGTGTGTTTCAGGTTCCCAGGTTTATGAACCATGCAGGGGTGGGCTTTGGTGATGTAGCTGTCTTTGAGTCATTTCTCTTCTGTAAGTAACCCCTCGACCATATTCCTATAAGTAACCCTAATAAAACTCATTGGTTCACCAACTTGGACTTTGATAGTATCTGTACTTTGGTTTGTCAAGGGGCTCTTCCTTTGGCATGAGTAGTTGTATGTGTGTGTGCAATGTGTATGTGTGCACACATGTGTGCATGTGTGTGTGTTGCATCTCCCCAGGAAAAGTCTGTTACAAACACTCACCTATTATTTTCCCCAGGAATCTGTTGCTTGTGTATATCAGGGGTCATGTAAGTCTTCTCTGTCCACCAGGTATCCAAGGGGCCCTGTCTGGAACACCTTGTTTGTCCACAAAGCTGACACATACGTTGATCTCTCCCTGGTGCTGACTGGAGTGCATACAGCTTTCTCTGGTTTGGGTCTGGACACCAAGATCACTTCTCCTAAGACAGGATGCAGAAGCTATTATTTCCTGAGGTATTAGGTGCCCAGAGGTTGACATTTGACCCTTTATGCTCCTCTGTCATTCTGTCATGAATTGAAGGTTGGGGAAGAAGCTGTCTCTCTCATGGGCAGACAGAACACCAGGTCATGCTTAAACCTGCTGATATCACCAGCCAGACCTTCTAATCCTGTTCATCTGTGTGAGGTGAACAAATATCTACTCACCACAGATGGGACATCAGTGACAGGTCAAAGAAATGATTCCAGCTGAGTTGAACTTAGTGAATCTGTAAGCTCACTGGGGTCACTTACAGGACTAGGAGATGTGACTCACAGGAGCCTAGATAACTCCAAAGCAGTTGGAGAGCCTGCCTCAGCATGGGTGACAGCTCAGAAAAATCTTCATTCATAGTGTTCTCTACAGGTTGGAGAGACTCATTGCCTTAGCATCCTTGCTGCCTATACAACCTGGGGAGGGACCTTGTGAGTCTTGTGGGTTTTAGGAACTTCCTGTCATTCCACATTGTCTTTCCTTCTTGGGGCTCAATGAGCCTCCTCACAAGATGGAATGTTTTCCTGGCACCATTCTCTACCTGAACCTTGGCCAAACATACTGTGTTCATGGTACACCTTCCCCCACTTTGTGCTCTGCATAACTCCTTTCCACTTTGTGATTAGGACAGGGACCACGTTCCCTCCTTATATCATTCTGCAACAGGGCCTTTGGCTGCGGTTTCTAAGCTCAAAGTTGTTGGAGTACATCTTGAAGTTAGTGGACACACAGGTAAATGTGGATGCAGTGTGGGACAGAGTGCTGTTCCCTGGGGCTCCCTATTCTCTTTCTGAAACTTCAAGCAGAAATCCTGGTTTATTGCAAGCTCAGAGAGGAAGGGCTTGGATCCTTCATCTGCTACTTCCTAGTTTCCCCTTGGGTGAGTCAGTGAACCACCATGACCCCCAGTTTCCTCTTCTGTAAAACGAGGTAATAAAAATGTTTCCTTCCCTGGACCCTTGTGAAACTCAAGCTCAGTCATCTGTGGAGAGTTCAGCAGTGAGCTGGCACCAAAGGCCCCCTGCTGCTCAGATCTCTGCTATACTGTACAGTGATGTAGGCCTCTGGGACAGAAAGACTCCTCCACTGGAACCCAGGTCCAGGCCTTGCTATCATGGAAGGTTCTGTGGGTGGACTCTCTGTGAGGAAGAAAGGAAAGGCAGGATAGTTGTAGAGGTCACATGATTTGAACTGAGTGTTTTGGAGGCTGCAAGTGATGCCAGCAGCTAAGACATCATGGAGACAAGGAGAGTCTCAGACATCAGGGTTCAAGGTATGGAGGTAGGGGGTTTGAGGAGGCACAGTTCAGAGTGGGCTTGGCTCATGCTCTGTGTAGAGTCACTGAAGGGATCTGTTTGTTGCACTGTGTGGCTTGTGGCATGTCACAGGGAATGTTCAAGAGGAGGGGCAAGAGCCTGGATGGAGTGGAGGGGTGGGGAGTGGGGGAGCAGGTACCAGAGATGGACATGTGATGGGGAGAAAGAGTGCTGGCAACCACAGACGAAAAAATGTCCACGTGTGCTTTCACAGATGCCAAGTGTTCTCCCTCTCTCTCTCTCTCTCTCTCTCTCTCTCATTTTCCTCCCCATTCTCCCTTCCTTTCCCTTATCTTTCTCTCTCTTCCTCTCACCCCCACCCTCTCTTTGCCTTCTTTATGACATGGTTTCCTTACGTAGCCCAGGCTAGCCTAGAACTCTCAACCCACCCGCCTCTGCCTCCTGTGCACTGGGACTACAGATGTGTGTCACCACACCTGACTAAGATTTGAATTTCTACAACCATCTGGCTTCACCATAGCTGTGTGTTTTATTCTGGTCAGACACCCCTTATAGCAAGCATTAGCAGTGAATCACAGTCCTTCTGGAAGTGCCCAGGAACACCTGGGCACCTGACTGTCTTCACAGGCGAGCTGGATCTAAGGAGCTTGCACTCTCAGAAGGCTGGACCAATCTTAGTGAACTGAATGGAATGAGCAAACACGAGTCACAAGGCCTTGATGCTGAAAACAGTGTCTCTACACTGAATGGAACTCTGTGTGTGAGTGTGTGTGTGTGTGTGTGTGTGTGTGTGTGTGTGTTGTGGGGTGAGTTAAAAGTCCTATATATTTTCAGGAAGTGAGACTGTCAGGTCTTGGCTGGCACCTGATGGGCCTATGGATCTGTGGGAAGAAGTCAATCCCCGAAGGGGAGGAAATCACCCTCTCTGCCTTGACCTTGGTCTGTTGGTTACTGGTTTCCCCACTGAAGGTCAGTCTCTTCACCTCTTCCTTTTGCTCTGCACTTTAAGGAGTCTTGCCACCCCCCACTGTGTTGGAGGTGATGTCACTTCCTTTTTAGTCTACTGAGCTGTGAAAGGTTTTTATATGTGTCAAATAAAAGTCTTTCACCAGGGGTTGGGGCAATAGTTCCGTAAGGAAAGTGCTCACTACACAGTGTGAGGACCCAAGTTCAAATCCCCAGTATCCATGTAAAAAGCCAGGTGTGCAGTGTGCTCTTGTCATCCCAGCTCTGGGGAGGCTGTGGCAGGTGAATTCCTGGGGTTCATTGTTCAGCCAGCCTAGCCTACTTGGTGAGTTCTATGTAGTAAGAGACTCTGCCTCACAAAGCAAGGTGGAGAGAGGATTATGGAGTGGCATCTGCCTCTGGCCTACACACACACACACACACACACACACACACACACACACACACACACACCTTTACCAGATATATGGACTACAGTTACTCTCTCTCTCTCTCTGTGTCCACAACTTGTTTTTTTTTTTTCCTCTTTTTGAGATAGAGTCTTTGAAGCTCCGCTCGGTTTTGTAGAAGTCTCATTTATCAATCTGACAGTCTAAGGCGACATATTTTTTTTTCCTGGAAATTTTATACCTTTGGTTTTAAATGTAGGTCTGTGGTTCATTTTGAGTTGCTTTCGGTATGGAGTACGCAGTCAGGATCAAACAAAAGTGTGTGTATCCATGCGTGTTTGCGTGTGCACCCCCATGTGTGTGGATACTCAGTCACTGTCCCCCGCAGCACTTCTTGGAAAGCAGTGTCCTTTCTCCGATGCCCTGATTCATGGCTGCCTTTATTAGATTTGCCTTTGAATCCTGTTCTGTCCTGCCTGTCTGTCTGCTTTACCACATGGTCTTCATGACAAAGCTTCAGGAGACTTGACGTCAGATAGTGTTGGGTCTCTGACTTTTTTCTTCATATCTGTATACCCACACACATATACACATGTACACAACCTACCACACACACACCTGCACACACCTACACTAGTATATATATGTACATTTACATCCACTGTACACACAATGCACACATACAGATATACACTCACATGCAAATACATTATGCATATACACCACACTCGCCACTCATATATACACATGCACACACAACACTACACACACATGCGTACAAATATGCATTCACACACATGTTCACTATATACATATACCACACATATATAGTCAAACACACACATTACACATATATATCCAACACACACACTGGCATATAGACACCACACTGCACATACATATTGCATGTATACACAACACAATACATACTTTTAACTCATTCCACAACAACACATACACACACAGCACACACACACACACACACACACACTCACACACACCACACACACAACACAAATATATCATGTATACATATCCAACACACACAAACAGAGCATACACACACACACACACACACACACACACACACACACACACACCACACAGCACACACACACCACACCTTGTTTGAATGAAGAGAATGTGCTGAAAAGTTGCCTACACTTGAGGAGAGAGGCTATGCAGAGGTTCAATCTTGGCTGTTATGGAAGCCTCATGTCCTGGGTGTGTCTGTTCTGTCTCCTCTCCTCAGAATATATTGGCCCCTTCGTTGACTCCCTGTCCTTTTCTAGGGCATGCCTGTAACTAGCCTCAGCCTGACTGAAGCTGACTGTCCCCATGCATGGCCTTTGCAGTGTGTGCTGATCAAGTACTTTTGAACACCCTGAAATGCAGGATGTTTGGTGACACCTTTGCTGTCTGTCTGCACTGGCTTCAGGACACGCCCCTCTGCCAAGGCCCATGACTGTCAAATTCCTTCTATGAAGGTCCACACACCCTGGTATCTGCTTTCTTTTTCTCTTTTTTTTTGGGGGGGGCACAAGGGAAAGGATCTAAGACTCTCTCTCTCTCTCTCTCTCTCTCTCTCTCTCTCTCTTTCCCTCTCTCTCTGTGTGTGTGTGTGTGTGTGTGTGTGTGTGTGTGTGTGTGTGTGTGTGTATAAAGGGCAAGTACTCTTCCACTGAGCTACATACCAGCCTGAGTACTTTATATCTCTGATCCCTTACGGTGCCTTATACAACAAAGTGTCAGAAAAATAGTTCTCACACTGTGTGTGCTGTGGAAAGAGAGTGACATTGGCCTTGTGACAGTTCTGGGCTCGGGACCATGTCACATACACATTTTCTAACTGTTGGGTTTATGGTCATACATGTTAACTGGTTTTGACCTCTTCCTTTTAGAATCTAGAGCATGCTGCTGGTGGGTACCATTGTAATTTAGCTGTGCTTTCTTACCAGACACCAGTCTTGGGTGTGTTCCTCTTTGTACCAGCAGAGTTTCATTCAGGTTGGCCCAGAATGGTGTCAGAGATGTTTATGAGTGTGGTTGCCATGCGACAGCACAGTAGGGCATATGAAGTGAGGGGGTGGCTGGAGTGTGCGTGACATGTCAGTACTACACGGCCACACAAAGTCCCTGGATCCCAGAGATGGAGCATGTGCACACGCCTTCTCCCAGGAGACCTGGTTCTGCCCGACATTAGAGCAGTCAGACCATTGGTGTGATGTTTGGAAGGCCGAAGGCCGAAAGGGCTGCAAAGGCTGCAAAGGCTGCACTTCACTATGCCTGTTTCTCCTAACCAAGGTGAAGGAGCCTCTGATTTTTCTTTAAGGGAAATAACCACACACTATGGTCTCTAAACAGCAAATAGCAACAATATTCAGGGCTACCACTGCACTGGTCACAGGAGTCTGTGTAATTAATCCTAACACTTGAGTATTGTCTGTTCAGGAGGAATACCCTGACAGCAGAGGCCTCTTGGGGGAATAGCCTACAGGGTGGCATGTACCATGGTGCGAGAGACACAGCCTCCCATAGCCCAGTTCAGAGAAGCCATTTTGGAGACCCCCCATAGCTCATCCTGGTGCCAAACCTTGAGTCAAATGAAATCCTTCCTTCTTTTCATTGGTTATGAAGGCATTTTGACATAGCAGTGAGATAAAATAACCAACACAAGCATCAAATGTGGCAGGTACTATTGCTCTCTTATAATCACACTTGTCTGATAAAGCTGAACTGATAAATTTGGCACAGTGAGAGATATAGCAGCACGCATGATAATAACACACGGTGATTATCGATATCCACTGGACAGTAACACGTGTGGCTGCGCTCTTTCTACAGCCCTGTGCACACCCTGGGAGCCACTTAACACCACCAGGACTCCCTCCCTGCTCTCTGCTGTGACAAGGACTCTATTGTTTATCGCTGAACCCTGACCGATACAGTGAGTGACACACACGATTTCTTAACACGAAACCATCGTTGCATTTCTGGACGGAATTCAGCTTGGTCATAGTGTATCCTCTGCACACACACACTGAGGAAGACTGCAGGCTAATTAAGGCCTTGGGGCCGCTTTCTTATGTTGTGAGGACATGGGAGCTCTTCTTGTTACAAGTTTATCTCCGCAATCTGCTGCCTTGAAACAGAGGCTCTGGAGACATTTCTTCCTTGTTGCGTAGAAGCTCATGTGCTAAGCTTCATTTTTTTCCTTTGAGAAATTGCCACGGTTTCCCATATATATCAAAGGCACATTTTGGGGTCAGAGTATGTTCCGTAAATCATTTCATCTGTTTCCCACCTCACCCCCACCCCCACATGGTTTTCTGTTTCTTTTGAGGTCACTGTTTCAGGTTGCACTTATCTAAATACAACTGCATCCTAGACTGGCCCATTAAAGCCCAATGGCTAATTCTGCTTAGTGATGTGAGTGTGGACTTTATGGTATTCTCTGCTGTGCTCATGTTTCCTCTCACAGAAAGTACCTGGGTCCTGTTGTTAATCTAATCCGATCTTGTTTTTATTTTAAGCGAATAAATTACTTCACTTTTACTGCATATCAGATCAATTTGGATGTGATTTTATCTTATACTTATTGTTTGTTCAGAAGTATTTTGGGGGTGGGGTTGGGGGTGGGAAGTTGGTTCAGTGGATAAAGTGATTGCCGTACAAACATGAAGATCTTTGTCCAGATTCCTCAGACCCACGTAAAATAAGCCGGGCACTAAAGCACACTCCTGTAACCTTAACACGGGGCAGGCAATGGGCCATTCCTGGGACTTGAGGGCAGCCCATCTGACAAAGACTCCAGATTCAGTGAGAGACACTGTTCAAACAGTTAAAATGAAGAGTTTCAGAGGAAGATACCTAAAGTCAATCTCTGGCCTCCACACACACACATACAAGCACACCAGCACACACAGGTACACACACACACACACACACACACGCACACACATTTCTCTTTTGCAAATACTCTTGATTTCAGTCACTTGTTTCATAGTCTCAATTTTATTTTATGTTCATTTGATCACTGTCCTGGTTGATTTTAACTGTCAAAGTTGACATGGCCTGGAGTGGCCTGGGTAGATCTAGATGAAGAATCGCCTAGATAGGGTTTGTCTGAGAGGGAATGACTTGCTTATTAATTGATGTAAGATTTTTGGCTTTTATTTATAGATAAGCTTTTTACATAATACAGTTTATAGAATTAAAAAAAGAAAGACTTAGCCTATCATGGTTGGCAGGGAGGCCTGAACTGTGTGAGAAAGCAAAAGCTAACTGAGAGCAAGCAGGCAAGCAGGCAGGCAGTGCAGGCAGTACATGCAGAATAGGTAATGCAGGCAGTGCAGGTAGGCAGTGCAGGTAGGCAGTACAGGCAGTGCAGGCAGTGCAGGCAGTGCAGGCAGTACAGGCAGTGTAGGCAGTACAGGCAGTGTAGGCAGTACAGGCAGTGTAGGCAGTACAGGCAGTGTAGGCAGTGCAGGCAGTGTAGGCAGTGCAGGCAGTACAGGCAGTGTAGGCAGTGCAGGCAGTCAGTTCTGGCAGTGCAGGCAGTTCTGGCACTGCAGGCAGTGCAGACAAGCAGTGCAGGCAGGCAGTACAGGCAGGTAAGCAGTGCAGGCAATGAGTTCTGGCAGTGCAGGCAGTACAGGGAGTGCAGGCAGTGCAGTTAGTGCAGGCAGTGCAGGCAGGCAGGCAGGCAGTACAGACAAGCAGTACAGGCACGCAGTGCAGGCAGGCAGCAGTGTAGGCAGGTAGTGCAGGCAGGCAGTGTAGGCAGTGAAGGCAGTGCAGGCAGTACAGACAGCACCAGCCAACACACACTGTGCTCTCTGCTCTTGACTGTGGATGTGATGTGAGCAACTTCCTCAGTCCCTGCCTTGACTTCCCAGAATGACTGGTTGTTAACTGCAGCTGTAATCTGAATAAGTTCTTTCATGTTGATTTATGACAAGATTTTTTTGTCCCAGCAACTGAGATGAAACTAGAATAGTGACTTAAAGGGATTTAAAAAAAAAAAATCGAATCATCTTAATACATGTAAATAAGTGATGTTTCCCTTACGACTGATACTTATTGTTAGCAACAAGAACAGTGGAGCTGATTGGTCCCCACTGAAACCCATGAGTTGTGTGGAATGTGGAGACATTTTGAAAACATAAATATTAATCCTGTTATATGGCAAACCTTATGTGTTAAAAATTAAGCATGTTTCTTTAACTTTGTGTGTGTGCATGTGTTTGATGTAAGTGTCCATGTGTACAGCTGTGTGTGCATCTGAATAGAGGTCAGAAGTCAGCCTCATGTGTCTCCCTTTATTTTGGTGACAGGTCTCTCACTGGGACCTAGGACTTGCCTTATAAACTGGCTGGTCAGCCAACTGCAGGAGATTCACCCATCTCTACCTTCCATGCTAGAGTTTCAAATGCGTTTCCTGGTGCCAGCTTTGTCTTTATGTGGGTTCTGGGGATCAAACCCAGAGCTTCACACTTGTGTGGAAGTGCTTTACAGCCCATGTGGAGAGCACAATTCCATGCAGCCACAGACGGAGGAAACAATGGGGCTTCAAGGTAGAGAAGCTGCGACTAGACAAAGAAGGACCAGATAGAAGATTCCAGAACAACTGGAGGAAGAGGAAAGAAGATGAGGTGGTGATCTGTCAGGTATGTGTCTCCTGGCTGCATTCACTCTAGATAAACAGAAATTGGGTATAGGGGTTCCCGGAAGAGTGGGCTAGGATTCCCTTTGGGTCCCTGAGGGTAGAAGGCCTGGCATTGGGGTGTGAAAAGGTAAGAAAGGGCTGCTTCAATGTTCCATGTTCCTGCTGTGTGTGTGTGTGTGTGTGTGTGTATGTGTGTGTGTGTAAGAGAAAGAGAGAGAGAGAGAGAGAGAGAGAGAGAGAGAGAGAGAGAGAGAGATATGCAATAGGCCTGCAGTATGTATCTGACAAAGAGTCATATGTATGTTTGAAACATGCTTTTAAGTGTTCATATACAGGAGTCTCCCCTTACCCACAGCTTTACTTTTGGTTCCCATGATCACCCCAGTTTCAAGTGTAGCACAATGACATATTTTGAAAGACTCAGAAAGACCATATTTACATCAGGTATATTACAGAATAATATTGTAATTGTTCTGCCCTATTGCTAGTTACCACCAGTCTCTCACACGTATCTTAGTTACTGTTCTATTGCTGTGAAAAGTACTCAACGACCAAGGCCACTTATCAAAGAAAGCATCTAACTGGGCTTAAGGTTCCAGAGAGTTAGAGTCTATGATGAAAGAACCAAGGAAGGTAGCAGTAACAGCTGAGAGCTCACCTGATCCACAAGGAGGACACAGAGAACATACTGGGAGGGGCTCCAGTCTACTGAAACCTCACAGCTCACCCGCAGGGACACACCTCCTCCAAGAAGGTCACACCTCCTAATCCTTCCCAAACAGTTCCACTAACTTGTTGTAGTCAAATTTTAATCTTAGCTGGGGGTTTCTTTCCCACCTTAGACCATTCAGTTCCCAGATAAAAGTCACAACCTTTATATTTATAATACAATTAGAATATTATAAATATGTTTATAATAAGCCTTAGTCAGTGCTAGAGCTGGGCAGATATCTACCTTCAAAGCTATTAGTATCTACTTCCCTATTAGTAACCCCAAGATATGATTTGCCATGTTCTGCCTGGGCTGCTCTTACTCTGAACAGCCAGCTCTCATGGCCAGTTCTCAGGATCTCTTACCAGATGGTGTCTTCTCTCCCCATCTTCCCCCCCCCTCAGACCCCAAGCCTAGAAACCAAAACTCCGCCTGCCTACCTCTCTTCTGCCCAGCTATAGGCTGTAGGCATCTTTATTCAACCAATAGTTTTAAATTAAGGAGCAAGGATACATAGCATCACTTGGTGTGCATGAGAATCTCCTCCACCCTGGAGACAACCAGACCTTGGGGGCCAGTATTTAGCACTGCAATACATAGCAATAGACCAAACCTCAACAGTAACTGGGTACCAAGTATTCAAATATATATGCCTATGGGGACCATTCTCATTCAAAACACCGCATTGTGTTAGATTCATAAATGAAACCTTGCTATAAGGGAGGATATATAAGGAAAAGAAAGCACCTAAACTATTGTCGTTGTGACAAAATACCTGAAGAAAAGCAACTGAAGGAAGGAAAGGTTTATTTTGTCTCACAGTTGGAAGCTGCAGCTCAGCAAGGTGGGGAATTCACAGTATCAGAAGCTTGAAGCCACTGTTACATTGTATCCTGTGAGGCTGCTGTCACATTGTCTCCACAGCCAGGTCTCACAGAGGTGAATTCTGGTGCCCAGCTGGCTTTCTCCTTTTATTCTGTCCACGATGCCAGCCAGTAGAGTGGTGCTGCCTACATCTGGGGTGGTCCTCCTTCCTAAAACATCTTTGAAATCTCTCTAGATGTGTACACAGTGTGTCTCCTAGGTGATTCTAACCCTTGATTAGATTGATGGTCACAATGAACCTTCGTGGTGCTGACTGCAGTTTCGTGGTGCCTCTGCTGGGGGTTTTGGAACAAGTTACCTGCAGATGAGATGTGTGTGTGTGTGTGTGTGTGTGTGTGTGTGTGTGTGTGTGTGTGTGACAGAGAGAGAGAGAGAGAGAGACAGAGAGACAGAGAGACAGAGAGACAAAGGGAGAGACTGGGGGTATTTGTGGCTTTTTAATTTTTTTTTTCTTAAGACAGAGTCTCCAAGTATAGCCTGAGTTGGCCTCAAATTTGTGGTGAGCCTCCTGCCTTAGCTTTCTGAGTGCTGAAATTATACATGTGGGTTACCATGCCCGGCTATGGCTATTTATACTTTGAGTTTAAAATCATCATATCATCATTATCATCATCATCATCATCATCCCGTGTGTATGAGTAAGTATAGGTACACATGGGCTATGGCGCACACATGTGGAAGGCAGAGGATAACTTTTAGGGGCAGTTCTGGGGATAGAAGTTGTCAGGTTTGGTAGCAAGTGCTTTTGCCTGCTAAGCCATGTCACTAGTCCAAGACTGTGGTTGTTTTATTGTTATTGATTGCTAATTTTGCAATTTCTGTCTTATAAGTAGAAAATGTGGTATTGAATGTGAAAGACGATAGAGGATTTCTTTTGGGTCTGAGTGGGTAGTGCACTGTATCTAATGACCTGTCAATCATCTGTCTGTCTGTCTGTCTGCCTGTCTGTCTGTCTGTCTATCATCTAATCAACCAAGTTTGCAATGATCTATTGTAAGTTAGTCCCATCCCTCAGCCTCAGCACTGAGGTTACACCTTTGTAGCCGTGTTGGCTTTTTTCACAGGTGTTGAGGATTTGAACTCAGGTCGTCTTCCTGCTTGTACACCAAACACTCTTACCCACTGAGCTATCTCCCCAGCCTCAACCCTAAAAGTTTAGGTAGCTTCCTTACTTCCAGATGCCAGTCTGTTCCCAGGGCTGCCTCATGCTTTTGAGGTGCAGCCCCTCCGCTGGTCTTTCTTCCACAGCCCTTTGCCTCCAGTGGGAACCAGAGCTACAGCCGATATCTGCGGGCTCAGCAGTCACTGCTGCAACAGGAAATGGAAGTGGCGCGTGGGAGCCCCAGCTGGAGCCATCCTGGAGGCCAGCCCACATGTGTCCCGGGTTGCGAAAACGTTCCCACAGAGTGACTTTGTTTGCCTTTAGCTGGGGGGCCCTGGGTTTCGCCCATCCAAGGCAAGTTTTTACATTTATTTCTTGGCTCCAGATTCCCTAAACCACATTAGCAGTGCGAAATTGGAACTCTCGCACGCATGCGGCGCAGCTCCAAGCTTTGATTTCTCATGGGAAACCTCCTTCCTCCCGTTCAGAACCCCCAGGCGGATGGCAATATTGCTTGACACATCCCTGGACAGGATGCTGTCCTCTCTTAGGGCCTTCCAAGGACAGATGGCTGCAGGGAGGTCCCTAAGCCTCCCTGCTAGCTGCTGGGTCTTCAATTCTTTACCCATCCCCCAGTGGCCTGGCACAAAAGACAATGGACTTCGTCCCTCTTTGAGTCTGAATCATCCATGGTACCTTGCTCCTCCCTCTTTCTCTTTTGACCCTGACAAAGGTAACTAAATTGTAAGTATTCTGCAGGTTTACTCTGCCCATCCCCACCCCTTACCTAGTAGCTATCCACCTGCCTGTTCTGGGCTCTTCCCCGTCTACAGCAGGCTTGTCTGTTGTCCACAATAGTGGAGAGTGTGGACCACATCTTTTCTCCCAGGTACTTCCTCCTCAGGCTAATTTACTTCCCTTTATGTGGCATCTGAACACAGAAGCTGGGGAGAACCTCTCTTGGCTGAGAGTTCGGTGGAGGTCCCGGGCTGTGTGCCACATCTCTGTCTCCAAGTGGCGTGCATGAGTGTGTGTGCTGCCCTGTATCCTGGTCACTCACCCCTCCCTGGGCACCTTTTTTCTCTTCTGCTTTCCAATTCTGCCCCGGTCTGTCAGTGATCTTTCCCTGTCTTATCTGGGTCTGTTTTCAGGGGAGGAAAGAGACAAGCAATGTTCTCAGAGACATTGGTACCAGTCAGGGCTAGGGGATCTAGGATAAGCAGAGGTGTCCTGTCAGCATGCACAGGTGGACATAAATTGTTAGGTAGTGATCCCACCACCACACTTCTTCCTAAGACTTTGAACCCAGACACCGTGTCTTCCCTTCCCACAAGTGGGTGGTTTCTTCTGACATCTCATTGCTACTGATTAAACAGTTAGGCTCAGTTCCTACCTTAGAACCACGTTTTGAAATGTCACACCTTCCTATTTTATGCCCCTCCAAATCTTTGAAAGTAGAAGAGTCCCTCACTATCATGTCCTGGGATCTTTCTATCCCTCTGCCAGGGGTTTCAGATCTTATAAGCTACTATTTTATAGATCTTAGAGGTGCCTCACCCCCCTCCTCTCCTTCCCCTCCCCCTCCCATGAGGTCAGGCCTTCCCAAGCACCCCTGCCCTTCACACCTGGGCCCTCTGGAATTCCTGATACGGCTGAACAGGACCCTCCTTTGTTGCTCTGACTGTTTCTCAAGGTCCACATGGGTTGATTTCAGCTGCGGGGAATGGTCCAGCCTTTTCCCCACTGTGGCCTGAGCCATGAGGGGTTGGAAAGTCTGTGGTGCCAGGATGCTGGTTCTTCCATTTTGGAAAGCATTTGAGCTCCCCTGTCTGACTCCTTCTATCATATCAGTCTTCTTTAAAAAAAAAAAAAAAAGTCATTTAATTTTAATATTTTAAAAATGTAAATGATAAAATTCACCTCCCATACCCCCTCTAGTCCCCCTGTCCTTTCTCCCACAATTCTCTTATAATTTCATATGCTTTAAAAAAAAAAAAGGAATAAGTTTTATTTTGTGGGTATGAGTGTTTTGTCTGCTTGTATATATGAGAATCACATGTACCTGGTGCCTTTGGAGGCCAGACTACGGTGTGGAATTATATGAAATTGGAGCTACAAACAGTGTGAGCCACCGTGTGGGTGCTGAGAACTGAACCCGGGTCCTCCAGAAGTGCAGCATGTGTTTTATTGGGGTGCTTGAAGGTGATATGTATACTACTGGTTGAAAAAAGAAATCATCTACTTTACCCCGCTGGGAATCCCAGGAACCCCAGTAATAACTGACCTAGTTAGACATTCCACTATTGCTGGTGCAATTGCAGGTTATTGGTCTGGTGCTGCATCTAGTTAAATGGTTGACCCTGGCCAAGCAGATCCTCAGGGACACCAAGTGATCAAGTGATACAATGTAACCTTGCTTCCAGAGTTAACTGGTCAACAAAAGGATAAATCCTGTGATTGGGTAATAGATAGAAGTAGGTGGGGTTTTAGTGACCTGGTTGGCTGCCGGTAGAGATGGGAGAGAGGAAAGAACAGGGAGACTAGAGGAGGCCGCCATGACAGGAGATGGACCATGAGCATGTGGCCAGGAAAAACAGCAAGTAACAAGGGACATATGGCTGGGATGTAAGTTAGAATAGCTCCAAACCTGCCCAATCTAGGCTTATACCTTGTTAAAAAAAAAAGTACCTGGATTGTGTGTCTTTTATACAGGCTAGCAAGACTTTATAATTCATTTTACATGCAAGAGTGGCATGAAGATTATGGGAGTAACCAATCATTTTTAATGATTGGATTTAAGAATCACTCCACAAGAAAAAACATGTATCCCTGATATGGCTAACGGGGCCAAGAACCCACGGCTGTCTGGGTCATAGGCCCTTGGGGAAAATTTACAACTATTAGTCTTTTAAGTGAACATAGTGTGTAGGTGACCCCAAAGTATTTATCCGAATAATCATAGATTAGTGCGTCTCACCCCTCCCTCAGAGAAGTGTCTTTTTGCTGTAAATGATTGCTAACACAGAGACCTACATGTCAATGTGCAGCCAACATGAGACGGAGGAGTTCTCAGCTCTAAACAGTGCACCAGCCTTCTTATCTCTACTTAGGGCATCGTTCTTTTTTTGGGGGGGTGGGACATGGAGTACCATATCACCTCTTCCATTCTAATTATAATGCACAGGGTTTCTCCTAAGTTGGGGTCAGCAAATAGTCAGAGCTATGCAACTTTCAGAGGCTGCAGATAGCATATGGACACATGTCACCTGAGGTCACCTGTATCTGTTTCTATGGAGTTGGCTGGAGCTGGTAGCAAGCTGGTTGTGGGTGTGTGTACGCTAAAGATTTGCAAGACAGGGTGAGTTATCTTCTGACCTAGTAACCATCAGTGACTACTCACTAATCCTGGAGTTCTGGAAAGGGTGACTGTACCTTAGAACAATGACTAAACCCTGACATCAAAGGACAAACATGTCAGTCTCGCTGTTGACCTGTGGTAGGTTGGTTTTGAGACTCCATAGTTCTTTCTGTCAGTGAGTTGCATGGACAAAACGTGATTCCCCAAGGAGGAGAGGGTCCCACGGAAAGGAGAGGAAGATGGATGCAGATATCAGACAACACAGGCTTCAAAGTCATGCCTATAAATGTCCCTGAATAGGACACATCCCCTTGTAGCCAGGCAACAGGACACCCAGTGCACTGAATCAGGAACCCCCACAATACACACCTCCATTTCCCTCCTGCCTAGATTCCTGGGCAGCGCTTGATAAGTTCTCATTAAAAAAAATGAGCTTATGGGGTTTAGCCAGATGGTTCAGAGGAGCACTTGGCATTCGAGCATGAGAGCTGGGCATGGTGTCACTTGTTTATAATCCCAGTGCCTGGCAGGCAGAGACAGACAGATCCCTGTGTCTATAAATTGGTGAGCCCCAGGCCAGTGAGAAAACTTGTCTCAGACAACAAGATGGATGACTCTGGGAGTCTCACCTATCATGCTCCTGTGACCTGTTCAGTTGTTAGAGGGAGTGCTTGGCCTCCCTGGGGATTGGGATAGTTACAGTCCAGCCTATGGACAGCGACCCACCTCAGCACTCAGACCTCCCCTCCCTGCTTCCATCTGCTTTCTGAAATTGTAACATAATACCTGAAGCAGGTATTTATTATAAAGAAGGGAGACTGGGATTCAAGAGCAGTGCAGATATGTGCTAACCATGGTGTGGGTACCACATGGTGGAGGCTGTCCTGGGGGTTGTGGAGAAAGAGTCTCCCAGCAACAGATTCAGGGAAACACACCAGGCAGGAATGCTGGAGAGATCATTTTTCAGAGGTGCCAGGGTGTTGAACACAGTGTGGGAGGAGGCACAAGAGAAAGCCAGCAAGGGTCTGTTAGTGCCCGAGGGACACTGGGTAGCTGTCTGCCCTGTTGGCCTGTGTGGACATCCTGTTGTGGGTCATTGGTACTGGACCATGAGCTTCTCTGCTGTCAGCTTAGAAGCTGGGCTGCAGAATGAATGCTGATGAGGAAAGCTTAGGCAGCCCACTATTAATGTTCTCAGCACGGCCCCTCCAGATTCCCAGCAGCTCTGGAGAGGCAGCTCGTCCTCCACAGAGTGGTTAAGGTCATGGAACAGTACTTCTTATCACCAAATATTTAAACAGAATTTAAGAGAATTAAAGGCTGTTTTCTTCATCTCTCACTGTCCAGGATCCGCGGTTCCTGCTCTGCCAGGCGGAGCTGTTCCGTGGAAATGTTTTTCCCTTTAGTGCTTCCTGGAGTGGAGTTGCAGGGGGGTGGAGTGGTGGGGTGGGGATGTCTGTTTAAGGCAGTGCTGCTTAATGCCGTGTTTTCCTGGGAACCCTCTTCAAGGGAGTGGCGTGGTCCAACTTTATTTTTTAAAATGCAGAAATATACCAGCATTATACCCTCCCCCACTTTTATTTACAAAGAGATATCGGCAATTCTATGCTTCCAAATGCTTGCTTTCTAAAATCTGTGATGCTCTTCATCACCTCTGTGAGCTCAGACACCCTGTCCCATGAGGACACTCCCATTTCCTCTCAGGCCTCTCTCCAGCCCTGCAAAGCATCATGTTCATCCTTTTGAATGTGTGAGGAAAACAGTCAACAACTCCTGGGAAAGCAATTTAATGGTTTTTTTTAAAGGGATAGCAGCGTCATCTGTGGAAAGTCGAGGGAGCTGCTAACTGATGTCACGTGGTGGTGTGACATCTCCAGAAGCCTCGGCTAGTGAGGAGCACAGCCAAGTTGTTCTGGCAAAGATTCTACAGCATCAGCTTGTTTGAGAGACACCACAGCAAACACCACATGGCTGGGGGTTGCAGTGGCCTGCTTCTTGGAGGGACTCATGTGGTCTTCAGGGTGCTTCAGCTGTGTGTTCTGACCTAGAAATGCTGGTCTGCTACCATGGCACGGTGGCTCTGGGGATGGCTGTGGGGGCGGGGACAGTGGGGGTGGGGTGGGGGGGTTAGGGAGATGTATCTGGCACATTAACACAGGTGCAGGCCTTTGAGGGATAAGTTAGTAATTTGCAAAGGAGCCTCATCAGGGGTCACTTCCTAATTCTGATCATACATAGGATGACTGTGGCTACTCATCAGGAGCTGGGGCCTCTCTGCTTTTCTCTGAGAACCCAGCACCAGTGTTACCATGTCCAGACCACGTCTCAAGCATCACAGTGACCCTGGCTAAGGAGATAAGAAGATAGGCCTTTCAACTTGGCCTCAGGCAGATCTAATAAGATGTCGAGGAAGTCTCAGAGTCCTCAGAGTATGTGGTAGCTGTTCTCTTGGGGACCGGTCCTCTTCCCTCACGTGCCCCTTCCTGAGGTCATCATGTTTTAAGACTTTTTGTGGCTTGTTTTCATGTGAGGTAAGGGAACAAAGGCATTTGTGCATGTGCCATGTTTGGATGGCTTGTGTGTGCACTTCAGCACACACTGAACCCTTGGCCTCTGCATGTGACCTGGTGACCGTCACTGGTCACCATACAAAAACACCTGGACAAGAGAAGCTGCCTGACACAACTTGGAGCATGGCTCCTGAGTCCGTTATCCACCAAGGCCTGTCAGCCCTGGCCTTGTCACATAGGGCCAACCCAGAACCCCTAGAAGAGGTGAGGCAAGTGGCATTGACCATGGGACCTCCATCCTCAGGCTGTCAGGCAAGAATCTCTGCTTCTCTGAGTCCCTTTCCTCCCTAGATAGAAAGCAAGGAGAGGCAGAAGGCCTCAGTATCGCAGTAGATTTCTGGAACCCCAAGTGGGATTCAAGGAGGAGGAGACAATAACCACCTCATTATAACCTGGTAAGGAAAACAGAAGACAATATGTGAGAACAGCAAACGCACAAATAGGGTAGAAAAGCCAGTGCAGTGAAGCGGGCTGCAGAAGATGCTTCTTGTGGTCCAGGAGAGGTAAACAAGGTTGCTAGGAAACACTGTGGTGAGGTAACTCAAGCTGCCACTGCTAGAAAAATAAAATAGGCTGGAGAGGGGAGCGGGAGAGATGGTGGCTGTTCAAGGAGCTGGTGGGGGTCTGGAGGCTTACTCCAGTCAAGAAGGGCTCTGACTATAGTGAAGCCAGTCTGGTCTAAGGAGAACAGTGTAGTTTGTCTGGGTGGGACAAGGATTCAAGATCAGGGAGCAGGTGGGGGTTGCGGTTTGGAGGAGGCAGAAAGGGTGACAGGTCATTTGACAGAGGAAGAAAGGAATGTGTGAACATCCAGGAAGGACCTGGCACAGGGTTCCTGCACGCCTCCATGTTGGAGTTCCTGGGCATGCCTGATGGCCACAGGTCATTGTGTCTGGGAAAAGTGACTGTGGTCACCATGACATTAACTATTACTGCAAAGCCAGATTGGCTGTGACAACAGGGGGTTTCTCTGAGGTTCTGAGAGGTGGAAACTCAGAGATATTTAAAGTCTCAGGTGGGACAAGGTCAAACAGAGGGACAGGAAATAATGTCCCCTGATAATGTCATCGATGTGATATTTTCTCAGACAGTGGCTTCTATTTAAAGCCCATTATAACGTATTAATAGACAGCCACTTCTTTTCCATTTCACTCTTCTGGAAACATCTATTTTAAGGAAGACTTTCAAAGCTCCCAAGTTCAGGAAAATCTACCCAAGGCTTAATCCACATAGCAGGTGCAACCTCAGCAGCTGAGGAGAAGGGAAAGTATTTCCATGGTGTACAACCAGCACAACTGGCACCCAGTGTGGGACACGGGACCTCAGAGCCTCGCCCAGCCCTTTCTTGCTCTTCACTCTCTGCATAGAGCATTTAGCAACCAGGAGGTAAAACATCTACTTGTGACTCTACCAGGAGTCTTGAGTGTCTCAAGGGCAAAGTGTCTCCCAGTAAAGATGCAAACTGATCTGAACCAAATCCATCTTGCTTGGTATTTAGTACAGTATCAGCTAAATAAGATCACAGCCCCCAGCCATGTTCATGCCCTTATCCCTGTGACTATGCCACTTGAGAGACAAAAGTTCCTTGGCAGGTGAAATTGACTTATGGATAGGGGCTGAAGGCCCAGTCAATAAAGTGTCTTCTGTGCAAGCATGAAGACCCCACTTTGATCCCCAGCACCCAAGGAAAAAGCTGAGTGGGTGTCACAAGCCTGTAATCCCAGCACTGGGAAGACCAAGATGTGGGATCTCTGGGGCTTACTGGCCAGTCAGCCCAGCTGAATCCCCAGCTTCTTCAGTTTCAGTGAGAGACTCTGTTTCAAACAACAAGGAGGTCAGCTCTTGATAACAGCATCAAGGTTGACCTCTAGTCTAATTGTCACGTGCATGCAGAAATACAACTCTCCCACAGGAGCATGTACACACACTCCCACAAATACTCCACCTCCCAAATAAAAGGATCCCGAGATGGGAGCACTGGTCCAGATTGTCTGGTGAATTCAATATCATCTGGGCCCGAATAAGGAGACAGGAGAGTCAGTGTTAAAGTGAAGAGAAAAACACACACAAACACCCCAATGGGAGCTGAGGATGGGTGTGCTTTGAAGATGGAGGAAGTGCTACCAGCCAAACAAGAAATGAGACTTCTCTATGGAAGGCAGGGAGGGAAGGAGCCTCCCCTGCAGCCTTCCATGCAGCATCTCCTAGTACAGGGACTAGGATTGCTGACCTCCAGAACTTGAAGATTCACACATTCTGGGCCGAGGAGATGGCCCATGAAGGAAGAATGCTTGATGCTCAAATATGAGAATCTGAGCTCAGATCTCATGGCGTGTCTGCGTACACCTGGAACCTCATCATTACTGAGAGTATAGACAGGAGGATCACCTGGGCTTGCTGGACAGTAGGCTAGCTCCAGTTTCAGTGAGAAATATTTGTCTTGGGAAATAATATAGAAAGCGACACCTCACAGAGGAACCCTGTCTCGTAAAACTGAAAAAAAAAGAAAGAAAGCGACACCTGACATTCTAACATTCTCCTCTGCCTTCTGCAGGCATACAGGTGCATATACCCAAATACATGTGCCAGCTCCACACTACGCCATATATGTGTGTGTGTACACACACACACACACACACACACACACACCCCACAGAAATAGATGAATTCATCTTGTTTGGAGACACCAGGTATGTGAGATTTGTCCCGGTGGCTGGAAGATACAGACAGGTGGGACATGGGCTCTAACAGAACTTCGAACTGTATTCTTGTAAGCCACTGTGATGAGTCCCTCGGGTACTCCTGTGGTTCATTGGGGTGGATGCTGTGTGGTTACTTCATGATGCCCTGCTCCTCAGCAACAAGAGATGCTCTGACCTGATTCCATTGTTTGGAACAGGACTGCAGTTAGCATCTAAGCTTCCCCTGGTTTCTGGGCTTCTTCGTGGCACTCGTGAAGTTGGGGATATGATGGCATTGTTTTATCTTGTAATAGAATATGGACCATCCACTGTTGTGAATCCCCCTTGATTTCTAAGTTGTCTGAGAGACTGAGTTGCTATAGCTATGGAAACTGGTTTGAAGACCACTGATGGATGGCTAGCACTTCAACAAGTCAGTAATTTACCCGTAGTAAGTCCTAAGCCTTGGTTAGATGCTCGTTTCTTATACTGCTTTGGTTAACTGATTAAGTAGCTCATGTAAAATTCATTTATTCTTTATATGTGAACTCACTACGGCCTATGGGCTCAGTGCATTAAAGCCTGGGGATTCGAGAATGATCAAACTGGCTAGAACTCCCGATAGAAGAATGCTTCCTGGGGAGAGAGACTGTGTGGACAGCAGCCTGGAGGAGGAGTGTGAGTGTGGTTGGGAGGCCAGGGATGCAGCTTGCTAGATGGGATGGAACTGAGGTCCCAAGCAAGGCTGCAGTGGAAAGTCCCTGCTGTGAAGCCAGGCAGGTTGCTGGGCTAATATTATCAGGTTCCTTGGGACTGTGCCTCATGGAGGGTAGTACCTGAGGGACCTGTAATCCCAGCAGTCATACAATGGAGCCATCCTTGGCTACATGGTGCATGTGAGGCTAATCTGGGGTTCCTTGAGATCTTGTGGTGGTTTGAATAGATATAGCTCCCATAGACTCAAGTGTTCAAGTGCTTGGCCCTTAGGGAATACCACTATTAGGAGGTGTGGCTTTGTTGGAGTAGGTGTGGCCTAGTTGGAGGAAGTGTGTCACTGTGCAGGTAGGACTTTGAGATCATCTATGCTCAAGCCGCATGCAGTGTGACACACAGTCTCCTGCTGTCTGTAGATCAAGATGTAGAACTTTCGGCTCCTGCAGCATTACACACACTATGATACTTCCAGCCATGGTGATAAGGGACTGAACCTCTGGAACTATAACCTAGACCCAGTGAAATGTTTTTCTTTATAAGAGTTGCCATGGCCATGGTGTGTCTTCGTAGCAATAAAACCCTAACTAAGACAAACTCTAAAAAAAGACAGCGTGAACACAGGGAAGACAATGGGCAGATGGCATACAGAAGAAGAACTTGGACCAGAGTTCCGGAGGCTTGCAACGCTAACCCCCTTCTCTGTTAAGCACTCAAAACGTCATTAATTCCTGGAACACCTTTGTGCCTATTTCCAACTCAGGACTGTTCAGAAATAGTCCAGCACACATCTGGCCAGCTGTCTCAGGTTCCATGGGCCTTCAACATCTGTGGCTCACCTTTGATTAGACTTCCAGATCTCTACTGTAGTTGAATGTTGTACTTGCCTCTGCTGCCATCTTGGGCTTCTGTTGTGACAATCATTGTCTAAGATTAGCATCAGCCTATCAGAGATGACCAGGATTTCATCACACCAGCATGGAGGTGACATCCTAACCACATGACTGATGATTGATAGCTCCACTCAGTGAAGGCAAAATGGCCAACCTGAGTAAAGGAGGTGATGGACAGGAGAGTCCTCATGCTGACCTGGTGATACAGGCTCACTCAACTCAGAAACTGAGGGCTGCTGGGGTATTCACTTTCCCCTCTGCAGCCTCCAGGAGCCCTGACACAAAGGCGTCTATGTCTCACCCTGACATAGAAGTTCCAGGGTGAGAGGAGCCAACCACTGGGCCATTGAATGGAGACAATCCCTCTGCCAATAAGTAGCTATCTTGTTGATATTTGTAAGTGCAAAGTAAATTAATGACAGATCTCGCTAGCTCCGAGGACCCAGGGGTTTATCTGTTACAGTAGCTTCTGTGACCCAGACTAATGCTGCAACCCAACACAAAGACAGAAAACATGACAGAGCTGAACGCTGCATAGATGGCAGTGGTGCCAAGCAGTGGCTGAAACCTCTGAAGGAAGTCAAATGGAGCTGATGGAGGCCCAGAGGGGTATGTAAGTCAGGAGGAGAAGCAGCTGGAGCAGAGCAGACAAACACATGGACCTAGTCAGTGGGGGGCGCGTGGGAGCAGGAGGTGAGGAGCAGAAAGGAGGGCTCAGAGTGGTACCCGGAACTGGGAAGGAGCTGGCAGTGTTCCATATCAGAGCTTATAAAAAGCAGAAAGGATGTAGGGTGGGCCCTGGAGCTGGAGAAGAACAGGCGGTGGTCCAGCCCAGGGGGCCTCGGTGTGCAAAGTCTAAAGTTGAGTTCCTTCAAAATGCAATGAGATTCCAAGGAAGGTGTGATGGAGGAGTGGTAATGTGTACGGGATTAATTAAGTGCAAATTGGAAATGTCCAGGGTTGACCACAGGGCGGGGTGGGGGAGAGGGGGGTTGGTTGGGGGAGAATGCAGGCTCATGAAGAGGCAGCCCTGTCCAGAGATCAGACACAGAAGACTAGCAAGCTGCTGCTGAGACTCCCCAGGGGGTTCGAAGGGATGGGTCATCCCCGAGAAGCAAATGAATTGGACAAGTTAGGAGTACGCCAGGGGACTACCACTGTCTGCGTTTGCTTGTTTGCTTCGCTGAAATTAAAACACTGTCTATAAAGCTCACCTGGGGCAGCTGCCTGCTGCTCTAAATTGGGTATTAGCAAGTGTGTCTATGAAAGTGCCGTCATCAGCCACCTAAACAAATGGGTTTGATTTGAATTTTATTGGCTTAGAGTTAAAGCCCTTCATCAGAAAACTATTTCAGCTTTACGGTTGGTTAGAAATTGCAAAGTGCACAATCTTTACCTGGTGTTGCTGTGTTACACATTTAAGCCCCATTCCAGTGAGGACAGTGTTAATATGGGAAGACATTGATGCTTTGTTCATAAAAGGGCTACTGAATTTGTCTCACGGTGACAGACACCCCCGAGGGTCCCATGAGTGCTGGTATGGATCCACAAAGCTGTGCCTGATCACCTTTAGTCCTTACATGTGGAGGGGATGGGATGCTATTGAGGAGTGTGTGTCTCTGGCCAGGACTGGTCTCTCCATCTGCCACACACATTGTAAGGTGGCCACTTCTGGGAAGGAGCTGTGATCCCTGGCATTGGTTACACTTGGTTACGACTTAGGGAGTGTCCTGGTTAGCTTTAACTGTCAACTTGACACAGTCTAAGTCATCTAAGAGGAAAGCCTCAGCTGAAGAATCCCTAGGTCAGACTGACCTGGGAGCACATCTGTGGAGCGTAGTATTACTTATTAACTGATGTAGGAGGGCCCGGTCTACTGTAGGTGGTACTGTTTCTGAGGCAGGCAGTCTTGGGTTGTATAAGAAGCCCAGTCAAGCGTGTGCTATTGCCAGTCAGCAAGCAGCCTCCTGCCTCCAAGTTCCTGCTTTGAGTTCCTGTCTGGACTTCCCCCAATGATGATCTGTGACCTGGAAGTATAAACCAAATAAATCCTTTCCTCAAGTTCTTTTAGTCAAAGTGTTTTATCCCAGTAACAGAATGAGACTCAACCTTGTATTTCTCCTCTCTTGGTTTGAGGGAGGTTTGGGCATTGGAAGTGATCCACACAGAGTACATTGGAGACTATAGATGTGTTCCACCACATCTAGCTAGGGAAGGTTCTTCACCTTTCCCACCCCCTTTCGGGATCTGTACCCTGGGGGGCTTGGCACAGACCATCCTAGAGCACAGTCTCTCAAAAAGGTGCTGAACCAACAGCAGCAACAGCCTCGCTCCATTCAGACCCAGCAGGTCAGAAATCTGGGTCTAAACAGGCTCTGCAGGGGCTTCTGTGCAGACAAAGGCTTGAGCTTGCCTGGCCTAGAGCTGCTTCTGTTTCCTCCTGTTCTCCACATCTACCTTGAAGAATTGTTTCTTTGACATCAACAGAGAACAGCTCTCCAACAATACAATAGAAGGCTATACAACAATGCAGCCCCCATCTTGCAGCCTCATGGCTTTTGGGAAAGCAGGTAGTGGCCAGTTTCTTACAGTGTGGGGTTAGTGGGGCTGTGGCTCAGCAGAGCTGACACAGGGAAAGGAAGGACACATTTCCCAATGCCTGCTCCACCCCAGGTTTCTGAGGAGAGGTACTTAAGGATGGCTGCTTCTTTCTTCAGCTTCCTGTGGGTTCTGTAAGTACCCCTGAGGTCCCAGTTCACAGTTTCAAGCAGGGGCCATGGGGGAGTGTAGAAGATGTGCTATCTGAGCAGAGGTCTGAAGTGATCAGGGCAAGGCAGAGCTGGTCAGAGGCAGTGAGCTTGTTTCCCATGTTTCCTATCATCCCTGTGGTCATACATCAAGGTGAACAGTCTCTGTCTGCAGTGCACCACCCAGCAACACACTTTCAAATTATGAATCTGGAAGGGACACTTTTGTGGAGTTACTTACCCAGTGGCAGGTATTCACCGGAGACATGGTGTGAATGCATAATAATTTTCCCATGTGTCTAGTCAATGTTGGCTGTGAATCTGAACTCATGTTCTAAGATTGTTAACACATATAGGTCACTTGATAAAGTTCATGTATCTTGTACCAACGTTCAGAGTTCTAAAAACCCACATGGGATAAATAAGCTTTGAGGACTGGGATACCAGGCAGGGGTTAGGGCCATGGCTTTCACATTTCTGAGCACAGCAGTGTGTCTGTGACACTTGTGGGGAGCCCTCTGTCTCCCAGGGACTCCCATTCCATGAGTCAAAAGAAGACCTGAGCCAGTGCAATAGTACACACGTTTAACCCCAGCACTCAGTGGGCTTCAGAGACAGACAGATCTCGGAGGCTCAAGGCCAGCCTGGTCTCCTGGTCCCAGAGCAGGCAGGGCTGCAGAGTGAGACCCTGAGAACCTGCCTTCCTTCTCTCTAGATCTTTTTGGTGTGTGTATATGGACATATATGTGTTCATGTGAATGTGTGCACGTGTGTGTGTGTGTGTGTGTGTGTGTGTGTGTGTGTGTGTATGTGTATGTAGACCAGAAGTGGATGGCAAGTGTCTCCTGTAATTGTTCCGTACCTCTTAACTCATCAATTAGGTTGGGATGACTGACCAGCAAGCTCCAGGAATACCATCTCCACCTCTCCAAGTACTGGGATCACAGCGTTTCGTGCCCTGTGCCCAGTTTTTTATGTGGATGGTGGGGATGTGAACTCAGATTCTCATGTCTTTGTGGTTTATTGTTGTCCTCACTGCTGTGACAAAATACTCAATGGAAGCTACTTGAGGAAGAAAGCATCTATGTTGGCTTATGATCTGAATGCATGCGTGCGTGTACCATTGTAGCGGGAATGGCCGGGCCACCTCTAAGTAAATGCTGAGGGCCGTGAAGCTGCATCTCCTGCAGGAGGACCTAATTGAGGACTGCCTGAGAGACCACGGATTGCTGGTGCAGACAATGCCAGCCAATCAGGAACTGCTGTTTAGAAGAGAGACCAATGGGGCACGGGTGGAGGGTATTAAAGGAGCTTGCGGCAGTGCTCAGATGAGCTTGCTGCAGCGTGTCTCACCTGCTCCCAGAGGACTCTGCACCATCTCACCCTCAACCCCCAAGAGCAGGGAGGGTCAGGCTGAGAGCTGTCCAGGGCACAGGCAACATACTGTGAAACAGCTCATTTTGCAGCTGCAGAAAGTACAGAGTGAGCATGCTGCTACCCAATTTCTCTGTTCTCTTCATTCAGCCTGAGATCCCACCCCAGGAAATGGTGCCACCCACATCCAGAGTGACTCTTCCCACCTAGATAAACCCAGTCTACAAATTCCTCCACAGACCTGCTTAGAACCCTGTTTCGCCTATGTATTTTTTAGAAAATGACGTTGATAATATCAACCACCACGTGAGGCAAGAATTCTTCCCATGGAGCTGTCTTCAGCTCTCACAACTTATGATGATGGTGCCATCACTGGCAAAGCCCCCCCCTCCCCCCTTTGAGGATGACTGTACTAAGGAAGAGTGGTGGTCACATGGCATGAAGCCCTCCCGTGGTGAGTGGGGGATGCCTGTGACCTTTTGAGGCTGCAGGGCACCTGCGTCTGGACTGTTTATACTTGTTAGCTTCAAGGTTTACAAGTAGCCATGTGGGGTGGACTTGGCCCCCACGCACCGGAAGAACTTGACGGCATAAACAGCAGAATGTCCATTTCCTGGACACTCCCTCCCTTCCCGCTGTAGGTTCAGCAACAGTACAGCCACCTGGCTGCTCCTGGAGGCTTCCTTCTGCCTTATGACCCACTTTTATGGGTCTGGTCATAGCAGCTCCATCCTAGCAGTTGAAACTGCTTTCCCTCATGTGACCTGGTCCGACAGTAGCCTGTACTCTGGACCTTCCTGTCTTTAATGGGAATTAGAATAGAATGTGAGCGGCTGCCTCTAAAAACCCAATGTTAATAATTCTCCAGGGTGGAAGGAAGCCAGGCTCTGCATCCCCAGAAGAGTTGACTTCAGGTTAGACAACCCACCAAATGGAGTGAAGAGCCTGTGGGAGCATCTGGCCCTTGGCAGGGTTTCTGTGTGCTTTGCTTCTGTCTTTCCTGGAATATTGTCACCGTGGCAAGGGCCTGTGTAGCTTCTGGGAAGATAGCAGAGGCTTCCTGGTATCATCTGCCTGCAGGAAGTAGTCAAGACTGGATATTGGGATGCTGGGGCTAAATTCCCACCCTTCCTGGGATCTGACCCCCTAGAAGTACAGGACTGCTGTACACATCAACAAGGCAGGGGTGGGGGTTCAGGAATATCTTGGTAGCAGCCCCTACGTTTGGGCCTTTCATACTGGAAGCTCATGCACACACAGTAGCTCCCTATAAACAAGATCACCTAATTGATAAAAGCCTTGCAGGCATCTCAAGGGAAGCCCTCTGGCCTCTTGACTCTGGCCAGTAGAAGTTTGAATTGCTGTGGGGTCATCCTGGAGCTGCTGCTACGAGCTCCTATCCTTAGTGTATTCTTGTTCTCCACCTCTGTCCTGGCTCCATATATGGCCTCTAACTCCTGTTTGTTTCCTGTTCCTGCTAGCCTGAGGGATAAACCTCCACGTGACCCTCCTTGAGCTCCAGGGATGCCACTTGGAGCTGAGCAAGGCAGCTGGGTTGCAGAGCTTGACTGCAGGAAGTGCTGTGGTCACAAGACTTACTTGCTGGGGCGTCACTGTCCTCCTATGGTGTCCCTGCAGGAAGGGGCTGAGGCCTTGGCTTATGGTTGTAATTGTGCAATGTCAGTTCCCACTGTCATTTTTTTGAGGCTAAGGGACGGCTGTCTCTGGGGCCTGTGAGGACAAGGAGAGGCTGAGAAGGAAGAGTGAAAGTGATGTCTTAGTCCCTGTTCTATTGTGGCGAAGAGACACCATGGCCAAGGCAATTCTTATAAAAGAAAGCATTTAGTTGGGGGCTTGCTTATATTTGCAGATGTTTAGTCCATTATCAGGAAGCATGGCGGGCGTAGAGACAGGCGTGGTGCTGGAGAAGTAGTTGAGAGCTGCATTCTGATCTTCAGTCAGACAGGATGACATTGGGCTTGGCATGGACTTTTTGAAACCTCAAAGCCTATCCCTAGTGACACACTTCCTCCAACAAGGCCACACCCCCTAATTCTTTCAAATAGTGCCCTGCCCTAGTGACTGAGCATTCAAATAGATGAGTCTATGGGCAGTTCTTATTCAAACCACTACAGATAGAAACTGAAGGAACGCAAGGTGGGGGGCGGGGAGGACACCCCTTAAGACCTTCACTAATGATTCCAGGCAGGATCCCCATGAGCCATAGAATAGACTGAGCTGAGGGGAGGCAGCCCAGGGGTGTGTGAAGAATACGACTCTATACAATGATATTTAGATCCAATAAGATGAAGGTTTTATGGCCCTAAAACTTCCTTGTCTCCAGAAATTAAGACTAGAGGACAGAGTCCTGGAAGACTGCAAGAGCATCTTACATTCTGACGTGTCTTTTCAAACATGCAAGATTCCGTGTGGAGAAGGAGGAATGGCTGTTTGCATAGCATGTGGCCTTGGGTACTGGATCGGATGACTGCCCATGGGGTTCTCCTCTGAAATGTCTATGCAGCAAACCCCACTCTGCACATAGATGTTAGGACTGGCTGGAGGAGGGACATCTCTAGTGTTGGGAAGAATTTTCACAGTAAGGAACTGAGAATATGTGCTTCAAGGCATAGCCCCACCCCTGCTCTCTGCCTGCTCTCTTTCTTTTGCACTGCAGAGTGCAAGGGCAGATGTCAGGTGCAAAGGCTGGTATCAGGTGCAAAGGCGGGTGTCAGGTGCAAGGGCAGGTGTCGGGTGCAAGGGCAGGTGTCAGGTGAAAGGTCATCAGAGATTGAAAGTGTAGCACTGGCTACTGTCTTCACTGGGATGATAATCACTTTCCTGAATACCGATGAATGGGCAATGAACATGTGGCATGTTTACGCAGTAGAATACTGTCCAGCTGCTAAGACATATGAAATTATGATAATTCTCAGATAAATGGAGGAAGGTTGAAACACTCATTCTGAGTGAGATAACTCAAACTCAGAAAGTCAAATAACACAAGTTTGCTCTCATTTGTGGATGTTAGCTTTGGATATTCAGATATGTGTGTTTCATTTGGAATACCTATAGAGATCAGGGAATTAGTAAGGGGGCAGAGATAGGACAAAGAGGTATAAAGGTTAAGGAGGAATAATGGGACAGAAAGGGTAAGTTGAGGTAGGGGTAGGAAGGCAGGGTACAGGTGAAAATATGTAGAGGAGTAAATACCACTAAAGACATTTAGAAAAAGTCATATGGAAAGTTACCTGTTACTGTAGATGCTTATTTAAACACACACACACACACACACACACACACACACACACACACACAAACATACACACACACACAGAGAGAGAGAGACAGAGAGAGAGACAGGCAAAGAGAGAGAGAGAGAGAGAGAGAGAGAGAGAGAGAGAGAGAGAGAGGAGAGTGTTTTTCTTACAACAAAGTGGCAGTGGCCCTACTAAACACTACAGGCTAACAAATTAAAAGGCCAGTGTCAGAAATGGGTTACCATATTGACTAGCGAGCTCCCAGAGTCTCCCAAATATAGCAGGCTTCCACCAAAGCTATCTCTTGTACTCCAGATCTTGATGGTAAGACATTGTTGCTGGAGATGTCACATAGTTGACTCACAGAACATGGAGCTATCAAGCTGGTACATGTGGACGCTTCATCCCTACCACCTGGCTTTCATGGTGCTGGAAGCTGCTATGCACACTACCATAGAAGAAAAATAACTATTGATCATTCCCAGCCACGGGCTCTGCAAGTTGTAATAATTATTTGCCTAGAAGGACATGCCCACTGGTGCAGTAGTAGCATGAGGGTCTAATCACTGAGAATCCCCAATGATTTTCTGATTAGATTTAAGTCCTGCTCTACAAGATGAAACCCATATTGGGCAACATTGTGGGGCCAAGATCTGTGCCCAGGTATGTCATAAACTCTGAGGAAAACTGACTACTATTATTCTGCAAGTGGATATAGTATTAAACTGATTTCTAATGTCTTATCATTATACCCATAGATTAATGGGTCTCTCAACCCTCATCCAAGAAGCTTCTATTGCAGTCGGTGGTGGTTATCACAGAAGGTGCATAGACTGTGGAATATCTATATCCTACCCCATCCTCCCAAGGCCCTGGAATCATTAGGGAGGAGGGATGGGGGAGAGTGTCAGAGGCAGTGGGTGACTACAGGGAAACAGTGTGTTCCAGACGCAACAGGGCAGCCGCACTTACAAATCCATAGTTGATATGACAACATGCACAAGACCTTTGAAAGCTCAAGCCGGACCAAATCCCAGGACAGAGGAAGCGGAAGGTATGAAGTCCCATCCCTAGGCAAGAAGCTACTGACAACGGGTAACTTCTGGGAGAAGGAAAGTTGGTTTTCTTTAAGAGTGTGGACCCTGATACATTGACCATGATCCAGTGGACGACCACACATCTGAGAGTATATGGTTGATGGGGGAGATCTTCCTTGACCCCTCTTGCTCCTTACTCACGAAGTCAGTTTCTCCATCTGAGGAACACACCAGAGCGCATCAATCTTGGCTCTCCAGCTCTGTTCTCGTCCTTATTCCTCTGAGCCAACTCCCGGGGCTTCTCTGCCAGTGACAGTAAGCCCTAGAGCCTGAGGCATGTGCAGGCACAGTCCCTCTCCTTCTGAAGAGCTACAGCCTTCTTGAGTGGCAGTGACTGTGACTTGGCAGGTGACCTCATCCATTGACACTCCTACTCTATTTCTGAGCCGTGTGCTGGTGGCAGGTGCTGTATGTGTCCAGCTGTTTTCCCCTGCAGTGGAAACCGCACCAGAGCTGTGCCCTTCCTTATTTACTCAAGGGCTTCAGAAGCAAGGTGTGTGGAATCCAGCTCTAGGCACGCGATCCCTGTGTGTCCAGCATCTGTCTTTGTGCTTGAAGAGGAAACCCAGCCAGACCCTCAGGGGAGAGCTGGAGAATGAGCAGAAGCTCTGTGAAGGTTACCAACCCCCACACAGGGTGTAGAGCCCTCCTGGTGGGACCGGATTTGGTTGGGAGTGACCTTAGTCTCATTTATCTGGGCACACTTTTATTACTGGGCTGTGCCATTAGCTGACCTGTGTAGTTCTCCACTGCTGAGCTTAGCCCATCTCTGTACAGCTCTGTACCACTAAGAAAAATCTCAGCAAAGGAGAATCCGCCCGCATGGTCAGGGCTGGGCTGTCCTTGGCATCCTAACTCTGAGTATTCCCCACTGCAATCTGCTTCTATGGGAGGACAGTTGTGGGAACACAGGAAGTATTCAGAAGGGACTCCTCCAGACTTCAAGATGTTAGAGGCTGGGGTGTTCTGTGCGCAAGGCAGAGGGACTACACATTCGTTCTGTCTATTAGGACATGCTTGTGACTGTCAAAAGCTGTGTGCGATCGCCAGAGATGGCAGACATGCTGGATGGAGATGCCAGTTCTGTGACTCTGAGCCTTGATCACACAATGATTCATCCCTCTGAGCTGAAGTCCTGATGTCACTTTCCCTAAGTGATTCCCAAGTGTCTTCAGACTTGACAGATAAATGCACTGGCTTCTAGGATAGGCAGGTGTCATAGAAGAGTCCTCTGTCTCCAGGAATCCCTGCCTGGGGAGGATTAGGGAGAGGATCACATGTTCAAGGCCACCTTGGACTCATACTGAGACTGTCTAAAACAGGTAGGCTCCTGTTTGATGACCTTTGGATCAGTCCATAGCAGTCTCTTTCTTGGTTTGCTTGGGGACAGGAGAGTTGAGTTTTACTTGTCCACTAGAAATACGCGAGGAGAAGGCGTGGTGGTGAGTGCATGTGTTCATGTGGATTCTGTTCTCTTCTTGCTAAGAATTCAGCACAAGGCAGTATACTATGGCATGAAGCAAAGCATAACGACACAGCTCAATATAGCACTAAGTGGTGTAACATCACGACACAACACAGACCCATGCAGTCCAACAAGCACGGCAGGATACCACACTAACTCTATGCAGTTCTAATAATTCAACACATCACCCATGCCGCCGCACACCTGTGCATAACCACACATGGAGAAATAAATGTGAAAATATCATCTGAGCTAAGAAGTCAGGAAGCCATGCTCCATAGGGGAGATAGAAAGGGAGCTTCTCGGGGGGTGGGGGGGGGGGAAGAGTCTTGGTAGAGAAGCTTTGAACACATTGCCAGCAATGTGAATGGAGCTTTGATGCAATTACCAAGAAGATGTTCTGGGCTATACGGAGTTATGCTTTTATGAACTGAATGATTACGAAGCATGGGAAAGGGAGGTTTGGAGAAACTAAAGGAAAACCACTGAGGAAGGAGGCACTGACTCAGGCTGGCTGATGTCTCCCCATGGTGACTCACCTGCCTGGTGCTGCCCTGGGTTTTGGTCACTTGTGCTGATGCTCACAGTTCAGTCACTTGTGTTGTTCCTCATTATCTGCATCTGTCTCCCTAGAGGAGAGAGATACCTCAGCTGCTGTGGGGTTCAAAACTGGTATGTCCTAGAGTTCTCATAGGAGTCTTTTCTGACTAGGAGCCTTTCTACCCAGGATACAGGAGTGGCTTCAGGGTGTTATGGGAACCTCAAGTGTCCAAGCTAACAGTGCCATCTCAGCTCTGTTGCTCACAGAGCTCTAAGTTGGCTCCTGGCCTGGACTCTCAGTGGCCAGGATTCCTGGCTCTGTTTACTACCAGCTGTATCTCCATACTCTCAGAAGTCTCATGAAGACCCCTGGCCTACAGTGGCCCCCAAGTCCTAAGGCCTTTAGCTTCTACCCTGGTGTATTTTGCAGGACCCTGATCCCTGACCCCAGACCTCTGGTGAGTCTTCAGAAGCCTGAAGCAGGCTTCTGCTTTTCTAGACTTCATTGGCATGCAGATTCTGCTTCTGAGGGTCTTGGGTGGGTCCTGGTATGTGATTTAAGGCTCCCATTGAGAAGGAGTGGGTTTACAAACCTTGACAAATGGTCACATGCCAGATGTGTGTCCCACACTGGCTCTCAAACACAGGAAAATACCTGCCTCCCAAATGCAGAGGTTAATGAGCCTTTACACAGTGAACTACTGGGAAGTCCCAACTAATAAACATACAACCAGTACCCAGAATCTCTAAACATCCTGCCTTCTGGGCTTTCAAGGTGCCAACATAGGCTGCTATCTAACATGGAGGTCACGCTGGAACCCTGCTGCCCTGGCCCTAGGCTTTCCTGTGCAAAGCTCACTGTTTTCTTTCCAACTTCCCTCAGGGCTATTTTTAGGATCTTGTTTTTGAAGTTTGGAGTTCCCAGTGGCTTACTAGAAAGGATGCTTTGCTGGAGTGATCTGTCATACGTTCCATGGTGTGTGACTGGATGGAGATGAGGGGATCCAGGGTTCCTAGCTGGACCAGGTGTCTGGTGTCTACCCTTCAGGGCCAGAGAATGTAACCAGCAACCAGTTTCCAGGTGACACTGTTCTCAGCTCCAGCACCTGTATTCTACTTCCTCCACAGACTCTGTAGCATGCAGCCCCAGGAGGGGACCCAGACAATCAGGCTCTGTGGAGATGAGTGTTGGAGCAGGGGGAATTCTGTAGGGTATGCCCTGCTGGCAGGACCTTTCCATGGGTGTTTTGTGCCTAGTCTCCCAGTTCTTGGTTGGTCTGTTTCTCCCAATACCAGAGGGCTTTGACTATATGGACTGTTGGGGCCACCTCTCAGAGAGTAAGAATCTGAGGACGTACAAGTCTAGTCTGCTCCTGTGGGTCCGAGGGCTGAACCAAGGGTCTCAGAATGCACAAGAAAAACCAGGCCTTCTGCAGCATCAGGCCTGGCCTATGTTATGCCTGCACAAGGTGGCTTCACATCACCCCACAGAGGGTCCCACTGTCGTGGGTGTGGTGTGATTAAACAGGAAGCCCAGCTGGTGTGTCCCGGGAGTAGGCGCTGGCTTCTCAGAACAACACAGAGCTGAGCAAGTGATATTGAGTCTCCGGTCCTGTCTCTTCCTGTTCCCTGGTCTCCCGCCATCCCCACTCCACCCCCAGCCATGCCTGCATAGCTCTGGACTTCAGTATCCTCATCTTTAAAATAGAGGTGTTTCCCTCCTCAGTTCTTCTTCAAGGGTCCCAAGGTAGTGAATTGAGCGAGTGTCTTAGGCTTCTTTGGGGACCAAATGGTCCTCCATCTTGTGGAAGCTTCAGGAATGAGGACATAGCTACAGAAAACATGAAGAGATTCTGCCCTAAGCTAGTGAAGTGAGTGCGTAGGCCCCTGAGAGAGTAAATTCGAGCTCTGTCTGGATGCTGACCCGAGCCGTGCATTTCTAGAGAATCAAGTATTTACCTTGGCAGGCAAGGTCATTTGGGTTTGTTTTGTCTTCTCTAGAATCTCCAGAGCTGGTTGTTATCCCCATTTCTCTAGAACACAGCTGTTACAGGCAGATCCTGCCTACCCTGTGCCCTCCTCTCCAACTTGCATGACAAACACTTGCCATCTCCCTCAGGAACACCCTTTGAAGCCACTTTACTTAGCAAAAGGTTATTCATTAGCAGGGAGAGATGCCGCCAGTCTGTTCACATACAGTGACACAAAGCTACTCACTGTCACTGTACTCTGGGGCCACATCTCTCAGGAACATTCTGGATGGAAGCACCATCTTGAATTCTCCATCTCTGGGCACAGCAGAGAGTGAAATAGTATGGGAGCAGGCTGCTCAGAAAAGTCAGGACTAGAAATGGGAAGATGGCTCAGTAGGTGAAGGACCAACCCTGCAAAGGTGAGAATTTGAGTTCCTAGAACCTACCTTTTAAAAGTCCTAGTGAGCGGCTCATACCTTTAATCCCATCATTAGGGAGGCAGAGACAATTGAATTCCTGGGCCTGGCTATTTAGCCAATCTAATCAAATTGGTGAGGTTCAGGCCAATGAGAGATGCTGTTTCCCAAAACAAGGTAGACAGCATCCTGAACAACTGACCCTTGAACTTGGCCAACTGCCTCCATTCAGTGAGCTGTCCCAGGCTAAACACTTGCTGGTGCCTCCCAGCAGAAGGACTGGGTGCCCATATTTGATAATTAAATGAAAGAACAAGTCAGAAGCCAGACATCCATGTTTGGGCATGTCCTGTTTCACATCCTGTTTGTGCTGTCCCCAAGTCTGGGTGCACATGACCCTGTTTCCTGGTCTCTGACTGCTAAACTTCTTCAAAGACAGGAACATGACCTCGCTCGCCTCTGGCCTGTTTGGATTTACACTGTGGTTGAAGCCCACATTGATCTGAGAGGCTAGCTGGCATCTGAGCCCATAGCAACCAGGGAGTTCTTCCCTGACCAGCAGTCTCATTTCTCACTAGAGTTGGTTTCTTCCCTGCAAGTCCCAGATCAATCGACTGCTATTTGTAGAGACATGAAGAGGCTGCTGGAGACCCAAGGTGTTGTGCTTTGAGGGGAGGGGATATGTTTGGTGGAGACTCGGTAAGGTATAGGGGGAGGTGGTACCTCTGCCAGCCCTGTGCTGAGGCATCCCTTCCCCCGAGGTACCAGCCACGAGACAATATAGTGTAGAATAGAATTTATTTAGGGCATGGGGAGGGGGGTTAAGAGGGTAGTGAGCCAGAGAGAGAGAGAGAGAGAGAGAGAGAGAGAGAGAGAGAGAGAGAAGGCTGTCCATGAGCACATGGAGAGAGAGTGGGGAGGGGAGTGGGGGAAAGAGGGGAAAGTGAGTAAGGGACAAGAACAAGGAGAGAAGATAGCAAGAGAGAGAGGAGGGGGCAAGTAGCCCCTTTTAGAGTGAGTCAGGTAACTCACAGGTTACCTGTTGCCAGGTAACTGAGGGGCGGAGCCTAGACCAAATGCCAACATAAGCTGTCTGACCTTTAAGTGTTGAGCACATGCCATGACTAACTAGGAAATCTGATGTCTCCAGAGGCAGGGAGTCCTAGCATCCTGAGGCTTCAGAGGAAGGCTCTGGGATTTGGTGATTGATTTTTTTTCCCCAACTCTGTGTATGTATTTAGAGGAACAGAACGGACAGAACAGATACATATTAAAAGAGAGTTTACTAGATTGACTTACAGGATAGAGGCCAAATAGATCAACAATGGCTGCTTGTATGCTCGGAGAGCCGGAGAACAAAGTGGCTATTTAACCTGTGGAGCGTGCTCCTACAGTCTTAGTGTGGGACTGAAGGTGTAGAGCAGCCCTTCCTAATGTTGCGGGGTGCGACCCTTTAATACAGTTCCTCAAGTTGTGGTGACCCACAACCTTGAAATTGTTTCGTTGCTACCTCATGAAGGTATTTTTGCTAGTTACGAATCATAATGTAAATTTTAGACGTGCAGGATGTCGAATGTGTAGCTCCCAAAGGGGTCACGACCCACAGGGTGAGAACCACTGCTCTGGAGGGTTCCTGGAGAGTTGCTGGTCTTCAGCCCACATCAGAAGCCCTGAAAACCTGTGTTCTGGTAGTGGTAGCCCAGCAACAGAATGGATGCCTTTACCACACAGTGAAGGAAGGCATGTAGGCATGCAGCCACACTTGGTCCTCAGACCTCTTCTCTCTGGACTGCCTGAGGGTACCGCCCACTCTGAGGGAGGAGCTTCCCCCCTTAGCTGATCCTTACTGAGAATGCTTTCCCAGTCCCGCTTAGAGTCTAGTCTGCAGTTGATTCCAGATCTAATCAAGTTGTCAAACAAAATGGTTATGCTTTGAAAGCTAAGTCCCCATGGGCTCATATATTTGCAAATTTGATCCACAACTGGTGGCACTGTTTGCGGGGAAGTTATGGGACTTTAGGAGGAGCAGCCTTGCTGAAGGAAGTTGGCCATTGTGGGCAGGCTTTGAAGATTTATAGCGTAGGCCACTTCCTGTTCCCTGCTCCTGTCAGATAGCTCCTAGCTTCTGTAGCCATTGCCTCACTTTCCCCACCAAACTGCAATCTACTGGTACCTCTGAAACCAGAAACTAAGATAAAGCCTCTTTTCTCAAGTTGCTTCGGGTCATGGCATTTTTATCACAGGAACACAAAGGTAACTAAATCAAAGAAGAACCATCGCAGGGTGGAAGAACTGGAGAGACAGTGACCTCAGGGTCACCCAAGGACAGGAAGTGACCAGAGTGTCTGGGACATTTGGGCCAACGGGCTTCTGTTCTGCTAAGATAGCATGCTTTAGGCGACAGCCTTGGTTGGGCCCAGGGAAGGGGACAAAGGACTTGTGGACCAGCTTACCATGGAATATGTGGGGACCCCAAAGTATTCACAAACAACAGCTAGTGGTAAAAAGAGAGGAAAAAACATAGGAAAACATAAATCTGTCATCAGGAGCATGAGGTGGGAGAGAGGCAAACCATGATGCTTTCCAGCGAGGGATCCCGACTGACTCTCCCCATTGTGCGCCCAAGCCCCTTCATCACTTGAAGTAGGACAGAGAACCAAGACGGCCTCACTCCTCACCTGAGTGTTAACCCCAGGATCTCCCTTCCCATCTTTTGTGTGGAGCCTCTTGCTTCCACCCTCCCCCACCCCAACATCTCCACAGCTGTTGATTTTGTCCATTTCTCCAAACTGTTCTTCTTTCTTTCCCTCTCCTCCTCTCCCCTCCATCTACCCATCCCTCTGTACCTCTCCTCCTTTCTTTTCCTCCCATCTCTTTCCTTCCCCCTCTTCCCCAGTCTCCCTCCCTTTTAAGGTCTACTTCTCCCCACTAAGGACTGCTCTCAGACCACGGGCATGAGAGGGACAAGGAAGGCTCCTGACTCAGCTCTCAGTACTCTCAGGCTGAAGTTAATAAAACACACACGTGTGTGTCAGTCAGTCAGTTCTCAGAAGAGAGTCCACTCCTTTCTCTCCAACAGGGATGTTGGTAGGTCACCTGTGTTGGATTTAATTTTAGGGAGGAAGCCTCACAGGTTGAAAGTAGGTACAGTCCCTCAGGGGAGGGGCCCCTCCCATCCTTCCATTTTCCAAGCCCCGTTTGGAAAGAGCCTCTGGTACATCACTCCACTCTGTCTCTTCTCCCCTCTGTCCAGCAGCCAGGAACATGGTGTGCAGAGCAGAGTTCTTAGCACTTGGCTCTGAAGTAAAAGGCAGGCTTGGCCTAGGTTCAAAACAGCCCATGTACTGCAGTTCCAGGATAGCCCCCTAGCCTGTATTCCTCACCTAGAGAGACGTGGTGACCTTGTTGATGGGGCACACATTCCCCCTCAGCTGACACACACATTGGGGTGGTACTATGGGCCAAGATACACCCACCTAATATTTTACACTGAAATCTCGGCCTTCAAGTGCCTAGAATGTGTTTGGGGATAGGGACTTTTGAGAGGAGGTTAGGTCAAAGTGAAGGCTGGAGGGCTGGCCAGATCTAACAAGACTGTCCTGAAGGAGAGGAGATTAGCACAGGCTCTCAGAAAGACAGTCCTATGAGGACATGGCGTCTCCTCTGAGGGAACCAACTGTGTTGATGTCTTGACGCCAGACTTCTAGCACACATCTGCAGGGATTTCTAGCCATCTTGTTACAGTGGCCTGGGCTGATTTACCCAGAAGGCTCCTGATTTTGGTGATGCTTTCTGTCTGCTAACCCTTCTCCATAAGTGGGCAGGAGCAGAGAGCTCCCTCCAGAGACCCAAATTTGCAGTGGCCTTTTCTGTGGGGGAGCTGGGTTCTCTTCTTCTCCATTCATCCTCACTTGGAGTTGGCTTTATTATGCATGCTATCAGGATCCCTCAAGGCAGAGGTCCCTCTGTGGAGTCCCAGTCCCCAACCTCACACCCTGGTTTAACAGTCATTCACAGACATTCCTTAACAGTCCTGGTTGCTATCTAGGTATTGCTTCTTTAAAAAATCAATTGCTTTGGAAGGACCAAAGATAGTATCAGAAGAGTGTGCATGGAAAATTCAGCCTGCTGACCGTGCTGCTACAGGGGCATGGCTGTATATTTTGTAGAGAACACTTCAGTACTTTTGGGCTGGTCTCCTTATAGCACTCAGTCCAGTCTGGTGATGGGGTTGGGTTTATCAACCTCCAAGAGTTGAGGACAACGGTTGACATCTGTTTTCTGCCCAGCTTCAGGAAGATTCAGGGAGGAGGGACTTGGAGTCACAGGTTTAAAAATCCATAGCCCAGATGGGACACTTTGCCTTCTGTTTCTATGCTGTGCTAAGAAGAAAGTGAGAAGACTGTCAGAAAGAGGAGAATGTCACCCACAAGCTTGGGGGCTCTGCAGCATACAGGGACATAGGCTCTAGAGGAGATCTGGTGGGAGGCAGTCCTGGTTAGCTTTAACTGTCAACTTGGCACAGCCTAGAGCTGTCTGAGAGGAGAGCCTTAAGACTGAGGAACTGCTTAAATCAGATGGGCCTATAGCCATGTCTGTAGGTGATTATTATCTTGATTGTTCATTAATGCAGGAGGGCCCAGTCCACTATGGGCAGCACCATCCCTATGCTGTATAAGAAGGCTAGCTAAATAGGGGTCAGTAAAAGCCAGAAAGGACATTTCTGCTTGAGTTCCTGACTTTTCTCAGTGATAGATGATGACCTGGAAGTGTAAGCCAAATAAACCCTTCCCTCTAACAAACAGCTTTTGTTCAGAGTATTGCATCATAGCACAAAAATAAAACTAGAACAAAAATATATTCCAAGGAAAGAACTCAAAGAGAGAGTAGAGAAAAGACAAGAAGGGTCAGCTAGGCGAGCCAGAGGCCGGAATGAGGACCAACTTCCCTCGTGCTGTGCGTATGCCCAGAGTGTTATCCTGCAATCCAATGACTGGGCAGGTGCTATGATTTGGAGGGACCAGAGCTATAATCTGCATGAAGTTGGGGAGCAGGGTGTGTCACAGTCTAGGGGAAGAGATGAATGTGTCGATGGATCGATCCTTTGGGTCTGGCTCTAAATGCTGTTATGGGATAAAGAGTGAGGAGGAACAGGCAGGTCAAGGGAACTGGCTCTGGAGGGTGAGTCGGCAGGGAAAGAATAGTGGACACTCTGTGCAGAGGCATGGAGCCATGGGGAATGATATGCACCAGAAGCCAGCTGAGAGAATGGTTGCCATACTGTGCTGGGGTTGGGTTGGGTGGGGGTCTGGGATTTGTGCTAGAGGAGATAGCTGGAAGGCCAGCACTGTCCTTGGCTGTGACACACCCATCTGGCTTCACGTCAGCCTTTCCTGCTGAAGGATGAAGGGTGTGATTCTTTGGAGATATCCATGACACCAAGCTTGAGAGCTCCTTGGGCAGAATGACAGGTTCTAGGCAGGTGTGCAAGGTACAAATGTCAGTGTTTTCAGGCTTCGGGGTCCTATGGCACCAAGCACAACCCAGTCAGGCCCTATCTCTGCTGCAAGGGCTGTTAGGGTCAGACCTAAGAAACCTGGCTTGGCCTCTTATCCTCAAAAGACCAATTAAAGAGAGGAGAAGCGACTAGGGAGTTAGGGAGTTGGTAAAAAGCCAGCCATGTGAGCATAGGTCCAAGTCCATTCCTTAGCACCCATGTAAAAAGCCAACTGTGATCTTGGAGTTGTGGGAAGGGGGTTGCAGGGTAGAGATAGAACTCTTAGGACTCCATGACCAGCCAGGAAAGCTTTGCGTCCTAGTGAAAGACTCTGTCCCAAAACATAAAGTGGCTGGTTTCTGATAAATGATAGCAGAAAGCCGATTTCTGGTCTCCACACGGGCATGTGCACACATACCTACACACATGTACACAGCCACATCTGCATTCAAATACTCACAGAGAGTAAGCAAAGGATGTAACAGACAGGGGCTGGAGAGATGGCTCAGCTCTTCCGGAGGTCCTGAGTTCAATTCCCAGCAATCACATGGTGGCTCACGGCCATCTGTAATGGGATCCGATGCCCTCTTTTGGTGTGTCTGAAGACAGCTACATATAATACATAAAATAAATAAATAAATAAAATCTTGCATGGCTGTGCCACAGGGCAGCTTTGTGTTCTGCTATGTCCCATCAAGGCATTCTGAGGAGGCTGGCTCTGAGCATCAGTTGTCTGTATCTGGCCATTCTCTGGCCTCTGTCAGTCACCCCCATCCCCTGTCTTCCATAGTTCCTTCTCTGCAGAGGTGCTCAAACTGGAGCAGGGTCTGAATCTCTTGGAAACTCCTCATGACTCAGTCTGCTGGGCCCAGTGACTGTGGGTGGGGCCAGAGATTGCTTTCTCCATAGGGTTCTGAGCATTATTGATGATGTGGTCAGGGCTGGCATTTTGATACCACCCACAGCTCAGAGCAGGGCATATTCATGAGGGTAGCAGTATGGGCATGCTTGTGGGTGCCTTTGCCCTCACTCCCCAGTGATGCTGTAACCGAGGACCACACACTGCGTAGCTTGAAAGTCAACAGCAATGCATTCTCCTGTTCTCTTCTGGTTGTACGGGCCAGGTAGCTGAAGTCTGGGCATCTGCAGGGCTGCAGTACTCCAACTCAGACCTGTCTCCTAGGGAACTGTGGTCTCATGCCTATCTGCACGGCTCAGCCTATATGCAGCTTGAAGCTGGTGACTGCTTGGTGACAGCATGGAGCAAATTCTCAGGCCCAGGTCACCTCAAAGATAAGTGAGATTTGGCTTATGCCCTGGTTTTCTGTGTGTAAACTCAGTCCTTTAGGTTGCTGGAGAAGAAATCTGGGGACCCTGGTATTTGAGATGGTAGAGGTATTAGTTGGCAGGTGGGCTGCTTTTCAAAAACAGAAATGCATCTGGGGGTGGAGGGGCTTGCACAACTAGATTTCCATGAAGGTGGCAGTATGAGCTGGTGTTACTGGATCCTGTGAGATCCTGTCTGGAGGGAGGCTGTGTCTGCCTATTCAGGGATTTTGGTGTGACTCTGCAGAAGTGCAGGCCTCCAGGGTGTGACTTCCTACACTCTGAGCAGCAGATACAGGAGGAATGCCAGCCTGAGACAAGAGGAGCCTGAAGTGTCTGTAACGTGTGAGGGAGCTGATTTCCTTGTAAGAGCATCTGCAGATCCAAATTCTTCTATTCCTTTGTGTGTGCCAACAAATACCCGGACTCTGATCATAAGATCATGAGTGGACACAGAGGCTGGTAGAGGTGGCTTCCACTCCATGGTCAGCTGTCTTCCAGTCATGGGGTTGGGATGGCTGATAGCTCTTGACTCCTTGGCACACCCAAAAGTCCATGCGGTTGCTATGCAGAGGTGCTTTGACCACTGACACTTCCTACATTATAAGAAAGGGGAAACCAGAGACTCGGTGTTTGACTCTCTGGTTCTGCCTCAGGTTTTTTCTTCTGTCAGTTCTCTGCCTGTACAGAGAATACAGTCAATTTTCCTGGCTCTTTCTGAATGACTACAATCTTATTTATGTGTGTGGTGTCTGTATCTGTGTGAGTATATGTATGTGCATGTATGTGTGCACACACACACACGTGTGTGTGTGTGTGTGTGTGTGTGTGTGACATGTACATGCACAGAGACCAGAAGAAAGAAGGCATTGTATCTCTCAGAGCTGGAGTTACAAATGTCTGCCAACCTTGTTACAGGGGGGCTGGGGTACCAATGCTGGTCCCCATGATTGGGCATCAAGTGCTCTAAGCCACCTCTCCAGTCCTAATGACTACATATTGGTGACAGCGATTCAGAAGGAAGGGTTCTCCGGGAGGCTTTGCCTGCAAGCTCTATGAGTGTAACTGTATTAATGCATTATTAAGTTGGTTTGTGACATCTGATCCGCCTTTAATCCAACAGTGGTGTAGGACGGTGCTGTGGTTTGGATATGAAATGTTTCCCACCGGCACATGTGTTTGGACACGTGGTCCCCAGCTGGTGGTTCTATTCGGGGGAGGTTGTGGAACCTTTTGAAGGTGGAGCCTCTCCGAAGGAAGTGAGTCGCTCTGGGTGGGCCCTGGGATTTTACAGACCAATTCCACTTCCTGCCTTGTCTCTGTTTCCTGGTCTGTCAAGATAGGAGCTCCTGCTTCTCCTGCCAAACTCTCCCCTAGCACAGCGATCGAAAAAACTCCTTAAACCATCAGCCAAAATAGATCCTTTCTTTCCTGAGTTGTGTTTTGTCGGGGATTTGATCACAACAGTGAGGTAGAAATGGATGAACACAGTTACTCCTGTCTTTCTTGGCCACTACATTTAAACCAAGTCCCAGGATGTCACACACTCCCACCAGGCCTAGATGGTCAGGGTGGGATAGCCTACCCTCTCCCCACCATGCTACATCTCACCTCAGCCCTCACCTAAAGCTTTCTTCTTCTCATACCATGTGTCTAATTCTCTATCATTCCCAAGCTTGTAGACTCTTGCTCTGTGGTCCATGCCCAGATATTCTCTCAGAAGTCTCTCTCCACCCAGTCTGCTCTGCTGTCCTCTGAGGCATTCAACACTCCTGGACAGAGAGCACTGTCCTTATGCTGAGCTTGGTCATGGTTCATCTCCTCCTTTAGACTATTCCCCTCATTTCTCACTTCCTTCATCTGGTTAAGTGTCTGTCATCTAGAACTATGATTGGCATGCAGTAGGCAATACATATTTGTCATCAGCAAAGAAACACGGGAGAAATAAAATTAGCGACCATCCTCAGGTCATTGAGTTGTGATGTGACAGCTTGAAGCCGGTGCTTGGGTCAGAGAGCGCACTGGCAATTATCCACTCCCATGCTTCAGAATCCTGAGTTTTCAGGTAATTCGTTACTTTCTGAAGTATCGAGAAGTTAATCTTCTTGGCAGAGAAATCTTTCTTGTGTTTCAAACTGAGCTGGAGTTTCTGAGGCGGGGATTCTGGCACTTTGGACAGCTGCAACTGCAAATGTGTTTCTCTGAGGACAGCTGTGTAGAACTGAGCCGGGAACACAGTCTGCAAGCATGCCTGGCCAGTGAGCCACAAGAGAACTGTGCAGGCAGCAGCCCCCATGTGTCTTTGTGGTCATAGGATCGTACGTTTCAGAGTTCGAGGTTCCTTTTCTGCACCTCATGGGAGAAGCATTTCAAACACGAGCTGGATACTTTCCAATCATTGCATTCTTTGGGATCCCCACAGCCCAGTTTTAGATCTCGGTGAGCTTCCCTATTTGGGATGGATCTGGGAACAGGAGTTCCTGCATGCCAGGAGCAGCTGTGTGTCATGGGGGAACTATTTATCCCATGCCGGTTTAATAATAGAAGCCTTACACATCCACAGAGCTGGCTGCTAAACTTAGCTGCTGTTCTCACAACTTGCTCCTGGAAGATGAGGTTGTCCACCTGGAAGGGGTGGGCCCAGAAGCATCTCGGGAATGTACTTAGGAGCCCCAGGACACTGTGGGCAGAACCAGAGCTTGTTCCCACCGCGGCAGGGCCCAAGGCAGAGTTCAACTGAGCAGGTGGTATGGCTCTCTTCACCTTGGTGGAATGAATTTTAATGGTCAAGCTAGGAAAAAAAAATATTTCCCAGGCTCCTCTCCCTTAGATATGTGCCCCAAACAATCTTCAGAGCAAAACACCAAAGTTGAAGGCATCTCAAGAAGAGAATCAGTTGTATCATGTAAATATCAGAAGGGTAGTCCATCTGTGCATATCTACAGAGGGGTGTGTATGAGTGTGTGTGTGAGTGAGTGTGTGAGTGAGTGTGTGTATGTGTGAGTGTGTGTGTGCAAGTGAGTGTGTAAGTGCGAATGAGTGTGTGTGTATGAGTGTGTGTGGGTGTGTGAATGTGTGTAAGTGTGTGAGTGTGTGTGAGTGTGTGTGAGAGTGTGTGAGAGTGTGTGAGAGTGTGTGAGAGTGTGTGTGTATATGAGCGTGTGTGTGTGTGTGTGTGAGAGTCTGTGTATATATGTCTGTGTGAGTGTGTGTATGTGAGTGTGTATGAGTGTGTGTGTGTGTGAGAGAGAGTGTGTGTGTGAGTATGTGAGTGTGTGTGTGAGACACATAATTTAACCTGGAACTTTTGGAAAACTGGTGGGATCTGATGGAACATTTATAAAATGTGCTTTCCCACCCCTTCCTCTGCTCTGCAGGATCTTGGGCCTCTCTCACCCCATTCCCTAGGTTTCACATCTGCTCAGTATTCAGAGGTTCCTGTGAGCCAGAACCTGTACTTGCGTTTGCTTGGCTGTAGCTGTTGGCTGTAACCGTTGGTTGCATGGGGAAGGTGTGGAGCTCCTACAAACACAGAGAGGGAAGTTTGCTCAGTCTTCCACACCAAGAAAATAAGAACCAGTTTTCCAGCCTGGGTCCCTCTGACTCTTGGGAGCATGTTCATGATTCCGCTTTTACAGGGACCTTCTGGGCAAGGAATCTGGGCAGCCCTGAAGGACCTGTGGCTGGGCTAGACCCACAATAGCAACCTACTTCAGGACACTGAATATCAGGACATTGACTATCAGACACTGATATTTATTGTTCTCTTCTTTCTCCTCACCCCCACCTTCTTTGTCCTCCTCCTGCCCCTCCTCCTTGGCTTTTTGACTGGTCTGTCTAAAGGGCCGAACGCGGGAGCTTGCAAGGCCCTTGATCCAATGCGTACTGTAGCATCCAGGCCTGAGGTTCTGACCTTAAGGGAAGATGCACAGGCAGATGTCATTGTAGTGCTGACTCCAGAGTCTCAGCTGTCAAAACAGGCCGAGTGCGACCCTTGAGTTTTACTTTTTTCCAGTAGAAGCCATGAGGTGTTAAGGTTTTGGGTGAGCTTGCAGCTCAGGTGAGCTGGAGAGAAGTGGTAGTGTGGGCGTATGTGTGTGTGTGTGTGTGTGCATGCATGCACACTTATCAACTCTCCTGTGGCTTAGTTAGAGATGATGCTTGGACCACCTCGCTGTACTTGGCTAGGAACTGGGTAAGAGGAGACACAGAGGCCAGAGCACATTTTAAAAAACCCATTTCCTTTAGTGTTTTAGAAAAATAATGTTTAACAGGCACGCTTCCACTAAGGACTCAGTATAGAGACAATATGACATTTTCCCCAGCAAACATCAGGTCACCAGTGGCTTTGATACTGACTCTTGTCCCATGTAGACACTGGCTCTGTATGCTCTCACCCGCACCCCCTATCCTCCCACCCTTCACAGTAGAAAAAGAATAAAGAGATCCAGGACCTCAAATGGCTTCACCTGATCTGAACGGGGCCTGAGTGCCTGTCTCTGCTGCAGGCTGTGACCTGGCCACCCAGAGCCTTTCCTTTCCTGGCTGAGCTAGCCCTCTGAGCCTCAGGAAGGAGGACTGAGTGTTTGCCATTTGTCTCCCTGGCAGAACCCACAAACAGGGAGCCCTGTCACAGACTAACCTGGAAACATGGACTGGGATGGAGTGCACAGGAGAAGACTTTACTTCCCACAGTCTGGTGACACAAAGGTCTGGGTAACAGGCAGTCCTTGTGTGGCTATCAGAAGTGTCCCCTGCTGCTGCTGCTCTTCCGACTCCCACTCTGTATTCATAAGGAGCCATTATTCTGTCTTTCTCTCCTATCTCAATGAAGCTAATACATGCTCAGACTTAAAGCATGAGGAAGATAAAGTAAGGACTGAGCAGAGAAGGGTCACCTTCCCTCCTTACCCCATCCACAGAGGCAGTGTCTTAGAAGGCTTCCCCTGCTGACCTCCCATGATACTACCTCTTTATAACATTCACGGATCATTTTCTTTTTATTTGTATTTGAAGGCACTTGTTCTTAGGCTGGAGTGAGATAGCCCAGTTGGTTAAAGTGCTTGCTATACAAACATGAGGACCCAAGTTTGATCCCCAGAACCCATGTGAAAGAGACCAGATGTGGTGGTGAGCTTGTACTCTCAGGTCTGGGAAGACGAGCTAGGAGGATCTCTGTGGCTTGCTGGCCAACCAGTCTAGCCCACTCGCTAAGTTCTAGGCTCTGTGAAAAGACTCTGTCTCTAAAAGATAATGGATAATGGCTGAGGAATGATATCCAAGGTTGATCTCTGGTCTCTAACCTTATGCACATATGTGTACTCTCTCTCACACACACCTAAATCCCATGAAAACACACACACACACACACACACACACACACACACCTGTGCACAAATAAGATACTCTTTTCATCAAATTGTGGAAAACATGCCTCTCCATCTCTTTCAAGTTCCCCTCTTGCTCTCATGGGACACGTTCTGCTGTTTATGCCTTGAGTGTGTAAGGGACCCTGCAGTGCTCACTTGTCTTAATGTACACAGTAATAGGTCATGTATGCTTTGTGCTTCATCCTTCCCTTCCTCTCTAAGGATAGTGGTTCTCCTTTGTGATTTCAGTTGCCCCAGGTCAACCGAGGGCTGAAAATATTACATGGAAATTTCTAGAAATGGGGGCAAGGGAGATGGTTTGGCGATAAACAGCATTTGCTATTCTGGCAGTGAACCTGAGTTCCGTTGCAAGCACCCGGGTCAGGTAGCTTACAACCAACCACTTATAATTCCAGTTTTAGGGGAGCCAGTGACCTCTTCTGGATTCTGTAGACCCGCACACATGTGGCATACACACGTAGACATGGTTGAAAATAAAATAAAAATCTAAAAGTGAAACTTTAGAAATGGAGGAGTCATGTCTTAATTTCCATGCTCTTCTGAGCAGAGTGATGAACTCTTTCAGGGTCCTGTTCTGTTCTGTCGAGCACTGGAAGCACCTCTTCCCAGTGATTCCCCACAGTATATGCTATCTCCTCATTACACAGGAAGCTTATAAAAATTATTTTAAAAAAGGGAAGAGAGGAAGGTGGGAGGAAGGATATGGGGATGTACACACACACACACACACACACACACACACATACACAGACTGCGAGAGCGAGAGGGGAAGTTGTTCATCATGGTAAAAGTGTGAGGTGAGACCAAGTGGCTCATGATTTACTTCATAACTATGGGCAGAGAGAAGAAAACCAAGGGGCTCCAACCCTACAATTTGAAGGCATGACTCTGTGACCCACAGGCTCCAGCTAGGCCCCATTTCTTAGAGGCTCCAACTCCCCCAATAGATACCATTATCTGGTGACCAAGACTTTAACATCTAGCTCTTTAAAAACATTATAGATGTAAACTATGGGACGATGCTGTACAAAATGGTGTTTCTGCTGGGATGATGAATCTGGGGTGAAAAGACGAAAAGATGGAATAGAAGATGCTTTAGTGTGTCAGCATGCAGGACAGAGTCCCATTGAATAGGGCCAGAGAGGGTCTTTGGGATGTTAATCTCTGGGTTGGAAAGAATGGGGGATGGGTGAGTTCAGGAAGGAGGATAGAGGGTTAAATTTGGATGCACTGAGTTGAAGTGTAAGTCTTATGGCTTTTGTTCATGAATTATACACTTTCGTGACACCAAGTCCAATACATGGGTTCAAAGTCTCACTTTTACCAAGTTAAACATCTCTCTCTGTCTCAGACAAAATAGCGTGTTAATTTTCTAGTCACAGATTCAATCCATTTGCATAGTGTAACCCTTAAATCTTTCAGAACAGAGAACAGGAACGGGAAACTTGACTATTCAAGAAGTGTAACGATGTCGGCGACATATGCATATATATTTATATTTGTATTTATATTTCTGTATTTATCCTGAGCTGCATCAAGAATTTTGTTAATACAACACTTTTCACACATGTTTTAAAATGTGGGGCTCAAGAGATGGTTCAGTGGGTAACAGTACTTGCAGAACAAACCTGGGGACTTAAGTTCGAGCCTGGAACCTATGGGGGGAGGGAGAAGTAGTTTCTAAAAGTTGTATACACACATACCCCTAAAACATCATGTGTCATCCACGTCTCCACTGTAAAAACCCTCCTGATTGGTGTCTTTATTCTCCCAAATGTAAAAAACCATAAATCAGAATAGGGTCTCGCTTCCGGGGCTAGCTAGGGCTCCTTTATGCTATCCCCAACCCTTGACACGAGTTGTGCTGACATTTCCAGGGATGGGATCCTTCTTAGCATCAAGGACTCAGATCAAAAATAGTTCAAGGACACCGATGGTAGGTCATGTTGTCCTTGGTAGTGACATCAGGCCTGAGGATCATGGCTGCTCTGCTGTCAGCTCCTGGGCACTGCAGGCTTCTCCCTGCTCCCTGCTCCTTCCCTCCAGGCCTCACTTCATTTCCTAACACTGTTTAGTCTTCAATATAAGTGGGAAGAAGAACAAGCTGTTGCTTAGTTACAAAGAACAGACTGTCCCATCAGTACCTGCGGCCAGGCTATACTCTCTAACAGGGTGGAACCAGCAGGGGCTTCCTGCCCACCTGTGGACGAGAGCTCTTGTCTTGTCTAGGGTGTTGGTGAGAGGAGAGGAGGCTCTGAGAGGCAGTGGGAGGACTGTGGGGCAGGAAGGATGAAGGGCTCTGGGCTGACTCATCCCCTCTCTGTGGTCCTTCTGTCTGTGGGGTGCGTGGATGCGTTCCCTGTGATGGAAATCACCATGTTTCCATTCCAAAGGAAATGGGCATTTCTGCAGCCTTTGTAAATGAGGTAGTTCTTTGTCACACACATTATGAACACCGTAGGGGGAAGACAGACTGTGCATCAGCCATGAATGGGATGCATTTTATGATTAATAATATGTAATCTTTGTTAAGTTTTCTGAACAGGAAAATAGATCTGCCCCTCAGAGGAACAAAGAATAAAGAAATGGGGGCTTGAATAATTGTGAGGGGAACTGAGCGTGGGTGGATAACGGTCTGAAAAACTTCAGCTGGAACTTGAAAACATTATGCAAGGGGTGACGGGAAAGAACCTGTGTTCTGTGTTTCCCCTGTTATGGTTGACTGGCTGAAAGCTGTGTGCATACAGAGTTTAGGGCAGGGCAAACTAACACCTACCGGGGGTGGGGGTAGGGGACGGATTCTGGGACCCTTGAGAAAACACAGACCCAAGAGGTTGTAAAATGTGGTGTTGTCCACTGTGACAAATACTGCGATTTACTCTGTTTACAGAGGAAGGGTTATCTTGGGCTCACCATTTTATTTCAGAAGCTTCAGTCCAGGGCTGCTTGGACTTCTTGCTTTAGAACCTGGGCTGAGGAAGAATGCACTAAAGAGGAGTATGTGGAAGAACAAAGCCTCTCACCCTATGATGGAGGAAGAGAGAGATAGGAGACAGAGTCAGAGAGAGACAAAGACAGAAAGAGACAAACCAAAGGCCCGTTATCCTTTTTCTGTTTCAAGGGTGCATCCCAGTGACCTAACTTCCTTCTATTACATCCTCTCTCCTAAAGCTTCAACCATCTTCCAGTTGTCCCACAGTCTAACCACCACATCTTTAGCTGCGAGCCTTTCTAGGACATTTCTATACCTAAACTATAGCAGGATGGTGGCTTGTCCATCACTTCCCAGACTAGAGCTTGCTAGGTGCTGGCATCATAACCCCATGCACGGGTGCATGTGCACATGTGTGTGTGCATGCATGTGTGTCCCTGTAAAGATGTAGGGGGGCGTCTGGGCCACACTGGAGTCCATGTCACTATCTCTGACCAATCATCAGCAAAGAGGCTCCAGGGAAATTCTCTCTGTAACTCCCCGAATTAGTACGTCATTTCTCCGGCCAATGTAGGCGCCTCGGAGGCCATGGTAGCTCAGTGTGAGACAGCCTTTCTTAGTACTTCTGTCACGTGGGAAAGATCAGGGGAGATTGGCTGGATGACACCTGGAAGGAGAGGACCCTAGCTTCAAGTCCTAGAGGGCTTATATTTATGCTAACAAACCTTAGCTTCTTCAGTCTCTTTCATGGGCTGCTGCCAACAATTCAGCCCTCCATCTGACAGCTGCTGGGTGGTTGCTACTGTGAGCTCATGAGAACAGACAGATTTTGCTTGGGGGCTAAGGCTTCCAGGTGGAGCCGGGAGAATTTCCCATATCCATGTGCTTTGAACTGTATCAGGAAGTCACTCTGACACCTGGTGAGTGGGGTACCCATGAGCAGATCTCACAGAGGAGACAGAATCCTGTCCTCCTGCAATTTAAGGCCTGGTCAAATGTCACTGGCACTTCCCTTTCCTGTGCACCCCATATCTCTTCCTGTTAGGTCACTTTAATTAGTTCCTGCTTGTACATTTTATCTTTGCTTATCAGGTCTAAAGTAAGATCTTCGCTCAGCTGGCTGGCTATCCTTTTACATTCTGCCAGGAAGTGTGTGTGTGTGTGTGTGTGTGTGTGTGTGTGTGTGTGTGTGCTGGGGAGATAAAAAGAGTGCCACTGGGAGTCAGAAGGACTTTGTTGAGAGGGAAGACAGGGCCGCCCTCCCGTAATCCATCATTTATTTCCTAATGGCTGCAGTGCAGGGTGGCTCAGCAGAGGCAGATGGATTGCCTGGCTCGTTTTCTCATCTCTTATGTAGATATGTCTACTTTCTTACTGTTCAAAGTGTTTTTTCCTGTTTCACTGCCCTTCGTTTTTCTCCCCTGTCTGTATTATTTCCTGGGCTTGTTTCATCCTGTCCCGCGTGCCCCATCCTTCTCCTCTGCAGACTTTGAACCGCTTGGCTGGCAGCGGTATGCTTGTCCCTGCTTTGGAGACTGACCACACCTCACCCGAAATGACCACCAGCATCCTTTCCCACTATAAAACTCTGAATTTTCTTCTGCCACCCTCTCCTGCAAGGTTAGAGCGGATTAGGTGGAAGGATGTGGTCAGCCATTGGTACTTGTGAAGGATTCTCCAGGAGCCACGTGGATCCCAGAATCCTCAGATATTGTATATCCTGTGTATGCTTCAAACCATCCCTGGTCTGCTTATAGGATTTAATACAAAGTAAAGACTATGTAGATGGTTATGCTATACCATTTACGGGGAGAAACAGCCAGAAAATTGTCTGTACAATAGACTCTCTCTTTCTTTGTGTGTGTGTCTCTTCCTCCCTCTCTCTCTCTTCCTAAGACAAAGTCTCTGTGAAGTCCTGGCTGGTGAGAAACAGACTATACAAACCAGGCTAGCTACAAACTCCCAGAGATCTGCCTGCCTCTGCCTTCTGAGTACTTGGATTAGAAGTCTGGACACTAGGCACAACTTTCTTCCTCTAAGTGTTCCTAGCCATGGTTGGTCAACTCACAAGTCCATGTCTATGGAACCTGTGGATGAGGAAGGAAGGCAGTCAGTGTCTTAGTCAAGCAAATGATGCTAACAGTTACAGTCACCCAAATAAGATGCTGCATGTGAGAAAGACCACACTGTCTGGGGAAATACCGAGAGGCTGGCTGTCAATCAAGGTCTCACACTTGCCCTCCCAATACCTGAGAGGTGGAGGCAGGAAGATGGCAAGTTTGAGGCCAGCCTGGATTACCACGAAAAGCCCCTGTGTCAGCAACAAAACAAGACAGAAAGAAGGGCTCACTGCTACTTGCTCTAGATGTCCCAAGTGTTTTATATTGCACTGCTCAAGTGAAGTCGTGGCTGCCATCCTTAGTATCTGCCTTTGAGGACATACGATTGGTCAGGGCAAGAAGATGCTGTGTAGGAAGATGTATGACCCTCAGAGGCATGGCTATCACATGCATGCACACAGCCAGAGGCATGGCTATCACGTACATGCACACAGTCAGAGAGGCATGGCTATCACATGCATGCACATAGCCAGAGGCATGGCTATCACGTGCATGCACACAGTCAGAGGCATGCTATCATATGTATGCACACAGCCAGAGGCATGGCTATCACATGCATGCACACAATCTGCAAGAGCCACAGAAGGGATTGAGTCCAGGAGTGGACACAGGTCTAAGTTATCCTGCGTCCTTGGCACAAGTCAATTCAGAAGAAAAGGTGACCATTGTGGCCACATCCCTTCAATGAGGTTAGGCTCTTTCTGAGGGGCCACAGCCACCCATAGTGCCTCACTAGCACACACTTCCTCCCCTCCTCACCTCTTCCTTTCCTTCCTTCCTTCCTTCCTTCCTTCCTTCCTTCCTTCCTTCCTTCCTTCCTCTTGCTTGCTTCATTTCTACCTTCCTTCCTCTTTCTTCTTCTATCCCTCCCTCCCACCCCCTTCCCCTCTCCTCTTTTCATTTCCTCCTTTCTCGCAGTATAGTCCAGGCTTGCCTGGAACTCATGACCCTCCCGCACTTCCCTCTCCAATGCTGAGATTACAAGTCATGGACTGTTTCTCTCTATTCTGAACTGCCACTAAGTGCCTGCCTCTACACCACATAATCAGTTCAGCAGCAAAGATACCAGCTGGGTGTCTTCTAACTGGATCTTGTTTTGACACTATCTAGTGGAGATAGTCTCATCCTGAAGGCTGAGGTTTGCTCTCCAGCACTAACCCTCATGTCCTTTGACCTCAGCTTCTGACCAGTCTGAGCTCTCATGATATACTGGGGCCAAGTACTTGTTACATCATCTCAGAGAAGTCAGGCAAACAGGCATAAATATATAATAAATATATTAATGTTTTATTAATTAATATCAATATAATAATAAATACAATGCATTTAATAAGTATGTTGCTATTTTATTAATATTAATATATTAACATCAATATATTAATAGTAAACACATTGATATATTTAATAAATATATTGATGTTTTCTTAATGAATATTAATATATTAATAAATATCTTGGTTTGTTTAAAAACATTAAATATATTATATATTAGTATATATAATATAAATAATAGATAAAGATATGAGAAGGACAATGTTAGAGACTCCGGTAGCTTCTCTGGGTGGCATCCTGGCTGGTACATATTTGGTAAATATCCCTCTGTGATTCCAAGGAAGCTCCTGGGAAACTTTGGTTGGTGGGCACTGGTAATAAACACAACTTTCAGTCTCCTTTCTCTCCCGGGAGGCAGGACATGGAGGCTTCTAGTACCTCCTTGTGCTTTCCTGAGACCAGTCCCAGTTCTGAAGCTGCCAACTCCCACCAACACACAAGACACACTGGAGACTCCAAGGGTTTCAGAAGCTGTGTGCCAGGAACCAGGGATCAGCAGGGTATACACATGCTTCCTATGACATCACCCTGCCTACCGTGCATTCTTTGACTTCTGGGCTTAGTGTGTGCGTATGTGAATGTTTGCATGTATGCATGCGTGAAGATCAGAGGTTGATGTCAAGTGTCTTCCTCAGACTCTATCTTATCTTTGGAGGTCACCAATCTAGCTAGGCTGACTGCTAGAGGGAGCCGGGACCCTTCAGTGTCTGCATCTCCAGCTGAGGGATTTCAGTCATGCACCATCAGGCCAAGCTTCTTAGGTCCTGCATGTTGAATTCAGGTTCTTTTGTTTGTTTGTTTGTTTGTTTTTGTTTTTTGTTTTTTTTTCTTCGAGACAGGGTTTCTCTGTGTAGCCCTGGCTGTCCTGGAACTCACTCTGTAGACCAGGCTGGCCTTGAACTCAGAAATCTGCCTGCCTCTGCCTCCCAAGTGCTGGGATTAAAGGCATGCACCACCAGTTCTTAAGCCTGTATCTGGAAGCAGTGTACTGACTGAGCCATCTCCCCAGTCTCTTGGGATTATAGAACTCAAGTTGAGCCAACTGTACACTGCAGACAGAGGCCAGGCTCACTTGTGTCTCAGCAGGATCTTTGAGCTTCTGCACTGGATCTAGGAGGACTCCTGGTGGAAGAGGTAGATAGGTGTTCCCTCCCCCTCCCTCTCCTTCCCCTCTCCCCCCTCCCCTGCAGCATATCTCAGAGTATGACCTCACACCTTCCAAGGGAGCCCCGGGTGTGGTTACTCTTTTCCTCTGTGGAGTTTTTCCAGGTTTTGCATAAAATAATAATAATAACTTGTGAAGCAAGTTCCTGTACTAGGGCTGTTAGAAAAACATGGATTTTTTTTTTTTGAGAAAACATTCTAGGTTTTTTTTTTTTTTTTTCTAAATAAGGAAATAAAATTGAGAATGATCAATCCAGGGAAGATCTCATACAATCTATGACATGAATTCTTTCCTTTTTTTTTTTTTTTTTTTTTGGTAGTAGAATGTCCTTGCCAATGGTAGGAACTCAGGACTGAATCTCTCTGAATCTGTCACCTGTTAAATAAGGTCACATGGCCTCTAAGCACCTTTACGCCCAGGTGAAAAATGATTGGATTGAATGTCATGAGTCCCACTGTGCCCTGTCTCCCACAGTGCTAGGGTTGAGCCCTGAGTGCCTAGCCACACCCTTCTCTTCCACAGAACCTGAGCCAAATTTTAGTGTCCAGACCATTGAGTTTCTGTATGTCTCCAGTTGTGCTAGGACTGAATCCCTGTGGCTATGCCATTAGCCGAGCTCCTGAACACAGAAGTGGGTGTCAAGAAAGGTAAGGATTTAGCCATATCTTATTCACAGGGTAATGTCCCAAATGTGAAAACCTAACCTAACATCTCCTCTCCCATTTGGGCTTTGGATTTTTTTTCTTCTTTCTTTTCTGGATTTAGAACATCAAGATATCCAGTTTTTATTGGCATGGATCTGAGTCCAGGGAACCCCTGCTGAGATTTCCAGGTGATTGTGTCCTGAAACAAGGAGTCAGACCTGGGATCCGTAGATAGTGATAAAAACAGAGACAGTTTATTAAGAGAGAAGAATGCACTCCTGGGAATGGAAGTGAGCCAGGGGGCTGGCAAAGACAAGAAGCTCAAAGTCCCTGGACCCAGACAGTCACCATCCTTTATAGGTCATTTGCATTGTGTCTGCCTTCTCCTGTGTGCATGGTTTGCATAGTGCCCACCTAGTCTGGTATCTGGAGGTCACAGGGTCTTTTGCAAGAGTTCTCTGCAACGTGTGTAGCCCATGGCTGGAAGGGTTTCCAGTCCCTTCCAGTCTCTTTTAGCATGGGTGTCTTTCATGTGTACATCACGATGCCTTTGGAGCCACCTTTTGGCCACAGCCTTGTTCTTTACTGTCATCGTGAGGGGATTTGTGGTCACACTAGGTGATTATGCAGTGATGGAGGGTGGAGCTGGCATTGCCCCAGTGAGGCTCAATCTCATCCTGCTGCCCCGGCTCTAAGATCACCCTGAAACCAAGGGAAGTAAACTTGTGGCTTTAGTGGCCCCTAACATCAACTTCTAGAGGTTGCACTGTTACGCAATATTCTTCTGTTAGCTTTGCCGTAGGTAACTGCTCTAGCCGAAGGGACATGACAGTTAGGGTTGCCTAATTGTTCTTCAGGAACTCAGGGAGCTCAAGATGCTGACCATTCCCGTAGGCTTGTGCAAACGTCTAATGGGTAACCTTTCAACATTGGGCGCCCCAAACTATACCCTCCAAGCTACAGATGCTGCCCAAACCCAATGAGAAGCCGTAAGCCTTGACCTGGAGTGTGCCGACCCCTGATCATGGTGATTTTCCTTGCCACTACCTCAGGCTTCTATGTCTTTATCCCCTAATAACCCTGGCCCCATCCTCAGCATTTGAAACCATGTTGGCCTTATGAGTAGACAGTCTGTCTCTTCTGTGAAACTGGTCACTTCTGTGATCGGCATATTGTATAGTGGGCTCAGGGAACCTGTCCTTAAACCCAGAGCATCCTTGACACTAGCCGTGACTTGCATCCTGTATCTTCTGATCCTCCTTGGTTCCATTACGTTAATGCCACACCACATTTTGGCTCCATCTACAATGTCTTTCTTCCTTCAACATTGCTGTCTAAGCTTTGCCAATTACTGTAACCTGTGTGGAAAATAAAGATGTTCTATAGAAAAACACTGTGGGCTGGGCGGTGGTGGCGCATGCCTTTAATCCAGCACTTGGGAGGCAGAGGCAGATGGATTTCTGAGTTCGAGGCCAGCCTGGTCTACAGAGTGAGTTCCAGGACAGCCAGCTACACAGAGAAACCCTGTCTCAAAAAACCAAATAAAAATAAAAAGAAAAGAAAATAAAGAAAAACACTTGCATCTCTCAGTCTGATTATCGGACTATTGAAACAATAGACCACAAAGAAATGGGAATTTCCCTTGGAATCTCATTCCATGAGAGGGAAAGGGTGCCAACTAGTGGGTAGCTTTTATCGTGGCAATTTCATACAGTTCTAACAATTTATCAGAGTGCTTTATAGGATGTGACTGAAGGCCAGACAATGGTAAGTCAGTGATAGGCAGGACCACGTGTTAACCAGAACTGCTTAGATGTACACATCCTTGGCTCTTTATTTAAAACTGAATCTCATTTCAGGACCTCAAGGAGGGACATAAAGTAGGGCCACTGGATCTTTGTTCCTCTTCTCAATGGGGCCTCACTGAACATATCTCTCCCCTCTCTGCTTTGTCCTGTTTATCTGGATGCTTTAATTGGATTTTCCAGGAAGGGTCCAACTTGTCTTCTTAGGGCACAGGCTGTGACCCCTAGTTTGGTAATGGAACTACATTCTGTCTGAACCACCAGCTAGCCCATCCACAACTTATTTCACACCTACTCTCCCATTGCTTATGCCTCTCCTGTCACGTGGAGAATAACACCAAGCCGTAAAACCCTGCTGGCTTTTCTACTGCTCCTGCCTCTGGCTTCTTTGCTGCTGTTATCAGTAATATCCATGAAACCGTCCCCTCCAAGTGTAGGACGCCTGCTGCATGTCTTCCTAGGGTGCCATTCATGTGTTGCCCTATCTCTTCCTGAAGTCTCGCTTCTCACGTGGCTGCTTCCGTGATACCTTTCCTGAAGTCTCACACCCAGCAAAGCACGGTGCACAACTGACTCCCAGGGACTGTCTCATGTTGCTTTTACCCACTCTGCATCAAGGCCTGACCCAGGGGTGGTAGGCAGCACAGCCTTAGAAGTGAATGCACAGGGAGGAGCAGAGCCACTCAGGATTTCAGGGCCAAGCTAGCAATACCTGTGTGGAACGCAAGGCAGAACATCCCTGGCACATAGCAAGTCCAATACATTCAGTTGTGTGGTGGTGGAGGGAAGAAAGGCATCACATCGGCATCTCACATCCAGACCATGTTTGGCCTCCAGAGCTATGTTTTCTGTCCCTTTAAAGGCTTATTTATTATTGTATGTGTGTATTGCCACGCAAACCTGGTGACCTGAATTTGATCCTGGAACCTGTGTGAAGGTGGAAAAAGGACTGAGGTCTCAAAGTTGTCCTGTGGCCTTCATACCTGCACTGTGGCATCCCATCATCCCCAATCTCACACACACACACACACACACACACACACACACACACACACGGGGGGGGGGGAGAGAGAGACGATAAATAAGTTTCATTAACATCCTATTAATTTTCTATAACAGTTGGTTTCGTTGTGACATCTTATGATGTGATTTGCTCACATTCAACTCCCCTACTACATGTGTCTCCACCTCATTACATATGCTAATGAAAACATGCATTTATTTCTAAAAAGAAAAATATAAATTCTCACTATAAAACAAGAAGCCAAGAGGGAGAGGAAGGAGACAATTGACTGTCTGGCACGCCTTGTTCATGACACCATTTGTTTATCAGAAGAGAAACAGGAAGACAGGAGTAAGATGGCGAACTCAAAAGGAGGGCTGGGCCTTGCTCTTAAAACTTTCTTTAAAGGGCTGGTGAGACAGCTTGGCAGGCGAAGGCCCTTCCTGCTGAACTTGAGGGTCTGAGTTTCATCCCCAGAACACAAGAGGAAGGCGGAGAAAACAAAGAATGTGCACCATGCATATGTACATAGATAGAGAGTAACTTATCTATTTACCATTACTCTGTGTGTGTATGTGTGTGATTGGAGATGACAGGATGCCACAGAGCAGGTGTGAAGGCCACAGGACAATGTTGAGACCTCAGTGCTCTTTTTCCACCTTCACATAGGCTGTAGGATCAAATTCAGGTCACCAGGTTGTGTGGCAAGCACCTTGCCCCATTGAACTGTCTCACCAGCCACCCAAAAAAGCCTTTGTAACAAAGAAGACACCAGAGCACACTCCCTCTGTGTCTGTCTCTCTGCCTATCTCACAAAGAAACAACCAGAAGCCACCGTCTGCAGCTCAGAACATGGGGCCTCACCTGGCCACAGCCATGCCAGTCCCTTGACCCTGGATTGTAGCTTCCAGAAAGGAGAGAAAGCAAATGTTTGCTACTTAAGCTCTAGCCTGTCATATTCTGCTGTGATCATCATGAGCGACAAATACAGCCTTGTTCTCTGAGTGGGGACAGAGCCTGGGGGCCACAGGGTGCCAAGCCTTGTATTCTAAGCTCCACGATTCCAATATCCATTCATGAAATACCATTGTGAATGGGGACAGCGGGCAGCATGAATAGAAGACATTGCTGCCTTTGACACCCAGGATGTGTCCACCGCTGCTGTCCCTGCTGGCAGCAGTAGCTGTCTGCACATGGCAGCCACATTCACAGACACCCTGGGGACAATGCCCCAGAAACAGTCTTCCCAGAAGAGTGTTGCCCTATTTTTCAGAGTAACTATGATGATACCGGGGCCAGAACTTCAGAACTTCAGAGCCAAGGAGGAACCATGGGGCAGCATGGCCTCTGCAGTGGGCCTGGGACTCTGGTCAACCCTCATGTGTACTGCCTGAGGATGACATTTCATAGAGCAGCACGGTGTGAGGAACCATGTGGCATGACAATGACAAGTCTAAATTCTTCCTTTGACATCATAGCTGAGTTCAGGCTTGGTAAACAGCCATTCAAGTTCTTTTATTAAAAACTCAAGACTATTGCACACAGCCCAGAGATCATGGACCATGGCACAGGCAGAAGAGTGGACACTGTGGAGACTGCAGCTCATGGCTTCTCAGTGAGACTGCTGGATTTTCTTTTCTTCTTCTTTCTTTCTTTCTTTCTTTCTTTCTTTCTTTCTTTCTTTCTTTCTTTTTTTTTTTTTAAGAAGTAAAACCAGCTCAGACCTGTAATCCCAGATACTCAAGAGTCTGAGGCAGAAGGATTACAAATTCCTGACCAGCCTTGGCAACTGTATCAAATCACCAAAGTGAAAACTGAGGCCAGGTGAAGTAGAAACTTCTGGTTTCTTTGGAGAGTCAGTTATGTCAAATAATGTTTTGCCAGGCAAACGGATATATTGCTAAAGCAGGCATATGAACGGACATGCGATGTTTAGAAAGAATATAAATGTGACCCCACAGACAGTGGGAGCTGGAGCTTTGGTTTGCTTTGCTCCACCTCACTATTCTGCACTGACAGCATGCTGTATTGGTTGGCCTTACATTGCTTTGCTGAGCTTTGCTTGTGGTGAGATCATAGAGAGAAACTGGCCAAAGAACTTCTCGAGGTTCCTGCTGCTTCTTGCCACTTCTGAAGCCCTGGGCTGGTTGGTGAGCCTTGTGGTTTGTGCTGGATTGCACTGCAGTTGCTAATTAGTGTGTGGTGTCTGCTGAGTGGACTGGACTGCAGCTGCTGATTCATGTTTGGTGTTTGCTAGGGGACTGGACTGAGAACAATGAAGATTGGAATTGCCCAAAAAGAACTATTTCTAAAAAGGTCCATTTGCCTGTATTCTAATAACCTTTCTTTTCTACTGCCTATGGTGGGTGGTGGGCTAGAGGGGAGGTTGATCCCTTGTTAAAGCAGCTTGAGAAAAATTTATGCCTACAGCTGAGGCTATGCATCAGTGAGAGAAAGTGCTTGTCATACAAGTGTGAGGACTGGAGTTCAAATCCCCAGAACCCATGCAAAAGACGACAAGTAGCGTGAGGGTCTGGAGTCCCAGTGTCCTGCTATGGTGACAGGGAATGTGGAGACAGGAGACGACCCAGAAACTCTTAGGACAGATAGCCCAGTGTACCTAGGAGAAGACCGCCAACAGAGAGATCTTATTTCAAATGAGGCTATTGAAATGGTATATGTGTGCTGCAAACACATACACACACATACACACACACAAACATGCACGCATACACATACAGACATGCACACAGACACACACAGACATGCACACAGTCATGTGTGCAGACACACACATGAAAATGCACATGTAAACATCCAAATATACGCATGTAGATCATACACTTAAAAGTGTGTGCGTGCATGCGTGTGCGCGTGTGCACACACACACACACACACAGATTGCTTTTTTTTTTTATTACAAAGAGGTCTAAGGATGTAGCTCAGTGTTTTAGCACTTGCCTAGCATGTGAGACCTGATTCAATCCCTGGGACTACACAAAAAGGGAAGAAGGAAGGAAAAAGGAAGGGAAGAGGGAAGGAAGGAAGGAAAGAAGGAAGAAAGAAGGAAGGATGGAAGGAGGAAGGAATGAATGAAGGAGAGAAGGAAGAAGGAAGAAGGAAGAAGGAAGGAGAATGGAAAATTCTGGGGAAACCTATATTCAATTGGATGCAAGAAGATTTTAGTGGAAACGCAATATCTTTCTAAATTTTCGATGTTGTTTTATTATTTTTTTATAATGACAAACACATATTTTCATGGTCTTGGGCTTTCTGTTTCTGGGGCAATATCCACCCTCTTGCTTGCAGATCCAAGCTGCCTGCCTTTGGTGGCCTTGAAATGCCATATTTTTCAGAGCATGTGACATTGAAGCAACCGGCCACTGTGTGTCCAACACCTGTTGCTGGCTGCTGTCCATGCAGCCATCAAAGTACACTTTTGATGGTATAAAGCACGAGACAACTTCTGAGTGATAAGAGGATGAACTAGCATGCAGTAGTGGCTGGATCTAAGTCCCTTTCTGTTTTACTAGCCATTGGGAACATGGCCAGCGCATTTGCTAGCTGTGTCATTTTCTAACCTCTGGGAGCAGCTGTCTGGAGTATTCTAGCAGGCAGCAGCAGTGTGTGAACAGGCTGTGATTTAGCAGCATGCCTGAGAGAAGCCATCAGGTCTGCAGGTTTTAACCTCTTCCCCCAGACAGTGTGAGCCTGAACCTGTGTAAAGCAGCCTGCAGCTCACTAGCCTGTCCGACCTCTTCCGCTCCAAGTTTCCTGGTATGTCTTGAGAGCTTCACACCGGGTGCATGGTCTCAACCATAGTCGGAAGTGAGGACAGGACTGCTCATCTCCTTGAAACCTGTCCCATCTGCTCACCTGGAGTGCACTTGACCTTTTCTAGAGACTTCCAGGAAGGCAGCAGCTATGAACACCTGGAATTTTATTCTTTAACTCTTCCTTGATTGAGTTGAAGTAAAAAAAAAAAAACAAACCTCTCTCTCTCTCTCTCTCTCTCTCTCTCTCTCTCTCTCTCTCTCTCTCTCTGTGTGTGTGTGTATGTGTGTGTGTGTTGTATGTACATAAGTGTGCCCACGGAGTTACAGCCACATATACCAAAGACCAGGGGCACATGTATATGCATTCTTACCACAAAAATTACATACCGCAAAGATACCTCAAATGCACGCTACAACATCTACATAGCATACTCATCAACACATCCCCACATATGCCACATATGTGACACACAATAAGCAACTCAACATGGCTCAAACAATACATGGCATCATAAACACATTGGTTTTCACATACCATGCACATTCACACACTATAAAATGAAACGTGTAACACATGTACCGCAGACCATTTCCACACACACCTAGCACTGGTCATACACATCACATGTCATGCTCACACGTCCCACGTGCATACATGCAGTCTGCATTCAGATCCTTCAGTTTTGTCACTGTTTCTTTGACTACAAACTTGAGCATGTGAGGGGTTCCTGAGAAAATCCAGACTGAGCTGTGTCCAGAGAGAGCTGAAAGGTGACAGAATCCCCCTCTAGCACCAGCCACGGACACCTTTTCATCCATCACATCTCCCAGCACCCTTGGGGACAATCACTGTACCATATAGAACGAGAGGGTTCCATGAGAGCAGAGGGGATCCCCCTGTTCTCACAAAGCTTAGGGGGTCTGTGCAGGAGATACAAATAAGAAAAGGGTGTGTCAGTCATGCAGTTGACAGGCAGGAAATAGAACCCAGAAGAAGGGAAGCTGACAACTGATGGCCAGAGAGGCTTCCAGGAGAGAGGCAGAGGCCAGGATGCAGAGTGGAGCCCCAGGCAGAAGGAGGCAGAGCTGAGGACCCTGAGGTCTTGCCTATCATGTGTATCATCTGCTGTGAAGATAGTCACAAAAGGATTTGGGGTGGGGGCACCAGGAACTCTGTGCCCACAAGCAGACATGTGCCCATACAGCTTATAGAGGGGGCAAGAAGCCCTGGGGCAGGCGACTGTGAAGGAGGAAAGATACTGCTGGGCTATGAGGGAGGGGCTGCTCAACTGTCTGGAGAGGGAGGGAGGGAGAGCCAGAATCTTGGAGTCATTTCTCCCATTAAATGATGAAATACTTTCTAAACTGTAGAAATGTTGAAGGATAGAGCTTACAGGTGTGTGTGTGTGTGTGTGTGTGTGTGTGTGTGTGTGTGTGTATGTGTGTGTGTATGCTTAAACATGTAGCCACCTCACAGCCGCAGTCAAAAACCTGGGTGATTAGTTTTCTCAGCAGCTCTGCCTTGTACAAGACCTGCACACGATTGGACCCCTGGACATTCCGTCCTGGAGGGGGGAGGGGCACCCAAGGCCTAACCGCTCCCTAACGATCTAACGGCAGTTACTGTACGTTGGGAGGGAGAGAGACATTTTCTTCAGTGCTGTAGCCCCTCAGTTAACTGCCTCTGCTCCTGTGAATGAGTCCTCTCTCCTGTTCCTGTAAGTATCCCTAATTAAACTCCTCGGCTCACCAAAAACAAACAGTTATATCCATGGGAGTAGAAAGGGGCACTGTTTGGGAAAAGGGGGATCAGTGGGAGAGGAGAAGCGGAGGTAATGAGGATAATTATGATAAAATATGTGTATGAAAACCTCATAACGAAACCCATTAGTACGCATAATTAGTATGTGCTAATATAAAAGTCAGAAAAGAGGCTACAGGAGTAACTCAGTCAGGTAAGTGTTTGCCTGGAAAGGATCAGGGTCTGATTTGGGTCTCTGGTGCCACACAAGAAAAGCCGTGTGCAGTGTCACTCCAGCACTAAGGAGGAGGATTCCTGGGACACACTGGCCAGCAGGTCTGACTTAATTCGTGAGCCTCAGGCCAGTGAGAGATCCTGTCTCAAAGGAGATGGCTAGCCTTTCTGTGGATAACACTCATCATTGTCCTCTGCCCTTCACCCACATGTTCCCCTCCCCCAACACACACACACACACACACACACACACACACACACACACACACACAGACACACACACACACCTAAAACAAAACATGACAAAACTCTTGAGTGTTTCCTCATTGGGAAGGCCTGTGGACGGAATTGCAGACTTTGCTAAGTTTCTCTCTTCTTTCCCTTCAGGCTTCCATACTGTGGTAGATCACTGCAGTCCGATGGTCTCCTCCAGTCTGCAGTAGATCCGGGTCTTATCTTCCTTTCCATACCCTTAGTACTTTGGAGGACGTTCTGGCCTGGGGTCCTGTGGAATTCCATGTCAGCTGAGCATGCTTGGCAGTTTCTCAGATTGAGTTGCAGTGTCAGGTTTGGGGAGAGGAACGCAGACATGAGACCTCCCCCTATTTGACACGCAGAGCACATGGAATGGCCAACTGATTTTCTGGTGGGCTTCACCTCCATCTCTTAGTCCAGTGTCTCTGCTGGCAGGCGAATATCTTTCCTGTTCCGCAGACCGGTCAGAAGGGAGCAGTAATTCACGGCCACCCTGAAGGGCAGAGACAAATTCTACTTCCTGGGTGGGGGATTGAGGAGCTCTGGCTGTGGTAGGCTGTGTTATCCATTCGTGTCATTAAGAAATGTTTTTGGTTTTCTTAAAGTTTATCTTAGCTGCCCTTTCTACCTGGAGGAAGGTGGCATTTTGAATGCCAGTACCTTTGACAGTCTGGGAAATAGCCATAGTCTCAGAGGACGCTGCTAACAAAAACTGGGAGGTTTTGGTTTGCACAGACCCAAGCGAACTCCCAGTTAGGGAGAAACAGACAAACTATAGTCAGGTGCAGCCCCCCTCTCTCCAAGTTCCTTATAGTTTACATGACCCCAAAGGCCTATGTATTTAAAAGGGGTTGGTTTCAGCCTGTGGCTTTACTGGGGACTGTTGATACTTTTAGAAGATAGGTTCTAATGGAAGGAAGCTTGTCACCTTGTCATGTGCTTTTTGAGGAGATAGTGGGACTTTGGCTCCTCCGTTTTCCTTTGGCTTATGAGACACCATGAGGTAGACTACCTCTGTGATGTACTGTGCCACCGGACACCCCAAGCCACAGGACCGAGAGTAACTGCGGATGGAACCTCTAAAATCCAAAATAGCTCCACTAAAGTGACAGGATAGTGGTATGGTCTATGAACCAGAGAGAGAAGACACTAAGGGGACAACATATTAACACACTGTATGAGGCACCTATGCACACATTGACGGAGGTCCTGCTGTCCCCTTAGGGGGTGGTTATCTATCACCAGAGGCTTGTACCTGTGGCCTGGCAGTTCTTGCTCCTGCAACAGGTCAACGTGAGATGGCCTGGCATAAAGTACCACACTGGGTGGCCAAAACCATAGGGATTCAGGATCAGCCACTTTCAGAAGCCAGAAATCCAAGATCAAGAAAACTCCTGAAGGACTAGGGGACAACACCTACTATGCTTGTGGTTGTGTGCCTTTGATCTCTCCACAGTGTCTTCTGAACTTGGGTGTGCATGTGTTCAGGCTTCCAGTTCTGTAAGGACAGCCATCACATCGAGTTTGGGCTCAGCCAGGTAACCCTTTCTTTACTTCCTATACTTGCAGTGGCCCTGTCTCTGACTATGGTCACCTTCTGACATGCTGGTTAGGACCTTAACATTTGAAATTTGGGGTGGAGGGAACAATTCAGCCTATATGTAGGTGAGACATTTGCCTGCTGATGGGATAGCAAATTCCCCTTAGGTTGGGAACAGCAGAGCTCACAGAGGACAGAGAAAGCCTTGGGAATGACAGCCCGTGGAGGCCAAGCAAAGGGGGCTGACTTTGTCTTCATCTGGACAGTGGCCAGGTCACCCTACCTTCACCTGAGACAATATTGGAGAGATAACAGTCCCCAGGGATGGAGCTACCAAGGGCTGTTATAAGATGCCTCCGCACCAGAGTTTGAATCTCTCTCTGTAGCCTAGAAAGCCCTACCCCGATTTCTACCTGCTCAGGTCCCAAACTGTTTAATGCCTCTCTTTGAAACAGGAATGAAGAGTTGGAGACCACTAGATGATGTGGAACAGCTTTTGGAAAACTAAGCCTCAGAAGGACAAAATCAGAAAGCGAAGCAGGTGTGTAGTGGTAGAACTGAGCAGGGCCAGAGACCTAGAAAACATGGTTTTAAAAGTCAGGTGGCAGTGTACACACAGGGAAAGAACAGTGTGAGGGTGAAGGGGAGGTGCTGGAGATTGTCAAGAAGGAAGGGGAATACATGTTTTTGAGCATGAAAGTCATGCCTACTATTTACCAACTAACTACCATCTATTTATATATCAATCATCTACCTTCTATTAGCTATTGATTAGCTCATCCATAATCTATTATCTCCACTCTATAAGTCATCTATCAATACTAATTTACCATTTACCATCTATTTATCATTTGTCTACCAACCAAACTGTGATCATTTTTCTTCTCTTTGCCCCGAACCCTTCCTTTTAAATGAATGTGTAATAGACTGTAAACACAATAAGAAAGGAAACTAAATCAAATGAAATTCTCAAAGCAGAGTCCCAAACCCAAGTGAGACCGGGAAGGATCACAGATGTCCAATAGAAAAACAAAGATATTTGAATACTTGGAAACATTTTTTGAGGCATTTAACAGCCATCTTAAGCATTTGAAATGTTTTGTAGGTAGTGCATGTAAAACTGAACAAATAAAAACATAACGCAATGCTAAACTCCTGGAAAAACAAACAAACATGGATGTTGTGTGAGAAAGGGGGCATACTGGGTAGCAGGACCTGGGATTCGGCATGAGCAATCTGAGCCTCATGGTACCAATTTGGATTCTGCAGGAAGAGGAGGTAGGGAGCTTGGGGCACGTGAGAGGAGCAACTTGCCTACCGTAGCAAAAACTACACTAAAATGGCCCTAATCAGGAAGTTTCAGAATAGTAGATTACGTAGACGTACAGAAATAAGTACCAGAAAGAAATGTTTTAAAGTAGACAATGACTTCCTCTATGATGTAGGGAAGGGTTGGGCATCAGGCCCATGTCTTTTAACATAAGCTACTTAAAGATCTTTGATTCCACAGTGTGGTTGTACTTAAGCTAAAATTAGAAGTGTAATTTCATAGCAGAAGTGAGAGCTGGGGAATGCATACACACAGCACGGGCTTCCTGGCAGGAGAATGTGTTGACTTTCTTGTGGCAAGCCTGCCTTGGAGGTTTTCTGTGCATGCTGTCAATGCTGCAAAGAATTCTCTGGCTCCTGGAGCCAGGTCACTTCATCCATCACTGTCCCTTTGAAAGAGCTTTTGTGACACGATGCTTCCCACATTAACACCTCACCCTTCTTGTTCCTGTGGCGGGGGTAACAGTTCTGCTGTCCCATGTATGGGTGAGAGACTCCAACTTCTCTCCACCACTCTCCATGCAGACACTGACTCAAGAGCAGCCGTTATAACTTGAGGTCTTGGGACAGTCCACAGCATGGCTACTCCTAGGATAATTTCACAGCTTCTTTTCTCAGCCCACCTCTGTTCAGTCCTCTTGTCTCCGCCAGTCTTCCTGGACTGGATCTCTAGATCCCTGTGATGGATCTATTACAACATCTTCTGACCCCCTACCAAGGGCAGAGACAATGGAGGCTTTCTGTGGGAGTGGTGGGTTGCAGGATAGCCAACTTCCCCAGTGAGCACTCTTTGGGGAGTAGGGCTGGTACTGACCAGTGATGCGAAATGAAGGTAGTTTGGTGAGGGGAACACGAGGGAATGGATGGCACTGCCATTTGGTTGCACTGGTATGTTAGAGAGTCAGGGTCAGAGAGAACTAGGCAAGAAGCCCCATGCAACTGTGATACTGACTGCTATGTGGTGGAGTCTTTGATTCCCAGTTACTCCTTTATGGTACTTCTGGAGGAGGAAACTTTCTCTTCTCATGGAGATTCCAAGGTGGTAGACCATCTGGATAATGCAACCATGTCTGGAGTGGTCAAGGTGGAAGTAGCTAGCACACTAGAAGGACCAGCAGTGATCCTCAAAATACAGATCTGGGCTGGGGTTGCAGGTATGTTTGCTTGAGAATCATCATGCTAGTAAAATCCCAACACTTGGAAAGTAAAGGCAAGAAAATCAAGAGTTCAAGGTTACCCTTAGCTATTCAGGGAGTTCAAGATCAGCCTGGGCTACCGTGTTTCAAAACAACATCAAACCCAAGCAATAAAGAGACACTACAGGAACTCAACCATCCAGAACACTCAGCACCCCCACTGCCATCCATGTGTATTGCTTGCAGGAGCAGGCAGGGCTGTGGTCTTGCTCTTGCTTAAAGACTGTCCTGGAATCGAGGGGCAGGATTTGTTGTCCTCTCTGGCCTTTGGGGCTGTCAGGTCGTTTGTTTTACTTGTGAGGTCAACTGTCTTACTCCTACTTTAATCATAAGCAAAGGCTCCCAGGTTGGGGCCTAAAAGAACCATTGATTTATCACTACCAGGTGTCCAGTGCCACTTAGATGACACAGAGTGGGGTGTCGAAAGGCTGGGCCACCTCCACCTTAGCCTTTTCTCTGTCCAGTGCCACAAAGCTAGCACGCTTTGAATTTAAGTATGTGCTGGCAATACCTGTGCCATTCATGAGGATGCCAGTCAAATGAGTGACACAGTAACTGCCTTTATGTCATGGCTGGATGGGATATTTTCCTGAATCCAGTCACCTGAGACCACAAGTCCTACTTTCTGGAACAGAGAACCTGTAGGAGCACAGGAGAAGGTTAGCTCATAGAGTTGGTCACCACTATACTACACCGTCCGTTTTTTCGCCCCACCCTCTTTCTTTGGGGGCTTCTAAGGATGCCCCCACTGGTGGCACAGGACCATGGTGGGTGTAATTTCCCACTTCTGATTGCTTCTGAAACTTCTGTTTGCTTCAGTGTGGTACAGGAAAGAGTGGGGGTGGCCAGCGGCAGTGCCTTCTCTTCGGAAGTCTCAGCAGTATCTCATGTCACCTGTCCCTGTAGCCAGGTGCTTCCTCTGCCGGGAAAAGACCAGCATCCTTCCTTCCCTCAGGTGACAAGAGGGGCCGAGCTGAATGATGCTGCTGCTGCCATTAGGTGTGCCTTTCTTCAGGCAGTGAGCCCATGGGGTAAAGGCTGGACAGGCAGGCTCCAGGGAAGCAGACATGGGGCTGCACCTGACTGCTTTTATGGGTTGGTGATTATTCATTCATTCACTGATTCATAACTGCTTCTTGCATGTCTAATGTATGCCAGAAAAAAAGCAATTGACCACAGAAACCTAGTTCAGGGTCTGTGGAGTGTGACATCTCAGGCAGAAAGATGGTTCAACAAGCAGTTTTCTCTCCCACCTCATTTTCCTTCCTTCCTTCCTTCCTTCCTTCCTTCCTTCCTTCCTTCCTTCTTTCCTTCCTTTCTTCCTTCCTTCTTTTCTTTCTTTCCTCCCTCCCACCCTCCCTCCCTCCTGACAAATCTTCTTGTAGTACAGGCTGGGCTATCTCTGAACTTGAACTTGCTATGTGTCTGATCCTCCTCCCGCCTCTACTTCCCAAGTGCTGAGATTACAGGTATGCACCACCATGCCTGGTTTATGTGGTACTGGGGCCTTAACCCAGGGCCTCATGTATGCCAAGCAGGCACTTTGCAAATTGAGCCACATCCCCAACATGCCCCCCGTGCCCCCAGTTATTTTTATTTTATAGTTATTTATGGTGTGTGTGCGTGCGTGTGCATGTGTGTGTGCGTGTGTGTGTGTGTGTGCGTGTGCGTGTGTGTGTGTGTTGTGTGAATGCCTATAGAGGCCAGAGATAAATGCACAGTACCTTCCTCAATCACTTGTATTACCTTCCATCATTCTTATCATCATATTTCATTCATTCATTCATTCATTCATTCATTCATTCATTCATTCATTCATCTTTTTAGAGAAAGTCTCTCACCAAAGGTGAAGTTCATGGAGTATGTAAATCAGCTGGTTAGTGATCGCAGGGATCCTCCTGTCTCCATTTGCCCTCACCTTGGGATTTCAGATGTGAGCTGCCATGCTCAGAGTTTAACTGGGTATGGACAGTCTGAACTCAGGTCCTTGTGCTTATTCAGGGAGCACTGTACTGGCTAAGCCGGTCTCTCCACTCTATCTATTCTATCTATCAATGTATCTATGTATCTATCATTTATCTAATTATCTATCTATTATCTATCCTCTATCTATCATCTATTAACTGTATCATATATTTATCTATCTACCATCTATCTATCTAATCTATCTATCTATCTATCTATCTATCTATCTATCTATCCTATAACAATTATCCTAGGATGCCCAGCTTACTTCTTTTATGTTCACAGCCTGGAGAATAGTCTTGAAAGAGAAAGCTGGCCTAACTCTTGTACCTTTGTACTTATCAGAGCTGAGAGCCTGCTATACCAGGTCATAGGCTGGAGGCTCCAGGAGTGGCCAGCTGTTGAGCTGGGGACAGGCATCCTTACCTGCTCTCTCCTCTGCTCTCCAGTCTCTCCAGGATGCTTGCAGGGAAAGACTTTGTTGACACAGGATCCAGAAGCCACAGGTTCAGGCCTCATTAATTTTTTTTTTTTAATGGGAATGCTGCCCAAGGAGACAGAAGTTATAGTGTTTTCAAATCAGCAGGGCTCTGGGCACATTTTCTTCCTTTTCTCTCAGCAAACCCAATGAGGTTGGGAGCTGAGCGTGAGGAGAACTAGCAGAAACATTCATGACTCCACTTAATGACAGTACAGGCACCACGTTTTAGTAGAAAACAAGTGGCCAGCCTAGGGCAGCCAAGGAGACTGTGGAGCTGTGAGTGTTCGGCCACGTCAGGGACCTTTTCTGCCCACATGGCTGAGGCTGTGAAAAGCAAGGATGCCTGTTCATTACTTTCAGCTCTTGACTGGAGAAGTGATGTTACTCGCTGCTGGAGCTCCTGCCTTGGATGCCCTCAGTGACACATTGTAACAAGGATGTACAAGTCAGATGAACCTTTCCCTCCTTAAGTTGTTTTGAATCAGGATGTTTTATCATAGTAACAGAAAAGGAACAAGGACATTCCTCAAACCATATGCTCATAGAAAAGGGCCACCTATTCAAAGGGATTGTGAGAAAGGACTACAAGGAGTTCATTGGGAGCCACTGATTGCCCAGTCAAGGAGTTCGAGGCAAGGGCAAGTGTTCAAAGGCAACATGAGAAATGCTTCTGAAACAGTATTCTTGACCCAAGACTCAATAACACACGTGGTAGGACTCAAGTTTGGATAGTCAGCTGGATAGACAGATACCCTTGTAGACATGGTTTCTGTGTAGGCTCTGGTGGCTTTTAGGCCAGGTTGTGGCTCTGGCAGAGACTTTTGTGACAGTTCTTAGTATCGGACACACGTGTGTGTCTTCTATACCTCTTGCTTTGGCTCTTCTTTGATACCCACCATTTTTACAGTAATCTCTCTCATCCTCACCTCCCTAAATTATGAATATCATTCATTATGTCCTCCTGAACATATACAAAGGATCAAATATGTACCACCTACCTCTCTCTGCCCATCATTGCAAAGAGTGGCCACCAGGTAGCCTGCAGAGAGACTTTCAGTATATCAGCCCTTGTCGGGGTTGCCTTGTGAGGGCTGAGATCTTCAGGAGGAGAAGTTCTGAGCATCTCTGTGTGATTGTAGGTTCAAGTAGCTCAGGGCCATGGGAGGCATAGATCTGTGCATGGAGGAGAGACTGGAAGGAGGAGGATCCTTGAGGCTCTGTGCTGTCAGGGACATGTCAGAGGTACCTTTGGTGAGGGCACAAAAACTGAACTGTCATGCCTGGGATCGCAGAGCCTTCGGCCTCCTGGTATAGGACTGCAATCCCAGCATTACGGGGGCTGACATAGGAAGAGCAGAAGGTCAAAGAAAGCCTGGGCTATATAGTCCAGGGTACATGCTACCTCAATTAGCTTCATTTAATTATTCAGTGACATTAGGTAAAGTCAATGACCCTCCTCTTGTTATATATGGGAGACAAGGGCCTCAGAGAGTCCAGGGTGTTGTTTCCCTCTCACAGGTGGTTGCCCGAATAATTGATGTTTGTGGTCTGGCTTGCCTTAGCACCACAGCTCCCACACCCATTACTTATGGGACCCCTCTGGTGAACAGTTCATTTGGTGAAGCGATACTCTGCTGTAGTTGGTGAGACTGAGCGAGACTGAGTACTCAGAAGGAACCAGAAACTAAACTTTTTTTCTGTAGCTTAATGTCTCCAGTTTAATCAGCTACTGATTAGAGCTGCTTAGGAATTGTAACCGTTGGTCTGCTTGGGAGATGTGGGGGTTAAGACTCTAGGGGATAAGCATGCAGAATCTCTAGGATCCGGGCAGAGGGTGGGGAGTCTGCTGTGACTCGGCGGAGTGCTCAGACTCTCCTGCCCTCTCACAGACATGTTCCCACAGAAGCTTGTGTCAGGATAGTTGTCTTAATTCATTGATACTTCTGTGACAAACTAGCATGTGATAGCTTTTAGACAACAAAATTGTATCTATTATCCCTATCTATCCATCCGTCCACCCATCTGTCCATCCACCCATCCACCCATTCATCCACCCATCCACCCATCCATCCACCCACCCACCCATCCATCCATCCATCCATCCACCCACCCACCCATCCATCCATCCATCCATTCATCCACCCATCCATCCACTCATCCA
>JANHMN010000006.1:11404063-11429209 GCA_030674055.1 Rhabdomys pumilio | reverse complement strand
TCCATCCATCCATCCATCCATCCATCCATCCATCCATCCATCCATCCCCATCCATCATTGTGTGTATATACATGCATTGCTGATGTCCTACGCACACAGATGTATGAACGTGTATGTGGAAGCCCATGGATACTCCTCAGGCATCTTTCTTGGGAGCCGTCTGCCTTCGCTTTTCTTTGTTGCTTTGTGTTTTGAGTCAGGCCACTCACTGAACTTGGAGTTGATTGGGTAGACTAAAGTAGCTGGCCAGCACCAGCTCCCGTCTGACTCTACCTTCTCAGCACACGGATATAAGTCGGTGCCGCCATGCCTGACTTTTGATATGGGTTCTGGAGAGCATGCAGGTCTGAATGCTTGTATAATCAACACTTCCTAAGTAACTTTTCTCCCAGTCCATATTTCTCATAGTCCACGAAGCTGAAAGTCAAAGACCGAGGCCACGGTGGGTTTAGTAGCTAGTGCCTTCTCGATCGCGTGCTACGAGGGTAGGAAGCCTCTCAGGTTTGAGACAGAGTCTTGCTGTGTAGCCCAGGCTTTCTTTGACCTTCTGATCTTCCTATGTCAGCCTCTGTAAAGCTGGGATTGCACTCCTACACCGAGAGGCTGAAGGCTCTGAGATCCCAGGCATGAGAGTTCAGTTTTTGTGCCCTCACCACAGATCCGCTCTCTTGTTTTCTAGAAGAAAGTATGAACAATTAGTGTTCTTTAGAAGTTTCTTGGAATTTACTGGAAGAAGTACCTGAGCTGGGTGGCTCTTACTTTTAGTGTTTTCACATGTTATCCAAGGAGCTACTGAATACGGAATATAGACCAGTGTTCCAGGTAAGGGGCCACTTGTGTTATCCATTTCTCTTTAAGGGAGTTTGTGTCCTTCAAGAGGTCTTTGAACCCTCTCAGGTGCCTGCATAGGCTTCAGAAATTTGAAGCTGCCAGAAGATTTAGCTTCTTTGCCCGAGAACTCAGCAACTGGAGATCCTGTCCCTTTGACCACCCTCTCCCTCTCCACGCTGGTGTTTTGCACAAGGCACAGAAATTTGCCTTCTCCTTATGGGTTTAGTGAGCACTCTTGGTGTGTGGAACTGAAGGACAAAGGTTGGCATGGTGGAAGGGAGGCAGGCTCCATCTTGGTCATGGAGTGGTCCTGGAATTCATTTTATTGGTCTGCCTGGGTGGGATGTCAAGATTTCCATGCTCATGTCATTTCCAGGGGAAGTTCTGTCCATCCTGAGGTCTGAAAGCTTCTTGTACCCATTGTCTCTCCTGCTGGGCTCTGTGGGCTCAGAACTGTGCTACCTCTGGTCTCGTCATTCTCAGATGAACGTCAGCGAGCCTTCCCTGCAGGGGTACATCATATTCTCTAACTCATGTCAGTAACAAAAATGATCTTTCTGCTTCCTCCCCAATGCTGATTCTGGATTCTTCTTCCTCAGGTGGCTCAACACATAGGGACACAGGGTGAGTGATGAGAGTTTTAAGTTTCAGCTGATTGCCTTAAGCCTTTGCCCTTGGCTCACTGAGACATGGACAGAGTGCACAACAGCCTTTGTGCTGAAGACAGAAGCCACCACACAGGTGTTTCTCAACCCCTTAAGACCTGTCACTTCTACACCCCTGTTGTTGTAATTACTCTACTCCTCACTGTGGCAAAATCTGCCCCCCCCCCCCCCAAAAAATCAGTTTGAGGAAGGAAAGGATTATTGCTCACAGTTTGAGGACATAGTCCATTATGGTGAGAAAAGCATGGTGACAGGAGTGCAAAGTGGCTTGTTCACATTGCACCCACTGTCAGTAAGGAAAGGGGGGGGGAGGGGAAGGAGAGAGGGGTAGGGGGAAGGAAGGGGGAGGAGGATAGGGAATGAATGAGAATTCTGGTCCTTTTCATGCAGTCTATGACCCCATCCGTTGAATGGCTCTACCCTCATTTGGGGCAAATCTTCCATCTCTGTTTTGAAGTTTCCTCACAGGTATGGCCAGAGGCTTGTCTCCTAGGAGACTCTGGATCCTTCCTGTCACGTTGACAGTATTAACCATCACAGCCTTGCAGAGCCTGCCTGTCCTGCCTGGTGAAGGAAGAGCTGCTTCCTCCTACCTAATGCCAGCCTCTGCCACTTTCTCCAAAAACACTGCAGCCATTTTCTTATCTTTGCAGGACTCTCTTCCTGTCTACCATCTCTTTTCCTCCCTGCTTAGTCTTCTCCTTCTCTCTCCTGGGTTCCTGCAGTGATTTATGAAATGCAGTAAGCCTCTTTCAAAATTAAAACCTAGCAAAAACACCAAGCTGCAACTCCTGCCTGCCCTTCACTCTGCAGGGGCAGGGTCCCCCCCCCCCCCCCCCCCCCCCCGCCCGGGGCGGCCCCCCCCCCCCCCCCCCCGCAGGGGCTGTCAGGCTACTCTAGTTTTCTCTTCCCTGTCACTTTGCCATCACTGTGATCTAGCTTCTGTTGGCACTGTGCCAGCAAAACACCCATGGTTCAGGTGACTAACAGTCTCTATGCGCTGCATGTACGCTCTGCACAGTTCTCACAAATGAGAACAGCAGATGAAGCTTGATTTGCCCTCAGTCCTGGGTTTCCTCCTCCTCTATGGCCACACCTCAGTCTCCTGGCAGGTTGACCCTGTAAAACCGCTGTTAAACTGGGGCCTTCCTTCTCTTTTCTTACCCCTGAATTTTCACCTGAGCCGCAGCTATTTCCTCTTACAGTCACTTCCTTATTCCTTGTCAAGGTTCCAGATTGACCCATCCTCTCACGTGACTTGGGATCCAGCCCTGGTAGATACAAGTCAGTCAGTCAGATGGGAATATCTCTGCATGGGATCCAACTTCCTCTGCTGAATGGCTTTTCTGAGCCTCATTCTCCATAGGAGAGACCTTAGGAATAGCTGACCTTTTATTGACCTGAGACAGAACTCCTGGACAACACTGTAGGACTGCCACTACCTCTGCATCCTACACATTTTAGTCAAGATATTGGGGTGATTCCTAAGAAGGATGGATTGTCTGTGTCATGGTGAGATGAGTCACCCTTTAGTGGCTCTAAGGCCATGCTTCTTGTTCTGTGAGATATTGAATCCTTTCATTGCTGACCTCAATTTAGGTTGAAGTTTTGGTTATGGGGATAGATGTGATTATGTTCTTTTGGCTCCACAAACCACTGATTTGCAAAATATATACATATCTCTGTCATCATATTGACATAATCTTCAGAGCTTAAAATTCATGGCTGGCTGGCTTAGAGTCACACTGTAGTTATCTTGAAGACCCTCCCCATTTCTAGAAGCTAAGTCATGATGTGTCCCTTGGCGTCCCATTCATTCCTCCATAGTCTTTCCTGCAGTGGGTGTGTCTAGTTATGCACACAGGAATCGAAGAGCCCTCCTTGTATCTTATTTTGCTTCAGCCTTTTGGTCAATCCTAATAAATACCTTCCTAGCTAAATCTCTCTCCTCATTGCCTCTCCTGAAGTGTTTGTACTGTCTGATGGCAAACATGTTCTTAGTATTGTGTTTTCAGTTACAGAATATTTGCTCTTTCCTAGTTCCATAATCTACAGCCCAGTGCTGCCAAGGGACCAGTTAATGCACGTGGTTCCTGGCATATGGTGGGTTTCGAAAGTTTTTTTTTTTTTCATTTGATTTCATGATGGATTAAAAAAAAAAAAAGCTGTAGGCAACAGAAGAAACCATACCTCAGGTTTTAAAATTTTGTATTTTCAGGGATAGTGACATTCTATATGACCATTTTGTGTGTGTCTGTGTGATGCTGGCCAGAGGCAGTAGGCTGTAGCTTCTTGTTGGTTCCATAAGCCCCACCCCCCACCCTTCAGAGGGCAACTGATGCTTTGCTACTCTGTGCCTGCTGTGACAGTGCTCTCTAGTTATGGGGACACAACCCCATCAGAAAGCGAAGCACACCAGTCCTTGAGGAAACAATGAATTTGTTTTCCTGCAGATGAGGCTCAGACCTCTCGCTGAGTTCTGTGTTAGCTGAAGTGTTCCAGGAAGGACTGAGCAGCTCTCAGCTTTGTGGTCTGGAATGCAGCCATTTGTAGCTCTCAGAGCGGGGCCAACTCAGCGTCCTACCATTTGTTTTTCCTGGAGGAGAAGTCTAGAAAGTTCTACAGGGGCATAGTTCACTTTTGAAAGCTCATTTTTTAATTTTGTTTTTTGTTTCTAAGTCTGTGTCTTTATGTGCTATACATGAATATATACATATACATATGGAGGTAGGTTCATACTTGGGGACCAGAAATTAATGTCGGGGTCATTCCTCAAAAACCATCCCCATTATTTATTGAGTCAGGATCTCTTGCTGAACCTCGCGTGCTGATTTCTGGTGGACTGGACTGAGCAGTGAGCCCCAAGGATCACTTATCTTTGTCCCTTCCCCAGTACTGGGGTTACAGGCATGCACCAACCAGATATGGCTCTTTATGTGGGTGCTGGGGGTCCAAGCTCAGATCCTCATATTTGCACTGTAAGGACCTTAAACCCCTAAGCATCTCCCCAACCCTTCCAAAGCTACCCACTGAAGGTCTCCCCAAGTGTTCTTTCCTGAAGACTGATTTATTTGTGTAGTCATCACCTTATATAATGACTGACTTGTTGGGTTTTCCCACCAACAAGTGGCACCAAGCATTCTGAGCATATGGAAAGAAAAGAAAACCTATATCCTTAACATCCTGATCAGCAGGGTCATAGATGGGTAGAGTCTGTGTCTAGCATAATAGAATCAAGTCTATAGGGTTCCAGGGTCAGTAGGTCCATGAGGAAGGGAAGTGACTTCATCAAACTCTATCTGTTCCCATCTCTATTTCCCTGTTTCTCTGTGTCATTTCTCACATACTCATCCATGTGTGTGTACACACATATGTATGTTGTGTGAGGGTGCATATGAGCGCGCGCGCACACACACACACACACACACACACACACACACACACACTCACAGCGCTTCTCCCATAATGCAAACCGAACATTCCCACATCTGTGCAAAGTCACCTGGGCTAGATCAACATGGCAGATGTGAAGGAGGTAGTAAGATGGCGCTGGGACTGAGGATACAAGCAGGCGGATCACGGAATGGTCTGAGGAATCCCAAGGTGCTCTTGTGGCAGCATGCAGCTTCCTGGAGAGAGAATGGTCTTTAGAGAAAGACACACACCAAGTTTACCCTGCATGCAGGAGACAGATTCTGAGGTTGATGCCGTAGTTTTCAGGGAATCCGGCAGGTGATGACTCCTCACTTAGGCAGAGAGCCAGGAGATGTGAGGAGAGAGTCCCTGCTCTCAGACAAAGGTTGGCAAAGAGCAAGAATGACATCAGAAAGATTCAGGGGGTTGTCATGAAGGATTTTGGAGACTGTCTATCTGGAGAGCCCCAGAGCATCTTTGGGAAGACTCCAGCCTCCCATCCAGATGTGAAGGAAGAGACAAGGGAGCAGAAGAAACAGGAAAGCAGAGGCAGTCAGCAGTCACAGGGAAGAGCCCTCAGGTGCTGTGGTGAAAGAGGAAGGTGCTAAGGTCACAAGGGGGAAGTGCTCCAGGTCAAGGCCCTGTGTGTGTGTGTGTGTGTGTGTGTGTGTGTGTGTGTGCGCGCGCGCGCGCGCGTGCGCGCACACAAACAGGTACCATTATGGTTTTGATCTGGGGACATAGCTGGAGTGTAAGGACCTAAGTTTGGATCCTTAGAACACATATAAAACCTTGAAGTGGTAGCCGGCATCTGTACGAGCAGCACATCTACAGTGAGCTAGGAGAAACAGGAGAATGTTTGGAAGCCCTCAGGCCAGCTATCTCAGTGGTGAATACCAAGAAACCCTGCCTCAGGCAACAGGGAAGATGTGGGCTAACAGTGGAGGGTGCTCTCTGGCATCCATAGGTCTCATGGCATTAGCACATCTGCACACACACACACACACACACACACACACACACACACACACTTATAGTTATAAGCATGTGCACGCACACATGAGGGCACACATTCATGTAATCATTAACACAGACACATACATACACACACAAGTACACACAGACAGAGAGAGAGAGAGAAAGAGAACAAGTAACAGGGCTTTGGAGAGAGGAAAGGAAACTAGAGCCCAAGCTGGAGCATTCCTTTTCCTCTCAGGCTTTGAAGAGCACCGTCAGCCCATTTGTGAGGAAGGTGGGCCCACTCCCAGTGAAGGGTTTGTACTCTGACTAAATTGTCCTTGGCTCAGGGGTGGACTGAGCCATCCTGAGCACAGGCTGGTACAAGATGTCTCTCCCATTGCTAATAGCATGGGCCATTGACCACACATGGCATACTTGTGCTGTCTTCAAGGCACCTAGGCTGTTCCTCCTCCTCCCCTTTCTGCCTTAGTGCCAGAGTAGAAATTGACTGGTACTCACGCAGCCTGCTCGTTTGAGCTGGCAGCTTGCTTTCTGGCTGCAGATAAACAGCAGCAGGTAGGAGGCATGCTTGTAATGCTGGCTCCTGAGGGGGAACTGTCTCTCCCGCTGATCCTGTTAAAGTAGGGAGTGAATCCTATTTCTGCTGCATATCATAGGTTCCCAGGATGCAGCCTGCCCCTGTGTGCAGGTGAAGGTCTGGGTGCCCCCCGCCCTGCCTTTGTGACAGTGGGTCCACAGAGCCCCTTCTGCTTTGTTTAGAAGTACAGGATGAATCATTCTTAGGGAAAGGCTGTTGGGTGGAAACGTGAGCAGGCAGGAGGATGTGACTTGCGCCTGCGCAGGCGGAACCCTGCACAGCACAGTGTGTTCTCCTCCACAGAACTTGGTTCCAGCAAGAGGCACTGAGGTAAGGGTGTTCCCTCCCAAGAGGCTCCTCAGCTCGACTTGGCAAATGTTACAGTGTGCTACCATGAACTGTTTTAACTTGCAATCTACTCTTTGGTTTCCTGCTCCAATGGCTCAACTGCATTGCAGGGGAGCCTTGAACCCCTAAGTGGAGAGAAACATGCTGAGGCTAAAATGGAGGAGCAGAGCTAGGAAGAGGGATGTTGTTGTGGCTCGAATGTGAACCGCTCCTCAGGCTCCAGGGTTGGAACATTTGTTCCTCGTGTGAAGGTGATATTTAGGAATGCTGTGGAACCTTTAGGAAGCAGATCCTAGCTAGAGAAAATAACTCACCAGAGGCGGGCTTTTCAGGTTTATAACCCAGCACGACTTCCTGTTGAGGCATCGCTCTCTACCTTGTGACCAGCTGGCTTCCTGTTCCCGTTACCCACTCCCTTCCTGCCTTCTGCTGTGACTTCCCCACAACAAAGGCCTGTGGCCCCTCAGACTGAGAGCCAGAGTACTTCTTCTCATCTCAGGGATTTGTCATGGCAGGAAGAAATGTCATGTGCTTGTACTCACACAAGGTGGCTCAGCGAGGGATCTTAGCAATGCAGTTTTCCAAACTCCAATCAAAGTTGTGTTAGCACGTCATTCATGGGCAGCCTTCTGCTACCCGTGCATCTGAACTCTGACTCATGGTAAATATGTCTTCCCCATGACAGAGGTGCTTCTGCTCAGGAAGTCCAGAGCCTCGACTCACAGTGGCCTTGGTTGCCCTTCTGAACACACTATCCCACTGGGCATTGGACCTTCATCCTCCTGGAGAGAGAATGGATTCTTTACTCTGGTCAGAATCCAGGTGGGACAACTCAACAACTTCTTTATCACTTACTGACATAAATTTGGTTCATGTGGGGTCCTTCCTGGTGAAAAGCCATGTTTTCTGGGGGTTGGCAGTTGCTCAAGATAGCAGACAATTAGAGACAAGAGCTTTTGGGTGATGTATACACCAGGGGGAAGCCTGGCCAGGGAGAGGTTCCACAGTGCAAGTCACTTTCTAATGCAAAGGAGCAGTTTCCATCCATAAAACTGTGAGGATGAGACCTCCACGTCCCATCTTGTCCTTTCGAGGAAGGTCAAGGACACTGGGGACAAGATGTGCCTACTTGGTGTGTTCTTCGAGAGTCTGATGAGCACCATGTGTGGGCATGAGCTCCGTCACTGGGAAATGAGGGACAAGTGGCAAACCCATGAGCAGCTGAGAGCTCATTTCAGGGGAGCTGATAATCTCTGTGGGGGCTGCAAGGCCAGGGAGACCAGATACCAGGAAGACTGGGGTCTGGGAGGCTGCCCTTGGCTAGCCTGGGAACAGAGGAACCAGGCTGGACTAGAAGGGGGGGGGCTCTTCTGCAGCCCACTTTCAGGGTTTCTTTTGAACTCATGTTCCTACCATACCAGGTCACTTCTCAATTGGGCTCACCCAGTCATGAAAGTAAGAAAACCCAGCTTCTTGTATATGTGGATATTCCAACCCCATTGCACAATGTTTTGACTCCATGCCTGTCTCTTCCTTACGCTTGCCTTTAGAGGAGCTGAGGGTGCTGTAAAGTATCTCCAGTCTATGCAGGGGGTGAAACAGAACTGGGGTGGGTCCCTGGGATTGTTCCTAGGCCAATGGAAGTGTGCTATTTCCTTAATTCATGCTTCCTGGCCCAGTGGAGTGGCCTAATACTATGGCGCCAGCTGTCCTATCGAACTCAGTGGGGCCTGAAGCAGTGTGTGTCCTGGGAATAGAGAGTTTAAGAAACAGGCATTTTTTCCACCCCCAGGCGTCAGGAACCACACACAGACTGCTGTCCTCTGACTCAACTGCTCATGCTTCCCAGTGGAAAGCCCTATCAAGTAGAAATCAGCACTGTGTGTGAGGACTCCAGGAGAATCCTCAGCTGACCTGCTCCACAGCCGATGGACGTTTTAGTCCCCAGTCTTTGGTTGTGGCTCCCTAAACATGGGCAATGCACACATGGAACTGATTTCTCATTGGCCCAAAGCAGAACTGACCTCAAATTTCATATTTGGGGGAAGTCACGTACTCTGAAGGGAAGAAGAAATGGAAATAAAACACAATTTGTCACACAAAAGGCAAAGACCTGGAGGGGTGAGTTTATGCTTTTACAAAAGCTGCTGTGTGGAATTCCATGGGTAAAGAATTATGAGAGGAGCAACCCAAGAGCCTGCCTGCATCTCAGAGATAGTGCCAGTGAGTGCTGTGCCCTTGGCAGCTCTTCTACAATCCTGTCACCTCTGCTGTCAGGCTGCTTTCCAAGTGTACTATAATGGCTCAGGGAAGGAGGGAAAAAGCAAGGGTGAGCATCTCAGCCATCCTCCCAGGAGTCTCTGCTCTTGCTTGATGGAGACTGTTCCATCCAGCCCAAGCATGGAAAGTTGGGTTTGTAGCTTGAGGTGAGGGACTCTGGGAGTTGGGTTCAGTGAGAGCTTTTTGAGTCATTGAAGGGATTCTCTGGGAGAGAGCTGTAGAATCCCAATGTTTCACCTCTCTCTCTCTCTCTCTCTCTCTCTCTCTCTCTCTCTCTCTCTCTTTCCCTCCCCTCCCTTCCTCCCTCCCCACCCCACCTTTTGCTGCCTGGTTGTTAAGTGAGTGGTTTTGTTCTACTGTATGCTCTGGCCATATTGTGTCACTTCAGGCCTCAAGCAATGGAAAGAGTGGAACATGTCCCGAAGCTTCCAAAACTGTGAGCCCAACTGAACCTTCTCTGCCAAGAAGCTGCGTTTGGGCCTCTGTGAGTGATAATAGGACAACTGAGGTGCTTGTCTGCTGGGAGGAAGGCCCATAAAGTGACTCCCTGGGGCCAGAGACATCCTAGCCTCAAATACAGCTGAGAAACGTTGAGATGCTTGAAGCTCACAGAAGACTTCCCAGAAAGGTGAGCTCTCTGCTAGAGTCTGTAGATGGGGGATGAAGTCAGTGTCCAAAATGATGGAACTTTGTGGCTTGGGAATGGCCATAAAAGTCACCACTGGCCAGATGTTGGAAGTCTGCCGCACACATTCTTACTTAGCACCAGAGCTATTGGTGGGCCCAGGCTGTCATAGACTCCCCATGGACACACAGAACCTCAGCATCCTGATTTACTCTATGGTTGCTGGGCTCACAAGGCACTGAACCCTTCAGATCTGTACCAGCTGATTGCAGACCCCCAAGGCCACAGAGCCTGTGAGAACTGGGAAACCTTTATATCCTACTGTCTGTTGTAGGTCTTGAGTACAGGTTATCTATAGGCCAATTCATGGGGTACCCATGGCTACGTCTCTGTGAAGAAGCTTTGTCACCAGCCTTCACAGTAATCACCCCAGTAATTCCAGTCACCAAGATTGTGGAACCATGGCCACCAATGACTACAAAGTCCAAGAAGTTATTGAGTCTGTTGGAAAGAGAAAGTCTAGTGATATCTCAGGAACATGTACTATACTGAGATACTGATTGAGCCATGGGCTCATTTTCCATCAAACAGGAAAGTTTGCGAAGCACCGTTCAAACATGAGCCCTACAGGTCCTTCTCCCATTCGCCTCTTGCCCACTTTCATCTCATCTGGGAAGGACCAAGTGCAGGAGGTGGATGAGAAAGGAAGGAGCAAGGGCTGCTCAAGGTCCAGCCCACGTGACCTACCGCGCTGCCGGTCCTTCCAACCCAACCCCACCACGTGCCGCTGTGCATGCTGGGAGCAGCTGCAGCATCACGGAGGAGATCCGCTTTGACTTGGGATCCAGTGAAACATCACCTGATGATATAGGCTCCCTGAACCCTCCCTAGGATAGAAGAACCAAAGAAGAGAATGACAGGAGGTCCCCTGAGGAGCTGTCACTGGTTCCTATCATCAGTGAGCACTGGCCGCAGCCGGGCGGCCCCCCAGCCTCCTGCACCTCTGTACGAAGGGGCTGAAAGGAGGTGCGGATTGTTCGCTTGCTTCACACTCTATGTTGTTGCCTCTCTATCTCAGAGGAAAACAGCACATTTCCCAGGTAAGAGGTAATGAAGGGAGGAAAATGTGGTCTCATGGGAAACACAGTACAACCGACTACCGACATTCACTTGCCGATGGGATGCACTATGTATAGGGCATGAACCCTAAGGTGTCTGTGACCCCAGAGGGAAATGTTCCCCTGCATCCCCCTAATGTGAACTCCGGGGAAGTTGAACCAGGAGCAGAGAGCAGAGGGTGTGATGGGGGAGGGGTGTGCAGGGGGGGCTGAGGGAGGAGGGAGGGATGGATGAGGGAGGAGGGAGGAAGGATCAGGACTTGGGAAAGTGAACACAGGCTTAGGTGTGAGGAATCAGGAGGAGCGCTGTGGTCCAGCAGGGATAGCTCAGTGCTAAAAGTCTGTGTCAAAGTCACTAACAGAGTCCTTTTCTTGTGTTCTTTTTCAAGGGGTGAAAACAGGCCCAGCTCTGTGGTCGTCAAACCACAGGGCTGGGGTCGACCTGGTATGGACTGAGAGCTACAGGAAGGAGTCAGGCTAGAACTCCAGGAGCCTGTCTGCTTGAACACCTGTTGCCATTCAGACAACTGTGGGAGCCAGGCACAGGCTCCCTACCCCTCCCCTAGCTGCCGGGTCTGAGCTAACAGCTCCCCCTTCCTTTAGTTCAACATGAGGCCTGTACTGTCCTCTGGAGAAGGATGTGGTCCACATGGCTTCCATCTTATGAAGCTACATCCCTCCAGCCTCTGCAGGATATGTGGGATGGAACGTCCACAGTGAGAGAACTGAGTGTCCCACCGGACTCAGGGTCTTCACCAGCTTGCCCCCGTCGTCACCAACATTATCACTGACCAGTGCAGAGACTGTGTAAGTCTAGCAGGATGGTGACTGACTGTAAAGGGAGGAGAGAAGGGGTGAGGGGGAAATGGAACGTGGAGAAGACAGAAAGAAAGGAAGAAGACAGGAAGGGAAAGGGCATGAGACAGTCTGTTCAGAGGAAACTTCAGAGTCAGGTACCTGAGAGGAAAGGAATGAGTGTCTTGGGTGGGGACCATGGCCTTGGACAAGTGGGAGCAAACTTTCCCTGAAGAGGAGAGTTGGAGGTTGAGGACACCGGTCCCTGTGGCCATCCCTGCAAGTGTTATGGTCCCCAGGCCCTCTACTGGTATCCATGAGAAGAAGAGGGTTTCTTCTTGGGTGACAACTTGTGCCAGGGTGCATCCATGGGATGCTGCCTTGCAAACCTGCCCCTGTCCTGAGGTGCTAAGGCAGGGTTCCACTGGTGCCTTCTTCTGCCTCTGCTTAACCCAGCCTTGGGATGATCTGGTAATGTCCGTGTCTTCGTTTTCACAGGCCTCCTTCCATGCTGATCCCCTGTCCCAGGATTCCAAAAACTGGTGGAATTTCTCCTGTCCCATGGAGGGGCATCTTGACTTTCATTTTGACTACACTTTTGAGATTTTTTTTTCTGCTACACTGAGGCAAGGTAAGTAGGTATTTTCAGGCCTAGGACTCAGCATTGCTTTTTACAAGGCCAGTAGCCATGGGACTGCTTTGTGTCCAGTGCCCATCTTAGGGACCAGGCTTAGAAGGATGTCTTGATCACTGTATGGCTGCAGATATCAGCTGCATGAACTGCTGGGTAAGAGTGTACACAGTGTTCTCTTGGGCATCCCAAGGTAGGCATCAGGTACCTGAGTCAGCAGGGGAGTTAATCTGTGCTGGTCATGCCACTGAAGGTAACGTTAATTCCAGGATGAGTTTGTTCCTGGTAGAGGATGTGTTTCTGAAATCTCATCTTGGCAGCATCTGCCAAAGTGAAGAGAAAGGGATACCAGGTAGCCGAGTGCATCCTCCCTCCATGGCATTCTTAGAGGATTTCAATTGACATTGGTGGGTCATTGAAGACTCCTATTTCAATGGCTACATGTTACCCTTGGTTCTAATTTTCTAGAAGATCCCTCGTTCAATGGGTGGCGCCCAGCCCACTGCCACAAGGCTGAGGCTGGAGCCACCTTCTTTAGGTGTTGGCCAAATGCAGTTCTCAAGTGTGAAGGCAGATGGCTGACTTCATTTATTTCTCCTGTTCTTTGCCAGGACCATCCTCCTCCCCCACGTGCGGAGGATGGAGGTATGCAGGGGGCATAAACTTTACACGCATTCTCCACACGGACCTCTGTCTTGAGAATTAGATGAGTGGATCCTGAATCCCCACCCACTTACGTTTTCTCAACTTGCCAGCTGGCACCAATGTGGTCACCAGCAGCTACTGGGTATTGGGCTGCCCACACACGATGTTCCATGTAGCCCACAGGCTACAGGTGTGGTCTGCTCTGATGGGCAGCAGGTCTTCACTGTGAATTTCACTCTCCAGACCAATGTGGAGCACTGAGTCATACATACTGAAGGGGGAAGTGGCTGAATCATCTTCCCACCTCACAACAGAGAAGACATCATGGGTCTCACGGGATTCCTTGCCCTTGGGGGCCGCTGTATCTCTGAGCCAGGCATGTGGCCCTAGTCATGCAGTCCTTTGTGACTCCAGGCTGGGTTTGGAGTTCATATGTCAACTCCAGAGTTCCACTGTGGGTTTTATTTTCCTCTCAGATCTGCTGACTCTGTTTGATATGTTTGGCATTGAAACTCTCTTCACTCACCCTGGACAAGTATAAGGGAGATCGAGAGTGAAAGGCAGAGGGAAGTGGTGGGAAGCCATTTCTGACCATCTGCTTCCAGAGCCTTCTGCTACAAAAGCTGCAGGGTCAGCAGGGCTAAGCCCAACCCTGGACTGAGAGGCCCTGCTTAGTGCCTCTATTCAGAAGAAGTCACAAAGGAAGGAGACAGGCTCTGTACTTGCCTCTCTTTAGTCTGATTGTCACCAGTGAAGATGAACATGCTGTTCTCTGCAGAGGCTGCAGTCTCAGTCCTGGGGAGCATGGAACTTTGTGTCAAGCTATCCATTTGTCTGGAATGCACTTTTTTTAAAAAATAGTTGCTTGGCCAAACCTTGCTACCTGTAGCTAGGTCTGTCTTGGGCTGGCAGCCTGCATTGCTGCCCAGTGCTGGTTGCATAGGTTCATCAACGTTCACTCACTATGGAGACTGGACAATGGGTTTCCTGGGGACTCCAGAATATGACCCAGCCTCACAGAGGCCTATGAGGACAGGATGTGCTTGGGGGACGCAGACAATTTAAATCCCAGATACCAGTTACTATGGCCTCTCTCCTCCTCAGTAAGATCTGGGAGAAAGAGGATTCCCTTGGGCAGCATCACCTGAGGGTTTGCTGTTGAAACCTCTCCCCTTTGGCTTTTTTGTATTTTCACAGAGCAGAAAGGTTACCAATGTCTCTTTTTTCCATACAGCTTCTCCAAAAAACCTTGAAAGGGTTTAAGAATGTGTCCCCAGCGGATCCCTGCAAAATCAATGTAGAGCTGTGCCTATCCCTGGACAAAATCACCCGGGGAAAGGCATGTTTCTCTTCTTTGTCCCAGGTCACTGCTGATGTGAAGACGAGGGACTTGGGAACATGCACATGGACAATCTCTCCTTGGCCTTAAAGGGCTGGCCTGCCCTGAGAGAGCCACAGCTCAGTTAGGCTGCTCTTGAGATCACAAGTTCTAACCAGACATGGAGAACGCCATAGCTGTCGCATGCTTATTGGTGACCACCCGGGTGGCTTAGAGGACACTGTAATTGAACTTCAAGAGCTCTCATGTCTGTGAATGCAAAGACTAATCACACAGAAGATGACACATAAAGAGATGAGAAAGATTTAATACCCTCAGCAGGTAAGGAATCAATTAAGCCACTGTCCCCCTCTGATAAAAGCATGAGGACTTTACTCAGGGAGCTTAAACATATTCCCGGATGAGCAGCCAGTCATAATAAGCATGCTCAGCAAAGGAGGGCAGTACCTTCATGGCTGCCCACAGTTTAAGGTAATGGAGCACACGTTTAGATTTAAGTGATGTTGAGAAAGAGTCTCCCCAGGAAAGTGGCCACCTTACTTCACGGCCAACAGCACTACTGTTGGTACTTGGTGTCATGCAGCCACCTGTGGGCACAAGACCCACAGGGAGTCAAAACCACGTGACTCACTGAAGCCAGGAGCAAAATGCTGCTAAGACATGCCAAAAAGAATATGGTGAAAGAGTATACAGAATTTCAGTTTGTGTCTGTCCAGTCTACCTTCAGACTCAGTCTCCTCATTTCTTTCTATTGTTCTGGCAGGGATAAAGACAGTACTGAAACCTCCTTTTGTGATGGCTGCTGTTACCCTGAAAGTCTCATCCCCCCAAGAAGAGGGATGGTGCCCAGCTTGCAGCTCCAAGGCTCCCAATAGAGCCTTCTGCTCCAGAGATGCATCAATGACACTGCTGATGCGTGATAGTGAGTGGCTGTTTCCATGTACTGCTTCGCTTTTGTCTGCAAGGATCTGTCTCCCCACTTGCAGAGCACAGAGGTGTCCAGGTGGCACAAACTGTCCCCACCCCTTCTCCAGGCTCCTTTCTGCTGTTGCAGGATACCTGACCCTTTGCTGGTTGGTATATGTTCTGTCAGGCTTCAAGCTTCTTCCCACCCTGGCTGGGATGCCTACAAGCCAAGTGGAAAACAGTAGTGCCAACAGCTCATCCTCTTAAGCCGTTTAAGAGCCAAACCCTCTCCATTTGCTGAATAAAACTTCCCCAGGGTTAAAACACCCTTTACCCTAAGGACTAAAGACAACATAAATAAAGCGGAAATGTGGAGTGTTCAGGTCCTCTGTGAGCCTCCTCCAGGCAGCTGTGGGCTATAGGGTACCACTATAAAAGGCTGCTGCATGCACACAGCTCTTAGTGACCCTTCCCATAGTATCCTCCACTGCAGTCTTCCCATAGCCTAATGAGGAATGGCTGCAGCTTTGGCCACAGAGCACGTAAATCTTTCTTGTACCTTTGGAAGTGCAAATGAGGGATAACCAGTTCATGAGGTAGACTTGTGCTGATAGGTGCACTGTGCAGGTCACCTCGGGGTCAGACAGGTTAGAGATTGGATCACAGATGGAAACCTCCAAAACTTGGGGACAAAATAAGTCTCCCATGGTCACAAACTGAATACTTCTGAATTGTATTTATGGATGGCTGACTGACATACTTGTCTCCTTGGAGGACAGCGTTGTGTGGCACAATCCTCCAAATAGCCAGGGGAAGAGACTCTTGAGTAGTCGAAACTCAGAGATGTTTGGACTGCCAAGCTACCTGTAGCTATGCATAGAGAGGCCCAGGTTTTCAGCTCTCATGGACTGTCACTCAGGTTTGGGTGGGCTTTCCGGTGGCAAAAATGTCCTTTTTTCTTAAAGTCATTGCTGTACCTTGTGTGTAACCCCACATCAATATTCCTGACAGTGACCCCCAATAAAACTTCATTGTTTCACCAAATAAAACATTTGTGTATAATCATGTATTCATTACTTTGGTGTCTCACAGACTTCCTTTCTGGGGTGAACAAATGTGTTTGCGTTGTGTCTCCCTGGGGAAAGGTCCATCATGTGACACTTTGCATCTTAACAAGGACTTGACAGAATCTGAGAGGACCGTTGCATGGTGGTGCCGTGGGTAGCCTGCTATGGCAGCGGGTTGCATGGTTCTTACTATGGGTATGGAAGGATGCAACTGTGCTGAGTGACTGCAAGCTGGAGTGTCTATGGGGGCAGTGGAGGATGGCAGTCGTTGCCTATATTGTATGATGTGGCATGACTATTTGATGAGCGAGGTCTATGGTGTGAGGATGAAGCTGCATTTGAGAGTAGCATGCACGGGTTGAGATTGTCTGAACGTGGCTACAGAGATGGCCTGGCCACTACTGATGCATGTAATCAGAAATGCATCAGAGGCCAAGGCAACAGCCAAACAGGAACTTGTTTGTATAAAGGAGCAATTAGACTGAGAAAGGAGGAAGGTGGCTGGCATTCTCCATGGTAGCCTGTCCATGGTAGCCTCCGCTTTGGCAGGTAAATTAGATCAATTAGAGGATCATATACTGATGTTGGCTTGCATGTCTTTGGCTTGGAGGTCAAAAGAAAATAATATAAGTTGGATCCATGCTGAGAAGCCCTTCCTGGGAACCAAGACCTCTGCATCCATGAGAAGAACCTGAGAGTAGGGAGAATTGGTAGAAGTAATGAGAAGAAACCCACCCAGTATGACCTTTGATAGAAAAGAAGGAAAATCTGTGTTCTAACATTGAACCTTAACAATGGTCCAGTACCAGAGTGCTCACACCTGAACCTATAGAATTGGGAAATCCTTTAAATGAGTAGTAAAAGAGACTGTCACAGTTTGGCGTGTGAGACTGTGAGGTATGGGCACGCACCAGATCAGTCTGACTGCTGTCAAGGCAGAGAAGCTGAACAGTATACCTACCTCCTCCTCCTCCTCCTCCTCCTCCTCCTCCTCCTCCTCCTCCTCCTCCTCAAGATGCAGGCCGCATCCGGAGAGGGTGACGGGTAAAGCAGTCCCGTATAGGTTGGCTTATCAGAGCCATTAGGGCACTCGGTTATATTCTTCATCAGAAGTTCCTGTAAATTATCTGGGAATAAACATAAAACCCAATAGAATATTGATAAACTTTGCTACTAGACCTAGGACTATGAGGAGCCTGTGTTTGATCCTTGTCAGATAGAACTGTGTTCACAGGACACTTGAAAAACAACAAACATTAATTCACGGTTAAAATTGGTATGGGGCTTTGGTGAGTCTTGTGGTGAAGTACGGTCTAGTAAGAGAGGTTTTGGCAAATCTGAACAATCTAGAGCAGAATGTGAACCAGGTTTATAAAGTGCTTAATCACTTCAGAGGAGAGGAGGTGTAAACAGACAGTGGGTCCTGTCTGAATTACCCAAAGGAGGATTTAGCGAGAAGTGTGTCCAGCTAGATTTTCTAAGGCAAGTATTTTATAAGAAGTCAAAATCTGAGCTTATGGATCTTTGGAAGGCCTTAAGGTCTGATCAGCAACTCAGCAAATGATGTTAGGAAATAGAAGACATGGAAGTATAGGTGGTCCCCACTGCACCCCCCTATGCAAGAAGATGACCCAGAATGGGAGCCACCGAAACATTCCTGTACTGGGGACAGCCAAGGGTGCCTGTGAGCGAGGGAAACGACACAGTAACCTGAGACCTCAGGTTGAATTATGGATTTATTGGTCCCCCCACTAATGTGTTAAATATTTGGGATTTGGTGGATATTGGAGCTGAATGAAACTCAATTCATGGCATTTCACCCCAAAAGCGCCGGGAACAATGAGCCCCAGCGGATGAACATAGAGAAAAGCCAGTGCAGGTAAAAGGGACTCTTTTGTTCTTCTGGTGAGGAAGTATCCAACCCAAGAGTACATGGTGCGCTTCTCTCCACTGCGAGAGAACACTCTTGGGTTAGATATACCATTGGGCCACACCCTCTATACAACTCTTGGTAAGTTTTGTCTAGGAGTGCAAATGATGAAGCCAGAGTTATGTGTGGTTGGGCAAGATGGGAGGGAGCCTGTAAAATTGCCTACTCAAAGTAGAACAGAAGCTTCTCAACCTCTCTAAGGCCTCGACCCTTTGATATAGTTCCTCATGTTGAGGTGACATCCAACCATCAAATTATTTCTGTTGCTACTTCATAACTATAATTCTGCTACTGATATGAATCATAATGTAAATATCTGTGTTTTCCAATGATCTCAGGAGAACCCTGTGAAAGGGTAATTTTACTCCCTCCAAAGGGATGATGACCCACGGGTTGATAACCTATAAAGTAGAGTGATGAAGGCCAAGCAGTATGGATGACCTGGGAGGCCATGATAAAGTTTAAAAAGTCATTAGAGACTTGGAAAGGGTAGAGATTGTTTATCCGGCTCAGAGCCTTTTAATAACTCATTATGGTCCATGAAAAGGCTATGGCTCCCAGAGAATGACTGTGACTTACAGATAGTTAAATAAGATGAAATAAAATAAATAAGATTTAAAAAGTTAGTTCTTTCATCCATGCCTGTCTTAGTCAATGTTCTATTGCTGTGAAGAGATACCATTACCAAGGCAACTATTATAAAGACAACATTTAATTGGGGCTGGCTTACAGGTCAGAGGTCCAGTCCATTATCAAGGCAGGAGCATGGCAGCATCCAGGCAGGCATGGTTCAGGTGGAGCTGAGAGTTCTATATCTTCATCTGAAGGCTACTAGGAGAAGACTGGCTTTCAGGCAGTTAGGACAAGGGTCTTAAAGCCCACACCCACAATAACGCACTTCCTCCAACAAGGTCACGCCTACTCCAACAAGGCCACACCTCCTAATAGTGCCGCTTCCTAGGCCAAGCATATTCAAACCACAGTGCCTCTATACAAAATGTTTGACTGAACAGCTGATAAAAGCAATGATGTCTTTCTATGCTCTGCTAGACTTTGCTGGTTTGTTTTTTTTTTTTAATTTCTTTAGCTGCTGGGTCCCAAGGCTCATTTATATTCATATGGAATGGTCATCAGTAGACCCTCATAGTACCTTCCCAAGGTGACCTTTACAGTATCCACTGTTTGTCATGAGATGATGGCTCTGGAACTCGCTCTGTTATCCTGTATCCCTCTGTCCAAAGCTTTCATTATGTAGATGACATAATGCTATCCTCTGAGTGCTTTGCAGATTGAGCACAGCAGCTAAAGGACACACAGTGCACCTGGGGGAACAAAGATGGGGGATGAATCCGCCACATGAGATGCAAGGCCAGATGCAGCTGTAAAACTCCTGGGAGAGTTACAGTACTGCAAGCCACACTTGATGAGTGACAAAGTCATTAAAAAGAACCCTACAGTGGCCAGTGTCTGTAAATGCAAAGGAGCTGCAGGTGTTCTTGGGGCTCCAGGGTTCGGGAGGATTTTCACAGCCTATCTTGCTTAGTTGCTCATCTTTGGTATAGCTTGATAAAGTCCAAATGGAGTTGGAAGCTCAAAAGCTCAACAGGCTGCTGAACAGGCTAAGACCCTTGTGAGGCAGGTTAAACATCTATATACCCATCACTCTGACTCTCCCTGCGTCTTAGTTAGAAATTACCAGAAGCCCAGAAGAGCTAGAGCAGAAACAATCTGAGCAAACAGTTCCAACAGGTATGGAAAGGGGCAGCAGCTTGGTGTGGAGTACCAGAGAGGCAGTGGCTCCCTGTAGATAAAGCATTACAGCTGGAAGAACTCAGCATCACTGAGCTCCCACCCAAGTCACACAAAAAGAGCTCATGCAATTATGGCTTAGACTGAAAGCCCTCTAGCCAATCCTCTCTGGGATGGCACAGAATCAAACCTTACAAAGGTGATGCACATATTTACAGCAACGTGGTGTAGTGTGTGTGAGCTCCAGCACCATTGCCATGTAGGCTGTACTGGGGAGAGTGTCTTTTCAAGCCACTGAGCCCCTTCCAATAACTGAACCAACAGCTAAGCCAGATAAAAGATTAGAAGGGACACTATCCATCCCTGTGGATGCCTGGCACCCAGACCGTGGGAGTAAAAGCAGCAAACACGTCACTGTTACTGTCAGCTTCAAATCGTCACAAAACAACAATGCCCTTCACCCCCCAAGGATGCTATAGAGTACTCATAACCGCTGGAGAAGCTGTGGAGAACGAAGTATTCTTATGGCTTTAGGGGCCCAGGTCATGGTCGTATGTGAGCGTCTGTACCACCTGCTTCCAGACTCAGGGAGCTCTGTGGGAAGAACCTAAGCACAGAGGAGGGGATGGATGGATGGGCAGTGCTTTCCTTCTAAGTTCAATATCCTGGTGGGGTGGGCAGGAAAGGCCCAGAGCCTCTGGAGGTAAGCAAACTGTCAGGTGATGGAGAGAATAGAAACCTGGACTCTTCCTGAAGGCCTTGGAACAGAAGTACAAGAAGGAATACACAGTTAATGGAAGAAGGGACTCTACACCATCATAGTCCAAGGAAAATACATAATCCAAGTATAGAGCTCCCTGTAAGTCACACAGAGAACTCCAGGGTTGCTTCTGTCCTGGGCTGTCCCACTCTGAGGTAAATTTTCTGGTAATGAAACTCAGGCTTTTTGTTTATTGGTTTATTTCCATTTCGTTTTTTGAGTTGTTCCGTGCTCCTTGTCAGAACCCCCTCGCCCGTACTTCTGTTAGTAACTCCAATAAAACCTCATTGGCTTACCACATTAAACATAGGGATACTCAGTATTTTGTACTGACATAGGTGAAATGATTGTGTGTGTGCGCGTGCGCGCGCGTATGTACTAGTTAGTTTTAACTATCAAGTAGACACAACCTAGAATCACCTTGAAAGAATCTTAATGAAGAATCATCTAAATTAAACTGGCTTCTGAGCGTGTCTTTTAGGGGTTGTCTTGCTAGTTGATGAAGGAAGACCTAGCCCGTTATGGGCAGCACTATTCCCTAGGCATGAGGTCTTGAACAATATAAGAGAGGAGGAAACTAGCTGAAAGCAAGCAAGCTAGAAGCCCTGGTTTTACTTTTTTCTCTGCTTTTGACTATTGGTTTGAGTTCCTGTCCTGATTTTCTCACAATGATAGACCATAACCTGGAATTGTAAGTCAATTAAACCCTTTCTTCTCTGACATTTTTTTAGTCAAAGTATCTGTGGCTTATGTGTGTGTGTGTGTGTGTGTGTGTGTGTGTGTAAACATAGGACATGAGGAGTCCAGGAGTCAGTGTTGGATGGCTCCTCAGTCTATTCTTACCTCATTTTTCCCTGACAGGATACATTTCATGGAACCTGGGGCATACTGATTTAGCCAGAGTGGCTAGCCTAGAAGCCTGAGACATTCTCCCATTTCTGCTTCACCTGCAGTTGGAATTACAGGCACCTGATGCTCTGCCTGAATTTTTCCTTGGGTGCCAGGAATCTGAATTCAGATCCCCATGTTTATAAAACAAGGACTTCACTGACTGAGCCATCTCCTCAGAACTAAGGTTTATCATTCTTGCAAATGGGTGGGATTAGTGTGGTCAGTATCTCTGCAATGTGGTCATTGGCCTTGCCGCGGATGCAGTGTCCTGGCTGAGAGTTCAGTTATCTGCCACGTGGTCAGTGTCCATGCTATGACATCAGTATTCCAGCTCATCACTCTTCATTGTTCTGTTCGCTCCCTGCTCCGTGTGTGTAGATGGAGGAGCAAGGGCCCAGGTCCATGGGGTGGCTCTGTGTGGAGCCTCTTCACGCCATACTGTAATGGTTGGTCTGATAGCTCTGTTGCATAGTCACTACCTGTGGGTGGTTCTCTTCCTTTCCAGTGCTTAGAGTAGATCTACCCCCTCATCCCAAGCTGCCTGTATCTCATGGAGTTGAGTCTTTGGTCCTGAGATGGAGCCTGGAGAACTTGCAGAAGCCACAGTGATCAAGGAAGTAAATCAGCCCTAAGGCAAGTTTTGAAAGAACTGGCCATAATGCCTGGGTGAAACCCTAAGTCAGAGACAAATAGCCATAGCCAGCCTGCTCTTTGTCTACAGAGACCCTGAGATACAAAATGCTTGCTGTTTTCTATGACTTAAGTTCCAAAAGTCTGTTTGACCAGGAGTCTGGCCCATCATGGAGTGCTTTCTAGGCCTGTATATCAAAATTGTTCCAGCCTGGGGTCTATTTAAAAACAGTAGGAGATTCTAATTGATAAGGCTGAAACGAGCAGAGAAATCTTTTGCTGTTAACCACCATAGGTTTCTTTCGGATTGTAGATCCAGAGCCAAAAAGTGAGAGAGGCTCTCAGAGCTTCAACTGGAGCTTTGGGCTTGATCAACATTCATTCTTCTCAGAGGATCTAGGACTGGGAACAGGCTTCTGATAACCGGTAACTATTATTTGTAGAGTCATGACCAAGGACTGTAGTACCAGACCACTCGCTGGAGGTTTGTTAAGAAAGGTTGGAGCACAGTCTCCTGCCCTGTATCCATGTTTGCACAGTGGCCTTAGAACACTCCTCAACAAGATTTCAACTCTGAGCAGCACCCCCCCCAGCACACACACACACACACACACACACACACACACACACACACCAACCGTGACTGTCTTTTGATCACAGAAAGAGTGGATATACCACAGTGGTACTTCTAAACCAGGTTCTCAAAGTGAGGGAGCCTCCGTACAAGATGCTTGATAGCCTTGAGATCTTGAGATGAGGGTGTGCAGTTGCACTCAATAGCCATGTCACTCCCGCCTGGGAGTAAGCCACCCCATAGGGCCAGCCCACAAAACCTTCTGGTAACATCTGGTCATGGCTCCATGCAAAGGCCTGAGCTGGACTCCCCACCACCGCCCTCCAGCACTTCAAGTTCCTCGCTTATAAATCATAAATAAAGCTAAAAGTGAGTCTCTGTAAATAAAACCTGGGAGCTTGGGTGTCCCAGTTATAAGAAAGCCCATGAGGCTGGAGAGATTAAAAGGCAGAGTTTCTGTGCATCCGAGGAACAGAATAAAACATCGCAGAAAGGAAAGATAAAGCTAATTGTTCTAAGCTGTTCAAATTCAGTGTTGCTTCTCAAGGACAGGTAGCTTAATCTATGATATACATAGGCCTAAGGCAAAAAGATAACAAGACCTTGGTGGGAGAGACCTTGTCACTAGGGCTTGAGGCTTGAGGACATATGGAAGTGCACTGCCCCTGGCTCAACAGTCTCTGATCACATTTTCAGCAAGGTTGGAGACCATAATCTCTCCATAAACACCTGCAAGCTGCTATATCTCGGACTTGGGAGGTTAATGTGGCAATAGACACAGAACATGCAAACGCCTCTTAGAGAAAGAGACCAGATACTATTATGGTTACCTGAGGCCTCTGTAATCAGCTCAGGTGCTGGACAGCTCAAAGGCCATGGCTTGGAGAGCAGAGGAAACAGTATAGGACATTCTGCTCTGAAAAAAGCAGGCTGCACACACAGAGAGGACTGAAGCCAGAAAGCTAACACAGCCCAGGAAAGGCTCTGGCTGCTCTCCTTTAAAGTGGAGAGATAGCAAAAACCTAGTCCTGCACCAGAAGCTGACAGACTGAGGGAAGCAACCAGGGCTCCAGAGGCAGAAACGAAGTTAGGGCTTTGGTGAGGCCAAGGGCATACAGTCTGAGCTAAGTGTAAATGGAGGTCACAGAGGGGAGCTCTAAATTGCACGTGGTCACAGGGCTCCTCCGAGCTCTGCTACTTGCTAGATGTATGTGGAGCAGATGGGCTGGTGGATCCTAGACAATGTGAGTGTAGCCAGCCCTCCTCAGCCTTGGAATCAGAAAGCTTCGTATGGGAAAGTGAGTGGAGCTCTCAGTCTTCCTCTTCAGCCCTTTGAAGGCTGAGACCACTGTGTGCTAATCGTGGTTTGAAACCCACAAGAATGTGCCCAGAGGAATGCTCAGGGCATTTTTGACTCAGAGGAATGCTCAGGGCATTTTTGACTCAGCACAGAATCTTGGGAATGGCAGATATAACTCACAGATGAGAAACTTGCCAGGTCTGAGCAAGACTTTAGTTCAATCCCTAGAACAACAACCCAAACCAAAGTAAGTCCCTTGATGAACATCGGTCTTCTGCATGCCTCATCCGCACTGTGAAGCCTGGTGAAGGACTTACCCAGCTATGTCACTCACAGCAAGTAATCTTCCAGGCGGGGGGCGGGGGTGGGACAGCTCTCTGAATCAGCAGCACTGGGAGCCTATCCAACTCTGCAAGGCTAGTGAAATCATAAATATTGGAGGAGAACCTACAACCACCACTTTACAAAGACAGCACAAGGTAAGGGTAGGTCTGTATGATCTTAGATAGAGTATGGGGTTTGGAGATGTGACATTGAAAGTGCAGTGACAGGGTTGAAGAGACTCAGCGTCGCTGAAAGCATGAAGAGTTGAATTCTAGCCTCAGAACCCATGGCACGAAGCCTGGTGCTGCACAGTTATAATCCAACTGCTGTGGCGGAGACAGGCCAGCCATCATAGCCTACTTGGCAAGTCCCAAGTCGGTGAGAGTCCTTGTTTCAAAAATAAAACAGGGTGGAAAGTGCCTGAGAAATGATATCTGAGGTGAGCTATGGCAGCCTCCACATGAATATGCAGCACATACACACACATATGCACACTTATGTACACACATACAAATGCATAAGTAACAGAAAACTTTTGTGTATCAAAGCATATCATCAAGACGATAAAGAACATCCCAGAGAATGAGAGGAAAATATCTGGAAACTGCCATAGTATGCCCAATAAAGGCTACTGTCCAGAGTATGCTAAAACACCACCACCCAGTAACAACCAGGCAGAGAGGACACTTAAAAATGATCACAGACTAGAATAGACACTTTTCAAAGAAGATGAAGCAGCCAGGGTTGAAAACATGCTCAACACTAT
>JANHMN010000006.1:11392605-11402669 GCA_030674055.1 Rhabdomys pumilio | reverse complement strand
AGAAGAAGAAGAAGAAGAAGAAGAAGAAGAAGAAGAGGGGAGGGGAGAGGAGAGCTGGCCTGGCATGAGCTTTTGAAACCTTAATGCCTGGCCCCAGTGATTTACCTTGTCATGGTTTAAATAAGAATGGCCCTGATCAACTAATATATTTGAAAGCTTAATCACCAGGGAGTGGTACTCTATTTGAAAGGATTAAAAGGATTATAAAGTACGTTACTGGGGGTAATTTTTGAGGTTTCAAAAGCCCATGTCAAGCCCAGAGTCTCTTTCTCTGCCTGTGGATCAGGATGTAGCACTCAGCTACCACTCCGGTGACTACCTGCAGCGGCCATGCTTCTGGGCTTCTGACTATGATGACAGTGGACCAAATCTCTGGAACTGTAAGCAAGCCCCCAGTTAAATGATTTCTCTTATAGTTCTCCTGATCACAGTGTCTCGTTACAGCAATAGAACATGTGACTAAGACACACCTCCTCCAACAAGGCCACACCTCCTAATCCTTCCCAAACAGTTCTGCTAACTGGAGGTTTTGCATTTAAACAAATGAGCCTATGGGAGTCATCTTATTCAAACCATCACAGAGGGCAAATGTATCCTCTCCCATCCCCTCTCTGATCGTTAGCATAACTGTTATATCCACACCGTTTTCCATGTTACATCATATCCATCCCTCGATCTTGAGTCATAGCTACACCTCTTTTTCCACATTTGCTGTTCCAGAACAATCTCATGGTGGAGTTGGAAAGCTTGTGGCTCTTGGTGACAGTCCTCTTTCCTTTATCTCATGTTTTAATTATTTGCATTATAGTAAGAAATGGTGCTTCATTTTTTTTAGTGGCCATACAATAATTTTTCATGCAGACATATCACTGTGTACTTACCTGTTGTTTGGCTTATGGACATTTGGATTGCTTCTCCTTTTTTTTTGTTTATCGTGATCAAAGCTACTGGGAACTTATGTGTGCAAGTTTTCCTGTGGAAGTTATTTCTATTTCTCAAGGAACCAACAGGGTGTGTACTAGCCTCTTAACGTGATGACTCTGCTCAACTCAGTGCTTTCTAAGATGGAGTACCAGTTGCATCTCACTAGGATCCCAGACCCTGCCTCAGACAGTGTTTTTCATGAGCACCACTTTGGAGAACGAATGGGTCTTCCTCAGAACTTCAGGCAGAGTCAGCCTACGACTCAGCAACCCTACCGGAAGTGCTTCGGGTGGGAACCAAACAGCTGTGTACACAAAGGCCTGTGAGGGAAGATCAATAAAGCATTATTCATCATGGCCAATGGGAAAGACTCTGGTGTATCGCAGGGCCAGAGATGCAGGTTCCTTTTCCAGGAACATCTTGAGTAGGTAAATTCAGAGAGGAAAAGTGAGCTGGCAATTACTTGACCTTGGGGGTGGGCAGATGGGACTATTCAGTGGCAAATTTCCTTGTGGGGCAGGAGGGTGGTGGAAAGGTTCTAAAATTAGAGTGAAGCCAGAGTGACACAGCTTTGTAAACACACTAAAAACCACTGGACCGTGATATTTAAAGGGATGAGTTTCATGCTGTGTCAACTATAAACCTATTTAGAGAGGGAAGCAGGGAAAATGAAGTTTTCTGTCTATGTTCCATTACAATGCTTTTTCCCTACACATGGCTGAGATTTAGCTTTTGTTTTCAACTCTCCCTTCCTCCCTCTCACACAACTGCCTCTCTGTCCCTTTCCCTCTGGTTCTCAACTTACCCTTTTCTGGTTGTCTTTCAAAAGAGACCAAGTAAGAAGTATCCCCGATGTGAAGGGACTCTGTTGAAGTCTTAAGCAGGGTTGCAGGGGTGCCAGCCTGGTGTCTAGAAGCAGGGCAGGGAGAGCTCTGTGGGTCTCATCTTCCTTTGTTTGGAGACTCACATAGATGCGAGTGACATGTTACCTCAGAGGTGTTCTAGCTTCCCAGAATTCTAGCTGATTCTGGAAAGCCTGGCCCTAGGTCACCTCAGGAATAGGACCAAATGTTAAGCTGGCAAGGGAGGGAGCTGAGCCTAGGAAGGAAAGGGTGGAGCCCTTGCCCTCTGGCCAGAGGCACCAAATATTACAGACATATAAACTGGGGCAAAGGCCTTGGATACAGCCATTCTATAAATTATATGCAACCATTCTATAAATTCTTAGTGCTGCCTGAAGGATGATGTGTGACAGGCCCCATAGCTTCAGTCACAGTTGATGGACTGTCTTAGTTAGAGCTTTTCTGCTGTGAACAGACACCATGACCAAGGCAACTCTTATAAGGACACCATTTAATCGGGGCTGGTACACAGATTCAGAGGTTCAGTCCATTATCATCAAGGCAGGAGCATGATGGCATCCAGGCAGGCATGGTACAAGAGGAGCTGAGAGTTCTACATCTTCATCTGAAGGCTGCTAGGAGAAGACTGGCTTCCAGACAGCTAGGATGAGGGTCTTATAGCCTACACCCACAGTGACACACCTACTCCTACAAGGCCACATCTTCTAACATTGCCACTCCCTGGGTCAAGTATATACAAACCACCGCATGGATGTTCTCTAAAGATGATGGAGGCTCCAAGCGCACTGGTTTTACATCTTAAACCATGCACGTTATTCTCTTTTTGTTTTTCAGGATGGAAAACAATCCTTCTCCACTAATACTGTGTGGGACCAGCTCCTACATCCTGTTTATTCTCTTGTCTGCTCATCTTATGCTCAGGAAAACTTATTTGACATCATAAAATTTCACCAACATACCCACTGGAGAACAACAGGCTTGCGTCTACCCTTTGCTTGTGCCCTCCCCCTTTTCTGGTGGTATCTGGCACACTCAAGTTTACCCACCATACCTTGTATAAGCTTCTTTTCCTTGTGTTCTTCCTCCAGTTCTAGACTTAACAAGCTTTGAACAGTAGTTTCTCTCTACAAGGGCAAGAGGCCCTGAGTTGTTGCTCGTGGAAAACATAGCATATGTGACCACAAAGGCATCTTGAGGCTCAGAATCTTATCCACGCTGTGGGATGCTCTCTGGCACCACCTTTGCAGTGAGTGGATCTGTTCTGAGGCAGGTGAAGGAAAAGAGTTCATACTCTGTCATCCTTACTCCCTTCATCCCCAGGATTAACCTGTAAGATCTATGGCTTTATGAGGGACTCTTCAATAAAAGAAAACCATTGAAATTTGTAGTCAACTCACCAACATAGAGATAGAGACAAAAGTCAGGACTCTCCTCCAATCTTCCTTCTGCAGTTCATGGGACACAGATCTTCATGTTGTATGCAGAATGTCTTCCTGTGCCACTGAGGATGTGGCCTCTTAGTTTTCACTGTGTTAAAATCCATCTGCATTGACACTTACTCTCTAGTGTGACCAGGTAGTGTCTAGGATAGTGTCATTGCATGCAGCCATCTCTAGAACTCTATTTTTTTTAGGATTTATTTATTTTATGTATATGAGAATACTGTAGCGGTCTTCAGACACACCAGAAGAGGGCACTGGATCCCATTACAGATGGTTGTGAGCTGGGAATTGAACTCAGGACCTCCGGAAGAGCAGGCAGTGCTCTTAACTGTGCTGAGCCATCTCTTTAGACCCTCTAGAATTTTCTTAAGATGAAAAAAGAAAGAAAGAAAGAAAGAAAAAAAGAAAGAAAGAAAGAAGGAAAGAAAGAAAGAAAGACAGACTGAGTGCATTTAGCATGTCTTTCCTCTCCGGTGCCCCTGGTTGCCACTTTGTACACCAGGGCCCTCATAGAAATGGGACCCTACAGGACTGTGGGTTTGTTGCCAGATTGTTCCAGAATTTGGTCTGAGATTCAGTGGAACTGTGTGTCAGAGTCTTCTTGTTTTTTTAAAGAATAGTGTTTTGTGGTCCTGAGGGACTATTTTTCTGTCTGAACATGTCACAGAGTGTGGGAGCTGGTTCCACCTTTGGGTTCTTCATTTGGGATGTTTAGATGGGTTTCTGGACGGAACTTTGGCTCAGTCCACCCTGCTCTTAGACACGAAGTGCCTTCATGTTGTGTATCCATTCATACTTACATGTGCAACATTACTGCAGTCAGAGCGGTGACATGGGAGTGGGTGGCCTGTCCTGCATTCATCCCTCTACTGTGCCTGGAGATGCCTGATGGTTGGAGATAGTTACCCAAGAGGAGGAGACATTGATGTGAGCCTTTCATTTGTGGTGTGTCCTTGAACTGTTCAGCCCAATAATAAACGAATATGAGATTAAGACAGGCTACTAGAGGAAAGGCCAGACTTAGTGACAGGTATGTGGGGGGGTGTGTCACAGCCAGTGAGGTTGAGTAGATGTCAGGGTCTGCTAAGTCGGGAGGCAGATACCTGAATGTGTTTGGAATGGGGAGAGGCTTCTCATGAGAGACAGAACCCTGGGATAGAAGAGGAAGGGTAGAAGGGAGACTGATGTGGCCTCAGCATTGGGAGCTGGAAGGAGAGAAGAATGACTTGGGAACTGAGAAGGCAACTTTGGGAGGCTTTAAGTCAGGGTGTGGCAAGACTGTCACTGTGTCTAAAAGTATTATGATGGAGCCACTAGGAACGAACAGTTTGAAGAACGGGAGAGAAGCAGGAAGGCTATGAAGGTTACTGCAGAGGCCCTAGCATGAAATAGAGGGTGCTGAATCAGGCAGTGCAGCTAGAACCAGCACACAGTGGTGCACTTGATGTAGATGGTGTGGGTAAACCAGTGGGCGGGAGACGGGTTACATGGGGGCAGAAAGGGAAGTGAGAGCTGAAGAAGACGTTCCCTGCTCTGTTCTCATTAGAGTTTGCCGTTCTCAGCAGCATTGCTTGTGGAGGGTATAGCTTACACATGCATGTGTCCATCATGTGTCACAGAGTTTAGCCCATTTCGTACTACATGTACAAGAGTGGCAGAATGCACTCTGACTCCAAAGCCCTTTCAGCGGTTCCGTACACCTGCAGGTATAAGTAGTGGCCAGCAGTGGCCAGCTCCACCAGACCCTCAGAAGCTGCTTGGCATGGAGACTCTATGTTAGATGTTCCTCCACCGCTTCCATGACTTGCACCATAATGTCATCGATTGTTGATGAAAATGGAGAAGGAGAAAGAGATGGAAACCACAGGGGCAGAACTAGACACCTGGGCTCCCTCTTTGGCTATCAGAGTATTGAAAAGATGGATGCCCTGCCACCCCAAGTTAGCATTTCTCCAGGAGTGCCCTGCTGGAAAAAGAAATGGCTGGAGGCATGGTCTCAGTAAGAAGAGGACCATGTTTCTAACACGGGATGACCTCGCAGGAGAGACTGAGAACTCAGACAACAGTGGGCAGGAGATCGCCCTCATGGATCTGTTCACCGATCCACATCCTTTCCTGTCTATTTATACCTTTCTTCCACCTCAGGACAGCAAAGACTGACTGACTTGTGGGACTTGACTCTCTTTGCCCCTCTTCCCAGTGTTGCCCCATTAAATACATCTCCTTGATCTACTTATCTATATTAAGTTGGCTCCTTTAATTGGCTTATTAAGGAAGATTGGCCAAATATGGCTTATTGGGGGCACACCTGTGCTCCCTGAGCCTAGTCATACATACGGTGTTCCCTTCACCCCCTCTCAGGACTCCCATCAAGTCCTGGTTCTCCCTCACTATGGCCTTCTGTAAAATCTCAGTCAGCTTGGGCCCTCAGGTAGCTTTTCACTGCAAAGCCTCATTCAACAGGACTAAGTGGTTTTGTATGAAGAGGGCCACACTCCTCCAGTGAGTAGTGCCCTGAAAGGCTCAGGCCCCTCTGAGCACCAGAGCTTGAAGACAGATCGATAAAAGTTACTCCATGTGAACAAGAAGAATGTTGTGGAATGCTGTGTCTGAGCAAGACGTGGTCTGACTTTGAAGTGAGCTGGGCCCATCAGTGTTTCACCAGAGCGGAGGGGTTCACAAGACTCTACCCCTCTCTGAGTATCAGAAAGTATAAGTTACTGGGAGAAATATCTTCTTCAGTGGTGTAGCCCATACTAAGGTATCCAAGGCCCTGTAAGTAATCCCTCCTCCATGTTCTTGTAAGTAATCCCAATTAAACTTTTTGAGTCATCAAAAAGACTTGGATGGGTGCTCAGGCAGATCCCAGGAAGAGTACAAAGTTACACAGATGGCGTTCTGCCTCGGTATTTTCAGAAAACAAATCTAATAAGTGCAGTAAACACAAGAGAAGGCTCTGGCCTCAAGACCACGATCTTTATAGTGAGGGGAGTGAAGATATCTAAATGGTTTACGTACCCGTCATCCCAGCAAGGTAGGGCTGAGGCAGGGTTACTGGTTCAAGACTATCCAAGGCTACATAGCAAGAGACCCTGTCTCAGAAAAGAGAAAGAAAATACCTTAATGAGAGTTAGGGTTCCCTGTTTCATTTGAATTTATAAAACAAATACTCTAATAGCACCCACTAAAACCAATCTGTGCTTAGCGTGGGCTCTTTAGTGACTTAATTTTTCTGTCATTTTACAGCTGTACTTCTGAAGAACACCCCTTCCATCAACCAAGCCTCATGTTCTCTCCTGACACCAATCCACCACAGCAACTGGTCTTTTTGAGGTAGTCTGCCGTTCCCCAAAGCAGAGACAGCTGACAGTTTTCAGAATGTCTCCCAGCAATCAAAGGCACCCTCCCAGTGGCTTTCTCTGCTTCTGAATCACCCTCCCTCACTGCCTAGGATTTCCTGACAAGACAAGCTCAGATGCCCCTAATCCCTGGGAGCATTCCCAGTGGGCGGCTGCATCTGTTTGCTGCCTTGAAACCAAAACTCACTCACCTTCCATCTTCTGATGCCTCAGGCTTGACACACCCTGGAGACAGAAGCTCAGGGTTGTGAGAAAGACAGTCTTTACATTCAGAAAAGATTAAGGACTCAGAGTCCCTCCTGCACAGCAGTGAACACCTGAAGAGACTCGTTCTTTATATGACTTCTTTTCTAAAAGCTTGATTATGCTTTGAAGTCCCAGAGTTGAGTTTTTGAGTTCCATTTCAATGAGAGAAGCAAGCACTTTTAACCACTGACATATCCTTTCAGCCCCACATTTATCTTTAAGTTTAAAAACGAAATGAGCTGTGAGTCAGGTGAAGAGCTATGCCTTAAATAGGAGAGCTGAGGTTGGGGAGACAGCCTAGCCCAGCAGGCAAGCTGCCTTCCATGCAGCTATGAAGACCTGAGTTGGATCCTCAGCACACACCTAAATTCTGGGCAGGTGCGTTTCTGCTTGGGAGGTGTAGACACGTAGATTCCAGCAGCTCACTGGACAAGGGCCTAGGCCAAAAGGGGTCCTCAGTTCCCGTAAGAGACACTGTCTCAAGAAACAAGAGAGTTGAGTACTGAGGACTGATGCCTGAGTTGTCTTCTGGCCTCTACATGCTCAAGCACATATACAAACATATATGCACAATGTACAAAAGTTGTGCGTGCATGTGGTATGTGTGCGTGTGTGCGTGTGTGTGTGTGTGTGTGTGTGTGAAGGGGGGATGGAGAGGGAGAGAGAGTGAGGGGAGGAGGGGGAGGAGGAAGGGGGAGAGAGAAAGAGAGAGAGAGAACAAAAGCAGTAAGGATATACATACACAAGTGAAAAGACACACTCTGAATTCTGAATTCTGAATTTATCTGAATTTATCGGCACGAATCTAGATGTTCATTTACATAACTGACGTCATTTCTGTGAGCACCTGTATGACAGGGAAGGTCAAGGACAATTTTGGATGAGACAATCAACCTTGAGGACTGTGAGAACATCCTCTCTGCTTATTAGTCATCAATTCATAATCAGTTGACGCTCGGGCATCCACGCCGGCTCCATTTCCTGGCTATTGTGATCAGCAATAAAGCTGAGTGTGGAGGCATGCTGTAGCAGGAGGCGGAGTCCTTTGGAGTATATTCCCAGGAGTGGTCCAGCCAGATGACGTCAGAGTACTACTGTTAACCTTCTGAGGTACCTCCACATGGATTTCCATGACGATTGCATTTGTTTATATTCCCCTAGCTGTGGATAAGGTTCCTCCCTCTCAACAGCCTCACCAGCATCGGGTGTCATTTGTTCTTGGTGACAACCACTCTGAGTGGGTGAGGCACAGTCTCCATGTAATTTTAATTTTCATATTGGTAAGGACTATAAGGTGGACAGTGTTCAATTTAAAAAAATCTTTATATAATATGGATCTCTCATACACATACATATACACATTCACTCATACACACACAGACATACACAGAGAGACAGACAGACAAATACACACACACATACTCACATATACACACATAGGGAGACACACACAGACACAGACACACACACATTCACACATACACTCATACATACACACACAAAGACACATATACACACATATTCACTCATACACACACAAACATACAGAGACAGACAGACACATGCACATACACATTCACACAGACACACACAGACACTCAGACACACAGACACACAGACAGACAGACAAATAAACACAAACATACACACACATACTCATACACATACACAGAGACCCACATAGACACATAGACACAGTTTCACACATATACTCACACATACACACAAAGACACACACACATATTCACACACACAAACATACACAGAGACAGACACATACATACACAGAGACACACAGAAACATACACACACACACACACACACACACACACACACACACACACTGTGTCTCCTCTGCTGATGGGTAGTTGACTCATATCCTCCACCATTCTGTAGCTGCTCCTTCACTCTGATGATTTCCTTTTGTGTGTAGAAGTTTTTATTTTCATACAGATCTATTTGTCAATCCTTAGGATTATTTCTTGAGCTATTAGAGTCCTTTTATTATTTGAAGATTTACATTATTTGGGGTGTGTGTGTGTGTGTGTGTGTAAAACACGTACGTGAGTGCAGGCCCCTACAGAGACCAGAAGAAGGCACCAGATCTCTCAGAGCTGGAATTACAGGCAGTTGTAAGCTGTCTAGTATGGTGCTGGGAACTGAAGTTGGGTCCTCTGAGGGAACAGCAAGTGCTCTCAACCACAAAGCATCTCTCCAGCCCCCTGGAGTCCTCATAGAAAAGCTTTGCCAGTGCCAGAATCCTGAAGTGATTTGGGATACAACATTCATGGCCCAGTTAACTTTTTGAGCGTAAATATCCATCTTCATCCTTTTCTTCTGTAGTTTTTCTCTTTAAAACATCACCCCAACACTCCGTGGGTCAAACCATTGCTGTGATCACTGACTGAAAGAAGAGTATCTCCCCTTAAGTAGGAGCTATCCAGTGTGCCTGGCCCTCGCTATCCTAGCTCTGAGCTGGGCCCATGGTAACTCCATCCACTTGAGGACCATAGATTCTTGGAGACACTCTGGATGTCTGGATGAGTCAGTGAAGCCATTTTCACCAGGCAGCAGCAGTTCAGTGCACGTTGCTGCATTTTAAATAAGCACACCTTGACTTAAGCAGTGTGATGGTTTGTATAAGCTCAGCCTAGGGAGTGGCACTATTACAAGGTGTGGCCCTGTTGGAGTAGGTGTGGCCTTGTTTGATTGAGTAGGTAAGTCACTGTGGCTGTGGGCTATAAGACCCTCATCCTAGCTGCCTAGAAACCAGTATTCTGCTAACAGCCTTCAGATGAAGATGTAGAACTCTCAGCTCCTCCTGCACCATGCCTGCCTGGATGCTGCCATGTTCCCACCTTGATGATAATGGACTGAACCTCTAAACCTGTAAGCCAGCATCAATTAAATGTTGTCCTTATAAGAGTTGCCTTGGTCATGATGTCTGTTCACAGCAGTAAGACCCTAACTAAGACAGAAGTTGGTACCAGGGACTGGGATATTGTTGTGATAGGCCTGACCATGCTTTTGTTTGGAAGAATGTAGATTTTAGGACTTTGGATTTGGAAAGCAGTTACTGAGAGTGATTTGAATTGTGCAGACCTGGCCCAAGAGGTCTCAGTGAAGAATTTCAATATGTGGCCTAGAGACTGTTTTGTGGTAATTTGGTGAAGAATGTGAGATATATAGATATAGATATAGATATAGATATAGATATAGATATAGATATA
>JANHMN010000006.1:11361467-11378391 GCA_030674055.1 Rhabdomys pumilio | reverse complement strand
TGTGTGTGTGTGTGTGTGTGTGTGTGTGTGTGTGTGTGTGTGTGTGTGTAGGGGTGCATACACACACACACACACACACTCACCTTCGCATGTGCATGTGGAGGACACAAGTTGACATCAGGTATCTTCCTCTATCGCTCTCTACCTTGTTTTATTGAGATTGGGTCTCTCTCTAAACTTGGAGTTTGCCATTCACACCAAAGCACCGAAGCCGCAGACACACAGGTGCCAGGCCCACTGACCCTCTCCTGTTTCTGATGAGAACATTTTGTTTCTGGGTTTTTCCTGCTTTATAAGGTGAGGTGAGTTATTTCCTTACTTATTAATACCGTGAAAAGTGCAGGCACACTGGGTTGGGATGTCAACAGAATAAATAATAAGTAAAAGAACAGCAACCCAATGAAACAATCTCAAACCCAGGCCCTGGCGATGAGCACAGATCTCTCTCTCAGCTGCTCCTTTCAGGGAATGCTGCTGGGAATGAAGAATTCCTACAAGAGAGCTAATAAGACAGGACGACAACATGCCCGCCGCCATAAAAATCACAGAATGGAAACATCTCATTCAAAGCTGGACAAACACATATAAAGCAGAATACGGGAAGAGCCTTTGCATGGTGATGGCTCTTTCTGACTCCAGACTACAGGGCAATGATGCTTTTCCAGGCCCCTGGAGTTTGCATGTCAGGAAGCAGTCTATTTCAGGGAAGAAATGAGCAGGGTGGGTGGTGGGTGGGTGAGCTTGCTGCTTGCAAACAAGACTGCCAGTGACTTAAGCTAGACTTTGGGGGAAATCAAAGGCTTTGCTTCCTCATCTGCAGTCCCAACTCAGGATTAAAGCAGGGTAGCTAGCCCACACAGCATGCTCAGTCCAGGGTCTATACCACACCCTGTGTGGCATTTGTGATATTACCTAGACATGCCATGCTTCTCCAAGGGCTTCCTGGGAAGTGAGCGGCAGGGCTAAGGCTGAGCAGTTTTGGGTCCTGGAGTCCTTGGGTGATAAGGATTTGTATTCTCTGATGAGAAAATGCAAGTGTGTGTGAGCATGTGTTCCTGACTTACTCCGAAGATTCACATTCTACCTTAAGAATTTATATTTCGTGTGTGTGTGTGTGTGTGTGTGTGTGTGTGTGTGTGTGTAGTTGGAGTTACTCTACATGGAGAATGATGTTACTCCAAAAACCCACAGGTTGCCAAAATAACAAGGGACAGTATGGCCAATACTTCCCATAAAGATGCTTTTCAGGGGTATCCCACAGACACTCCCCAAACAATACAGACCACTCGCATTGCTCCCGGTTCTCCATCATAACTCAACATCTTAGAAAACATGTAAAGCTCAGACATGGATGTTCTTATCAGGAACTGAAGAGAGAGACCATGAACTGGCTCCGTGGGTAAAGAACCTGCCACTCAAGCGTGGAAGCCTGACAGGAAGACCCTATTGCTGAAGACACCACACACGTTGGTCAGAGGACATGGAGAAATCAAGTTGGTATTGACCAAGAGGCTTCCTCCTTGCTGGCTAGCTTTCCTATCACCAGGAAGTGCTATGTAAGCTCCCGAGAGACAGAAATCTACAACAGTCCCATGCAGCTGTGAACCTACAATAATGACTGACATTGCAAGATAGGCCCAAGGGTACGATGGTGATATGAATATTACTAGGATAACCGGCTAGTTTCTTACTGGACTCAAGGCCTGCTCTGCCAAAGGAAATGCATTCCTGGTACTGAAAACTTTGGCAGAGAACCCATAGTTGGGGAGCTCACAGACCCCAAGGTGAACTTGCAACTATTATGTTGCTAAGTAAGCATGGTATGAAAGTACTCTAAATGTGTGTCTCTCTACCCATCAATAAGTGCAGCTCTCAAAACTCATGAGAGCAATTTCTTAGTACACTGGATGGTGGTTAATGCAGAAACTCAGAAGGAGTCAGAGTAGAGAGAGTACACGTTACTGGGGTGCTCAGATTAAATAAGACAGGACCCCTGCATTCAGGAACTCACAGCAGCTGTGCTTACCTGTACAAGATCAAGCTAGTCAACATCCTAGCAAAGAGGGGGAAGGGACTCATGAGCTTCCAGCTCTAACCAAGAACCTATTAATAGCTGATGGCTTTTAGAGTCAGTTTTCCATGTGGTAAGCTTACCCCTGGTGGTGTTAGCTGTGGACAGAATCTATAATCACCCAGGAACTAGCCTCTGGGAATAACCATGTGGTATTATCTTATATTAATTGATGTGGGAAGGCCTGATTAGTTATAGGTGGGCCCATTCCCTGAGCAGGGAATCCTGTACTTTAGAAAATGAAGAAGGCTGAACAGGAGCATGCGTTAGCCTCTCTGTGTTTCTGACTGAGGATGTTTTATGGTCAACTGTCCCAGTCAAGCCCTGGTTCCCTGAGTTCCCTGCCGTGATGAGTGGACTGTCCTTCAACAATGAGCTAAGAGAGCCCATTTCTCTCTAAGTTGTATTTCCTAGAGTATTTTATCACAGCAACAGGAAAAAAAATAGAAAATGTATATTTAAACTCCTTTACTCCTTCTGGAATATATGTCTGGAAGCTATCTTGAAACACTCTGCAGGGGCCAACAGTGATCAGGATACATTCTGCTGCATCTGAGACAGGGTTGCGGGGGACTTGCCACTTATCCATCACAAGGCTCGAAGCAAGACCTTATGGGTCCCTAATGCATGTCTCTGATCTTCCTGCTGCTGTTGGCTTCACTCCAGTTACCCAGTGGGCAGCTGGTGCAGATTTTGGTTGATGTCTATTTTTCCCTCCAGTGTGATGAGATTTGAATTGAAATGCTCTCAGAGATCATCCTCTTTTGACTGTATCCTCATTTTGTCCCACTCAAAGGATTCCCAGATCAGGGGAACCATTTCACATAGATGGTATTTACGGTCCAGCCGGTCTGGAGAATCCAGAGCTGCTCTAAGGTTGAAGGAGAAGGATGAAGAATGGATTCACAGTTATAGAGATTAAGATACCAATAGTATCTACCATCAGCAAGTTGGAGACCAGGAAGAGCAGATGATGCAGTTCTGGCCAGGGACAAAGGTCTGAGAACCCAAGAAGGTGACGGTGTGAGTTCCAGTCAAAGAAAACACACCCCAGGCTAGAAGCTGGCTTTTTGTTCTGCCCAGGTTTTAGGACTGGTAAAGGGTACCACCCAGGGGAGGTCATTCTGCTTTACTCAGTCCTTCAGGTCCATTGCTAATCTAACATCTAGAAAGATCAGCCACCTACCAGGCACATCTGGAAAAAAACTTACATCTCACCTATAAACTCTTCGCTTTCGGATTTTTCTCCCCCTTCCCTTCTCCCTCTTGCTCCAGTTCCCTATCGCTCCAGCCCCTGCTCACTCCAGGGCTCTGCTCGCTCTGGCCCAAAGTCCACTGTAGCTGTCTTCAGACGCCCATAGGAGGACATCAGATCATTACAGATGGTTGTTAGCAACCTTGTGGTTGCTGGGATTTGAACTCATGACCTACCTGAAGAGCAGTCGGTGCTCTTAACCACTGAGCCATCTCACCAGCCCTGCTTTCAGATTTTGAAGTGTTGTGTTGATGTCCTATGGTTCAAAAATATTAAGCAAGACATATTAAGTGATTCCATTGGTGCATCACAGATTGGATGTCAAGTAAATACAAGTCATCTCATAAGATACTGAGAGCCACACAGGGCTCCAGCCGTACCCTATCACCTCACGTATTCCGGCGAGTCTGATGTTCCTCTGTTCCCGTGGCTACTTTTCCTTTAACTCCAATTGTTTGGAATTGGGAAATCTGGGGTAGGTAGGTGAGTCTTTTGCTTCCCTCGAAGCACATATCAGCTGTTGGTGCCTGGTAGCTCAATTCTTTAGGCATGTAGCTGTCTCTTTCTTGATTAGAGTGACTTCTTGCAGTCTTTGGGGGTCTCTTTAAGAAGAACGCTACAACATCAGGTCCATTGCTCCATGGATCACTGATGCTTCTGGGTAAACAATGTCCCCTCTCCCTGGTCTTTGCCTCAGTGTTCCATTCTCCAAAACCTGAGCCTTTCACTATTCTCTCACATAAAGGTTGACACCAGATTGCGTTAGTAACTCTCCAGGGCATGGTCTATCCATCCAACAGAACCCAGGTTTACACTGGGCGTGATTGCTTTCCTAAGCAAATTCAACAAGAGACACACCTCGCCTCGGGATGTGAAGTTACCTCTTGCTGCGGCAGATAGATGGAAAACACATTCGGAAGGTTTCCCACAGGGCTGTAGACACTCCAGGTGGCAATTGGCAAAGTAGGGCAATAAGATGCGGGGGGTGTGGAGTATATCTGGGCCAGCTGGTTGAAAGTAACATGGCTCTGCTGGCTACAAATCTCCTCAGAGAGGAACCTAGGAAGCTCAACAGGAGTGTGGGTGGATGCTTTTCTGTGAGCTTTTCTGTGAGTACCTGACCTAGCTCTCTGAAAGTGGCCACTCCTTCCGGTAGACTGGACCGGTGTTTGGTGTTTGGTGCCGTCAGACAGAGCATATCACCGAATAACATTACCTGGATTTTACCCCAATGTTTTGTGAGAAGAATTTTCAAGCATAAATGAAGACCTAGATATCTCAATATTCCCATTTATGTAAGCCCACAGTCACCACTGGGCCACACAGGTGGTGCCTGACTGAAGTTGGCTTGACTTAGGATGCTTCAGTCAAATGTGAGTATGAAAGTGGGGCTCACCCAGTAGAAAACGTGCTGTGAATTCTAAGTGTGGCTCACTCTGAACCTTGAGGTTCACAGTGCCATCCTCGTTCACGATGCCCAGCAGTAGCTGCAGCAGCACCAGCCAATGACTCAGCCGAGCACAGGGCCATGAGGGTGACCATTGAACGCTCTCCAGTGCACAGTGCTTGGTTATGATATCCCACAGGGCATAGTCATGACGTCTGGACAGCCACTCCTTTCAACTTACGATGGGTTTGTAAGGATGATGCCCCATGCAAGCTGAGGACCATCTGTAGAGTACTGGCTTTGTCATGTGTGAGTCCTCTGTTGTGTGCCCGTATCCAGCGCCAAGACATCATCGTATCCACCATAGTTCAGAGTAAGATGCAGGCACTGATTGCTTTTGTTTTTCCATCATGGTGTTTAACTATTTATGAAGTGCCAGAGAAATTTTTTTTTAAAAAGGCATGATATCAACTGTCATGAGAAGTGCCATTTAAAACACATCAAAGGAACTGGAAAAAAATCTGTAAAACCTATGTTTGATCCCCAGAACCCGTGTACAAACAAAAACAGAGAGACAGGCAGACAGACAGACAGACAAACAGACAGAAGAAGGGAAGGAAGAAAGAGAAAGAGAGAAAGAAAGAATGAAGGAAGAGAGAGAAAGAAAGAAAAAAGAAGGAAGGAAGGAAAGAAGGAAGGAAGGAAGGAAGGAAGGAAGAAAAGCAAGCTGGGCATGATGGTAGACACCTGTTACCCCAGTACTGGTAAGTCAAAGAAAGACAGATCTCTGGACTTACTGGCCACCTAGTCTAACCTGCTTTATAAGTTCCAGGTCTAGTGAGAGACCCTGTCCCAAAAATACAAGAAGAAAAAAGGGAAGAAGGAAGATAAAGAGCTATTGTAAGTACAAACCTCTGAGGAGCTTTTACACCCCTTTTGCTCCCAAATAACTGCAGGGCATTTCTACACCCCCTTAGCCCATTTTAGCTCCCAAATAAAGACACTGAGACCTGGTATTTTTATTAACAAGCTGCAAGCACAAATAGCTGAGCAGATCCTGATCTACTCTAACCCAACTAGGCTGCTGCTACACCTTTACCTACATCTGATCTTGCCCTGGCTTGCACTGGTCCATGTGTGTCTTCATGGCTACTCTCTTATTGCGGTCACATGGAGAAGCCTCCTGGTCCATGCACGTGGTTTCTCCATATCCTCTTCTCTTCCTTCATTTCTACTCTTCCATTACTTTCTAGGGTCCCATGACTGCGATGGGAAGTCCCGCCCTATTTCTTCTGCCCAGCTAACTATCAGGCTGATCTATCAAAGTGATAGAAAACAATTTTTAGATAACGTTGAGACCAGAGATGCTTGACCAGGCCTTTGTGCAGACTGCTACCAGCTGTCTAGGCATGGAAATCAGCATCTGAATACACAGTGCACAAAACCATCCTCCAACAAACTATAGTCATATAGTCTGCTGGCCTTCATAACCATACACATACTCATAATGAAACAAATGGCAACCCGCTAACTACAAGTTACTTCCCATTGTGCGGTCTTGAGAAAGGTTCTCTTCTAGAGGACAGAACAGTGGAGAAGACAAGCTTCATGACCATGAAGAATCAGGCTTGATGCCCACGAAGAGTTTCTCTAATTAAACTGCATCTAGGGTGTAGTGCAGGTCCAAGGCAAAGTGGATTTGTAATTAATTTCCCAGTGATCGAATATTTGCAGCCTAGTGGGAACTCCTGCCCCTGCATGCAGTCCTAAATAATCTGCCTTAGGAATTGCTAATGGAGTCTCTGGTTTCTCACAAGAAAGTGGGATTTCATGCACATTCATGGAGCAGAACATTCATGGAGAAGGAATTTGAACACGGTAGTGCCCCTTGTCCATGGTTTCTCCTTCTTCGGGCTCATTTGCCTGTGGCCAGTTGTGGTCTGAAAATATTAGGTGGAAAAATCTAGGAAAAACAATTATAAACTTTCAATTACATATTTGTACTGGCTGGTTTTGCATGTCAACTTGACACAAGCTGGAGGTATCACAGAGAAAGGAGCCTCCCTTGAGGAAATGCTTCCATGAGAGCCAGCTGTAAGGCATTTTCTCAGTTAGAAATCAAGGCTGGGAGGGCCTATTGTGGGTGGTGCCATCCCTTGGCTGGTAGCTCTGGGTTCTATAAGAAAGCAAGTCTAGCAAGCCAGGGGAAGTAAGCCAGTAAGTTACGTCCCCCATGGCCTCTTCATCAGCTCCTGCCCCCAGGTTCCTCCCCTGTGTGAGTTCCAGTCCTGACTTCCTTTGGTGATGAACAGCAATGTGGAAGTGTGAGCTGAATAAACTCTTTCTTCCCCAACTTACTTCTTGGTCACAATGTTTTGTGCAGGAATGCAAACCCTGACTAAGATAATATTGTTCTTAATAACATACATAGCCCTTCCCTCTCCCCATCCCCCAGTCTGGAACATGATATACCCTCGTGCCCAGTGGACCCAAGTTGAGTTTGCCATCCACACATTAGTCATCTGGTAGCCATCTTTGCTGCAGTCACAATGAGTATGTTCCAGATACCATTATTTTAATTAATAATGGCCTGAAATAAAAGTATTTATTATAGCATATGATTATGATTCTTTTTTACTTTATTATTGTTATATTTTGGATGGTTTCTTTCTTTCTTTCTTTCTTTCTTTCTTTCTTTCTTTCTTTCTTTCTTTTTTGTTGTTGTTTTTTCGAAACAGGGTTTCTCTGTGTAGCCCTGGCTGTCCTGGAACTCACTCTGTAGACCAGGCTGCCCTCGAACTCAGAAATCCGCCTGCCTCTGCCTCCCAAGTGCTGGGATTAAAGGCGTGCGCCACCACCACCTGGCTTGGATGTATTTTTTTTTTAAAAGGGCTCGTGGTCACCAGTTGGTAGACAAAGAGGCAGGGGTACCACTGAGGCTCACTTACCCATCAAAACAGGACCAAGCATGTCATTTCTGCTTGGGCACCCAGTTACGCTGTGATTCTAAATTTCCTAGCCTCCTCTCAATGTGCCAGCGGTCTGTGCCCCTGACTGGCTGGTCACTTTACAAAGAATAGCTGGCAGTATATGTGTATGTGCTACTCTGCAGACACTGGCCGTCCCCACCTCTGGTTACATGAAGGACTGATTTTACTCTATGTCATATCTTTCTCTTTCAGTTCTAGTTAATGCTAAACATGAATGTTTCATGGTCTGCACTTGGCTTTTAATGGAAACCTAAAAAATAAGAATCGAAAGCCCCTTGCCTTATCAGAGGAATACCTTGCTGTAGACACAGCTGCCCTGTTCTTCTTTTCAATAGGGCAGCAGAGCTAGACATGGCTGAGGCAATTGAATGCTTCTGTGGAATAGGGGGAGGTCAGGACAAACAAAACGGAGAGAGATGAACGCTAATATATTTCTGCAATACCTTCCGCATTTCATTACATTCTATATATATTCTTTGAAATAGAAAGCCCATGCTTAGAAAAAAAATCCAATCAGTCAAACCCATTCTTCTTCCGTTCCCTCCATCCATCCCTGGAAAGTTCCATAAATTCAATTTTCGAGTAGTAGATCAGTCACAATGGCGTCCTCTTAAGGAAAGAGAAAAACTTGCTCAGATTGATTTAAAACGGCCCTCTGCAGCCCCAGGAATGTTGATTAAGAAGCTCAATAGATTCAGAGGACTATAGGACTTCCAGTCCATTGTCCTTGCATCTGTGTTCCATCCCCTTAGCCCTCAGAGCCTCCTGTTGGGGTCAGTTCTGGTCACTCTAAGCATCATCCCTACACAGAGAGCTCTCCAGAGGCAGAAAAGAGCTTGCTGTGCCTTCCTATGGACATTGAAGCATCCCAGCTGCCACCTTTCAGGATGGCAGCCTTCATCCTCCACTACCTAGAGCATGGGCTGATGGTAGCTCATTGAATAGTCTTCCCCAAAACCCCTCTCATTCAAAAGACACTGTCTTGGATGAGGGCCTGCTTTCCTTCCTGGGATCCAAGTGTTGGCCATCTTTTAACAGAACCTGCTCCTACAGTGGGGCATAAAGGCCCTATCTCCTTGTTACCAGCAGGGAGGCAAATATCAGCATTCAGTGGGGATTCATCAGGAATTCTAGGTTCTGCCTCTGGAAACAAGACCTGATTGGGGACACCATAGTAGAAACACAAAGTTAATACTTTTTAGTGTAGTAGTGCATGTCAGAGTAGGTAGGACATTATATCCTATATATTAGGTAGATAGTAGCTTAGTGACAGGGATATACAAAGGAGTTGGGTTTTGTGGGTTACTTGTGTAGGAAAAAAAAAACTGGAGCTGAAAAATCTGGAAGTTTTAGCAAACATGGACTATTAAAAATGTAAGCCTGTGTATCCTGGGACCTACTGGTGTTAGGGAAGTATCCCATCCCTAATCCATGCTGTAACATCCTAACAAAAGACTCTAGCACATAGCTCTGACTCGCTGTAAGATGTCTCTTGGAAACCTGGAAGAAGGTTCCAGGCTGTTCGAATCAAATGACAGTTCAGTGTAACCACAGCAGGATGAGGGAGACATCAGAAGGCTTGGAGTAGCAGATGAGCTGAGTGAGGCTGGGAAAGCCACCAATCCACAGCGTTCCATTGAAGAACCTGGATGAGGGAGACGCTGTCACTGAGTGGAGCTCCCTTTGGCCACGGGAATGACAGGATCTAGTGAGCAGGTGATGGTACTTAGCTGCCAAAAGTCAGGAGTGAGCAATTAGCAGAACTATTGATAAGCTAAGGATGGAAGCCAGTGCTGTACCTGCAGAGAGCTGTGGAGAGTTTGACACACACCCCAGGTCCCTGGAGCAGCTAGACAGCAGCCAAGAAAGTTGTCTTGATTTGTAAAGCAAGAAAGCCAAGATGCATCCATCCATCCCAAGTCATAATCTATTCTACAGACTGAGTCTGGGCTGTCTACCCAGTGACCGAAAGAAGGCAATATGGTCTCACAAATGGGCCCTATGATACAATAGTCACTCACTTTAATCATCCCTGGGTTGGAAAACTAAAACCGGCTGTCCAAATCCACCCTATGAGCTGCTTTTATAAAGAACACTGAAACAAGCAAGACCAGAGTTCCTATCTATTTTCCAGGACTGCTTTGAGCTCATTGTGGAGCTGAGATGGTACAGCAGAGATTGGCCATCTTGCAGAGCCAACAAGACTAAAACCGTTACACAGAAACTCTTGGCTTGGTTTGTCTAGTGGCTATTGGATCTTCTGGTGCTTCTCTAGGCCTGCTTTGTTACCAATAGCCCCAGTCAGAGGCATCTTTATGCTCCTTGTGTTAGTGTTGAGCACCTGGAGTCAGAACATGCAATCATAGCCAGGGTCAGTCTCTGGGTGGGTCCCAGGGTAGGAGCAACCCATCGCTGCTGTAGCTCCATCTGCAAGCATTACACAATTCCTTCCCTGAAGGTTATGTGAGATGGATGGTGGAAAGAATCGTCACATTAGATCATTGACCAGTATGTTGCTTAGTTTTATGTCAACTTGACACAAGCTAGAGTCGTTTGGGAAGAGGAAACCTCAACTGAAGAACAACTGAACCCCACCCCATCTCCCTGTAGGCAAGTCTGGGGTTCATTTTCTTGATTGATGATTGATGTGGGACGGCTAAGCTCAATGTGGGTGGTGCTACCCCTGGGCTGGTGGTCCTCGGTGCTATAAGAAATAAGGCTGAGCAAGCCATGACAAACAAGCCAGTCAACAGAATTCCTCCATGGCCTCTGGTTCTGGCTCTGTTCCTGCCTCGAGTTAGTGCCTTGACCTCTCTGGATGATGGACTATAAACCATATAATGGTATAAATCTTTTCCTTCCAAAGTTACTTTGGCCTTGGTGTTTCATCACAGTGACAGAAACCCTAACTAAGAGAGTTTGAGATGTGAAGGCTAAGCAGGTGCTTCTGCGATGATTTATCTCTATTCTGAAGTATTTGTCAGAAATCTAGGGAGAATGACAGCTTATTGTCACACTCAGAGACCTGGAGGATATACAGTGGTGCATACTCTCAAGGGAGTGTTTAATTCACCAGAGAGTTCCTCATAGATGATGAAGGAACAGTCCACATTCCATCAAAGAAGACCCTAACGGAAGCCACTGGGATAGACGTGTCAGTCTCTAAGCAGATGAAGCAGTACTGAGCATATAAAACCACAGTATTCAGTCTCTATACTGATGAATTCTCTCTTGCTCCAGACAGACAGTGGGGTGGTAAATGATGCTCCTTAGCTGTTGCATTCTGCTATGGTTGATCTTCATTGTTAACTTGCTTGGGTTTTTGTATTACCTTGGAAACACACCTTGGGGAGGATCTGGGAGGGCATTTCCAGAGAGGTTTAACTAAGGAAGAAAGGCTCCTCCCATTGAATGCTCAGCATCATCCCGTGGATGTCCCAGGGATCCTAACCTGAAGAAGAAGGAGGAAGGGAGACATTAGTATAAGTACCAGAGTCCATCTAGTTCTGCTTCCTGACTGTGAACACAACGTGTGGCCATGTTCCCATTACACTGATTTCCTGTTGAGCTGGGAGCCCAAAGGAGCCTTCCTTTTTTCAGTTGACTCTTTTGGATATTTTGTTGTAATGGCAAGCAAGTTAACTAATGCATTCTCTCACCTCCCTCTTAACAGAGTCCAGAGGGACCTGGCCCGTTTGAGCTGTGTGCAGGAGCTCACTCTGGTCTCCTATGGTGGTAGCACCAGGCTCAACAGTCATAACGAACAAGATGTGTAGAGGAAACCTGAGATCTTGCGAGATAAACATAACCAGAGGCTGGGTAAATTCAGCTCTCAGTGATGTGGAATATGTCAAGATGACTCCTAGAAGAGGCATGTTACTGACATTTTTGTCTCAGCCCCAAGAAAGAAGGCAGAATATATCAGATTCATCCTATTCTGGTAAATATCCTGAATGACACAAAAGGCTGACATCTGTGAGTGAAGCCAAAGCAGAAGAGGACTCTAGTTGTTGGCTTGGAACATGCATGTGTCCCACACCCCTCCACACAGGTGGCACTAACCATACCTTTGTAGAAAAGGATGTGTTGTGAAGCTTGGAGCAGGTCACAATAAAAAAGCAGGCAGAGGTTGTACATGAGCCTAATAGAATTGTCCTCTAACTAAAGATGCCTTAACTTCTGGCATGTGTATAACACCAACCAGATGCTAGAACACAGTACCATCTCTCTGGTAGACCAGATAGCTGCCTGATATCAGGTCAGAGAATTGGATCCATTGACAAGAAGGAAAGATGTTTTCTTGTCTGATAATGGTCTAAGGTTTCAATTTCTGACTATAAGACCTGGTCCAGCAAGATCATGTGATGACTTTCAAGAAATAACTGTGTACCCTCCTCTATGGAACCCAGTCAATAGCAGAGGAGGAGGCATGGGGCACAGAGCTGGAGTCCTTTGACCTTCACTTACCACAGAAGCAGAAGTGATGACCAAATGGCAGAGTTAAGACAGATTTGAAAAGGCCTGCATTGATAATGACTTTGGGGTGACACAAGCACACTCTTCAGATTGAAGTGGATTCCCTAAGCCCATGACCATTTGTCTCACAGCACCAGATTCCCAGTGCAAGGGAATCAAGTCTAGGTACTTTGAAGAATAAAATCTGTTTGTTTTACAGGTTCCATGAGCCAGCTTAGGTCCACCTGCAAATGACCAGAAAACACTACACCCTTCCTAATATCTTCTAGTCTAGCCATCCTCCAAAATCCTCTAAGCTACCCCTTTGCCTAAATTGAAGATTAGCAAATCACTAACAGACAAGCTTGCCAGCAAAGTCGTGTTTCCAATAAGCTTTATTTCAAATTGCTATTTGTATCTGTGTCTGCCATGTGAGTGTGGATGTTCATGAAGGTCAGAGGAGGGCATCGGATCCCCCTAGTGCTGGAGTTAGAGGTAGCTATGAAATGTCTGACATGGATGCTGGGGGAACATACCCCTCAGGTTCTTTGGAAGAACAGCAAGTGCTCTTAACCTATAAGCCATCTCTCCAGCTCAATATACTTTGAAAATAAACAGGATGTAAAACATAGAGATGAGCCCACACACTTTTTTGTTGAAGAGGGGAAAAAAAAAGACAAACATAACAACATAAGGAAACAGGAGACTTGGGTGAAGTGTAAGATTGTACCTCCTGTTTACGCAGTGAGCGGAAAGGGACGAAGGGTCATGTATCAGGGTTTATAAACTGTTTTCTGCACTCTGCCAGAGCGCCAGCTACTCCACACTGATGTCTGGGCTTTCAAAGTCATAAAAGAAACCACCTTGTTTTTCCTGCTTGAATGTCCAGTAATCTGTCATGAAGCAAGGATTATTGTTCCTTGCTGTAGAAGTGGGAGTAGAAGTAGATTTTTGTACCCTATCCATTACCCTCTTATGGAATCATTTATACTTCCCTTCCTGCATTTCTGGGGCCTTTGAGTTTAAATGTCTCAGTTCCACAGAGGGAAATACTCCAACCATGGGTCATACATAACTAGGGTCCCATTAAAGTTAAGTGTTGTAAGATGCCCCACCAATGTGAGTCTTTGACATAAATGGATCAGGAGGCACGGAAAGGAGGCAGTACCTTGTATAGGTAACTGCTCTTTATTCCTAGGAAAGGCAACTTTGATGGGGCATGGAAGGCAGGGCCTGGCTCCCAGATAATTGTTACAGTTTCAGATTGGTTATTCTTTATGTAACTAAGCAACACAATGACTGAGTAGATACTCATGCCAAAGGACTAACCTTTGTATCTCCAGTCACCTAAGCCAGCAAAAGCATGAGATATGAGTACTGAGAACCTGGGAGAGGACAGTGGAGAGAGAGGCAAAGCATCAGGTATGGCCTAGAGATGAGTCACGGAGATTCCAGCCATGGTACCATCTACCATTGTTAACTTGTATAGGAGGAGATGCCTACAGAAAAGATGTGTACTAAGACACTGGAACTCAGCAAGGCAGGGGAACACAGCAGTGGGCTCTAGTGCCCACAAAACTACCTGGACAGTGCTCCTGCTTTCCCAAGCTGCTTCAAGAACTGGCTGCTGATAGCTCATTTGAGAAGTCCCTACTGGGAGGGGTCACAAGAACCTGGGAATGTTCATATGTAAAAGCTGGCTTACATCAGTGCACTCTTTACCTTACCAAGGACATATGTGCACAACAATTGACAACAGCCATATCCAGAGACATAGGAAAAAAATGATTCCATGTGTAACTTTCTTTAAAGGCCACCTCAGACCCAGAGCTGGGTTAGATGGGGCCTTGCTGGAGACCACACCACAACACAGATTCTTTGACTTTTCATCTTGCTTCCATCCTTCTCATATGGTGGTTGTTTAAATAAGTTGCCCAATCTATAAACCTCTGCCTCTGAATTATATTCTAGGAAGTCCAGAGAGAGCCATCTACTTTGATAAAAATATCTATTGTAAGAGATTGGTATCTGCTCAGGACACCCAAGACCAAGTTCTCAGCACAAAGATTTATTTACCCCAGAGGGACAAAGGGCAAAGAGAGGAGATAGAGGACAGGGGAGAAGGGAAAGCAAACAAGGGAGAGGGGGGTAGAGATATTTCTTCAGGGGACAAAGGACTGCATTTGGATAGAGGGAAGTGAACAATAGGCAGATGGCAGTTTATAAAGGTAAAATGGGAAACCCTGTGTTAGGGTGAAATATTTAACTTTTAGTGGGCATGTTAATTAGGCAAGCCAAGGGGGGAATTTGATTGCTAGACTTCAGTACTTTGATAGCTAGACCTTGATGGTCAGCCTCAGGAGGAAGAAGAGGACAAATAAAGGAATAGACTTTGAAGGGCTAGCTTTAGAGATGTAATCTAACAGGTTTTAGCATGGTGGAAGGAATCAGGGAGAAGGACAAGGCCTTGCAGAGCCATGCCTGTAACACTCAAGGTGGTCAGAGTCCCTTCACCCACAGTGGCATGCTTTCTTTTAATGGGCTAGAACAGGCCACATTTTCATTCTCTGGTAGTAACTCATAAGAAGAGTGAGTTTTCACTCTTTGATCTGTCATGTAACTTTTCCTGGGCCTATGTGGAAAACATCTTCTTACCCTGGACAAGACACTGACAAAAACAAACCAAAGTAGTTGTTCTACCAAAGTCTAGTATGGCCAACCATGGACTTTATTGTACTTTCTTACAGGAGCATGAATGGCTTAAAGGTAGCTTCATCAAGAAAAAAAAAAAAAAACCAGCCCAGCATGAATAAAAGCTCAAAAAAATGCTTCATCTCTGGACATCCCAGTATGACTTTTCAGGCAGCAAGGTTGCTCAGAGATTTCTGTCCCCACCAATTGTTTTCTGTTTTCTTAAACCTTAGGCCAGGGCCTTGTGAATCTTGCTAGTTTCAGGAACTTCCTTAAGGCTTGTGAGTTGTTTATCTTCTGAGTCTCTAGAGCCTCCTGGATCCTTCCTGGAGAGACTGTTACAAACTCAGGGGAAATTGCTAGATAATAGGGTTAAATTGACTGAGGGTAGAAAAGCTGTTGGGGAATTGAGCAGAGTAACCATCACTGGGATTCTGGGAAGCCAATGACTCATTCAAAGAACTCTCCAGAAATGCGTCTGAGCTGTATCAGCATGGGACTAGAATGAACAACAGCTGTTTTTCTTGATCCCTGGTGGCACTGGACAGGAGACTATGTTGCATGCCATTCCAGCCACCTGCCTACTGGTGGGAGAGAGCAGCTGCTGGAGTAGTCACTGTCTAAAGGGAACCTTTTCTCTGCCCAGCTGTTGCACATGCAAACAAAATCGTGTGTGCACCTTTCAATTTCTAAATGTGTGGTCACCCTCCAACTGCTTAGTACTTTCCTTTAAAAATTAAAATTGGGCTGGGAAGGAGGCACTTTTTGCCTTTTCTCTATACTGGTTCTCCTTTATGCAGAATGTTATATAAAAAACTCCTTCACTTTCACTAGTCTCTTTAATTTATGGGAGTGAGGTTCTCATTTCCCACCGATGTTCCTCAAGGAACATCTGAGGTTGACCTCTGACCTCTACCAGTGCATGCACACTTGAGAATATGCACCCCAATATGTGTTCCTTCACACATAAACATGCACACACAAACATACATACATACATACATACATACATACACACATACATACATTCATACATACACACATACATACAAACTGCAAAATATATTTAAAAGACAAAGAAGAATTTAGGAGCCAGAGCTTTCTACTCAGTGATAAATTAAGGTAGTATTCGGGTTTGAATTTTAGCTTCCAAGAGCCCTAAGCTGGAGAATTTTGCAACTATGTGACACTGGAAATCCCACAGTGTATGCCTCTGATGCAGGGGATGTAACAGGAGTTTCAGAAAAATAAGATGTGAGGCTATGAGGTCAAGTGTGTTCTGTTGCCTTGGCTAATAGGATAAATAGATTTCTTTGCCAAGAGTCTGCTGAAAGCATCTTACATCTCACACACAGCAATTGCAGATACTGCTGTGTGACCTCAGAGGACCCCTGGCTGTGTATATAATATATCCAGCATTCAGATGATCCAGTAGCCCCTGACACACCAGCAGGCACTGCCTCATGTTTAGAGAGCCTAGTGTTATGTAAATATGTTCGAAGTGCTTCCTGTGGCCGAGAAAGTCTCTGTTCCAGGTGTCTCTTGCTGAATTCACACTGAGAAGATGTTTCATGAGACGGGGAACACAGTGGCACTTTCTGGGGTCAAAGGGGACATATGGCTGACCAGTGCTAGGTGAGGTGTCAGGATTTGGTTGGCTAGCAGACCACTCTGAAACCCAAGTAGCCTCAGCTCACTAGCCTATCTGCCCAGAATACTTACCAGAGATTCTATTTTAGATTTGACCTGGTTTTGTTAGCAGCCTGATCCATCAGGAGTATTCACAGTAATTGTCTGGGTACCTGTGAAAATCAACAAGAGGTTACTTCAGACATCCTCAAAGTTCTACAGATAAAGTGTTTATGAACATGGTAATAAATATGTCATTAGCTGTGGATATTATAATTGAGTTTGTGTGTGTGTGTGTGTGTGTGTGTGTGTGTGTGTGTGTTGTCCTGGTTAGTTTTAACTAATATATATATAGTTTAACTAATATATATTAGGTCCTTCTCACATAGCCTCAGATCTACATAGCCTCAGATCCACATAGCCTCAGATCCACATAGCCTCAGATC